>JAWNNW010000832.1:3265000-4465000 GCA_035044465.1 Scaptomyza tumidula
TCACAAAGTTTTCTCTAGCTTGCTTTTATCAGAGTTTGCAATTAAAAATCGATGATGAATTCGGCACCAACTAAGTTAACAACTAGCACGAACGCTGCAAATATGCTTTCTATTTAAGAATGCGCTTTACACAACAACAACAAGCAAAACCTCTTATTGATGCCCATAGCGTCAAGCCCCTCGCTAATCTCTGACGTGTGCCTGTGCACTCGACTCGTACCAGGCAAGCAAAACAGACCCCAAGTGGTCTGTCGGAGCATCGTATCTTGATTGAGATACGGGTATAAGTAGTAGTAGAATTTCAGGTGCTCACTATCACAATGCAGTTGTTGACTTGAAACTTTATTTAGATCTATCGATTGAACGCTTTTAATTCAGTATTGCCAAAGGGCGACTTGCTGTTCACTGGCACAAGTAAAGTCAGCGCCCATGCGCCTATCGAAGCGAAATTATCATTGGTAACAGCCTCAGCAGGCGCCGGTGGAGTCCACTTCTCATCTAGGTTGCCTCTTGTCACTATTGGGGAAAAAAACAGCCTTGGCTTGTAGTAACCAAGCTTGCCATTATTGTTGTGTATAGACTCCACGTAGAAGAAATCTTTGGAAGACAGACGCCTGACTACCCTGTACAGGCAAAGCAGGGTTCAAGGTAATAATGGTGTGGATGCGACCTTCATCAACGGTCCTGCCAGCGTATCCAGCAACATAGATATGTCAGTCTTTCTTGTAGATATTTGATCATCTCACCTACCTTGGCACCAGTATCGGGCACAGCAATCATAAAGGGAAAATATTCCTTGGAACTAGCACGATCCCATTCCTTAACGATGATGCTGTGTTCACCCCTAGAAAGTGTTTACGTAGTTCTTGTGACGACCCTTCCAGCCGTGAATAATAAAACGAGTACCAAAACCTTTGTTAAAGTGCGACTCAATTATTTCCATGCAGTCAGTGGGGTAAATATAAAAGACAAAGACATTCGGCCTAATGTGCCCCTCCATGTTTGATCTTCCCAAATGTTTTTTATAGCTCAAACAGTTGATAAGTTTTAATTTTCAGACAACGGTCGGTCACATACATACTATTTTGATCCTTTCCTTACCCAGCCCACTTACCAATACTTATTATAGACAAAAAATATTAAATATATATGAAACGTGCTTTTCAAATCGACACCTTCATTAAAGATGTATTCTTGACTCAAATATTTTTGCATTCATTCGCTAGCGCATAGAATGCCAACAGCCAAGTTGTCTTCCTATTGGTCAGTTTCGACTGATAAAAAAATCCGATCAACCAAGCTCTTTAATAGTGCGAGCCAAGGTAGTTATCGCCAACGATCACGGAGTGAATGAATTGGCCAAGTGCTTTCTTATATTTATCAATAAACTTTTTCAAGTCACGCAACACTTATTGTTCCCTTTCTTTGCTGGGGTACAAATAATACTTTCGAGTGTCTTAGCATGATTAAAATATGCACAATTAAATGTTAAGAATGTTGTGATTGAATGTGCTTATTTATAGCTAAGCTATCGTGCACTTTTAATTAACGCAATCAGCTTAAAAGACGCAAGAGGAGTGGGGGTGGGACAGGCGATACCTTATCAACATTAGCTCTGAACTAAAGACCCAGGTATGTCATCTTTTCCAAAAACTCCTCGTTCTGAACATATGATATATCATAGAACAAAGACGTAAAAATATTGCATGCTTTTTAAATCATAGTGTTTATTATTACAAAGAAAGTTAATGAATGTTTCCGAAAGGAGCCTTGCTATTTACGGGCACATAGAAGTCACCAGCCACCATGAAGGCATTGGAGTCAGCACCAAGGCGAACGCTGCTGTAGGTGCTACCACAATCCTTTTTGACGGCTGCTTCATAGTCGCCGCACTTGATAGTGCCGAAGTTGTCCTGAGTAACAGCCTCAGCGTAGTAGGTTACAGAACGTCCGTGGGAGCAGGAACCGGTAGCGTCTACTCCGCAACCGGGCTGCTTCTCACCACCGTTGGGATAGAAAGCACCCTTGCCGATAGGCTTGAGAAATCCTAGCTTACCACCGTTGGTCTGGATGGACTCGACATAGTAGGCATCGTCAGAGGACAATCGCTTATTGGGTTTGTTGTAGCTGAACAGGGGCAGGGCGGGGTCCAAACCAATAATGGTGTGAATGCGACCTTCACCAACGGTCTTGCCAGTATATCCAGCAACATGAGCGCCCAAGCTGTGGCCAATAACATACAAGCTGTCCAGGGACATGCCATGGCTAGACTGAAGATACTTGATCATATCTCCAACTTTAGCACCAGCGCCAGGCACAGCCACGACGGAGGAGGCATAGTCGATGGAACGTGCACGGGCCCAGTCGACAATGATGACATTGAAGTTACCCTTGGACAGCCAAGCCTTGGTGATCTCAGTGTTCATTGAGTCCTTGTGGCTCTGAGTCCAGCCGTGAATAACGAAGCGTGTGGGATGATCCTTGTTGAAGTGTGAACTGGAAACAGATGAGCCCTTGGCGCTGATTTCCTGGCCCTTAGTTGGGCTAGACTTCGTGTAAAGGTAGAAGGACACAGCATTGGTGCTGATGCGACCCTCCATCTGTTCGCCTTTGTTCAACAAATCTTCGGCATCGTCCATGTCCATCCACTCAAAGGATCCATCTTCTTGGGGAACGTACCAGCCATTCTCGCCGTTAACGCGATCGTCGACGGGCAGGGCGCTCACTAAAAAAATTTGAGTCTTAATTTGCGAAAAATTCCTTGACTGGCATTGTTAATTACCTGCGGATAGCAGCGCTACTAGTCCAAGTATTATAACTGATCTCATGTTGCAACCAGAACTGCAATTGGTTTATGGTTGGTGGCTTCCAACCTTTTATAGTCACAAAACCGCTAATCATGTACAAAGTTGTATAAGCACTTCAAACTTGATTACAATTGGTTAGATAAAGTTGATTGTGTTGATTAATATTACTGATGTTTGCTTTTCTTTTTGGCAATACAACTAACTGATAACCAAACACATCTTTATCAAAATGAATTTAATATGAAGTTCATGCCGATTTATGAACTTCGTCAGAAACTTCTTAGAGCAGCACCGGAATTATAAATTAACATTGTTCAAGTGCTCTGATTAAAGCGACTATTAAGCTGAGAACTATATTGCTATGCTATTTAAGCAATAAATTTTGATATCAATTAGTGGGTTAGCAATTCAAGGTTCTGACATTCACAAGTACGATTAGACTTGTGAACATAACTAGATTAGTCACACTGCCTGTTGGATTAGTAGCTACAGTATTTCCTAGTCTAGTGCTGTACAACACGTTAATTGATTTTTGATAAAAGCACGTTTTTATTGCAAGCCCGTCGTTTAGTTTATGTTGCCATATGGAGCCTTGCTGTTGACAGGCACATAGAAGTCACCCTGGACCATGTAGGCATTGGTATCGGCACCCATGCGAACACTGCTGTAGGTGCTGCCACAGTTGTTGCTGACGGCTGCCTCGTAGTCACCGCATTTAATGGTACCGAAATTATCCTGGGACACAGCCTCTGCGTAGTAGATCACAGAGCGACCGTGGGAGCAAGCACCAGTGACATCCAAGGGGCAACCAGGTTGGCTCTTACCACCATTGGGGTAGAAGGCACCCTTGCCAATTGGCTTGAGGAAACCAAGACCGCCGCCGTTGGTTTGAATGGACTCGACATACCAGGCATCGGTGGAGCTTAGACGCTTGCTGGGCTTGTTGTAGTTGAACAGGGGCAGGGCAGGGTCCAGACCGATGATGGTGTGCACCTGACCGTTGACGTTCTTGCCAGTGTAGCCGGCAACATGAGCACCCAGACTGTGTCCAATGACGTAAAGATCGTCGAGAGACATGCCGTTGTTGGAAACGAGGAAGTTCACCATGCTGGCGACCTTCTTGCCCACCGTGGACACAGCCACAACAGAGGAAGCGTAATCGACGGAGCGAGCACGAGCCCAATCAACAACAATGACGTTGTAGTCACCTTGGCTCAGCCAGGCTGCGCAGATGTTCTTGTTCATGCCCGACCAGTAGCTCTGAGTCCAGCCGTGGATGACGAATCTGCAGGCAGAGGATAGTTTTGGTGATGGGAGAAGCTAATGAATGTTTATAAATATCAGCCTACCTGGTGGGGTGTGCGGCGTTGAAGTTGGAGTTACTAATAGACTTTTCAGTGGCAGTAATCTTTTGACCCTTGGTGGGGTTAGATTTTGTGTACAGGTAGTACGTAACGGGGGTGAGGCTCAGATCACGAGTTTCCATCATCTCCTGCTTTTCTAGCCAGTCCTCTGCCACATCCATGTCGATCCACTCCAAGGTTCCATCCAGTTTGGGCACATACCAACCATTCTCTCCATTCACGCGATCGGACTCATCCAAAGCGTAGGCCGAAGCTGTTGATGGCGTTAATTGGTAAAAGAATGTTTTCCAAATTAAACTTTCTTTTACTTACCCGCTAAAGCACAGAATGCCAAAAGCCAAATAGTCTTCATATTGGGGATATTTCAACTGATACCAAAGTTCGGACAACCGACCTCTTTTATAGCGCGAGCCAAGGAAGTTATCGCTTGGCCAGCCATCTAACCATCTTATCAAGCAATTCGTTTCGATAACTAGCTTAGAGGTCTAAATTTCAACCTGATAGGCAAGGAAGAGCTTGGCCAAGTGCTTTCTTATATTTATCTATTAATCGCTATTCCCATGTGTCAATTAATGCAAAACACTTTCAAGTGCTTCAGCCTGATTAGAATATATGCATTAAGTGTTCTTATATATATTGAAAATAACTATTATACAATTTGAATTGACGCAATTGACGGACCAGTGAGGGCGAGAGAAGTGGGGGAATTGTTCCTTATCAGAATTGGCTGTATTACATGTCCCGCGCATGCTTTGTTTTGGCTGCCATATCTATATCGATTACACTTGTTCTCACTCAATAGTTAATACCCATAATTTCCATTGTAAACATTGCTTTTGAGTTAACTCTAATTGCTCGACAACTTTAATTCGACATTAATTGAGCACTTAAGAGTGTAAGTAGGTTCTTGCATTTCCCAATACTGATAGCAGCTAGCATCTGCTTGGATTGATATCCTTTTATATTAGTAGTTTTCCGCCTGCATTAAATGTCAATGAGAACAATAAACAATAACACCTCTAATTCTTTACCTTCAACTTCTTCTCTATAGCTTTTTCGCTTGATTCGCTAATGAGTTTTCCATTGCCTTGAACTTAATTATCATGTTCATGTTAATTAAGCACAAGCTAAGCGAATGAAACAAAAATAGAATGACTTGCCTGAAAATGGCAATACAAGGAGTAGCTGTTGCATACTTGTAGGTGGTAAGTTTAACGACATGACAAACCTTAAAGCAGCGCAATGTGAAATATATGATTTTTGTTTAAGAAAATTTTTATTTTCTGATTCGATAGCAACGTACTACCTAAACCTATAGTTAATAAAATTAAGCTACTTTGTTACTTCTGCCTAAGTATGCCAAATGAAAACTAGCACGGAGTTGATTAAATAGTATAGGAATACATGAAGCAATCATTTAATAAACACATTTCGCTTGAACTCAATTAAAATGTGAGCAGTGTGGAGCTGTCCTGACGAGGCCTCGCGAATGGTCAGCCAGTTAAAAGGTTTGTCTGCTTAATTATGTTTAATATTTTATAGAGTTGCTTTTGTGGACACTTGCAACAATAGCAGCAGCAGCTGAAAATGAGTCGGGCTGAATACTCGAATGAAATGTCCAACTAATCGCATTTTAAAAAGTGTCACATTTCAAAAAGGTACAAACTTGGCCTGCCCAACGATTTTACCAGCACTTTTTTTTGCATTTCATTAACCAAATTAATCGACCGACATGGGTGTAACTAGAGGCTGTTATGTATACACCCGATTCAAATCGAATTCATTTCATTATATTAATTTATTTCATATATTTTTGGCACTGTTGTATCCGAAAGAGGAGTGGGGCTGGGGCGGGCGATACCTTATCAGCATTAGCTCTGAACAACATTCTCAGGCATGTCATCTGTTTAAAAATCCGTTTGGTCTCCTTAAACTGCCGTCTGATTGGGGTATGTACCAGCTAATCTCTGCAGGGAAAGTTGAGAGATTTACATTTGGGAAAATGCAGGCTACGAGTTTCCACTTTAGGACAGCTTAGCTGTCACAGCACAAAAGCTTTATCATAGAACAAAGACGTTAAATATTAGATGCTTTTCAAATCAAAGCGTTCATTACCACAAAGTAAGTTAATGAATGTTCCAAAAGGAGCCTGAGTAACAACCTCGGCGTATTAGGTTACAGAACGTCCGTGGGAGCAGGAGCCGGTTGCATCTAGTCCGGAGCCGGACTGCTTCTCTCCAACGTTTGGATAGAAAGCACCCTTGCCGATGGGCTTGAAAAATTCTAGCTTACCACCGTTGGTCTGGATGGACTCGACAGACAACAATTGCTTATTGGGTTTGTTGTAGCTGAACAGGGGTAGGGCGGGGTCCTATCCCATAATGGTGTGAATGCGACCTTCACCAACGGGCTTGCCCGAATATCCAGCAACATGAGCGCTTCATCATCTCTCCAACTTTAGCACCAGCGCCAGGCACAGCCCAGTCCACAATGATGACATTGAAGTCTCCCTTGGACAGCCAGGCCACAGTGTTTGTTAGTAGCTACAGTATTTCCTAGTCTAAAGCTGTATAACACGTAAATTGGTTTTTGATAAAAGCACGTTTTTATTGCAAGCCCGTCGTTTAGTTTATGTTGCCATATGGAGCCTTGCTGTTGACAGGCACATAGAAGTCACCCTGGACCATGTAGGCATTGGTATCGGCACCCATGCGAACACTGCTGTAGGTGCTGCCACAGTTGTTGCTGACGGCATCCTCGTAGTCACCGCATTTAATGGTACCGAAATTATCCTGGGACACAGCCTCTGCGTAGTAGATCACAGAGCGACCGTGGGAGCAGGCACCTGTAAGATCCAAGGGGCAACCAGGTTGGGTCTTACCACCATTGGGGTAGAAGGCACCCTTGCCAATTGGCTTGAGGAAACCAAGACCGCCGCCATTGGTTGTAATGGACTCGACATACCAGGCATCGGTGGAGCTTAGACGCTTGCTGGGCTTGTTGTAGTTGAACAGGGGCAGGGCAGGGTCCAGACCGATGATGGTGTGCACCTGACCGTTGACGTTCTTGCCAGTGTAGCCGGCAACATGAGCACCCAGACTGTGTCCAATGACATAAAGATCGTCGAGAGACATGCCGTTGTTGGAAACAAGGAAGTTCACCATGCTGGCGACCTTCTTACCCACCGTGGACACAGCCACAACAGAGGAAGCGTAATCGACGGAGCGAGCACGAGCCCAATCAACAACAATGACGTTGTAGTCACCTTGGCTCAGCCACGCTTTGCAGATGTTCTTGTTCATGCCCGACCAGTAGCTCTGAGTCCAGCCGTGGATGACGAATCTGCAGGCAGAGGATAGTTTTGGTGATGGGAGAAGCTAATGAATGTTTATAAATATCAGCCTACCTGGTGGGGTGTGCGGCGTTGAAGTTGGAGTTACTAATAGACTTTTCAGTGGCAGTAATCTTTTGACCCTTGGTGGGGTTAGATTTTGTGTACAGGTAGTACGTAACGGGGGTGAGGCTCAGATCACGAGTTTCCATCATCTCCTGCTTTTCTAGCCAGTCCTCTGCCACATCCATGTCGATCCACTCCAAGGTTCCATCCAGTTTGGGCACATACCAACCATTCTCTCCATTCACGCGATCGGACTCATCCAAAGCGTAGGCCGAAGCTGTTGATGGCGTTAATTGGTAAAAGAATGTTTTCCAAATTAAACTTTCTTTTACTTACCCGCTAAAGCACAGAATGCCAAAAGCCAAATAGTCTTCATATTGGGGATATTTCAACTGATACCAAAGTTCGGACAACCGACCTCTTTTATAGCGCGAGCCAAGGAAGTTATCGCTTGGCCAGCCATCTAACCATCTTATCAAGCAATTCGTTTCGATAACTAGCTTAGAGGTCTAAATTTCAACCTGATAGGCAAGGAAGAGCTTGGCCAAGTGCTTTCTTATATTTATCTATTAATCGCTATTCCCATGTGTCAATTAATGCAAAACACTTTCAAGTGCTTCAGCCTGATTAGAATATATGCATTAAGTGTTCTTATATATATTGAAAATAACTATTATACAATTTGAATTGACGCAATTGACGGACCAGTGAGGGCGAGAGAAGTGGGGGAATTGTTCCTTATCAGAATTGGCTGTATTACATGTCCCGCGCATGCTTTGTTTTGGCTGCCATATCTATATCGATTACACTTGTTCTCACTCAATAGTTAATACCCATAATTTCCATTGTAAACATTGCTTTTGAGTTAACTCTAATTGCTCGACAACTTTAATTCGACATTAATTGAGCACTTAAGAGTGTAAGTAGGTTCTTGCATTTCCCAATACTGATAGCAGCTAGCATCTGCTTGGATTGATATCCTTTTATATTAGTAGTTTTCCGCCTGCATTAAATGTCAATGAGAACAATAAACAATAACACCTCTAATTCTTTACCTTCAATTTCTTCTCTATAGCTTTTTCGCTTGAGCAGCTTATGAGTTTTCCATGCCTTGAACTTAATTATCATGTTCATGTTAATTAAACACAAGCTAAGCGAATAAAACAAAAATATAATGACTTGCCTGAAAATGGCAATACAAGAAGTAGCTGTTGCATACTTGTAGGTGGTAAGTTTAACGACATGACAAACCTTAAAGCAGCGCAATGTGAAATATATGATTTTTGTTTAAGAAAATTTTTATTTTCTGATTCGATAGCAACGTACTACCTAAACCTATAGTTAATAAAATTAAGCTACTTTGTTACTTCTGCCTAAGTATGCCAAATGAAAACTAGCACGGAGTTGATTAAATAGTATAGGAATACATGAAGCAATCATTTAATAAACACATTTCGCTTGAACTCAATTAAAATGTGAGCAGTGTGGAGCTGTCCTGACGAGGCCTCGCGAATGGTCAGCCAGTTAAAAGGTTTGTCTGCTTAATTATGTTTAATATTTTATAGAGTTGCTTTTGTGGACACTTGCAACAATAGCAGCAGCAGCTGAAAATGAGTCGGGCTGAATACTCGAATGAAATGTCCAATTAATCGCATTTTAAAAAGTGTCACATTTCAAAAAGGTACAAACTTGGCCTGCCCAACGATTTTACCAGCACTTTTTTTTGCATTTCATTAACCAAATTAATCGACCGACATGGGTGTAACCAGAGGCTGTTATGTATACACCCGATTCAAATCGAATTCATTTCATTATATTAATTTATTTCATATATTTTTGGCACTGTTGTATCCGGAAGAGGAGTGGGGCTGGGGCGGGCGATACCTTATCAGCATTAGCTCTGAACAACATTCCGCTTGGTCTCCTTAAACTGGCGTCTGATTGGGGTATGTACCAGCTTATCTCTGCAGGGAAAGTTGAGAGATTTACATTTGGGAAAATGCAGGCTACGAGTTTCCACTTTAGGACAGCTTAGCTGTCACAGCACAAAAGCTTTATCATAGAACAAAGACGTTAAATATTAGATGCTTTTCAAATCAAAGCGTAAGTTAATGAATGTTGCCAAAAGGAGCCTGAGTAACAACCTCAGCGTAGTAGATTACAGAACGTCCGTGGGAGCAGGAGCCGGTTGCATCTAGTCCGGAGCCGGGCTGCTTCTCTCCAACGTTTGGAAAGAAAGAACCCTTGCCGATAGGCTTGAAAAATCCTAGCTTACCACCGTTGGTCTGGATGGACTGAACATAGTAGGCATCGTCAGAGAACAATCGCTTATTGGGTTTGTTGTAGCTGAACAGGGGCAGGGCGGGGTCCAAACCCATAATGGTGTGAATGCGACCTTCACCAACGGGCTTGCCCGAATATCCAGCAACATGAGCGCTTGATCATCTCTCCAACTTTAGCACCAGCGCCAGGCATAGCCCAGTCCACAATGATGACATTGAAGTCACCCTTGGACAGCCAGGCCTCAGTGTTTGTTAGTAGCTACAGTATTTCCTAGTCTAAAGCTGTATAACACGAAAATTGGTTTTTGATAAAAGCACGTTTTTATTGCAAGCCCGTCGTTTAGTTTATGTTGCCATATGGAGCCTTGCTGTTGACTGGCACATAGAAGTCACCCTGGACCATGTAGGCATTGGAATCGGCACCCATGCGAACACCGCTGTAGGTGCTGCCACAGTTATTTTTGACGGCTGCCTGGTAGTCACCGCATTTAACGGTACCGAAATTATCCTGGGACACAGCCTCTGCGTAGTAGATCACAGAGCGACCGTGGGAGCAAGCACCAGTGACATCCATGAAGCAACCAGGTTGGCTCTTGCCACCATTGGGGTAGAAGGAACCCTTGCCAATTGGCTTGAGGAAACCAAGACCGCCGCCGTTGGTCTGAATGGACTCGACATACCAGGCATCGGTGGAGCTTAGACGCTTGCTGGGTTTCTTGTAGTTGAACAGGGGCAGGGCAGGGTCCAGACCGATGATGGTGTGCACCTGACCGTTGACGTTCTTGCCAGTGTAGCCGGCAACATGAGCACCCAGACTGTGTCCAATGACGTAAAGATCGTCGAGAGACATGCCGTTGTTGGAAACGAGGAAGTTCACCATGCTGGCGACCTTCTTGCCTACCGTGGACACAGCCACAACAGAGGAAGCGTATTCAACGGAGCGAGCACGAGCCCAGTCAACAACAATGACGTTGTAGTCACCTTGGCTCAGCCAGGCTGCGCAGATGTTCTTGTTCATGCCCGACCAGTAGCTCTGGGTCCAGCCGTGGATGACGAATCTGCAGGCAGAGGATAGTTTTGGTGATGGGAGAAGCTAATGAATTTTTATAAATATCAGCCTACCTGGTGGGGTGTGCGGCGTTGAAGTTCGATTCACTAATAGACTTTGCAGTGGCAGTAATCTTTTGACCCTTGGTGGGGTTAGATTTTGTGAACAGGTAGTACGTAACGGGGGTGAGGCTCAGATCACGAGTTTCCAACTCCTCCTGCTTTTCTAGCCAGTCCTCTGCCACATCCATGTCGATCCACTCCAAGGATCCATCTAGTTTGGGCACATACCAACCGTTCTCTCCATTATCGCGTTCGGACTCATGCAAAGCGTAGGCCGAAGCTGTTGATGGCGTTAATTGGTTAAAGACTGTTTTCTAAGTTTAACTTTCTTTCACTTACTCGCTAGAGCGCAGAATGCCAAAAGCCAAATAGTCTTCATATTGGGGATATTTCAACTGATACCAAAGTTCGGTCAACCGAGCTCTTTTATAGCGCGATCTAAGGAAGTTATCGCTTGGCCAGCCATCTAACCATCTTATCAAGAAATTCGTTTCGATAACTAGCTTAGAGCTATAAATTTTAATCTGATCGGCAATCGCTGTTTCCAGTAACACATTCCTTAATGTTCCCTGTTGATTTTTAATTGGCTGCAATGCAAAATACTTTCAAGTGCTTCAGCCTGATTAGAATATATGCAGAATTATATGACTAAGCGGATGTGATTAAATTTTTGCATACCCTGGACCCATTCAAATTGGGTAAAGAACTGAACTTTGTGGCACCCATAAAATTCAATTTAACGTTTTCTAAAAGGCAAAGCAAACATAAGTCAGGAATATCAGCAATCAGGATTTAAGTGATTCGATTTGCCAAAATTCTTTCATGACCAAAAGCACATGCCAAAAATTATATCTTGCACTCAATAAAGTAACAACAAACTAGTTCGACTTAAGGCGTACAGTTAACCAGTGAAGTATACGACCCACACAATTATTTTTATGTATTTGTCATTTGAAGCTTGGCTAATTAGGGGATATGAAGGATGACTTCCTGCTGAGCTGTTGGCGACATAAGTTGGGTATTTATATATATCAGTCAAATAAGAAAGAACTAGCGAGTGCCAACGCCAACGACAATGAATATGATTGCATAGGCGTTGATGAACTTATGGCGTAGAGGGGCTCAAACAAAACTTGCATTTATCATGTTAAACTAAACTTCGGAGCTCATAGTATTTTTTTCGACTCGGCTGTTGATGCTGATCAACAATATATATACTTTATGGGTTCGGAGATGCTTCTTTCTGCCTGTTACATAGTTTTGCACAAAACCATTATACACTTCGTATACATTTTCACTGGGTTCAGGGTATAATAAAAAAATCTAAGATTATAACTAAATTAAGATTATCAGTACACATTTTACACCAGCCACAAATCACTTTCAAGTACCAACACTTTAAGCAAGGCGCAAGCATTATTTTTAAATTATGTGCAATTTAATTTCAATTGCAATATTTTGGCCAAACGAAGTTTCTTGCTGAATAAATTTGCATGTAAAAAAGTGTGAATTTGAGTTTTAGTTTTTTGCGCGACGTCCATGGATGGTTGTGGCACCCTTACCTTTGCCTTTTGACTTTGCTTTGAACGCTTGACATTGCTCATTAATTATAATTACAGGCACTCGAAAGAAAGCCAAGCGAGTGCTTGCTGACGGTTAATAGAAAATGGTAAATGAGGCTATTTTAGTACCAGTACAAGCTAGTGTATACTTAAAACAGCGACATTGCGGTTAGCTTCAGACTTATTACAACTGACGACAACTGACAGAGCAGCATGAAACAGCTGGAACAACAGCTAAAGCTGGCAAACTATTTGTCTCAGCGTCTGGCAATGTCTCCTGTTTTGTCTAGCTTCTCCTGTTTATACTTTGTTGTGGTTTTAAAAACGGTTGTTTAAACTGTTTTGACTATGTTGGCTCTGCAGCTGGCGCTGGTACGGATGCATTTAGCTTTGTTTGCGATTGTGTGAATACTGTTCATGCCTTGCCGCATTGCGTCTTGCCCCTCAATGATGATGCTACCGGACATAAAACGACCGATTTCTAGCGGCTCTAATCCAAACAATAATCCAGCAACACAAAGCAAATGAAAATATGAGCAAGCTCCCTTTGAAGATTTACGTCTGTATATATTTAGCTTTTGGGCTTTTTCTTTTCAAAATCATATTTTTGTCGTTGTTGTTGTTGTGCCGTTCCCTTTTGAAAATTGAATTTATATGCGAAGTACCTGATTTTGGGCTGCCTCTTGACTGCTTTTCCATTAACGCGCTCAGGCTTAAAGTACGCTAAACGAATTTACATGCAACTAAGCCGATCAAATCTGATTTCCCCCCATTTTTGGGCAAGACAAAAATGCTGTTCTATGTAAATATATTACTTACAATAAGCAAAAATTCGTTAGCTAGAGTTTTTTTTTCTCAACTCAGACAATAGCTGCACAACGTGCTATATTTTTATTGTTGGAACGTGATTTTTATCCATTTTCTTTGGTCATATTTTATTTTTATTTATTTGCTTGTTGCTCGTTTCATTTCTTTTTTGTTGTTGTATGTCAAATGCAGGAGATTTCTACTTCACGTTCTAGGAAGTCTCTGAGACTTCCTTTACCATGTTAATTATTAAGTTTTGTATGCCAATCACAACTAAGCATATGTTTTTTTGATATAAAATTGATGGGTTCTCATTAATGGACTAGCGTTAATGTAAGAACCTTTTCGTCTTGCTTCGACGTTTGCAGGCATTCCGTGAAAATTAATTGAAACGTGCTTCCTATTTTAACGGAAACAAAATAGATCATTCTGTCAGTCAAAATCAAATCAAGGATACACTTCAAACATCTCATGACCTTTTTTCACAGCTAACTCATTTTTTTTTTTTATTTGTATGTCATGCGACTCTCTCTTTCGTGTCGGGGTTGTCTTTCTCATTGACATGCCAATGTTGTGCACCTAGGCTCGATGTTTAAATTAAAAATTAATATATATTATATTATACTACAAGAAATTTAATATGCTACGCACACACACATACACACAATAAGAAAAACAAATCTCTCGCAAATACGAATTAGGCATGTTTTCTTATTATTTTATCTTAACTCGGGAAGAGCCAATAAAAAATCCTTAGGCACGCAATCGTCTGTTGAAATTTTATGAAGCTTTACAGGGATTTAAGTATTTGGTGAGGAGGCAAATAATTGATAAAGTACAACGGCAGCAGCGAGGAAAACCATATGGAATCGTCGTCGTGTAGAAATGACGAATACATGCACACGCTCACAAACACAAACACAACACAACACAACACTCCTAATCGCCCAGTTTTGGCTTGAACCTCAGCAAGTACCTCATTATTGTGCTGAGATAAGCAATTTACTTGCTTGATATCCTTATCCGGCTTTTAGAGCGACCGCTCATACACGAAAAGCCGCTCAGGATGTGTGTGTGCGTGTTTTTTTTTGGGTGGATTGGGGTAGCATTGTCTGTCAGTCAGTGTCAGAGTTTGTTAAGAGGCACATTAAATGCGGGGGAGTGTCAGTAAAAGTTGAAATTGCTTCTTTTCACAGACAACATTCGCCTTCTTACTGCATACATTCTATGCATTTAACAGTTGTTTTTTGTTGCCAAGCTTTAATTGTTTGCGTACACAAATCGTCTTATCATTTTTAATATATTTAATGGAATGTCAGAATAGATGATGGTGATGATATACACATGTCTGTACGTTCATCATGTACACCTTAAAGCCATGCGAAACAATTTGCCTGACTTTATTTATAAGCCAAAATTAGCTTCTGCCTGCCTGAGGCATAACAAGGCTTCGAAATATTGCCCATTTATATATGTTTTTTGTCTATTGTTCTTATAAGCCAAAAATGTGTACAGCCAAAGTCTGATGTAAGTTTCGAACAATTGCCTTTTAACCCTGGTGTGAAAGGATTCCGGTTTTATCTTTCATTTTTTGAAATAAAAAGGAATTCTTGTGAGTGCGAACCATTTGTCATTAGTGTCACTTCCATGCCATCAAGCATGTTGTTTGACAAGTCTTGTTGTTTTAAGTGTTGGAGTCAGTGTGTGTGTGTTCTCTCTTTCTTGCTGGTTTCTCTGGAACTCTGTTTTTTTGCACTGTGATTTATTAGCATGCATTTCGGCCATGCCATACACATTTTTCACTTTTCCCAAAATAGTTGCTTACTTAACATACAACTCTTATACTGGCCCGCCTAAAAGAATGCAACAGCTTTTTTTGTGCCCTCAGACTTTAGATTGTCAGATTAAAACCATTTTTGCTCGTGAAAGACTTTAATTTTTGCTTGCTTGCAAAATTTACAAATTTATGTGAGAAAAGCTTAAATCAGAATCTGGCTTTAGAAAGTCGTTGCTTTGAAACTAACTTAAAATATGTTATAAAAAATATGCCTAAGTTTATGCCGCTAAATTGTTTAGTTTGTTTTAGTCTTTGCATGCAAAAGGTCTTGCAACATTTCATATGAAATAAAACAAGGCTATGAGCTCTTATTAGCAGCATTTCGAAGAACATAAAATAAATTATTCGCTTCTTTGTTGAATTTTTGAATCCTTTGTTGTATAATAAATTTTAACCAACTTCATATCCCTTTGCTTACAGGCTCCAGCACCACAGTTCTGCCAGTGAAACACAAAATAATTAAAGCCACAAATTACTTGCAACACAAACAAAACAACACAGCCAAAGCTGTACCCCGTTCCGTAGCAGTTATAATGAGGCGGCAATTAACATTTGCTTTTGGCAAAGTGCTCTGAGATTAGTAAACAAACTGCAGGGAAATCTGCAACTAATCCAACGGTCTTTGCTTACCAAAATTTGAGCCACAAAATGGACTTTACTTGCTTGACCTGGCACAGGCATGGACGCCTGGACATTGAACGTTCAATGTTGAGCGAAGAGCGATTGTATTACATAGCGCCACAGGATCCACTATTACGCAACGAGGATGACTACCAGGATGCTGCTGCCTCGCTGATGTTCAATGCCAGCACCACGGAGCAAGTCATGATGCACGATGCTCAGGATGCTGATTACACAACAACATCAATGCCGGTCATGGAACGCTTCAATGTGACGGTACTGCTTAACTTTAGCTGCAATGATGTGGAGTCACATTCGGATGATCTATGGTCCAGCGTTTACTTTAAGAGCGTCGTCTACCTGCTCTACATACCCATCTTTATCTTTGCCCTGCTCGGCAATGGGATTGTATGCTACATTGTGCAATCGACGCCACGCATGCGAACCGTTACCAATTATTTCATAGCCAATCTAGCACTGGGTGACATTCTGATGTCGCTGTTCTGTGTACCATCATCATTCATCTCACAGTATATACTTCACTATTGGCCCTTCGGCATTGTCCTCTGCCACTTTGTCAACTACTCGCAAGTGGTATCCGTCCTGGTCAGCGCCTACACTTTGGTGGCCATCAGCATTGATCGTTACATCGCCATTATGTGGCCCCTGAGGCCTCGAATTACAAAACGGTAAGTAGTTAGCAATGCGCACTTACGTATTTGGCTTTAAATTTTCGTTGCTTCATTTTCTTAGAGATTAGATTTCATTGTGTGTAGTTGCTGCTTAGATTGGATAGTTTTAGATGTTTCTTTTGACATTTTGAAGATTACAAACTTGATCTTGTCTTTTGTTAAAGCAATAGTCAAATATGCAAAGCTGAGTTTTAGCATTCAAGTTAATTGAGGCCCCATATAAACTAATTGAAAGTCTGCCAACAGCTTAGCTAGTTTCTCTTGTTGTTGTTTAGAGACGTGCTATGGCGCCGCTAAGTGGACGCTGGCGTATTTGCATTGCTTGGCGCTTTAGGCAGTCCCACTTGACGAAAAAACCGAAAAAGAAAGAAAAAACATTGAATGCGCGCCCCTCGAGGGACTTGAACACGCAACGCTTCTCACGCCTGTGCCATCGTTGTGTTAATTGGTTTAAACAGTAACCCTAGAACCAAGGACGCTAACGGGCGGCATATGCTGCAAATCCTGCTGCAAAGTACTGCGACTGCCGTTTTCAACGTCAATTTGCTTTGTAACTGGATACAAAGACAACAAACTACTCCACACTCTCTCGGCTAGAGCTAAGCAGCTAGCTAACTTTGGCTAACTGACTTTTAGCTATTCACTGTTGCGTCTCTTTACGCTCGAGCGCTGTTTAATGGACGTTAAATATGAGTGTGGTTGTGTGTGTTTGCGCGTGCTTGTGTGTGGGTAGCATTTATGTCACGCCCTGTCGATGAGTGCGTGTACGCGTGTTGAGAAGCGAGACTTTCGTGGCATGTGCAAATATTTGTGAGGCATTAAATAAATATGGTTTATAATTATCCACGCAAACGCAAACGCACACATACACGCACATAACTGACCCACTGTTCGTATGCGCAATGTGCGTGCGTCAGCTCATTTTTGTTCATATTAAATACTAATCGCAACTCTTTGTCTCTTTACTTTGTAGCTATGCTAAATTTATTATAGCTGGAGTATGGTTTATTGCGCTAGCAACTGCATTTCCCATACCCGTCGTCTCCCAGCTCGTGGCGCCATCGATATGGTACGAGAAGTGTGAGAAGTAAGTACAAAGCCATTTCGATTCTAACAATAACTCCAACTAAACATTATCATCATTATATGTGTTATCGTGTGTGTGCGTGCTTAAAGTGTAGCATTAATGATATGACCATGGAATTGTCTGCGTCGAGTGCTACTTGAGAAGAGATGTGGGCACATTCAAGTCATTTACAGTGCGTGCGCGTTTCCGGGCGAAGCGCTAAGAATTTCTTCTTGTAACATGGTCAATGGTGGGTGTCATGCACCAACTTGAGTGCTTGAGACAACAAGCTGAAATCGATAGCTGGAAAGTAAGCACTTTCAGCGCAACATATTCGTATACTCTGTTCGCATTAAAGATGTTCCAATGAATGTGGTATAATGATAGAAATTTTTGAAAATGGAAAGGAAAAGTATATGCGACTTTATAATACTATCTGTATGAATATAAGAATAAGAGACAAACATCGATAATAATCGACTGACGATAAAAAAAATTAAATAACCGTATCATATAAATAAAACCCAGCTCATCTTTTGTAACAGACATCATATAAACTCTTTATAATGAATATATTTTAAAGATTTGTTTGTTCAAAGCTTGCAGACCTTATTAGCTTCCAGTCAAGAGCTCTCGCTTAAAAGAAAATTCCATCCTGATTTCTTTTTGATTATAGTTGGCAACGCTTGCCGTGAATATCAAAATTGGTATGCATAGCAGAGATTCGACATAAATTGCTGTTTTCATTGAGTCAACAATCAAAGGCAACATCCTGCCGCTTGTGGCACGCAATCAAGTGCAGTGTAAATACTTTGGCCTTTAAATAACTTTAAGTTGGCGACAGCAAAGCCATGCTTAAATGTGCAAATTGCGGTTAATTTCAAGCTGCCAAATTGCTATGTGAAAGTGTGTGTGTGTGAGTATGTGTGTGTGTGTGTATGTGTACATGTTGCAGATGCAGGCAGCCTTATTATGTGTGCAAAAGAACGTGCCTAATTACCCCAACACCAGCTGGTCAGATGGCCATCAAAAATAGCCAAACACCACCATGGGCTCGAAATGATAAATACAAGCTTCAGGAATTTTATAAAAAAAGATTTATATGTGTATTTCACATTTGCATAGACGAAATTACACACGCACAGCGCAACGTTTATTTGAACCATGAAATATAAATAATTTAAATGGCCGGGAAATTATATTTATTTTTCCAGAGTGCTGGCATTCGTTTAACATAAAAGTTAAATGCTGCTAGCTGACGCACATTTGTGTTTGACTGTGTGTGTGTGTGTGTTGCATGCATTTTCTACTCACCAACTCCCATCCCTAAGCCACCATTTTACTAATGAAATCTTAAATGACGCTGTACAATTTTCACTGTTTGCTCTTTTCTATTTTTGCATATGACAACAAAATTCTCATCCTCTTTCGTGATGTTGTCCATCAGATACATATGCCGTGAGGTCTGGCCATCGGGTGAACAGGATTACTACTACACTTTAGCACTGTTTACGCTGCAATTCATCGTTCCGCTGCTGGTGCTCATATTCACCTACACACGCATCGCCATTGCCGTTTGGGGCAAGCGGCCGCCGGGTGAGGCAGAGAATTCGCGGGACCAGCGCATGGCACGCTCCAAACGTAAGGTAAGTCGAAGCGAACCCATTTTTTATGTCCGATATAGTACTGACCACAAAAACTAATTTGTGGTCTAAAATGTTGTTTAACCAAATGGTCAAAGAAAAATTTGACCACTCGGAATCCTTTTAACTTATTTACAAACAGCCCTTCCACGCTTCCACGGGCTTTAGGTCTATGTCTCTGTAAAGTATTTTTAGCTATGAAAACGTAAATTGAAAATCTCATTAATATATTAAGCATGTCCATGACTTATCTGCGCACTTTCCAGCCCAATGACATTGAATAACAATAACTGAGAATTTTTGCTCTTTGTCTGCGATTTTCTTAGGTATTTGCATTTCATTTATATTCAACATACTTTCAAGCAATTGTTCTCTGGACATTTCTAAGTTCGAGTTGTTGAATCAAATTCTCTTAACAAATTGTGCGAAGGAATTTTGTTGTGCAAAAACTGAATAACAACAACAAGTGAAGCTTAGTAGTGCTGACATATATTTAAAAGCTAAAGCTGACAACATTTAATACATTAAATGCCATTGTTTAGCCGAGGCACAAGTCAATGCTAGGCATTAAGTCAATTGCTTTTGAATTATATCCTGGAGATAAGGTTAACTTGAGTCAGGGGGGATTAACATGAATGTTGTTGACTGGAGGTGAAGCTTGTCAGCAGTACAAATCGCATATTGTGCTCATATAATCAACAGGCAAGGCAAGCCAAACAGCTGTCTTGTCATTTAAACAACATACATACATATACGTATGTGTATATTTTAAACAAATAAATGAGCTAAGATTTATGCATGGCATGCAGCTAGCGTGGTGCAGCCTTTGGTGATGCCTTAGTGGTGCCTAGTACGTGCAACTAACTTGCAACTGCGTCAAAAGATGCCACCTTTGTGGCGACGTCGCCTCGACGATGATCAGTTTTTTTTCTGCTTTCCAGGAAGTGTTTGTTGGGTCGCACAGCAGGCGGAGCAGCATGCAGCATGCAGCATGGTTGCGGGTGCAACCAGTCAACCACGTAACCAGTTGTTAAACGAGCCTTCTCGCTTTATGGCCAATTGAATTGTGTGGAATTTCCATAGTCGCGTCTGCCACGAAAGAAAGCCAGTTAGTTTAGGGTACAAATTTATAAATGTAACTATATGACCTGTGCGCATCATCAATATATATACGCACCTGACAAACATACACGTATATATATATACTTTGTATATAGGAAGATGGTGGTAAGACATCAGACCAAATTTGGTGTTTAATCAAAAATAATTGACTGAATTTAATTAAAATGCGTCAAGTGCTTAATTAAGTCATGTCATTCAATTTTATTTCGCGGGTGGAGGAGATACTGTTTGGTTTGTCTGGCAATTATGTCCACCATCTTTCAGACTCAGTGAGGCATGTGCATCTCAGCTGATTGAGCACAATATATGAAAAGAAATGCCAATACAAGTAGCGACAGATATTCCTCCATTATATTGGCAGACGAACCGTTGCGCCCACTGCTGTTGAATGTTGCCAGATGCTGCCCGCCTCATGATTGTTGCCCAATTTGAGCCCAAGGCATCTGCCATTCACTTTTTGTTTCAACAGCGGCTGACCGACTGGGTTGCTGTTGTTGGTCAATATCGGGCCATCCTTTGAAGCGCCAAATATGTAGGCATCATTGTAGATATTTTCTGGCATTTTCTCATGACTGTTGACAATTTCTTCCTAGTTGCTCAAACTCAACTGGCAGCTGAAATGATTAGCAAAATTACGGCCACAACATCGCAATAATGATGTTCAGCTATAATGATGGACACAGTTAACGGTTTGAATGCGTCGCGTAATCGTCACCACTGTTAAAAGCTAAGATAAATTAAACACTTTTATCTCTCAACTGAACTGCCATCCTAGACGTATACGTAATTTGTGTTCATACCTACTAGAGCAGCAATCAAATTATGGTTAGGATTATGTTTTTAAGAGCTACTTTAATCCTTTGGCTAAGACTTTTGTGGCCTAATATTTAAGTTACAGACGGGTTTCAACTTTGAAGAAGACACAAACTTTACAACCAAAAGGCCAAAAAGTATGAAATGCAATAAAAAGATTATCAATTTAATGGAATCATAAAATGGCTGACTTACGGCGATGACACGTCATAGATGACAGTCAGCAATTAATAATAAAAAAATAACTAGTATAACGGTTGCCACTTGCACTAAGATGCATAATGCTGACCACAAGCTACACTCAGAAAAATAATAAATAATAATTAGCTATAAATATTTAATTATTATAAGTTTACGAATGGAGTAACATAAATATTAGTGATCGCAATGATTAGAATGAATTTTGAAAACTAAGAAATAACTTCAACGAAACCTTCGAAAGTTTACAACATTCCATAATTTCTTTTGATTTTTCTCTAAGTAGCTTAGCTCAGTAGCTTTTTAGCTGGCTTTGTTGTCAAATCGATGCCAGGCACATTGGAAATTTGCCTCATTTGGCTACAATTGCTACTTGTTCGCATGTAAAACGTTAATTGCATAATTGACTGCAAGAGGTGCAACCAGCTGCAACTGTATATGTGTGTGTGTGTCTGTGTGTGTGTGTGTGTTTGGCTAGTCACTAAGCTTGCTGATCCTAGGTGTTGTTGCTGGGCGTACGCTGACCACGCCAACAACAAAGACTGATGAGCTTGCCAGACATGGCCAAATGTCCGAACAGAGAAAGAGAGAGGGGCGGCAACCGGCTTCACCATTTGATGTATCGTCTTTGGCCTTCGTCTCAATCCTCTTCCTCTTCAACAACTTCTTTTATCTTTTTTTTCTTTCGTTTTTTGCATTTCACGTGGCTGCAGTTTCTTTCTTTTCATTTCGCTGCAACGTCTGTGTCGTCTGTTGAATTGTGTTAAAATGTTAATTTCATCTTACGTAATCTGTGTCATATCCAGCCAAGCAACCAACCGACCAGCTCAGTGACTACCGGAGGTCGAGGCGGGGCGGTTTTGGGCAGCTGGCAGCTGTTGTACCGCTGTTGTTGCCATCCCCAGTCGCATCATCTTCATCATCGTTGAATGGCTTGGGTGCTTGGGAAAAAAAGTGAGAGGATTCCCAGGCTTAAAACAGGCTTGCTTGGCTCCATCTGCTACGTGGCTGTTTGGCTTTTTGGCCGTTGACTACCCGCATACACATCCACACCCACACACATTTCGCATTTCGTGCGTTTTCTGGCAAATTAAAAGATATCGTTGCAGCAGTAAACAGATAACAAACAACAGTTAATCGGTTACACAGCGTGTAATTAGCTGCAACTTTCAACAAAACAATATATATATTTATAAATATATATATTATATTATTATGAATCTTTGTAACTTTATCTTATTTGCATCTTACTTATAACTTTGCTTATAACTGTTGTAGATATCTTTGAACTTTTTTGGTAAACAATTTGTTAGAGTTTGGTTGATTGATTTCTTGGCAATTCATTTGCGTCAAATGCATTTTCGGAATTTGTCTCCTTGTCAAAGGTAAAATTGTGTGTTCAAAAAACCAAAACAGCATTGCACAACTAGAATTTGGCTTTAAAATATTACGGACATTAATCATTGCGCAAAAATGACAATAAAAAACGATTGTTTTTTACTTTTGCACTTTCAAACTTGCACTGAAACTATTGAAAGCATCGACTGCCAAATGCAGCTTCAAGGGCTACGTGACAATCTGAGCGATGCGAAAAAGTTTTTCGTGTTCAGGAAATTGCAGTTGAGTATATCGTATATATATACTATATATTAAAGTTCATATACCAGAGTGTGTATGTAAATATATGAACAAATATAATTAAGATTATTCATTAAAACTTGTTTGTCAAAGTGACAAATTGATTATAAGTATGAATTTAAATTAAGTGAAAATCAGTATAAAAGAGACTAAAATAAATACATATTATTTTTTAATTTATTGTATCAGTGCATCCTGTGAGCCAAGTCTTAAACATTGAATAAAATAGACCAGAAAAATAATTAAATTTAAATTACAACTACAAACAACGTTCATAATAGTTAAATTTAACTGCCAATTACACTACAATTGTCGGCATAGTGTTGGTCCGCGAGTCTAATTTGCTGTGTCACAATAAGTATTTAACTTGGTCTTTAGAGGCTAACAAAGCTCTGTTATTATATGGTTAATTGGCTGCCATTAAGTTTTCGGTCTCATTATGTAATTCACAAGCATTTTGACTCCAAACACAAACAAAAGCTAAAATATGTATCGTAACTAGTGAAGAGTTCGTATCGTATTTATGAGAGCAGCATTTTCACAGATATTTATTTCAACTATGCAACCGAACCCTGTACTAATTATGTTCCCTAATGACTTGCTAAGTTCTTTAAATATTTGTTTAGCTACGCGTACATGAATTATAGGTATAATAATTTTGCAATTTCCATTATTGGGCTATCACCTGTCCAAATATCTGTTAGCCATTAACCTTTTGATGTATCCTAAGTAAATAGAACTTATCTATAAGAACTTTCTTTGTACTTTGTGTAGACTAATGGCTCATAAATTGGCTTATAATGGGCGCTTAGTTAAACAGTGTATTATGTAAGGTAAACAACAACAGTAAGGCATACAAGTTAACATTTGTATTTGTTAAGTGACTTACAAAAATGTTTGACGCTGCACCAAAGGTATTGAAGATGTGTTGCATGCAACATGACTTGCTTCATTTAAAAATAAAGGAGCAGCAGTTCCTGAGACTGAGTTGAGTCGACAGCGGTGACTTTGGTGGCTACATTTGCCTGACAGCTGTCTCTGCATTTGTTGTTACATCTGCTCATTTCAGTTGTTGCTTTTACTGTTTTTTGTTGTTGTTTGTATATGTCATGAAAAAAACATCTTGTCTGTTTGTTTGAAGGCCCGAACAAGTTTATTCTACAACGAAAAGTGAAAGGTTTTTGGACTTGCAGTTGATTTTTTTTATGTTTTTTTTTTTTGTGATTGTATTCGGGTCAGTGACGCACTAAAACTGATCTCGGCTTTAAGTCGATGCGATTGTAATGACATGTTTGTCATTTGTTTCACACACATCTTCTCATTAAACATCAGTGTGCAATTTACAATTGACCGTGTTCTTGGGCGAATTCAAATAGATGCAAAATACATAATATACATGACATAATATAGTTGAAATCATACGATCATGAACTTAAAGTTATTAAAAACACTAACAAGTAAATGAATTTTATATAGTGAAAACTCTTTTCAGCGGACAGCAACCGTCGAACCATTTCTGTGTTCGCCTTAAGGGCGTAGTAGGGCTGGCTAGAATAACTTTTGTTTTTGAGAAATTGTCCGCCCAATAGGGGTGTACGTTGAGGGAAGTTTCACTGTACAAAGCTTTTATATACATAACACATGTTGTTTAATGTTTGCTCTGTGTTTTACATGGCGCTTGCACTTTTGGGCATCATTAAAGTCAGCTACAACAAGAGAGGTAACGAGGGAGGGAGAGAGAGAGAGATTGACAGGAGCTGCCGCCCCGACAAGTCAAAATTGTTGTAATTAAAATGTTTACAACTCCATGAAATGGAAAAAATTAAGGCTACCCAATTGTTTTAAATTTTAAATTGAGAAAAGAGAAAAATGCATGCAGATGTTTGTTTGAATTTCCTAGAAAAAACAAGTAAATCTCAAACTAAAAGTTAAAAATAATTTATCTTTAGTTGCAGGTTTAGAAACAGCTGGCATAAGGTACACATAAAGTTTGTAAGATTTAATATTATTATTTTATTTAACTGGCACAAGGCACAAGTTTGTCTATGTGTCTATGCGTGTGTTTGGAGGGAGTGTTGCTTTTAGCCATGTTTTTAGTGGTTGGCTTCAGTTAACGCTCTCTTGAATTCGTTTTGTTTGTCTGTTGTTTGGCATTATTTTGTTGTTTTAAGCTGTAACCACTTGAAACCCGTAATTAGTTTACACTTGCGGTAATTTCGGCATAAATCTTCAGCTGTTAAGTTTCGTAACACTATTAAAGGCTCACACACACACACATACACACACAGACTTTATCTTAATGTTGTTTTTATTGTTTTATCCCCACAAAACCCAACATTATTGCATCGCAGTCTCATCCCTTCCCAGACAAAGTGCAGAGCCAGACTTCTGCAGCTCTACTGCATTATCCCAACCCATCCGTCGCGACTTGTCACTGCAAAATGATTTGTGGCTCTCTTGGGTGCAGAGTTAGCATTTACCATGCCATGTGGCACTGGGATTTAGTGGCAAACAAAATGAACTGCTTTAAAGGAGAGGCCATTTGCCATCACGTTCAATTCACATAGTAAATGACAAAAGAGCCAAAAAATAATTTCTCATCTTCTTGCTTTGGTAAATAAAAGCATAAATATTGCTCCCAATAGCGCTTCAGTTTGCACTTTCCTCAACAGCTGTCCAGCTATCTAGTTTGCTAGTTGCTCTCTAGACGGAAATGATATTGTGTGCTATCATTGCCATTTTAATGGCAGTACCTTTTCTTTTTCTTTCTCACAGCATGATGGCCAAAAAGCCAAAAAGCAGTTGGCCTCAAGTGGTTTTTCACTTGACTTGCTCAGTGCAAACAGAAACTCTCAGCTTTCTCAGTTTGCTACCATTATTGCTGGGTTGCACGTTTTATGGTGCTATTAAAGCGATGTCGTATATCTATTGAACTCCTCCAGCCATTGCAAGCCATCGAAGTTTGCCTCAAAGATTGACTTAAGTCAGTTGACTATAATTCAGATGGAGTTAAACAATATACATATTTATTGTGGGCTTAGAGCAAATTGATAAAGTCCAGAGAGAAACAAATTGTGTGCAATACATATAAATTTTCTTTGCCAATCATAAAGAAGTTAAAAAAGCAATTTGTGAATATCAAAAGTTAAGTTGAAAAGTATTAATTTGACACTCTCGCAAATTAATCAAACTGTGGTTGAGAATATTAAAAGCAATAAGTGAAAAAAGAAATAAGGCGAAAGCAGATAAAATAACTGTTCTGCATGTGCGCACCCACGCGCACTTCAGCGAGCAGATGAGATACAATATGCCGTTGCCTGCAGTCAGTTTAATTAAAACGTGAGCAATTGCCTTAATGAGTTGCACGCTTGATTAAAGGTGTTGCAGCCGTAACAGCGCACCCAAAACTCAACTCAACAGAGATAAATAGAATGGAGTGGCAAAAAACAGGGGAAAAGCTACCGAGCCCAATTGGCTTAGCTTGGCTGGGCTCGAATGCATTCGTGGCGGCAGACAATTAGAGCAGGTTAACTAAATGCTTTGACAAACTAAGCATTTAGCATAGTCGTGCAAAACTTAAGGTAGTTCCTATGGCAAGTTTCATAAGCTTACAGCGTGGACACTCGCCACCCCTCCATGGGATATAATTTGTGCACTTTACTCATAGTAAATATACAGATACTAATTTTGCGCATGTTTAAAAAACAATGACTTTCAACGTGGAAATAACGTTTTAAGCCGCAGAACATGCCACATGCTACATGCATGCGAAACTGATGCAAACCGCAAGCCAAAATTTAAAAGCAATCAAGTCAGGTCATTTGCTAAACGTATCTGAAAGTTACTCTGTCATTTACCTTTACTGACTTGCATTGGTTTGGCTGTACTTGAAAGCAGTGCACTTTATTCTATTCACAAATGTTCGCAAAGTGGCTTTGTTAGTGCGAAAAAAGCGATGGAATCTTAAAGATACTTTTAGATTTTTGCTATTTTACTTCTGTGATATATTCTAAAATTGATTTTGTTATAAATAGGATATCAAGAAAAGATTGCTTGAATCTTAATTCTTTCTTCAAAGCGACCTTTTAAGCGTTTACTGTATTGATCGCCTGCAAACATACATAGTACATTTTACAAACTCTATTGGCCACGTGTTAAATGTTAGCGATGGTGTCTTTGGCAAAGCATTTTATGTGTTATATATCAACTTTTAAATTTACTTGGAATTGTGAATGCTTTGGGCCTTGTGCTGGCTTGATTTGTGCATTTCCTGGCACGTTATGCAGGCGCCTGTCGAAAGGTCGAGAGAGTCGAAAGAGCTTAAACAACAGCGTTGAAGTGGCTTTCATGCGCCTTCCTTCGCCTTGGCCTGCCAATCTGGCTGGTTGTTGTGGCTTGTGGCGACTTCAGTTGTTGTTGTTGTTGTTGCTGTTGCTTCATTTGCAACTGTGGCAAGGCCTACAAGGTTAAGTTTGTGTGTGTGTTTGTGCCTGTATGTGTTGGCGTTGCTTGCTGGCTACTTAGCTTGTTGAGGCAAATGCTTGCGGTTAGTGTTTTAGTTTTATTTGCTTCTGCTTGTGCAGGGGTAAGGCGGGGTTAAGTTATGTTTAACTACAGCAAGTTTGTCCAAAAATGTTCGATAGCTGGGAAAACCAGTTAAACCACTGACCTTTTCGTGCCACACACAATTTTCATAATCTCAATGCAATAATGGCTCCAATCAAAGCCAAAAGTGTCAGGTGCGTGTGAGCTGCAACATAGGTGTAACCTGAACCATCAATAATAATAATTGTTTTCTGCAAATATTTAGCACACAGTGATATTGTGCAGCATATCCGTTTGACAGATGCGACCTTGCCACATTGTTGTTGCCACACCTAAAATGTCATACAACGTCACTTGGACTCATCTGGTTCCCCTTTTAAACTTTGCTTTTCCGGCACCCTCTCTGTGTATCAATGAAGTTATTTCGTTAAGCCGTAATTATCACACCATTCAATGATATATACAAAAAAAAAGTACACATGCGACCCTCATGCATAATAATAATAACAGTCGGAGGCATTATTTATTTCGTTTTAGTCGTGCCACAACTCAAGTAGTTGCCACAACTCAAACACGTTTGCTCATTAATATTAACACTGCCAATTGAAGCAGTTACAACAACAACAACAGCAATAACGCCAACATTTGCAACGACACTTTGCATACGAGTCTCTTTTCACCTGTCATTGATCACAGCTGCTTTGTCTGCTCCGGTCATAGGTCCTGTTTGGGGCAGTAAAAATCTATTTTATGAACTCTGCTGCAAAAGCAAAGCTTTGCCAAAGTGTTTGGGCATAAATCGCAGACTGGCTCGCAGCTCACTTTACTTCTCAGTTGACACGCGAATCCTGTGCCGAACATTTAAATTAAGTGTTGTGGACAAGAGCCAGAGGCACAGCCATTGGGGCAGCATCTACTTTTCAGCTGAGATAAAAAGCGAAAGTTCGGGATTTTTTCTTTTTTTTTTCGGTGGGAATCTCAATCGCTGCCCGTCCAATGACCATTTATCTTTGGCTCAATTTGCGCCAAAGCCAGCCTTCGCTTACCTAATCAATGTTTGTGCGGGAGGAGAGGGGGCCGACATGCAACACCGGGTGCATCTTTGAAACACTATGGCATCCTTGTGTTGTGAGTTTGCCACGCGTTTTGCTGGCGCCATAAATCGCATTGATTATCGCGATGTTTATTTACCATTTTATTGGTATTTTAAATTTTTTTTTGCACACTTGGAGCAACTTTAATTTGCATTCTGCAGATGGTTATGTAACAGAAAGCATCAGTTATGGTATCAGTTTCGGGTTCGGTTTCGGTTTCGGTTTTTACAACCTGTCAGTTCGTTTGGCATTCTTTGACTTTCTGTTTTAACTGGCATTGCCCCTAATTGATTTCAGTAATTATTTTTTTTATTTTTGGTTTTGGTGTTTTGTTGTTCTTTCTTGCCTTTTTTTTAACAACTTTCCAGTTAATCACACATGGCCTTGACATGCATCTGGGCCTGTTAAGGTTTTGCTTTCCATTCCGCTCCATCAATCTTCTGTACTGAAGTTTGTTGTTTTGCCCACAACTTGTCCGGAAAGTGTTAAGACTGTAGTCAAAATTAAAACCTGCGTGTTGCACGAAACTCGTGAAGTTTAATCAAAATGCGAGAAACTGCCCAGCAGCATCTTTAATAACATTCAACTCGACTTTTATTTCAGTTACAGCTTAACTTTGTTGCTCACTATTGAAAAGAAAATGTCACTTCTGTCATTTTTGAAGGCTCTTAATTAAATTTGGCTCCCAAGCCGAAAGTAATGTCTGGTATGTACTTGTGAGTTTTTGCTTGACAAATTCAATTACAAGGTCCTTTAGCAAATTGAAATTATAGGACTGTGTGTTTTTGCTTTAAGTGCTCTACCAAAACTAAGCACCAGAACAAAAGCTGTTGCTCTGAGGTTCTGATATAAATTACACAGTTATCTCCACAACAACTCCAAGTGCTCAGTGCTCAGGCTAAAAGATGGTCACTAGATAGCGAAAGAGGGAGCACTCGTTTAGGATTTAGACGATCATTGAAGCAGACATCAAGGGGATGCTCTCACAGATGAAGATACAGATACCAGCTAAAGATACAAATAAAAAGTAAGAGGTCTTACAGCCACGCATCTTTAGATCTTACATTTGTATTTATATGTAAATAATTGTGTCTGTGTGTGTGTGGTTTCTTCTAGCCACTCGATGTGCACAAACTGATGATTACATAATGGCGGACGGACAATAAAAGCCACAAGCCAACGCAGGGAGAGGTGAAGGAAGTGGGTGCGGTAGCTAGCTAGTCAGTTAGTCGGCCGATGTTGATGCTTTTGCTGCTGCTGCTGCTGCTGCAATGAGTGGGCCCAAAGAGACACAGTCAACAACATTGTGTCTAATGACCATTTGCATTATCTTCTTCTTTAGTTGTTTGTCTGTTCTCCAAATTGCACGAAATATTCACAAAGCGGCATATTGCGCAGGGATGCGGGCTGTTGTTTGTTGTGGGGTGTCGTTCGGGAGGGGAAGATGGTGGATTGTAGAGGCTGTTAGTCTGTTGATGTTGTCTTGACATGTTGTTTCGTCAGATATGCAAATGTTGTCGATTTTTTGTTAATGTTGTTGCCATTGTTGTTGCTGTTGCTGCTGCTTCTGTCTACAGTTGGTCGGCGGGCTGGCTAGCTGGCTAGCTGTCTGGGCACGTGCAAGCGTCAAAAACACCTAAAAAACAAAAAAATTACCAGATAATTTCAAAGAAATGAGCAAAGGAAATGCATATATAATACCGCAGTTATTTGACTGATGAATGTTGTCCGACTGTCATTTGGTGTTGCGATTGCACAAAAAATGACTATTAATCATAAACTTCAAGAGAAATATATATGCTAAAATCTCGTTATTGCTTTGAAAAATATATATAATAATATATAAGAACTGTGATATATAGAAATTGTACAAATATTCTAATTATAATATTGGTTTAAATTTGCAGTTATATATAGTTGATTATCTTTGCAGAAAAGGCTTTCATTCAAGTTCCAATTAGTGAATTTTTCTAGCTTCGTTTTTAATCCCACCAAAACCACAGTGACCGCGATCTCAGGGGGTTTTGTTCCATCTTTTATTTCTTCTTGCATTCCCACAGTAAAAACGTATTATTCGACTGCCAGACAGACTCTATATACATCACATTATACATTCAAATGCTCGCAAACGCATACATACATAATTTCAATTCCGCGATTTTACTTTAACTTTGAATTTTTATTATTCACTGCTGCTCACAGATTTGCACAGGCGTGGGTTTCGGGTGGAGTATGCCAAGTTGACTGCAGGCAGCAACTGAGTGCAAGTGCAACATGGTACTGTGAAACATATATATTTAAAATTCCCAACGGCAAAACAATCTCAACAGCAACAAACACTCTGTGCAATACGAATCGCACAACAATAGGAATAAGAAAATCAAAAATTCGCTCTTAAGCGCAATGAAATATTTTTAACTAATGAAATTCGAGCAACGACTTGAAAACGCCCATGCCCAACGGCAGTCAATTGCTATGTTGCAGTTGCAGTTGCCATTGATTAAAAAGCAAATAGAGTCAGTTAAATGATGCAAATTCAATCAGAACAAATGCTGCCAAACAAGAAAAGAGGGCAGGACAGCCAACAATCGATTAGAAAAGTCTAATCTAATTTTAGCTATTTTATAATTCAGTGTTTAGATAACTCACAATAATTTCAAATCATGTACAATTTTGCGGCATCCAACGAAGTTAATAGTGGAAACCCAGAATTATTAATGAAAAGAACATCATTCAAAATTTGTTTGTAGATTAGTATCGATTAGCTTTGATTTGAAAAGCTTACAAAATTCGAAGAATATGATCTGTTTCATGAAGATAAGACAGAAACAAGTTCTATTAAAATATACTTGAAAACAATATTAAGACAAAAACCTTCTACAATGCTTTAACAATACCAAAGAATAACCTTTAAAAGGGTATATACATAAACATAATTAAAAATTGTGTAAAAAAAACATCAGCTGTTTAAATGATAGCAAACTTAAAAATATATCGACTTGAGTGCCGCAATGTCCCTCGTTGAATGCTTTTTATGGGTTCGTCATTTAATTTTGCCTGCCATTAGGTTGGCCATTTCAGCGTCATTTCTCATGCAAAACATCGCTGGTGTAGTGTAAAGGGCGTCCGCCGTCGTTGACTTTTACAATCTCATTACGTAAACTTTTATGAGTTGAATAAAAAAAACAGGCAACAATTGTTGACCGCTTTAAGGTTGTCGCTTTTCACATCAGCTTTCAAGTCGAAAGACAAATGTGCAAACGCTTCTTTTCGTTTTATGATATCTTTTTCTTTTCATTGGACTTGCATTTGAAAAAAACACGCATACGCCGCAATGTACACAACGCATTTATGTCAACTGCAGTTGCTGCTCTCTTTTTGTTGCACTGGCACTGGTAATTTGCTAAGCTTAAGTGGCCCACATTGTGCGCCCGATTTTGGGTTTGGTAGCGCAGTCGCCTTAGAAACTTGTTTCAAACCAGGCAACCAGGCAACAACGACAAACTGTTGTTGGTTACTGTGTTAGCGCTCAAGTTCCCACAATTCTCTAGCAAATCAAGTAACATATGATGCAGAAAATGTAAAACAAACGAAACGAAACAAATGAACGAGCTGCCAAATCTTATCGAGCGTGTTGCACTTTCAACCTACAACTCATCGCTTCCGCTTTGCAGCGCTATGCCTCAATTTTTGCTTTGGCATTATTTGTTTTCCTCTTCAAAGAGTTGCACCAAAGTGCGTCTTGCAGTTGCCCAGACAGATATAAAAAAAAAACGTACACACACATAAAAAGTGTCTGGTGTTAAATACTTACAATGCGCTGTTTTTTCCCCCCCGGGTAATGTTCATGGTCGTGGCCACGACCTGCACTCAGCATCAAAGCCAGCAAAAAAATGTTTCCGCAAACATAAATACTCGACAAATGCAGCAGGAGAAACCCAAAGGCTTACACTAGGCTTACCTTTTTGGGCGCCTGCCAGAAAATATATATATAAAATGTTTCACACCTACAACTATACATTATGTGCAGATCTAAGGCTTGCTTACATCAATATGCAAATGCACATTAAAAGTGTTGCCATTAGTTAAATGTAACAAAAAGTGTCAACGTCATGCCATGTTAATGCATATGTCGCGTAGCGGAGAAAAACATGAGACGGCAACAAATATGTTCTTACAATTAAAACATAAGGACGAAAGCAACTTGCAACAGCTGCAGCTGACGCAAATTAAAAGTTGCTTGAAAGCTTTAACATAAGCACGAAAATGAAAAGGTTGAAAATGTGATTTTATAACTAAAACTCGTGTTTATCTGTACACGTGAAAGTCGTCAGCTAACAAGACAGCCGAGTCAATTCCAGGTAAAAGAATGTTTTCCATTTAAAGAGAAATGTTAGGCAAGTTCGAAAACAAGAAGGATGCGTTCAAATGGCAACTGTTTGGAGTAGCTTTTTGAATAATACTTCGAATCAATTAGATCCACACGCAAATTTAATTTAATAAAAGATGCTCTAATAAAGCCATTAAGTAATTTAACGCGAACTCTAAGTATTAGTTCTAAAATTCAAAGTTTTACCGCAAATATGCAAACATGCAACTGAGTTTTTGTTTATATCTCGTTGGCAAGTTCCGAGCACACTTAAGTAGAAGATAGCTTTGTGGGTATTTTTTGTTCGGCAAAACTTTCGAGAGCAGATGAAAACTTTTAAAAGTTTGGCAACCGAATAAAGTTATAATTGCAAATGTTGTTTAATTAATTGAATTCAAATGAAAGCTTGATAAATGTTCATGAGTAATGATGTAGGCATCAAATTTGTTGACCATCTTTTATGCAATTGCCAAATGGTCAAAAAACGTTAAAGAACCTGTGTACAGCAAGAGTTGGTCGTTGACACTAATTAGCATTTAAAAGTTGACGATGCAACTGCAACTGCAATTGCAACGTTTGCTGGTTTGCTGTTCAATTGAAGCCGAACATAACAAACATGCTGTCAAGTGCAATAAATAACAAGTCTATGAATATACCATGTCGATATGTCGTTGAGCACATCGCTAAATGCGCAATGCCACAACAGCAGCAACAGCAACAGCAACACTAACACAACAGCAATGACAACAAAAATGTCAAATGTAAAAGCGAAACAGTCCAAGAGACCAAAGCGCCAAAGCTTCAACCAAAGACAACTACAAAAAAAAAATAAATAAATATGTTTGGATATAAAATTGTGTTCAGCAATTCAAAAATTTGCACGCTGATGTCGGTGTGTGTTTGCCTAACAAGCAGGAAGTCTTGCTGTGGCTGCCGCTCTTTGCTAGAGATGCCACTGCCTCATCACACGAACACACACACACAGTCGCATACAGTAACAATAACAAGCGACAAAAAGATGCAGGAAGCAACAACAGTTATCGAGACTTCCTACCCGTCTCATAGTTGGCGCCTAGGAATGGGATTCACATCACCCACTGGCTGCACAGCTGGTTGCGTGAGCAGACGCTATCTTAATCTTTCAGTGTCAACATCGCAGTCAACCCCATCGCAACACAAGCAGCAGCATCATTGCAAAAAAGGATGCCACATCCAGCTGCTCTGCTGGTATTTTTTGTCTCTTATGCAATTTGTATGCAGCTTAAATCCTTCTTGATTGAACAATTTTAATCCACCTTGGGTCCAGCAGATAAATGGCTTAAACTGTGCTGAGGTCAACACAAAGGCGTAAGGCAAAGACGATTAGCTCTGGGCAGATGTCAGTTTAACAAAAAAGAAGATAGAGAAAGAGAGAATATACTTCAGTAGTATTAATGTAGAAAGAGGAAGAGGATGACCAGTTAATTCACATTTTTATTGAGTGAACGAAATAACAAATATAAAAAGGGGTAATAAGATTTAATTGCGAGAAATAATAAGCAATAAATGTAAACACAGAAAGCTGGATGACAAGTAATTTACATTTCAATCGACTGAACTAACTGACTATTCATAACTGGTGCATTAAGCAAGTAATAACAATAACAATAATAAAAGTTTAATGAGAAATGAAAAATTGATTCTTAAACAAATTAATAAGGTTTTTGAAATTAAAACCTTTAGGTAAGTCTTCGACAAATAACTGACTTGCAATTTTATCGCATTGACTTATTCGAATATCCCAAAAAAGAGCACCATAAATATCTGATTGCTGTCGCTTTCCCTGTGTACCTTCAACTAAACATAGCGTAAGATTTATCTACTGGCTTGCAGTCAACTCTTGCTCTTTATATCACTCACCTGCCCCTGCTGTTGAATTTCCGCAGCTTTCGGAAATTGCACTTAAATCGCTTAGACGCTTGGAATATTCCGAAAATTACACAGAGCTATGTCTGCAACCGAATGCAAATCGAAATGCAAATTCAATTGCTTGGCAAACTCTGTGTGTATTTTCAGTGGCCGCGAAATTCCCAATCGGAATTGGAATCACAAATGCAATGTAGCCATAGTAAAGTTAACTAAAGGCAGCTCACTTGGAGGCGTCACTGATTGCTGCAGTTCCTCAGGCGAATGCCTCTCAATGGACAGCTGTGGCTGTAGCATCTGTTTCTGTGGCATTCAATTGATTTGAGCATTTCCCACATTTTTTTGTCGGTGCGGCACTCGCACAATTTATTGTCTCGATGGCATTTGCTATAGAGTAGCAAGCTATAAAATAAAAGCACTTAAAGCCAAAATGCCAAAAAAGTCGCTAAATCGCTTACGATGTTCGTTAGCAAAACATTTTTTGCATACGTTGCGGCGAATGGAGTAAGCTGCCTGCCTGCCCTCTCTTTGTGGCAACAACGTGACTCGAACTGGAGTCGGGTTACGAAAGCGGATTTCAAGGTGAAATCGCCGGTATTTACTAAAAGGCCGGAAATGCAGTTACCAACAACGAATGCAATTTTTATTGACAGTTTATTGATGGCATTTAGCATTTGAACATCTGAACATTTGAGTATTATTGCATACATAAACTATACTAAACTATCTGTTTTACCCAATAATTAACTTTTTGACACCCCGCTTGTTTACTACTTATACAACTTAATTCCGTTTAGTTTTATTTTACTGTAAACAATATTTTGCATTTATGTTCTGAATGTAAATTTTTGTACATATTTGATTCTTGATAATGAGCTTAAATTAAATACACACATATTCATTTTTGCGATTATACATATAGTATACAAATACATATTTTCCATAAAAATCCTCTTACGTAAGTACAAAAACAAGGTTTTTAATGGATTTCCACATTTAATTCGTTAAGCCTACCACAAATATTTGATTCAATAAATTGATAAAAGCTTTGATTTTGTAACGAGCTATTAAAGCTACTGTTGCAAAAGCAACGTTTAATAAAATTGAAAATCGCGTCGAATCCCTTTTATTCACACAAATAAAAATGAAAAAAAATCACAACAATTGCAATTGTTGACCCGAAAATTGCCGACCAATTGAAAAAAAAACACGAGTCTTTTGTTCAATTTTTCTCTACCAATTTATGGGCAAGTTTCGTTCGATTTGATGAACTGAAAAAACAGCAGCAAGAAAAATACTTTGCAACTGTAAAGAAAACACATACACACAGATTTAATATCGTTAAACAACAACAATCAGTAATAATCACAACAAAATTGCATTTAACTGTTTGTTTGCGCAAAAGAGGCGACAACATGCTTCTTTTTTCTTTTTTTTGTTGTTTGTATTTTTATTTTTCGTGTTTTTTTTTATGACCAAAATTACGCAAGACGCTAATTTGCGATACGAAGAAGTAAGCGTGTGGTCCGCCCAATGCAATAAAAATCATACGACTACAAATAAAATTTATAAAAAAAAAAAACAAACACAACCGCCATTAGAATGTTTAATTTTCAATTGTTGCATGACTGTTGAATGCTCTGACTTAAGTTTGTGACCTAATCTGATGGTCTTTTGGGGCAATATAATCTTCGCTGGAAATCTGCAAAAGACGCATCACGAATTTTCAAATAACTTTGTCAAACTATGTACAGTGAGCACTAGGTGGAAATTATGTAAAAAGGGTTATGCTTAAGAGTACAACTTTAACTTGGTTTACGGCTTTTGGGCCTTTGGAAAATGTACAACTAAAATCTTAAGAACCAAGAACCAATAAAATAAATAATTAATTGTAATAGAACTAAATAAAGTAAATTTTCATCATACAATTTATGCATTTTTTTGTTAACCTAAATACAATTTCACTGTACAGTAGTACGCGCACAGTGTCACAATGAGTTCCACACACACACACAAACACACCATTTAGAGTGAACTTTATTTTGCACATATTCTCATTTATCATAGATGTTGAACGTATATTTGTACTTAAATATAATGTTGTACATTGTACATTGAAGATTGCCGCACAATGGCAACCCAATTTCAAATGAAAGGAAAAACCCACAACAACAACAACAGCACAAAAAAAACAACGTCAACAACACGTGCACAAATTATTCAAATTGCCATTGTTAAAGGCAGAGTAAGATTCCAGGCTAAGACTCTTTGCCATGCATTTTCCATATGATTTTCACTTTTTTCGGTCGTGAGCGCATTTTCAGCAGCGGCAGCAGCACCAAAGGCAGTTGGGATTTTCATTTTCCATTTCATTTGGGAGTTAAGTTTTGTGCCCCCGAGGAAAGCCAAAGCAGCCGCAACAGCCGATCACTTGGCCTGCCACAGCTCGAGTGTGAGTCCAAAAATACTCAGCAAGCTGCTAGCTGTTGGCTTGTAGCGAGAGCGAAAGTGCACGACATTGTGCTAAAACTGAGCAGAGAGTAAGAGAGCGCCCATTTAGAGTCTTGGCCAGATTGCTGCCACATATCCGACAGCGGGAAATCTGCCTGTGCGGTAATAAGTTGATTGTGCTGTAATTTCAGTTTCACTTGAAAGAGAACAGCTTAACCTCACTGACAGACAGAGACAGAGACACACACAGATTGAGAGAGAGAGAGAGGGAGACAGAGAGAGCGAGAGAGAGATTATTGGCCAGCTCACTTGGCCAGCTTGTGGGCCAAAAAGTCGCATCATCATCATCATCATCATCATTATCATCATCATCGTGATCGCTGTGAATGTGTGTGCTGGCCAACTCTGTTGCGATTTTGTGGCATCTATGTAGCTGGGGGATTTTTTTTGTATAAATTGATGATGCGGCTGCATTGGTTCGTCAGTGAAGCATTTGATTTGGTCTAATAAACATCGGTGTACCGAGTCCGAGAGTCAAGAGTTAAGAGTCGAGTGCAGGATAATAAACAACATTCAAAACGTGAGCTCAGCATCAGTATCATCGAACAATACATACCAATCATCCTAACACGAATCTTCTTCTATATATATATATACACTATCCTATCACTACCCCTCCTCACACCAATACACAGCACAGACCCAGGATTACTGTGACAGTGCAAGTGTGTGTGCGCGCTTATCCGTTGTAACATCCGTTTCAATTCAATCTACGTCTACGCGTCTTCTTCTTCGATTCCGTGTTAACAACAACAGCTATGAAAACCTTTATCTTAATGTCCTGTCTGGCGCTGGCTGCGGCGCGCCCGGAAGCTGGATACAACTATAACCGTCCCGGAGGCGGCGGTGGTAGCGGCGGTGGCTCCCACGGTGGTGGCGGCGGCGGTAGTTTCGGTGGCAGCATCGGCGGTGGAGGTGGTTTCGGTGGCAGCTCCGGAGGAGGCTTCGGTGGCGGTTCTGGATTAGGTGGAGGGTTCGGCGGCGGATCCGGTGGTTTCGGTGGTGGATCCGGCGGTGGTTTCGGAGGCGGTGCGTTCAACCAAGCGTTAACTATTCACACTTAGCTAAATTTTGGATTATTTTCGCAGGCAGCGGCGGTGGTTTCGGCGGCGGTGGCGGCGGCGGTGGCGGCGGTGGTTTCGGAGGCGGTGCGTCCTAACCAAGCGTAAACTAATTACACTTAGCTAAATTTTGGATTTTTTTCCAGGCAGCGGCGGTGGTTTCGGTGGTGGTGGCGGCGGCGGTGGCACCACCTTGGTGCAAAAGCACATTTATGTGCATGTGCCACCACCAGAGCAAGAGGAAGTGCGTCAACGCCCGAACATCCCAATTGGCCAATCCCAGAAGCATTACAAAATCATCTTCATTAAGGCGCCATCGGCTCCCTCTTACCAGGCTCCAGTTATTCCACTGCAGCCACAGAACGAGGAGAAGACCCTCGTCTACGTGTTGGTCAAGAAGCCCGAGGATCAGCAAGATATTGTCATTCCCACGGCAGCACCCACGCAACCCTCCAAGCCCGAGGTCTACTTCATCAAGTACAAGACCCAGAAGGAAAGTGGTGGCATCTCTGGTGGCACCGGTGGCTTCACTCAGAGCCTCACACAAAGCGGCTACTCCTCTGGTGGTGGTGGTGGTGGTGATGGTGGCTACTCTGGTGGTGATGGTGGCATCTCTGCCCCATCCAGCAACTATGGCGTGCCCGGAAAGTCCTACTAAGGACCTCGCCAAACACAACAACATGAACTTGAACAAAAAGACGAACTTCGAACTTACCACAATCAGACACACACTCGGCTCAAGCTGCTGACTAGTCCCGTCCTTGACGTGCTAACGTAAAAAAAAAAATAAAAATATTCCCGACCAATAGAAAAGAGATATAAAAAAACATGACCACTCGCAACACTACAACTGCGACTTGACCCACTCTGGACGAGAAGATTAACCCTAAAAACATGACGACAATATTCTCGCCTAGACACTGCTGGTTCACTAACACACAAACATGGACATAACTTTCGTCCAACACTTTTGTACATAAAAAAAATATTTCCGACTATCCTCTTTCAAACACCTCCATCAAACTTTTCATCTACCATTTTCTCTATATCTCTCACTCTCTCTTACTTCTTTTCAAAACTTGCCCAAAAGAAAAATCATATGGCTAATAGAGGACAAGTGTCGGGTTCTCCGGGTTGGGAACTTCACTTGTCATCTGTGCGAATATAGCTAAAGAAGCATCAGAAGAAAACAAACAGAAAACAGAAAAAAGTAGTAGATGATGAAAATGCAAGAGTTCTTAAATGCTCCATTCATAATACATACATATTAATATTATAAATATACTTTAATTATATTATTAGCTCTAAGTACTTTATGCACAGTAAAAAAAACAACGGTGACAAAATTACGAAAAAAAAACAAACAAATATGCTTTCATTCTAGAATTTCTAAAGTCAACTTGTGAAAATTGTTTTCCATTAGACAAAATTTGCTTGACACAGTTTAAGCACAAGTTAATGTTTGTCTTTCTCCTTTTGCATTGTTATTTTATTCGTCCTGACATCAATAATGTGTTATTTCAACAAATTCGACAGTCCTACTTCTAAATACCAAACTATTTTTATTTGAACATAATTCAGTTAAAAGCTTAACTTCTTCTCACAGCAAAGTGAAAAGATTTAATTAAACACTGAAAAACAAATGGAAAATATGTGTTTGCGTCTTGTTCTCAAACCCAGCTGGAAAGCAATTAAAAAGCAATTTATTGGAACTGCTTTCATAATTTATACACAAACTTGTTTGCCGTCAGCACTAAGTTTTAATAGTTTTTTTTTCTCATTCTGTCGTAATTTTATATTTTTTATTTTCCTTTGACTTATCAACTTACAGCCCTGGCTATCGTTTGCCTTTTTGCTTTGCATTTTTCTCTGTTAATCTTTGGATGGGGGATGGTAAATTAACGATTTCCGCCACTTAGGCTTGACTTGAGCTTTGTGGATAGGGAAGAGAAAGAAAATCGAGGGTTAAGTAGTACGGCAGCTAAGTCCATTTTAATTAAGTCGACTTGCGAATGATTTTCCCGAAACTTCTTCTGTTTGATTCTCACAGACAGTTGCAGAGCCAACCGAGCTAAGAGAGCTGGCGGCGACTCCTCCGACGAGTAGGATGCCCTTCAAAGTTAGCGGGGCAAATCTCAATTGCCACAGCTCAGCCAGCCTTAAGACTTTACAGCTGTTCAGTTGGGGAACCCCAATGCTGGGAACTTGCAACTGGTATCGAGATTTGCAACTAGAACAAAGCCAAAACAAAAAAATTAACTAGACTTGAAAAAGCGTTTGAAGAAGTATGTTAAATATTGTTCGCATTTAAAAATGTGTATCTGATAAATTTATTCATGCAGTCGCATTATCATATTCAAATTTCTTTATTTGGCTTTCAATTTCATATATATTTTTTACTCGGAGTATACTAAGATCACCCGTATTTTTGCCTCTAGCCAAAGCTTTAGCGACAATGCTTCAATGCAAAAGAGAAACAATAAAAATGTCTGCCTTAGTCAGCCAACTTTTACATCTGTTTAATCTTTCTTTTGCGGATTTTGTTTGAGTTTTTTTTTATTTATCATTTATCACGTTTCGTTTGGTTGCTGTTTCACTTCAGCATTTTTTTTTTTTGTGTTTTTTCTTAAACATTGCAATCTGCGTTTATTTTGTTGTTATTGTTGTAGTTTCTTTGTGTGTGATTTTTTGGTGTAATGTTTTTAATGCTTTAAATACACAGCGTTGTCCGCAGATTCGCATTGTCATTGTCGCTCGAATTTCAGTTTCTTCCTCTACTTTACAGTTTGTCACTTTCACTTTTTGCCTGGCTGTTATTGTTGCTTTTGGTGGTGCTGGCGGCCAAAGGTAACAGCAACAGCAGCAGCAGCAGCAACTGTTGTTGTAGGTGGCCCGAAGCCATCAAGTTTGTGCTGTTGCCTTTGTTGTCAGCCATGTACGTACAAAGAAACTAACATTTATATTTCGGTATTCATACTTATGTCTTGCTTCCGGATGTCTGTGCAGGTGACGCCTCAAATGTTGACCCAAACAACATTATCTGCTATCCGCCTAATCAATGGACAATCAGTCATCCAAACACAGCAAACGAATTGTGTTTTGCCGGCTGTTGTTAGCGCCTTTTTGACTTTGGCTCATGCCAAAACAATTTTTAATTACAGCTGCTGCTTCACCACATTAAGTGCTAAATGTAAAGGAAAACAGCAAACAGAAACACACTAGTTCGTTTTTGCACCAGCATGTTGCATAGGTGCGCATTAATCAGATACGGCAGATACATGTATACCATCTACACCACTACAAATGTTGCCACCCACTGGAATAGATTTTCGCTTCAAGAACCACAACATTGTCGCGGCCTGGTTCGCTGTGTTGTGGCATTTACTTCCTTGCTGTTGCTGTTGTTGTTGTTGTTGCTGCTGCTGCTGCTGCTCCACTTGGCAATATCCTTTTTGGACGACTTTCGTAGGGGCGGCATCAAATTACTCATGCGATTCTTGCCACCAAGTGTAAAATGCTTTACATGCTTTTGGCACATGAAAATATTTGCTTCTTCCTTTTAAGATTCAAATTCTTCATACACACACAAACACACGCTTACATAGTACATACGTAAAAGACAGAATGTGTTCGTTATTTATATGTTCTGTCTTTAGACCCTATGCCCCCCACAACTATACATTAGCCCAGCGTATCGGTTTTTGTCAAAACCCATATCCCGATTCATTTTGTTGCTGTTGTAGTTTTGTGTGCTTGCATCCTTCCCCAACTGGTTCTTAACCTACTGCCAAGCAGTGGCTTTTTGAGAGTAGTCCTTGATAAGATATTGTCTTGCATGTGTTCCGTCTAAAACACAGCACTTTGATGCAAAAGAAACGAAATAAACAGTAACGATTTAAACGGTAAACAAATTCGCTGCATTAATATTTCTCTGATATATTTATCGTTTACGACTTAGAAATATTTATATAACTAACTATCAAAAGCCGTTAAAACATTTTCTAACTGCAAAACAGAATAACTCTACTTAAGTTCATAAGACATTAAACATTTTCTACTAGCATATAAAATACCCATTTAAAAGTGTACAAAAACTTCTTTCTGACAAACAGCAGACCCAATTGTGTGCAAAATATCGCGTGATGTGACCTTAAATGTAAGTCGTCTTTGTTTTATGGGCAAGGAGTGGTTGGTGGTGTTAACTAGAATTCCTGGATTTTTGGGGCTCCGGTTGATTCACTTAATTGACAGGTATAAGGTAGCTTCCGTTCTACATACGCACCCTTTGTCTCTTGCTTTAAGTTTATGACACTTTTGGCGCTATAATTAATTGCGCGTTGTCATCAGCCCGTTAGTAGACACGCCTCCGTTGACCAACACTCAAGAACCTTAATTATAATGTATGTTTGTCGTTAAAGAAAAAGTTAAAGTGAAAGTAAAAATCGCGTCACGTACGCTTGTTGTGGACAAGGAAGACCCACAGGCTGCCACGGAACATCCATCAAAACTTGAGGTACCACGCCCACACACAAGTGTTGCTACTATGTAGTAGGCATTATATTTATTTGATTTTATCGCCCAATGTGGTTTACCACCGACGGGCCGTCTTGCTGCCATGTCAATGCAAAGTCGCTTTGTTCTTGGCCCATAAATTTCCTTGGCTATAATTGCACAACAACAAAAAATTCCAATTACACTTGGGCTCACCCACGAGACGACTCCAAACACCCCCAACACCACCTGGTTCCTTTTTATTGGGCTATTTTTTATGACTTTCGGATTTTAACGATACTTTTGCACACACACACACACAACATTTTTGTTATATCTTAATTTTTATTTTCATTGTTGATACCTGAAGAATTAGCTAGGGCCACTTTTGGACCCAAAAAAGTTTTGTGCAATAAATTGCCCAACAAATTAGTTGTTGATTAGTTTAAGACTGCTTGCCGCTCCATAAAAACGATTTAAACTGGGTTTGGTCTAACAACGTTTTTGATAATTTATAAGCACAATTTTCAGAGCAACACTTTCGTAATTGTCTTGCAATTAACACTGCGCTCCATTACATTGCTTCGAGACATGCGGGTTGACCGAGTTCAGCAAGAAAGTACAACGTTAAGCAACAGGCAACACTAACTTTGAGCCAAAGGCCAGCCTCAAGCCACGCGTTAATCGATAAGCGACTAAATTGATTAATAGCCTTAGATACAATTTCGACATTGATGAACTGTTTAATATTTTCTAAATATTTTTTTGTGCTACTGAATTAACAATTTGCGTTCAAAGGGAAATTTAATCTTCACAAATTTTTATTTTTATTATAATTGCTTGACTAATTTATATTTATGTTTATTTATGTTTTTATCTACAATAAAAATGTATAAACATTATTATTTTTATTTTTTTTTTTTCAACAGAAAATTGATTCATATTAAAAATTTAATATAATAGTTAACACTTTTGTAAGACCTAAAAAATGATGCTTAAGTTTCAGAAGCCGATGGGAAGAAAACAGAAAATTAATTTAAAATTTCAATCAAAATATTTTTTTCGCAGAATTTGTGCTTTTTCCTTTTCACTTTCAGGGGTCAGTAAACAAATAGCTGAGTAAACAAATAAAAGTAAGTCCAAAAACGACACAAAAAACCAAAAAAAAGGCAATAATAACAGGAGTACAATGGTATGATTGCCCAAAAAATTGCAATCAAGCGGCTTAATGCGCTTACCTGGCCTGGCTTAGGTTGACATAGCTTGGCAAGGGGGGTTGAGAAAGGGAGGCAGGTGCGGAAGTTAGTGCCGCTTTTGGACTCACGTTTCGCTGATTCGGATAGTCTGATATTTTCGTTTCGTTTCGTTTTCGTTATTGTTTTTGTCAATTGAAAGATGAAAGTTTGGGCTTATTGTTGATCGTTTCGTCATACTGTGCATTTGACATTTATCTGACAGTTACTTCGGTTACTTAATGTTATGTGTCGTGTTCGAATGCGAATGACTGAACACACTTTAATAACACTCCCACACTCCACACACAATATAGCACAATAAAATCAAATTCTTTTGCACTTAAAAGTATCCATCAAGCTCACAGCCCTTCATCGCATTAATTATATAAACTAAAAGGCAGGCGGCCGTAGGCGCGTGGGCGAGTCTATTCAGGACTGCGACGTGCCAAGAAATTTAATTAGCGAATAATTTGACTGAAAACTTTGCACCTCATTTGACCCTTTGCCTTTCGCCGTTTGGCACGTACAAAGTAAAATGAACCGAAGGACGAAACTTCACTTCAAATCAAAATTAAATCACTCAGCTACCAGTTTTCTTTTGGTGAAAATCATTTGTCAGCTTTTTTTTTTGTTGCTGGTGGGAAAAAGTGGAAAGAAATCATTTAAATTGTATTATATATTACAACATGCTGCTGCTGCTGCTGTGAACATGAACTCATTTTTTATGTAAGCATTCAGCTTTATGGGTGGACATAACAGCTAAGAGTAAGCCAGTAAGCCGTAACCATAACCTGCAACCGGTTCATATGACCGCGCTAAAAGTCAAAGTGTCAAATAGTTGATACGATCTGCCTGCTGTTGCTGCTGTGGCGTCTCTGGCGACTGTGGCAAGCGAAGCGGCCAACAATTAAGCTGCCGCCAAAAGCGAAAATCTAAAACAAATTATCCGTAGCAATGCGTTGCAAAGCGAAACAAATATTAAACTTACCAAAAACGAGAAAAATAAAACTAACAAAATCTAGTTACTGTGACGACAGCTGCACAGATTTTTGGTTAGTTTGGCCAGCTGGGTTGAAGATGCATCAATTTGCCGCAAGTTATGTTTCCAATCAACGCAATTCGCCATACTGCACGCTCAAGGCTGGCTTTGCAGGCAGTTTTTGAGCAAATTAAGTCTAGTATAGAGTTTAGTGCTTAAACCTAGTTTGCTCAATCAACTTTGTGGTTGTGTTCGATACACATTTGCCACAAAGTGTTAAAGGTTGCTAAGCAACAACAACAACAACAAAAACAAACACACATCACACACATTTATAACTAAACAATGCGGCGTATCGTTAATGTTATTTGAACGCACGCAACGCACAAACGAAATGAATTGTGAAATTGAATGAATTGAAGCATAAGCTGGGTTCTAATGCCCTCGTTAGGAATTCCTTAATATGCATACGTGTTGTCGAACCAAAAACAAATGTGACCCCTATAAAGAAGGAGAAACTTAACATGCTTAATAAATATTAAAGCCTACAGTGGCTGTCATTATGGATTTTTATTCATGTGCAAAACTGCTGACGTCGTCACAAAAAAAAATTGAATAAAAATGCTAGTAGAGCAATCGAATTACAAATATCCTATACAAGCAAAATTTTTTCTACAATAATTAAAATAAAATAATAAAGGCTTTTGTATTTGGGTGTTGAATTCGATAAAGATTGCGTATAATAATCAAAATACAATAATCCCCCTTCTTTTGTTGGTACAGGGTATCTACGCTGACAACATATGGTCTTACACATAATTTGTATGCCAGTTGCCATGCAATGCGTATGAGTATGTGTGTGCAACATTAAACAGAACATGCCTCTAGCAAATATGTAAATTTGGTAGCATTATCCGCTCGATTCATTCATTGCTGGCCATTCAAGCCCAATTCAATAATATTTCGCTTCGATTATTGATATTTTGATGATACTACATTCATTCGTATTTCGTCAAGTCAAGCTCAGCTGGTTTAGGTTGGCAAATCTTTTTTACAGTCACGTAGTGCGTCCACTTTTATCTGTTAGGCACTGTTAGACACGTAAAACGTTCCGACTGATGATGAGCTAATCGTAAAAACTAACTCGAAACTTTTAGCATATATGGCTCATTACTTTATTCGCCAGTTGGATGCAGCCAGTTTTTCAGTTTGCAAATAAAAATGATGTGAAGGTCTCAAGGGTGATTTTCTTAGTTAAGTTGAAGTACAAAATTTCGCAAACCTTTCAGATTTGTTTTGTATTGAATTGAAGTTTAACCAAGCAGTATACAAAGTTAAGCCTTAGCTTCAATTCAGTTCAAAAGTTTCAAGTAACTATTTTTTCTTATTTTATATAAAATGTTTACTCTTAACATGGTATACTATATACACATGCACATATAATATATGTTTCTCAGCAAATTAACCCAACCTCTTTTATCTACTCTTCTACACACAGTTTATTGCCATTTTTAGTGCTTATAAAAATAGGTAAACTGTATTAAATGTCAACGTTGGCCAACAGACTAAAACTTAACGCTCCTCGGCAGTGTCACAAAATCGCATAAAAATTGCTTTTATAGCCCAAAAGTTGCGATGTTTCAAACATGCATGGATATAAAAAATATAAATTTGGTTGAAGTCACTGCTGAACTGTTCGTGTTTTAGTATTTATTTAAGCTTTTATGTCCCGAAATCAGCTGTGGTCGGGGCTACACTTTTTTATTAGCTCATAATTACTTAGCCTAACACGTATGCAAGCGTGGCATGCTTCAGGTCAAATTATACGACTTAATCCTGTCTCGCTGGCAACTCTTTAATCTGATTCAGTGTTTAAGTTTTTTCTTTTTTTTTGGAATAATTAGTTAACGGTCTGCACTGTGCTTTCGTTTCGTTTAAATCCAGTTAGACCCGTTGACCCGCACGTTTAATGGACGGCCGTCTTGTTGCCACAAACACTCACATACAGATACTAAGTGACATTTTAACGCAAGACAAAATGCTGTCGCATGCGTCGTAAATCCCAGCAAGAAGCAAAATATTTGCTTGTGCTGTGACGCACACTTTCTTAGTGTCCTTTTAGGTGTATGAACTTTGAACCAACCAGAATATTAAGGTTTGGTTATTTTTTTTATTACATATCTTGTATTCTTTATTCTGCTTTCAGATGATTAAAATGATGCTGACGGTTGTAATTGTATTCACCAGCTGCTGGCTGCCATTCAACATACTGCAGGTGGGTGGTTATCCTTGTTGTCCTGACAGCAATAAGACAGCATCTTGAGTTAATTGAGTTAATCTCTCTCTCTTTCTATCTCTCTCTATCTGTTTCTTCTTGCAGCTAATGCTTAACGATGAGGAGTTTGCGAATTGGAAACCGCTACCGTATGTGTGGTTTGCGTTCCATTGGTTGGCCATGTCGCACAGCTGCTATAATCCCATCATCTATTGCTATATGAATGCCCGTTTCCGGGGCGGATTCCTACAGATAATGTACCGTGTGCCGGGTTTGCGGCGCTGCTGCTGTTTGCATCGGTATTTGCGCAGCCGCGGCGAGCGCAGCTATGAAGCAACCGGTGAGATGACCTACAAATACAGTCGCCGAAATGGTGATGGTCTAGTCAGGAAACCTAAGATACGCATTAGGTGCCTCCTCCCTTTTTCTTAATTTTCAACCAAATCTAATTGTCGTTAAAACTGTTTTTGAACAAAACAGCTAACGGTTGCTCTTCCTTAGCATGAAGATATCCTATTATCCGAGTAGTTTCGTTGTTCCTTTAAATGCATGTTACACACCCCAAAACCACACGCAGTTAACTTAATTACTATTCACAGCATGCCCTAAGCCCTTTGACTTTTTATTAAAAATGTACGCATTGCTTGGCAACATAGTTTGTTAATTCCTATGGTTGTTGTCTCTCTTTTTCTCTCTAAATATCTCTTCCGATTGCTACCACATCAAAAAGGAACCGAAGATGCATTCCACCTTCATCGTGTGAACACCTGCACCACCTACATCAGCACAAGGCGAAAGCTGCGAGCGAATTCTATGCAAATGGTTTGTAAATAATTCATAATAACATCTCCATAAATACACTTCATATGAGCTTTTGATGGGGCGGGTTTCAGAGCCAATTTTCGTGTGCCGAGACCACTGTATTGCGGTAGCTTCCAACACCACGCCGACCCACCCGCACCGCAATCCACAAGCCAGGCTCCAACCGCGGAGTGCCACGGGAACATTTGAAGTCGACAATGCCAGCTACTTGAGCTCCACACAGTTTTAAAAATGTTTGACATCAACTTCAAAGGATGTGTTGACAAACCAAAGATGTGCTGAATCTCCACGGTAAAGCACACGTACTTAAATAGCTATGTGTCTATAGATGTATTCTAAGTGTATAATTATTATTGTAAATGTCGAGTCAATCTATGTATATGAATGAAAATGTATAGTAAATTTATCCATAAATAAATGTGACTAGTTCTATGCTATGAAGATGATTTTAACTAATATACTTAAGTACTTGCAAATTGATAATTGTGTTGATGTTAAAATAATTAAATATAAAACAATGAAATATATAAATAACATCATAAAGAGACGGCAAAAGATCTTTTGGACGTCGAGGAGATAAAGTAAGTGCATCCCTTTATATATTTTATTATTTTTCTCAGCAAGTGATTAAGTAATACGATGCTAGGGAGAAGAAAAATATATATAAACAATAATACCATTGCTCAAACGTAAAAGTAAGATGAGTGAAATAAAGAGAGCTTGTCGCTCGTAGCTTTTAAGCTTGTGTTCTCCCCTGACTCTAATTTTTAATAGATCATCAATGTTTAGGTAAATGTTAAAAGTGTCTGCTTATTAGATTTCTTATTCTACATAAAACGAATTAAATTAATTCAAAACTCAAATTTGTGCACTGACCTTAATATACCGCCTATGCGAGGTTTTTCTTTCCGTTTCGCTTTGGTTTTTATTTAGCTTTGTTTTAGCTCTTTTGAAATATTGTATTTATGTGCAGCACAAAAGAATGCAATACTTTTTATGTGCGTCAAACTTTGTTGCATAATCTTATGCTCAAAATGTTACTTTGGCTCTTTTTAAGCTTTTTTAAATTTTTTTTTTTTTTGGTATTATTAAAGTTGTACAACAATGGGGCCCACCTCTCCTTATAAATTTTATCTTTTATGCCCCATTAATGCTTATATCAATACGGAGAGTAAACGTGAAATACTTTAAAAAATTCCTTTAATTGATGCTTACCAAAAGTACGCGCCAAAAACATTTCTAAATATATAACTTACTGCGTTCAATTACAATTAGACTTATAAGTATTACAAGTTAAATTATGTAGAAAAATCACTTGACTGTTCATTGAGTTTTGAGCTGTTGTACCCCTTTACCATATGCGGCACTTGGGCTGTTCGCGATTCATTGCTGTGCCTCTCGAACACTTAAAGGTGCGAGCAAACTCCTCCGAATTGGATAACACACCCTTCAGCCGTATCTTACCGGGACAATGCGAATCCTCCAGCGCATAACGTGACGCAGCGGGTGTATATGTCTCACACCACAAATTACCAAATGAAATGAAGAACAGTTGCTCGTGCGTATAATGCTCTAGGCCGGGAAGCTTGAGTCGCTCACGACCCACCTCTTTGACATAGAGGCGATAGGCCAAATATGCCTCTCGCATTCCACCGTTATCGGCAATATTCTCGCCCAGCGTCAGTTCGCCGTCAATCTGGAAGCAAGGACATACGTTGTACAATTAATTGGCTCGCTCCCACTTCCGTCATGCCCCATGCTCACGTATTCGTCAATATCCGATAGATAGTAGTGACTGTATTGGTCCACAAAGCATTCGGTTCGATTGACGTACTCATTGATTGTCTTATTGGACCACCATTCGACCATATTGCCCTCCCTATCGAAACGTCTCCCGCTGTCGTCAAAGCCATGCGTCAGCTCATGCCCCAGTATCGTACCAATCGATCCGTAATTCAGGGCTCTAATAAGGATGCGTTCGAACAAATGTAATTGGGTTGCTATCTTAAGGGCTTAAAATGCCTCCACCTTACATGGCAGTATAGACAGTGCACGGTGCGTAGTGCGGAAGTGCGTAGAAATATGTGACTGGAGTGCTGGCTTTGGTGCTTGGGTGCTTGGGTGCTTGCCAACAGCTGGGACAAACTTACTCAAGGCCAAGGTCGTAGAACGGATACTGGAGTATGGCAATGGGCACAGCTGTCAAAGTGGAAGTAAGTTAATAGGTTGTAAAAATGAGTGAATAATATGGTTAGAATCTTTTTTCCTGTTCACATACTTATAGCATTCGATTGGAATGTATGAAAGGCATTCACATTTGACGGCGATGTCGCCCAACCAACTGGCTCCGGTTTGTCCATATCATTGATTTTGCTCAGCATTTGCCAGTGCACAAATCCCATTAGGTTCTCCAGATGGGTGCTGGCATTAACCTTAACGCCCGCATAATAAGCATTCAATGCGGTGGCATTCTTTAGCCAGTGCGGAAAACCAATAAAGCTCTGCATATCAGCGGACTTTTGTATTGTTTCCCTTTTTGTTGCAGCATCCATCCATGTGGTGGCACGGACTAATCGATCAAAAGAGCGTCGTATATCACTCAACATGCGTTCCACACGCGGCAGCTTCTCTCTCGTAAAACGTTCATCGGCTAGCACATAACTGACGGCCATACCAAACAGTGTGTTCACCCCATGGGCACAGTAGAGGGAACGGGGTGTGCTGCCCTCGGTGCCAATGACCAGACGCATGTATTCCGCATGGAGCAGCCGCATTTCGCTGGTCGTGTGCAACACGAGCTCCTCGAGCGCACTAAGCCATAAAAAGGATTCAATGTGCATTGGAGGAGTCTCCTGCAAGTACTCCACCACATTCTGCAGATAGTAAATATCCGGCTGGCTGGTTATAATCGTTGTTGTATTTATGGCCTCTTCGTTATCTGCATGCTTTGTTTGAGCCAGTATTAGTTGCATGTAGCGTGACCAAATGGGCATTGTTTGTGGCGCAATATTCTTATCCGTCTGGTTTTGAAGCTCCAGCAACGAGATGTAGACAATATCGTCCACTGGATTCTTGGAGGGTTTAGTTGAGTTCTCAGCTTCCTCTTTCAGCTATAAAAGCGCATAAAAGTTATTATCTGGGCAGAGTTGAAGGTTAGTTAATTAATATACAAACCGTATGAATCTTTCGTGCTACTTTTACGGCTTGCTTCACCAGCTCCGTTATACCGGCTGTGGCCTCATCTTGATTTATTTCTGGATCTACATACAGAAGATACTTTTCTATTATCTTGCGCACATAGAGCACATACGCGGACATTCCAGAACTAGATTGTTTGGACACTTCCTCCTCATCTATACCATGATCATCGTTGTCATCGTTTTCATCACTGTTCTGCATGTAAATAGTTCTTTTATGGATTTTACGCAGCAACTTATGTGAGTCATCATTGTTGCTAAGAAGAGTTTATAGGCATGAGTTAATTTTAAGATTATTTTTTCTTAGTTTCACTTACAAAGGAAACGCTGAATCTGTTTCGGGTGTGCCCAACGCAATGCGATTAAGTGTTCGATTTAGTGGATCGGGAAATACATCGAAACCTATTATCAGATCCAGGCTAAGATGTCGCTTAATAGCCACCACAGAGTCCAGCCAATTGTAGGTGAAGTTGGTCCCATCCACACTATACTTTGAGCCACTGCTGATTGTTAGATTCAACACCGAGGGCATCACAAGCAGCTTGAACTGTTGCAAGTAGAAAACAAGCGGCTCTAGATCCCGTTCATCCAAGAGCTCCGTATCCATGCAACCCTTGTACATTGCCTTGGCCATGCCAACAGCCGAGGGCTCTTTGCTGGTAACGTTCGATTGGAGAAAAGAGCGAATCTCTCGCATTATATGCGCCTGACGCTCACGGAACCAATCGTTCGAGGTGGCTGAATCGGGACGCGGATGCTCGTTGGCCCAACGACCGCAGGTGAATTTATAAAAGTCCTCGCAAGGATCAGTCTGTTGGTCCATAGAATAAATGAGGCCAGCCGCTGTGCGGATGCACTCTTTGCTACGACACATATTACTAGATTTCTTAACTGAAAAAAGTTGATATCATAGGATAATTAGTATAAAGCATTAAAGGAGAACATAAATTTGACAATTACTCACGTGTTACGCTTAATACTATGATTGTTATCAACAGAAGCACTACCAAAGCCACTAAACCGCCCAGCACGACCTTGTGATAGTAGCTGCGACGAAATCTGTAAATAAAAGTATAAAAGAACACATTAAAATTAAGTTCGTTATATGTCAAAGGTTGTTGGTTACGACGAACTTTGATTGCACACCAATTAGATTTGGACTTATGGCATGGTAGGGCAACTCCTTGCTTTGGGCACTGTCCGCATGTCCATTGCCGCTAAAAGCACGAACGGGTCCCAATTGGCCAGACAATAGATGCCGATTACCTGCAATGGGTTATGTTATAAAAATAAGTTGATTACTAGTTCTGAAAGGCTTATGCTAATATTTATACCCTTACATCTAGGATGTCAATTTATTAGTACTAATTAGTTTGTTTTTGTCAGTTTTGATGTCTGCCATCTGTCATGCTTATTGTCATAGTTTCACTGCCATATCTTGATCCATTTCGTAGTTGTTATGTCATTAGGCAAGTTGGGATCGTTGGTTCGCTGTTCGGACAACTGGACATACAATGTGGGTGGAATAATGCATTCAACTTTCATATTCAACTGCAACATGCATAAGCCATTCAGCACAAACTATGGTTCAATGCACTGCAAATGTTTTGCGTGTCCAGCGACATTAAAACTAATTTCAATATGCACCTGATATTTGGATTCCCTAACGGAATGGAATGCAATCTACGAATCAGACGGACTAAATTACCAAAACAATTTACTTTGTCATTATATCCTGTTATATCTTCTTGTTTTGTTTGCGAAAAAATATTTCTATAAATATAATATTAAAGATTTAATCACACAATACCTCTCGCATCAAATTTTATTGATTTTAAAGGTGGCATAAAGTAACCCTTTACATTGCTTTAGTTGTCAACTAAACAAAAACTTTTCGAGTGTTAAAAAAAATTAAGTATTTTAAAAAAAAAAACCGAAAATGTTTAAAATTCTACCAAATTTTGGTTGTGCAGCTTATGACGTGGAGGATAATATATATGCCATGGCTGACGATGTGTTTGAAATATCCAACCGTATGACAGACTTTCTCTGGTTCAGAGTATATGTATTGGAACCAGTTAATTATGTTTGGTTCTTGTTATCAACGGCTATTGCGATGTACCTGCTTTCACGTGTCCTCAAAAACGATAGTTCTGAGAATATAGAGTTGTCCTCTTTGGATATCAAACAAAAACATAAAAGGGGTGATGAAGACGTGACTACAGAGTTATCGGAGAGCAAACAAAACAAAGAAATTAATAAAGTTAAGCAACAAGCAAAAGATATGATAAATGACAAAACTGTTAGCGATTTCAAAAATAAATTCGCTAAACCACTTCAGTCGAAGGAAGAAATGTGTGATCTCCACGAAAATACCATTTTAGATGGCGACGATGACACTTTAGGACCCGGTTCCAATTATGAAAAGACAAAAGCTGACAATCTTGGCAACAAGTTATCTTTCGTTCTTCGAACGAAAAGATAAACAAAATCGATATTTCGTGAGAAGCTTTCGTTATTCCAAAACTTGAACATTAATGCTATGATATGTATTAAAAAACTTCTCGGTTCATTAAAACTTCGTGCATGAATAATCAATGGAATCGTTTAATGTCTTTTCAGTTGTAAGCTTTTACATATTGACATTATACTGCGGTTAGTTAATGATTCATTTGTTTCTTGAAATAAAGATGATTGCAATGCAAAAAGTGAATCAGTTATCGGTATATATAAATTTAAGAGTTACATTTATTTCGTCATTGAAAACTTTTTTACAAAAAATGTTTTCTTGTTAATCAGCATTAATAGATTCGATTAAACAATCCTATTTCTCAGCAACTTTTGAATAAACTGGTTCACTGTTTTGTACGAATCGCATTTAGACACTTCAAAATATTTTTGAAACTTATCGTATGGTAAACAAAAAAGTGTATCGTGAGGGCATTAGAGGAAACTACCAAGAAAACAAATTTTTCATCGGTCGGTGTCAGATCATATACATATATATGTAAGCGACAACTTCTTCCGGTTGTAAGTATATCTCATTAGCTTTACCTTTTCGGTCACTTCCATGTTTGATTGACTCACCCGGCGTTTGAAGTCGCTGTAATGGCATCGGCTGTTGCTGTAGATTCTCATCAAAGAAACCATTGTTTGAGCTGCCCGTTGTCCATATGCGATTACGTGTATTCGATTGTCCAGCATCCATATTAGAATAGTAGCTTCACCACAACTACCAGCTAGTTGATCTTGAATCGTTTATTCATTGTTTGCCGTGTGCTTTTTTTATTCGCTAGCTTGAACTGGGTGATTTTTCGATTTCAGCGACTTCTAATGCATTTTAATAAAACGATTATAAATTGTTAGGTACTTCATTAATATGCGTCGGCAGTCGATAAATGTAGTTCACCTAACCGCATACACCACATGTTGCGCATACAAATAGAACACAAAGCAGCTTTTGATTAAATTCACTGTTTTGTAGATAGCTTCTTCTTTTTTGTTCAGTTGCATAAGTAACGGTGCATCGTAATGCGATGACCCACAAGTGCACAAATTTAAGTAACGGCCATAAAATTCATAATAATAAATAAATGAAGACCAGCACGGTTACTTGCACCGAAAGCGACTGAAGCACCGACTGCTGGCGTATTGAAGCCGTGTTGCCGCCAACCGAAGGCTTTTATAAGACCGCGTGACCCAAACAACCAACAACCAAATAACAATAGCAATAGCAACAACAAGAAATCAGGCAACCACCATTAACTCCTTTTGCCATGCAAATGTTCTGCGGCAATTACAATACACCACGCGCCACCACCAAGAACGACAACAGCAAAAAGGTTGTCTGTACTGTCCAGTACATTATTGTACCCTTGCAGGACATATAGAAATGTATAAGCACTTTGTCATGTTAGTTCAAAAAAAATAAAACTGATAAGAAATCAATTAATTAATGGTTTCAAAACTAATTGACAAAATGCATTCGATGAACGCGATGCGTAATTTGTTAAGCTTTTTAGTAAGAGTATACAGTATTCGCTTAAAAATTTCTCCATCTGAAATGTTTCCTATATCTTACTTAAGGGAAATAGTGCCTGGCCCATTCAATTGGAACGGAATTGTCGTAATATGTAAAAAGAAGGAAAACTGTCCATTAGAACTGGAAAAGGAGGAGTTAAAAGACCAACACACATGTATATATTTAATTGTTACACAGATATTGGTTATTCGCAGCGCCATGATTGATGGTCGTGTTCCTGATTGAACTACTCGCATGGCCAAAGAAAAATAATGGTAATTAAACGACAACTTTGATGTGAAAATGTTATGTTTTTTTTCCCCAAGCATTCGTATTGTTCGACCTAACTTTGACATACTTACTTAGTTATTGTTCGCCAGGAATCGATTCATATTATTGATTTGCGCGCCAGGCAACAGCAAAACAAACCCAAATTGCAGCAACAGCAAAAGCCAAAAGACACATTACACATACGACCCGTACGTACACTGGTGCACAGTGAATAGTAGTTGTCTTGTGTGTCTGTGTGCGTGTGTGTTTACACATACTAGATATAATTAGTTTACACAGCGGTCGCACAGAATGATTATGAATAAGTAAATATATTTGCATACATGCAGCTTGTAGCTGGCTAATACTGTTGGCCCATTAGCTACTAGTTGGCACAAAGAGATATACGTACGTACATGTGTTGACGTCGTGTTTGAGGCATGTGACTTTCCAGGTTCAAAGAACTTTAGTTTGTTCACATTAACTATATGTATTAAAATCATATTTTTAAGGTGCGTGATATACTTGCTTAAGTTTTGTTTTATTTTGTCTGGTTTTTTGAGCTTTTTATACATAAACTAAGACTAATTATATGCATTTATTCTAGACATTACATGGAAATTATTAACATGCCGACATGACATGAATATCTGTTATATTTTTTTAGATATAAAAGCAGCGTCAGTATATATATATTTTATTTTTTAAAAGCTAAAGTTGTTTAAAGTTAAAAATTTATGGCTTTGCTATATTTTATGAGTGTTTGCAGCTAATTACAATATATATGTTTAAATTTACTTATAACATATTAAGATAAGTTTTATGTGCATATAAAACAAACTAGTCTACAAATTATAAAACAATAATCCCCTAGACAGTTTGGCCTGCCATTCTGTGGTGGGTGAAACTTGTTGCTGCTGCAAAGAAAGAAAAGAAAGAAAAACAAATAAATATTTATGAAAATTGTGATCGTAGTAGCTTTGGCATTATCATTATCATTTGAGCTAGTTTTATTAGTCTATGTAAATATTTCTTCTGTACAAAAGTATACACCATTTTTTTTGGAATCCTAACAAAAGAAATCAAACTTACTTCACGTGTGTTAAATTTATGTTCATGTTAACCGTTTTGATTGGTCCTCTTAAATATGGATGCAATGATTGGTAAACTTAACCTGAGATTCAAGAATGTGAGCAACATGGAAGGCAAGCGTACGGCTTTGAAACTTGTCGGATTCTACGCTATGGGCTGGACTCTACGCAAGCTAATCAAATAATCTTAAAGATGTTATACTTCTATATATATATATTATAAGTGCTTCCATAAGTTAAAAAAAATTACCAAGTAAAAGTTTCCTTGTTAAGTTAACCTGTTAGAAAAAAGAATTCTTTATTATTAAGGGACCTAAAAATCGTTGAGAACTTCTTTAAAGTTTTTCATCGATTTAGCATGTCATAAAAGACTAATCATATCTATAACTAATCATTATATCATACTGTCCCTGGATAAAGATTAGAAGCAGCTAACTCAGCAAGGTACATTTCTCACCATTAGTTGAAATAAAAATTCATAAACATATTACATATGGCTTACATCAAATCACATGTGCAGAAGATTAACTGATGATATATTATCAGTTGGTATGGTTCTGGGATAACAAGCCACACCTCGCAATCCCCGTTCCTAAGTTGATGATGGCCTGTTCGTTTTTGGAGCCTCAGGGCTTGCTGTCAACGCTGAATTTACTTTTGATCACACATTTGCAGCACGAGGGTATCTTGAAGGGTTCACTGGTCACCTCCGGCTGACCGCTGCTCACATTGTTGATGGTGGCCAGTTGTCTGAGGACATAATGTTGCTTGCACACGGGCACATAGTTGTTGGGAAAGCTGTCCAGAAACTGACAGCTCGTGTTTTCGTTACTGTTACCACAAAAAAAAAAAAAAATGGTATCAAAGAATGTCAAGTACGAAAAGTAGCGAAAAGTAAACGTAATTTACTTACTCGCACTCCTCGATGAGTATGCCCTGTTTGAACTCATCCGTATTGACAATGTACTGCCAGGTGCGGTCCAAACTCTGGCCCCGTTTGGGGTACAAGTATCTCACATGACTATTGCATAGATACTGCTCATCATCGTTCATTCGCAGACCGAATTCCGTTGGCACCGGCTGATCAACACGCAGGCTGGCAAACCGACTCGAGTTAAGTATATCCCTTAGTCCAGATAGATCCGGATAATTGACGACTTTGGTGCAGAAAAAACGACTCTGATTGAATCCATCCGCACACTGTTCATCTTCAGTATCGATTTTTGGTGGTTGTGGGTTTGGCCGATACTTATCTAAAGAGTCGGGAAACACGAAACCTGATGTTAGGCAAAGAGTGCCAAAAATAGTTGAACGTGAGTGGGGATATGATTTAGTTTGTTAATAATATTAGAATGTTTTTATTTGGACAGGGGTTGTTCATCATTTCGGCTACTTACTGTCTGAACTGGGTCGTGGACGTGGACGCTGTGCCTGTTGTGGATGCTGCTGCGGTTGCTGTTGTGTGTTGCTCTGTAAAGATACGATGGGATCATTAAAGACAAGATTCAGCTTGCCATCCGGTGATCGCTGCACTTTAAACGACTGCTGTTGATGATTCAGACTTTGATATTGATGGTAGTGCTTGGACTTGGTCTCAGTCTCAGGTACAGACAATGACTGTATCTGCGACTGAGATTGAGATCGAGATTCAGATACAGATACAGATTGAGACTCAGATGCCAGGTTGTCTGCCGGCTGATCGCCAAGCATTGTGGGTATGGGCATGAAAGATGCAGCTTCGTTCGTTGTCGTCGTCGTCTGTGTGTGTAAATTTTGCGGTTAGTTTTTTGTTAAGCCGAAAAATATTTAAAACACACACACACAGAACACACACAAAAACGGTTAGGATACGAGAATGAAGCGATGGTGCGGAATGAAATCAGCTGTATGCACTTAAAAAAAAAAGTATGCCTTACAACTTGAACCTTTTGATTCAATTTCAAATCAATTTATGTATAATTTTAATTTCGTTTTTTCGACAACTCGAATACAATTTTAACTAAAGTATTAGTCTTTTTGTGGGAAGTCAAAGCCAATCTTTCTATGAAGCAAAAACATCATTTAAAAAAACATAAAAATTCTAAAATAATATTTTTTTTATCCTATGCCATTTTCTTATCTTTTTAAGTGCATGATTTGGGTTTCTTGTTATGAATGTTGGGTTATGTGTTGACTTACATTAAAAAGCATCACACCTTGGCCATCGTGTACTGTGAATATGGAACGAACGCGCTCATCAATATCCTCTGCGGGCAACTGAAGTGAAATGTCAAACGAAAAGTGAAGGGTGGTAACGTTTAATTCTCAATTAGAAAAAGCAACAAAATAGCAGGATAAAAATTTGGCAAAACGAGCACAAAACAAACACAAAAAAAAAAACATAAAACGCACTCATTATTAGTTTTAGGTACAAAAAACAAACAAAGCAAGCACAATTCGATTGATATAATTGCACATGCACATTTTCACACCCCCACCTCGCCGTTTTCCTGCTCTTGCTGATGCTGTTGTTCCTTCGAATCCTGTTCCTGGGTAATGTGGCGACTGATGTGTAAAAGATGTTCGGACACAAAGGAAGGTTTATTGGTTGCAGCAGCTGCTGCTGCTTCAGCTTTAGCCTCACGCCTTTTTGCAATTTCGCTATTGATACAAACTATCTGAAAGATATATGTGGAAGGTATTTTTGTTTGCGATTGATCAACATACTCTCAAAAGCCAAAGTGTAGAGGAGAAATACTAGTGGAAAGTAAGTATTCATTTAAGCTTTGTGACAAAGTTGTATACAGATGACTACGGCAACTACAATCGTTAAATCGTTTCTCAACCACAATTCGTTTGGCAATAACAACGACAACAGCAACAACAAATTTACACTTGAGTAATCAACATGTGAATGTTTTTATATTCCTATGATTCTACTACTTTGAAGTGGGGAAATATAATAGTTATTATACTATTCAATTATTCATACATAATTGAATGCGGAATGGCAATGATTTAATTATTATTTTCTGCCTAAAATAATCTTCTTTGTCATTATTATTTTTATTTTTAACACATGCCGTTAACACACACACACATAAAGTCAATACAAAGCAGTTAAAACAGTTGCCAATATGTGTCTAAATATGAAGTTGCTCAAAGACGCATATTTGTTTTTGCTTTGTTCGCTCACAAATGTTATTTGTTCAAGTTGTGTTTGGGATTTTGGGCTATATATGTTATAGAGCTGCCCGCGCTCTTGACAACCCTATAAATCTACTTAGCGTACTTACCCAGCCCTGTCTAAAAATAAAGCCAAGTTCATGTAAATCTTGAAAGATTCCATCAATTCCTTAGAATTTTTTCCCATATAAAAAGTTAATTGAACAATCCAGATATGTCAATAAACTTGTTTGTTAAATTCCCATGAAATAAGTTATTATTTATTTATCTTCATTTTTATTATCTGTTGCTTTTTGATCTCTGTCTCTTTCTCTATCTTTTGCTGTGTAATTAATTTCCGTTCTGAATTTTTTTTTAAAGATCATCACCTTTGATCCCAACTCGCACTTGTCTGGTCTGTTCTAAATGAAACTCAGTGATAAGCCGCTTGAAAAACTTGTATGCTTGCCTACAAGAACGCCAGTTTAAACTTTTTTCGATTCGTATTGTTCATATTGTATGAATAAAAAAAAAAATATAATCTAAATCCTGTTCTAACTATCGGATAATGTACATTAATTAAATCGGTAGACAGTACAGTAGACATTGGGCAATATAAATAAAAAAATATTTCAAAATCGTTGCACTTCAAAAGCGGGTTTTGTAAAATTATATAATATCAAATTTACATAGTTATATGCCCTTTAATTTGAACAATTTAATGTCGGGTGTTTTGTGACGTGTAATGACAAAGAATGCATGATATGAAAGATTGAAGATTTTTGTAAATAAAACATTAAATTTGTTGTTAAGCCACAACCACAACTTATGTATGGAAAGCATTAGTTATAGAACCTTATACCCTTAACTCAAAGCTTGAGCGATTGATGGATGAACTTCACAATGAAAATTTCGAAAGAATTTAACTCACCGTTGCGAATAGTGCGAAGAGCAGCAACATGATTTTGATCAGTTTCCACCACACGGGAGGCATTTTTTGATTGTTTTCGGTTATTAATTAAGTATGTACAAGAGAATTCCACTGGTTACAGGGTAGCGTTTAGTCGTAATTAAACACACGTTGCGCTAACGTTTGTGTGTTTGAGTGTTTTTTATGCGCTTAACGTAGTATATTTAATAAACAAACTGGCACGACTAAAAAATTATTGCCGGTCTTTATTGGCCCGCTTTTCTGGTAGTTGTTGTTTTTGTTGCGGTACCCGTTTTATATATATATATATATATATATTTTTTCCTCTCTCTGCTTCTTCTTTATATTATTGTAGTCGGTGTCGAAGCTGCTGTTGCTGTTGTTGTTTATAAATGTTTTTTTTTAAACGCCTCTTTCGATGTGTCGCTTATTCCGCTTTGTTTGTTTCCTTTGCACAGTGTCTGCGAACAGCAACTGACACTTCAATTAGTCGCTTTGCTTTTCACTTAAGTCTTCTTCTTCTATTTGTCTTCTGAACGTTTTTCGTGTGTCAAACTTTAATCAATATACCACACGTATTTTAAAGTGAACCGTTTATTTAAAGCTTTATAGATCGAAGATAACTCAGAATGAGAAGCTGTGCTGTGCTGCGATGTGATGTGTTGCCTGTCTTGACCTTGCCTAAAATGAAGCTCAGTCAGCTCAATGCAAGCGTTTTTAAGCAATCCACTTGGCTTATTTCGCAATCTCGCGTCCCCTGACGATCTTTCTCTCCCTCTCTGGCACACACTGTAGGCGCGCGCGGGGATTTTCCGGTATGAAAAAAAAAACACAATAACTTGGGGCAGACTCGCGTCTTGGAACTATAATTAATATTTAATTTCTGATGCACATGAAGCTTAGCAGCGGCGCACGCGGGCTAGAGTGAGAGCACACGACAGCTTCACGCACGCTTATCGATGCGCGCAACAAGAAAGCAACTGAACTTAAAGTTTGAGTAAGACGCTCACTTAAGCTCACGACGGCGAACAACTGCAGCTTTAACAAAAGCTTCCCGACCAACACAAAGAGAGTGAGAGTGACAGATCATACTAACGTACCGGCAAAGAGCGCAAATGCTGTGCTTCTTTCCAGCTGTCTTTGAAAACTATTAAGTATGTGCACCCCACTCTCTCTCTCTCTCGCTCTTTTTTTTCAGATCAGCTGCTTAGCAGTTGAAAGGAAAAGTTTATCTTCAGTGCAAAAGCTTTTTTTCTGATACTGCTGTTCAAAAAGTTTCTTAAGTAAGTTGAATCATTACAAATACATGCACACACACTTTCATAGATGAATAAAAATATACTTTGTATTGATCGCACGTTAAGCACGCGTCACTTGTACCATTGGTCAACGATCTTAATCGAGATTGGTTCTTTGTGTGTGTGTGGACACGTATGGGCGACTTGGGCTAAAGCTGCTTAGCGGGTTCTGTCCATTGGGAAAGATGATGACTAATTGGGAATATCCACACTCAATGGCAGACCGCAAAGAAGACAATGACGATATTTTTATTGGTAGCACTGACGTATGCCTTACAAATTTAAGAATTCCGAACATATTATTGAAGCGATTTAAGGTCATACAATTTTCGTTTTGCAGATAGGCGTCATAATAATAAGTGTGTTTACTTTTTAAGAATTGACGAAATAATTCTTAAACTTTCGAATTTAATGAAGTAATACAAGCTATATAACATTTTTTAATATTTTTATTGCCTCAAAATTTATTAAAAATCTAATAAGCAATTTTCTCATTTAATTGTTAAAAAATCATATTTTTATTAATTTTATTCGGTGTTTCTTTTAATTTTGAATTAGATTTGTATTTTTTATTTTTATATATTCCACAACGAAGTTTTTTTAAATTTACAAAATCTCAAAAAATAAACAAAATCCCAAGCATACTTTTAGTATGATTAAAAATATATTGCATACCTTTTGGGCAGCTACAGAATATATAAATAAAAAATTTTATTACGTAACAAAAAAGTCAGTAAAAACTTTTGACCTTTTATTTAATTTTATATATACGTGTATGTTGAGAAAAATAATGTACCCATAAACTGAAAAAAAAAACAAAATTAAAAAACGCCCATAACTAATTTTAACTACTTGCTAAGCTGTTAAGCATTTAAACAGGCAGCTTAAACTGCCAACTCATGAAGCCGACGGTTCAAACAATTTGCTTTATAGTTATAAATTACCTAGGAAATGACTCAATTTTGGCTTAGACTGAACAATTCATTAATTAGTTAAGCTGTAGACAGCAAATCGACAATTGTGACTTTAAACGCAAGTACGAACGCGATTAGGTCAAGTTAGCGAGAAATGGCGTAATTTTCATGGTAGGACTTAGTTGTCGTAATATATGCCAATTTATGCGGGTTGACAGCAAAATTATTAAAAATAAAATTGCATTGCACATTTAATGCAAATAAAAATTATGATAAAAATAAAACGAATCGTAAACATTATTAAAAAAAAACCAGCTACAATTAAAGCGTCAGCTGGAAAATTTGTGGATGCAACACATGCACAGTGAGATGCATGCGCATGTGTGTGTTACGTTTGGCAACAAATGCAATTTCAGCCATGACAGCAACACTGCAACACAACGAAGACACGCAACGATGCCGCTGCCCAGGTGCTACATTTGCTCAACGCCAGACGACATTTACGTATACAACAGCTCTGCAATAAATTGAACAGGAAAATATAAAAAAAATAGATACAAAAAAGTGGCTCTAAGAAGGAATGGATAAGTTAGGAGAGCAGAAGATGGCATGCCCTTACAAATTTACAAAAATTGGGAAGCAGGCAAAGGATAATTTTGCAATATGAAAAATCTGTATATAATATATAGTATTAGTTCAGTAGTAATAAAATTTATATAATTTTTTATATTTTACGTAGTTTTTTTTTACCTTTTTTCTTAACACAGTATAGATTAGTCAAATGTTGAACAAATTTTGTCATACATATATAAGTTATAGTCCGCAGTTTGTTTTTGGAGAAACTAAAGGATTTAAATATGTTGTGGATATTTCCAAGATATTTCCCAATAATAATTATGCTTTTAAGTATAACCAAAACACCTTCCAAAATGCATCGAAATGGAGGAATTAAAGGATCTAAATATCTAGTAGATATTTCCTAATCATAATTATGCTTTTAAGTATAATCAAAACACCTTCTAACATGCATAGAAAATGGCATCTAGAGACAAGCACTCATTTATGAATGTGTTTCTCTTATCAATTACACGCTGCATTACGAACCAAAATACCCAGCGGTAAGTGTATTAAAAGGCAGTTTGTTACAGTCAACGCAGCAACAACTAGTAAATTTGTCAGGCTGCAACTGGCGATTGTTTTCATTGATTGCATTCCGTTTGCTACCCAGATTTCTGTGTGGCAATGCATGTAGTCGCGTTGATACGATGCGGTCACATCTAATGTGTGTTTCCTTGGCAGTCGCATCCGCGGAATGCAGCAATCAAATGTTGTAGAGTGTTGAATAAATAATGCTCTGAACTGCTCTTGCTTTGTAGCGTGGCATTTGTTGAGTTGGCGTGCGAGCTTTCACTTTTTTCGAATCTCGAAGCTCCTTGGCAAGTTGAGCTCCAGCTGCTCGATCCTACAGACACACTTACTGTTGTTAGGCGCCGGCTGTGTTTGCAATTGAATTATGCGACGTTTCGGTATGGCTGCGATGATAGCACATAGCTTCCGCTAATGCCAAAAAAACTGGTTCATTTCCGATTTTTAATTTTATTTCGATGCTTTGTCGCTCGGGAAAACGGGAACGCGATTTTTGAAGTTGAAGTTCATTGCGCAACAGACAAGATAACGGACGAAAGCAACTGCAGCTTTTAACAGGAAGTCAAGGAAGTCAACGAGGATGGCGTTACCAATACTTTACATTTTTTTTGTTTCGATTTTATTTGATGATTTTTATTTTTTGAATTTTGCAACATACACATGCACATGCTGTCAGACGTTCGCCCAGCCTGTTATCGCATTTAACGTTACACTCTAAAAACTTTTCACAACAGATATTATTTTATTTCTTTTTCATGTTTATTTGTTTTTGCTTGCAATTGCAACATCGTCAATTAAGAAAACGGGTAAGTGTAAAATTAAATATCTGCAATTGAGGGTGCTGTATGGTATATGGGATACTTAAACCGAATACAACATAGTTGCTTGTGAATATATTAGTGGTTTAAGTGCCATTTTGATTTATAACGTTTTTGACACAAATGCACAAATGTCTAGAAGATGAACAAATACTATAAGAAAAATTTAAAAATAAAACCCATTAAATTTGTTTAGCCATTGTTATGCAAAACATTTATTTTTTAATTTTTGCTTACGCTTTAATCTCCAAAATAACATAAACTAAATTCAAGTGAGTTGTATCTTTAAAACAAACATTTTTAAGAAAACTTAAAAAAATTACCACTTTTAGTCACAAAAAATAATCTCTCTTGATACATATAATTTTTAGTTTGTTGGAAGTTTTCTCAGAAAAAAAGCAAGCGCTTTTCTTAATTGTGTCAAGCCGCTTCCTTCCTGTTTGAAATTTTCAACTGGTTGATTGGTGTCGTATACGTTATTCCCATATATTTTTGTGTGCCATTCTTGTATGTTTTGGTTTTGCTGGTCGATAATTTCATTATTATTACACTTTATCATAGTTTCATATGCAATCAAGCCGAACTAATGGCATATGCCGATTCACTTGCTCGTTTAGCGACCTGTTTTATACAAAGCAAGTTGCAAGTAGCAAGCTGCCTGCGTCGTCTTGTTGCATGACAATTGTTGACAATCCAATAAGCAGAAGTTAAACTCATACAATTGAACGTTCAAAATATTGATGAAGTTGGAATTTCCTATTAAGAAAATGATTTCAAAACTATCACTACGTCAAATATGTCACAGATATTCAAATGTGAACATTAGTTTGTCTTTTCGCTTGTTGCAGCTTCTTGTTGGGGCTGGGGTCATAGGGGCCGCTTTAAATATATTTTTGTGTGGGTTAACTGCAACGCTTGTTACATGAAACGCCGTTTTCATAGTTGTTTAATTTTCTTTTTCGATTTTTATTTACTTTGCCATTTTTCTTTTCAGTTTTTTAGCAAGTTTACAGTTTGTTAACTGCGCGTACACAAGTATTGTGTTTTGGGTAAAGTTTTCCATGTTTTCATTTGTTTTTGTTTCTTTCAGTTTTTGCTGTTGTATGCGCCCATTTCACTTTCGGTTAGATAACAGCAACAGAGAGTCCACAACAAGTTGGGTCCGCAGTTTAACTGCAGTCTATAAATTGTGCACTGAACACTTCGCTGCGTAGGACAATGACAGTAGCCACAAAGCCCATTATGCCCAGTCATTGCCAATGGATGCCCTCTTTGGCAACCAGCTAACAACAAACTCGCAACTGGCAACTAGTAACTGGTAACAGAAATGGGAGCAGTTCACGTCACTTGCACTTGAGGGCGCACAACTTGACGTAGTTTTGGGGCATGTTAGAGGTTGTTATTAATCGTTTGTTCATGCGTCTTGTTATTTTTCGCTTTAATTGTTGGCTTTGAATGTGCGTTAGTTGACACGTTGTGTTGTCCCTTTGGCATAGTGACAGTGAACTAAACTGAAACATTTGTTAACTGCGTTAGCTAACAAATTCCCTGACCTATGCTTTGTCACTTGATCTTTGTGCGGCTTGGTTCGGCCTCAATACAATGAGACTTGGGTCAAGGCTTTTGTTATAATTGGAATGCAATTTAAATGTTCGTTTGTTTAATGGTTATGCAGCTAAGTCTTGATCCTAAGAAGTTGAATTCATATTCATATATAGATAAGTAAATCAAGTTTGAACACGATTTTGTGACGACTAAAAATGTTCTTCAAGTACCTCCAAAATCAGAACTTACTTCAATGTACTTTTAAATGTATATTCATATTTTTTTTTAGATATTTAACTTCTGTTAAAGATATGCATTTGGTATTGTTTTATAATGATTTAAGTAGTATTAAGGGAATATTAAATTCAATTAAATTAGGAAAACTTAATTAGTTCTTGATTTTTGTTAATTAGATTAAAAAACTTATCTCAAAATATATATATATATATATTTTTTAAAGACAAGTAAAAATTAAACCAAGTTTCCCAACCAATAAGCTCAACTCATTTGAAACATTTAACAATAGTTCTAGTTGTCACTTAACCATTAAAAGTCACTCAAAATGCAACAAGTTCGTTGCCTAAGTCTTTTGTACTTTTGGTCATGCGACGAAAGCGAAATACAAACGATATCAAATCAAAACAAATGGCCAAGTCGTGGCAATTAAACACATCAAAGTCAAAACTATTTAATGAGCCGGCTGCACATTTATGTGGCCAAACGCATTGAACTCGGCAACTCAACGCCAATCCCCTCCCCTACTCACTCAACTCGACTAACTCGCAACAAAAGAGTAAACGTCGTTGATGCTGTTGCCAAAAATATTAATGTAATGCGCCTTGTAATTGAATAGTGAGCGAACGTGGCGAAGGCACAAACAACAACAATAAAGACTCTTCGCATTGCTCCTAAGAGTAACAAACACAAAAAAAAAAACATTTGGAGCCGAATGCAGTCAGAGGCCTCAGTTCGCTCTCAACGAAAAAATTTTCTTTAAAAGAGCCACACATTGAGATTTTCGACTACAGTTCGAACGCAGTCGTCGCCGAGGAGCCATCAACAGTTAGTTCCTCTCCCCCACTCGAAACGGAGCCAAGCGAACAGCGCAGAAAGAAAGTCGACGAGAAACGCGCGCTAGTGAAATCTTAGTGTGTGCGAGCAAGATAGAGAGCGAAAGAGCGATAGTGTGTGTGTGTTTAAACGAAAGAGCCCGAAAACAAAATAAAGGCAAACGAAAACAAAAGCTAAAACGATTTGAAGAAGTGTGTTGCCAATTGCAAGTGTGTTCAGTGAGGAAAGTTGTAAATACAATAATATATCTATAACAAACAAAGCAGAATCCAAGCAAGTGTTGTTCGTTTGTTTCATTGATAAGCCGCATAGCTTATCAAAAATCAAAAGAGTGTTACCCACCCAACAGAAAACAACCACAACTACACATCATCACAATATGAACATGAAGGTAAGTTTGCAGCACAATGTGTGTGCAGTGAAAGTGGCATCGTGCCAATAACCAAATGACCAAATTAGCTCACACATCTTTGCATTTTATGCAACATCTACTTTTTGTTTCGTATATTATTTTTGGTCCAAACAAGTTCAAGTGCAGGCAGGCAGGCAGGCATCAGCGCATTCACTTCATGAAACTCGTTTCGCTTCGGCAATTACTTTTCGTATTAGCCAAACAAACATCAGATGGTTGCAACCAACTGTTTTTCATTATATTTTATTATGTTATGTTATGTAAGGTAGCATAACACAAAAACCTCAAATCGTGTTGCACTTGAGCCATCTGCTGTTCGTTTGTGCATGAAAAGCATATATATATATATTTGAAATTCAAATATTTGTATCAAAGTTCATAGCCACAAGATTATGTCACTTGAGTGCTCGATCGATGGGAAACGCGACCCAGTTGAATGAGTGTGAAGAAGATGAAAAATTTCATGCATAATTATAATATATTATGTCAGATGATGTCTAGTTCGCTTTTTAGTTGTTGTTGTTAGCGTTGTCGTCATTGTTGCGGCTTTCGAAAATTGTGTAGAAATTTTTGAAGCAAAATGTTTGCGTATAGCATGGCAAAGCAAATGAATGAATCAACACATGCGTTAAAGCCCATAAAGCTGACCAATATCAAAACAACACTAAAGAATAATTGTTAAGGATACGATGAACTTTTAATACTCTTAAAGGCAAGTTTTTTGCCTAATGTAGGCCATCCAATAAAAATAATTGTTAATCAAAAGTAGCAAAGATATAAAATTGGCTCAAAATAAAATACTTAAAAAATTACAATAAAGAAAAGTTTGTTAAAAATTTTCTTCCAACGAAAAATTCAGCTCAAGTTACTCACCTAGAATATATAGCACATTCAGTAACTAAAAATGTTATAATCCTTACGGGAAAGTGTATAAACTTTTGTAGATACCGAACCTACCACAATTACTTAAACAACTAAACGATGTACGTGCGTACTGAACACAGATATAAATAAATATTGTTGTTTTGTGTTAACAATTGAGCAACATGCAAATTGATTTAAGCCCACAAAAACCACAAAAGTGTGCAGAAGAGATACATATACATATATATATAGAAAGAGAGAGAGAGGAGAAAGAGCTGACAAAAAACCGGCAACACTTTCACTCTCTTTACGTTTGTTTTACTCATTTGACACAGCAAGCAGCGATGACAGCACACAACAACAACAAATAACACACTCCGAGTAACGAAAACAAAATAATTGACTCTGGCATCGAATTTGCCAACATAGTAGAGTTCAATATGCCATTGATCTGATTCATGCATTGTATGTGTGCCAATTAATTTTGGCCAAAAAGAAAAAACAAAAAAAAAACGGCAGACATCATTAGGCAAACAATCGAAAAGAGTAGCAATGCAATTGACGTTTATTTACGCTCAGTTATGAAATGTTTGCCTTCCAATAGATTGGAATTTTCATTAATTACCAGTTACGTGGCACAAAAACTCGTTATGGCTGCATGCAAAAAAGCATCCAATTAATAATTGAATGCAAACAGCTACCGATTACAATAGTTTAAAACAAATAGTATACTGCGATTATAACGACCTAGGCAATAATGGAATTTATTGAGCCTTTGTCCGTTAATTTGTGCGTTTGTATGCAAACGAAAATGTGAATTTGTGCCGTGCGAGGGCTAAAGCAATTAGGCTTAAAAGACACCCAAAAAATTCAAAATTCAAATTTTTGGACTTCACAAATCACCAGCATTGAGATTGTGTAATAAGCTGCAACAAGAAACGGTTTTAAATTGCGGTTTTTTAATGTTTTTTTCATGTTTTTTTTCATATTTTTTCGAAGGCAGCTCCGCAAGGGCAATTAAATTATAAATGGGTTAAAATATAAAAATATATGTATCAATACAATTAGTTAATGGCATATTTCTCAAATGCTTTTGCGACCCAAATTTGCAATTTTTTCTTTGATAGTTAGTTTTTGAACTGAAATCGATTGCTCAAATTCGAGCAAAGTTTTGCAAATCATGGCACAAAATGTGTAAATAACTCAAAACTTGACGTCGTTTATGTCAAGCACTCTATACACTTTATACCAGCTCTTGATTAAATTATTATAATCGCAGTACGATTTTTCCTGTCTGATTTTGCATAAAGTAATTTGCATGTTTATTGATTAATCGTCCAAGTCAATTCAAGTCACTCACAGACTTGTCTCTCAGACTTGTTGTTTGATGGCCCATGAAACAGTTGTTAAACGCTTAAGCAGGCATAGATACAACCCCCATGTGGCAACTGCAACCAAATGCGCTCAGCTGTAACGTGTATTATGGCAACTGTCATATGAGATTTGAGCTGAATATGACTATTTTTTTTTTTTTTTTGGTTAGTTGAAAGCAAAATGCGTGCAAAATTTTAAATGAGAAATCGCGCTTGGATGTTAAAAAAATGAATGCATGGCTGAAATCACTTAATGCCTGCCACATACCACCATGCTACAAGCCTACCAGCCGGTTGCAATGATGCAATTCGCCAATTGAATTCAGTGAAAAGAGCCAAATGAATTTGCAGCTGTCACATTTTGCATGCATGCGGCTAACATATCAAAATGATTATGTAACACACACACTCGCACACAAAACTAACCTCTTCTTCCCACCCACTACTTTGGCCTGTTTGCAGTTGAACTGCTTGTGCCTGTTACTGCTGCTTGGTGCATGCCACGCCTATCCCGCTGCAGACAAATCGCTATCACTGGAGGACACCGACTTGGACAACGAGCAGGGCGAGAGCGTTAAGGAATCGCAAATTGCAAAACGATCGGGCAGCTTTGATTATGTGGCACACTTAAAGTCTGGCCTGCTGTCCAGCATCGGTCAGGCTTCCGCGTCCATTGCCTCGGGCAGCTCCGGTGGCAGCAGCGGCGGCGAAAGTTACAAATCCCATGAAGTTCATGTGCATCATGTAAGTAAACTAAAGACTCGTTAGTTTAATTGAGCTTGATCTGGGCTTATAATCATATTAATTTAATATTTCTGTCGCTTTTTTTTTAGTTTAAATTAATAATTCATTTCATAAACTAATATATATTATCCATTTCATTTACAGGGCAATTCTGTAGACTATGATCCTTGGTCGTTTAAGAAATCCGTGCTCAATACCATCTTCCAGGCGGTGAAGGCCATCACGGGCGGAGTCACAGCGCTCAAGGGTCAACTGATTAAGGGCAGTGGTTATGCATTGAGTGCTGGTGGCAACCTAGTTGCTGCCGGCGGTGACAAGGTCACCGATGTGGGTAAATCCATAATCAACTCAGCGCACATCAATTCGCACACCTATTCCACAAGTCACTCGAGCGGCGGTGGATATGTGCATCCATTTGCCAAGTTTAGCTCACTGTCGGGCGCCTCCTCGGGAGGCAGCAGTGGCACTAAACAATCATCATCGGCGCCTGGACCCGTGATCCACGCAGAGAGTGAGTATGCCCGCCAGCTGCTGAAAAACATCAATTTTCTTGTCTTCTGAGCGAGACAAAGAGAAAGAGAAAAAGAAAAAGAAAGAAAGAGAGAGAGACACGCCCCTAGCTCTATTGGACCATGAAATATAAACTAAGGTCATTATGTAACTTCGTCAAAATGCCGGCTGTTGAACTACTACATGTGTACATGTATAAGTAAGATGTATAAATTATAATTAAAGCATTTGCTAACATAACATATAACATTGAAAGTTTAAACAAGTTGGTCGCTGGTCAACGGAAGAGCCAACTTCAATAGCAGCAATTGCAAAAATACAAATCGAACGGCGTGCATTGAACTCAATCGGAGACAGGAATGGCAGCATTTCCACTTTCATTTTCTGTTGCGAACCCGTTTTTAGCTTTTTAGACGTTTTCGCATGTTTTAGCCTATTTCAGTTTGTCTCTTGACTTCACACCCAACTCATTGTGCTACGTTTGTCTCTCGTTGCAGCAATTACGACGTACGAGATACCTACGGGACATTCAAACTATGGTCCACCATCGAAGCCACCAACGTTTAGCAGTGCCACACATCAATATCTGCCACCGGGTGGCTCGAACTATGGGGGTGGTGGTGGCGGTGGTGCGCCCTTCAGCATTAATCATGCAGCCTTCGAGGCGCCACAGAGCAACTATCTGCCATCACCCTATGGACAAGATGGTGCGTAGTCTGCAACTCAAAAGCAAACAGAACTTCCCTTTCCCACTGTACATTAAGTATTCCCAATCGAATGTAACTAAAAACCCAACAATGACATGGCGTTAATCACATTCGATAACTAAGGCATCAACTACTATTATTACACACACTCCCTAACACACTCTAACGAGCCCTCACTTCCGTACAAACTTGCTAACCAGTTGAAAGTGAAAGCATCAACTACTCGGTCCATAATTTGTTTTTGTTGACGAATTGCTGACAAAAATGTAAATAAACACCAGCCTCGTCGTAGATTTAAGCTTAACTAACGAAAAACAAAAAGAAACCTCACACTCTTCTCTGTACAAAATATACATATATTATCTGTAATGCACTCTTTAAGCCCATTCAACTCGCAACGTGTCTGTTTCTATGACACACTTCTTTCTACACACTACTTAACCCAAAAAATATGGCAACAACTTTCAATTTCAATATCGTCTTACACAATTTGAATGGCATTGCGCAAGCTGCCAAATGGTAGCGTTAATTGTTTTTCATGTATATATCCGCTAATAATAATAATTTTTAACTGCATCACGTTATCTATATAGATATAGCTGTATATACCTTACCGAGGGTCAATATATGCGATGTCATGTCGCATACTTAATATTTTGTGTATAGTATAGTTAGCTATTAAATGTTAATTTTTTCTAGTGAAATCCCTTGAACAAAAATACTATAATGATCATAAAAAGATTTTAATAAATATGCTAATATTTTAACTATTTGTACATATTTAAATATTAATTTTAAGATCTTAAAATACTGTAATCCAACTAATTCAAAATTCTCAACTAAAACTTTTACAAATTTAAGAAACAATCATAATTAATAAGTTACTTTCGGTGTGCCGAAGTTTTAATAGACTTGATAGAGTTTTTTTTTAGTTAAGAACCTGTTGCCAAGGATATTGGCTATTGGTTATTAAGACTACAAAAGATTTCTAAAAATGTATGTCCGATAGTTTATTAAAGTCGAAATTGTATCAAGATAGAATAAAAGTTTACTAGATAACTAACATAGACATTAAAAGGCAGAAATCGATAAAAATCATCGAAAATACGCGAAATCAAATTTTCATAATATCCATGTTAGGTTTTAAGTTCATAAATAACATTGAAACCATCAAAACATATGTACAAAAATCAATCTCAGCATAAAAATCATTTAACAAACAACTTAAAACAAACACATTCACACATATACAGACACATGTGCACACATGCACACCTACTCAAACAACAGTTCATTAGTCATTCAAGAATTTGTAAATAGAAACATTTTCGATGCAAATGGAATTTTAAATTGGTAAATCTAATTAAATCTCACTCATTGCATAAACAACAACAACAACTGACACACAAACAATCAAACACAACAACAATCAATAAATCCAACGACGCAGTGAGCAGCTCCAGCCACGCCGATGATTTCAGCATCAACTATGGACGCCATAAGAAACTCTCGGATGATGAGGCACGCAGAGCAGCGAACCAGCTGCAGGAGATATTGAGTATGTTGCCCAATGGCAAGACGGAATACACTGCCTCCAAGACAGTGTCACTGGATACGAGCAATGCTTCACCCACTGGTGGTTCCAATGCGGAGCAAGCGGATCTGTACAATAGTTATGGCGTCCCACTGCCCCATAATCTGGGCATACTGGAATCCCTATCGCACACGGAATCGATAACAGCTGCATATCAACCACCAAATCAAGGAGCTGCCGATATCTATCATCAGATGGCCAAGAAGCCACAGACTCCGGAGGAAGCATACATTCAGAAGCATCCCAACGAGGGCTACGACTATCAGCCACATCCGGCATCTGGACCGCCTGCACCATCTTCGCCCAATGAGTATCGTGTTGAGAACTATCATGCCAGCAAGAGTAACGCTCTGAAGGATCTCTCTCCCATTATTGCTGCTCTGGAGGTGGCGAAGCGGAAGGGACCCAATGCCAGTGGTAGCACTGGTCCCGTCACCTACTCCATTGAGAAGCAGGTGCACAAGACGGCACCATTCCAGTACCTGCCGCCAGTGGTACAGAAGTCCAAGTACATTTATAGCGCACCACCACCCCGGAACAGTTATAGCGGTGGCTACAAGGTTCGACGACATGTGGGCGCCAAGCAACCTCTTAGCTCCAATACCCGGGCGCAGGATTACGAGATCCATGATCCTTTAATGTTTAATCGTTTGCTGGAAGTGTAATCGCCGGGAAGGATGCAATATACCGATAATCTCTCTAGTTTATAGTGCTCTAAGTCATATGCAGCATTTATCGATAGTTTGTCTAAACCTTATTTATTCATGTTATTCATTCATATATCTCAAATGCTATCTTAACATTATTTATTGAACGCCCGACACACTCGAGATATAATGAGAGGCAATAAACGAGTTTCAACAAACCAAATCAAAAACCAAGCACAGCATGCAAAAACCATCTCTTAGCACCCTCCAGCTCTCTTATTTGTTTCTTGCACCGCTTTTATGTACTCTTTATCCACTGCACTTTACCACAACCCATACCCCACCAACCACCACCCACCTGGCAACTGGAACTGTCCAAGCTAAAATCAACTTAATCAATCACTTCTTCTGACCTGACGCTCTCTTTACAGTCTATCTGCAGTAGTCGCGCCACCTGAGGACACAGCTGTTCCAGCCTGCCAAAAAGCCTGCCCGGGCAGTAGCTGTGGACGACACGCCCCATTCAGTTTTACAGCAGTTTCGGTTCTTTAGTTTTTAGCACAAACGATCTTTCTTCACATTTCATTTCTAGCTCAAAACGATGCTCATCTTCTGTAAAAGTATTCAAAAACTCTATTGGCTGCAAAATTCATCATCGAAATTTATTCTATCTTATTCTTAAGTATTTAAAGTAATTAATATATATAATAAATAAATAATCGTTGAACAAAATAATAATTTTTTGTTTATATTTTGAGGGTTGACAGCCTAAACGTATGCTATGCAGAGTTGTTTTACTGCAGTTAAAATTATTATTATTTTTTAAAAATGGTTTAATTTACTGCAGCATATTTTTGAGCGTGTTTTTTTTATTATTTTTACGTCAGATATTTCTCTTGATGTATTTATTATAAACATATCATATCATTTTGTGCTCCTAAAAAATATGTTACAATTAACGGATCTGAAAAAAAAAACAAAAAAATACCTCAGATTGGTATTTTTTTTTTATTTCTACACTCCGCTTTCTGAGTTGTCAGCAAGATATTGGATAGGTAATACTCTAAAATATGATAATTTTAAGGGAAATCTAAAATAAAATCGATAAAAAACATAATGTGGGCCTAAAATCAACTTCCAGGAAATACTTTATATGTTCAAAAAACAAATACTGTTAGGACAATATATCGTTTAATTTTTTATTAAATTACAAAAACATCGACCATAAAATCTTATAAATTGGAATATACGTATAGAATATAGTGTCTAGAATCTAGAAGCAAGGAATCACTGGCGTTTTTTTTCTTTTTTTTGTTGCGGAATAAGTAGATTGGAACAGAAACTGTTACGAAATGGGGAAACAACGACTTTAATAATCGTTTTCATTTTATGCACCTGACTCAATTAAGCGACTTTAACTGCGCCGCCGTAACTACCCAGTACCAGTTCCTCAGACTTCTCCCTCTCGCGTTCTAGTAATAGCCGAAGGTGATGTCATGCAATGGCTGGGCATTGCCCTGGGGCAGAGCATAATCCCTAGCCAGCTGATCAAGCAGACTGCCGCCAGCACGTCCCTGAGCCTGGGGCTGATAACTGTGCTGAGGCTGGTGCTGATGCTGATGGGGTTGGGGTTGTTGCACCGGCTGTGCAATGGGTCCCTGGGTGGGTCCAAAGTGTACAGGCTCCAGCAAGGGTCGACCGCCCGAAGCAGGTGCCAGGAAGCCCTGAGCACGAGCGCTGCTTGGTGCTGGAGATGCGGGAGGCAGGGCATAAACGGGACGTGAAATCCGGACATTGGAGGGTCCATCTCCAAAGCTCTGCGTCTGGGAGTAATCGGGCTCGGGACGAGCGGGACGCTGCAGTGGCGAGTAGAGTACATCGGTGGTGCGCTGTGCACCAGGCACCTGAAGACGCGGTGGTGCTGGACCCACCGAAGGCTGGGGCTGTGGTGCATACTGAACGCGGCGCTGTGGCTCCTCCTCCTCTTCCGCATACTGCACATATTGCGGCTGTGGCTGGGGTTGTGGACGAGGTGCAGGCTGTGGGCGTGGCTGATGTTGCTGCTGTTGCTGGGGGCGTTGCACGCGCTGAAGGAATATAAAGGAAATCACATTTGAATAAAGCTTAAAAGGATCTGATATTTTCTTACATAGGGCCTCTGGGGACGCTGCACTGGCTCTTCATCGTAGTCGGGCTCCTCCTTGGTGGACTCATCTACCAGTGTGGGTGGTGCAACAGTGATACCCTCACCCGAAGGCTGGAAGCCGTATTTATTGGCGCCATATTCCACAACGCGCACCTTGCCATCGGCATCTACATAGCCATACTTACCCTTTACCTCACCGGTGGCCAGTTTGGTTTCAATCTTGAAGGAACCGTCGGCACCCTCATACCCATAGGTGTATGAACCATCCTCATTGTGCCTGTTTGAATGAAATACCAGTCAAAAACAAATATTTTAAATATTTTTTTAGATGGAAGAATAAGTTGGAAGAATTAAATTATCTTTGGAACAACCTGAACCCAAATAAATCGTATATTAAAACTATTAAATTAGCCAACTTACTTGTTGATCTGCTTCAGAATGGCTATTGGTTCGGCACGCGGTGCTTCCTGCTGGCGGGTGGAATGGAGTCGATGTGGCGCTGCTCTGGGTGCACTTGGCTGCTGATAATCCTGATAATCCTGAGCACTGATCAGGCTGCCAAACAGACAGCCGATTAACAGTAAACGTTGTAGCTGAAAGCAAGCAAAGAAATATACCATAAGAGAATGACAATTGAAAATGGCAACCGGTTTGCTAATTGCAAAAGACATGCGGACAGACAGAGAGAGCAAGCTATTATATACCCGTACACCTTGACAATGTGTATACAGATCGGAGGCGGCGGCATTAAGAATATGCCTCAAGACGATGACGATGGCAAACCTTTCACTTTTATATTTTGCTTCCCTGCCTGGCCAATGACATCGGACAATGATTGGCTGCTAGTCATGGTGGCGGAGGGCATTCAATGCCAAGCAGGAACCGATGTGGCCAAATAGATACGCGACCATTAACCATGCATCTTTACACAGTTATATAGTAATATTGCAACGTTGCATAAAGGTTTGGGGCGTGTAAAGAGTGTGAGAGACACGCGATATGCCGCAAAGCGATAACATTTTCAATAATTGAATATATCTATCCACACACACACAGAGAGAGAGAGAGAGAGAGACAATACGGTGAAATGCATGAAAATGCATGAAAATTCATGAAAAACACTCATTGAATGCGGCGATTGAATAATTCAAGTGCTTGGCTCCACAAATTATGTGAACTGTGCGGGAAACATGCAAAGCGCATTCCCAACACATTTTGTAAGTGCCACAGCATAAAGTATGTAGAAGCCAATGAACAAATTTCCCACACATGCCCAACGAAAAAAAGAAATGTTGCAAGAAGTACAATGTTTGCATCTCGAAAAAAGATGCATCGCAAGCATGCAAAATCCGAAAGAAATTATACAGCTGCTGTTGTTGAGTGGGGAAGAAAGACGACGAACGAATTGGCAATCAGACGACAGCTTGACAAGCGAATACTACGGCACTTGTATGTAAAGTTGTGCACTTAATATACCCTGTAATTTTAAAAAGGGCTGAACGAATATATATAGGTATAACAGCAACTTATGTTAGAGGCTTATGCATCATTCTCAAGATTGTGAAGATTGGTTACAAAAAACAGCTTTTATTTTGAAAGTGAATGCCAAATATTGCTAATCATTTTTATATACTCGTACAAACATTTATTAAACTATAAGCCATTATATGAAAAACTTTCTCTAAATGATTCTGTATTCAATAAAAAGTCTTTTGCCAAGGGTATTTTATTGAATTAACTTCAGAAATTCGAGCAACCTGTGCCATATCTGCTTGGCCAAGTCAACACTTTTGCAACGGTCACTGAAAATGCGCTCAAAAGAATATCTGTTTCTTAGTACCACTTCGTCTTCACAGAATCTATTTGAAGCAAAGAGGGATTCGTTTTCGTTATATAACCTTTAGCTGCTCACAGGTCCCCACATATGTCATATGGCCAATATGCCAATTTAGCCTTGGCTAACGCTCACCAGTGCAAAGTTGTTGGCCAGATTGCTTGCTGGCTGCAGACATGGACATCGACACGGGCCCAGAGACTACCACGTTTTGAGTTCAGCTGATGCCAATTTTTTGTAGTGCTTTTTGTGTCTGGTCGACAGACAAGTGGCCGAAAAGAAGTTGACTGGCTACCAGTCGTCGCAGCGTGTGAACTGAGCCAATATGAATTTGGATTTGCAGCAGTTCGTCGCCAAAAAATACGTAGCCTTTGATATTTTCGCTTTTAGGTAACGGAGGTAGAAGGGGTATTGGGATCGCAGTTTGAAGTGCGCTTGTTAGTTGAACTTTTTTTTTCTAAATTGAAGTTCCTGCAACTTTTTTCCATAGAATGCTTGGCACACACACAAATACAGACATATATGCATACACAGAGACAAGTTGGCAGCTGTGCTCATAAATTATGTTAGGTTAAAAATCCAGTTACCAAATTGGGTGCACAAAAGTGTAACAATCTTTGTTGCAATTGCAATTGCTCGACAACTTGCTTGCTTGCTCTGCCTGCATTGTCTGGCATCAGTAAATTAACGGTTTGACTCTCAATTTGCATAGCAAATTATGCGATATTTTCACATCATATATTACATATAAAGAGACAGTACATGATGGCTATGACGTAACCAGCCAGCAAGCCAACAAGCAACGATCAGTGATTACAATTACAATACAAACAATACCAACAACCAATCTCACCTGATTGGCTCGCCACGCATTCAGGCTCAACTTTAACCTTTTGCATGTGCATATTGTTCAAATATCGTTTGTGAGATAAATACTTGTTTAGTTATTAGTATTAGCACACATTCTCATTAACCTACCACTTTCATTTCAGCTTGATCTCGATATGTTTGTTGTTTTTTTTTTGTTCACAACTCTATTTCGAATCGATTAAACAAAAGACAACTTGATTATTGCTATAACTTTGAAAGACCTTCGCTGGCGAAAAAACACCCAGCACCTAACAAACTGACAACAACAATACACAAAAAAATCACTTTCAATTGATCTAATGAACCGGGACTGTAACTGAAATTGAAATTGAAACTATTGCTGTAGTTGTTGAGTTGAAGTTGTTTTAGTTGTTTTTTGTTCACGTTTAGCGGTGCGCCAACATTAACTTGAGACCGACAGCAACTGAGCCGCCCAAGTTGTTGTATTTCGCTTTATATACCGCGCTCATGGCTGGAGGAAAACCTTTTCCATACCAATGGTCCAACAGACAACCAAACACCAACAACAACTTCACCAACGAGTCAGCGGCGCATGCGCAAAAAGGACAGAGATCAGCTTACAACAACAACTGCAACAGCAACAATTGAGCACAACTTGGAAGCTTGGGCGAGTTTGCCTCTTGTGCGATTAAGCAGCGGTTCTCTCTGTGCTTTTCTGTGAGCTTTTTTCTTTTTCTTTTTTGCGCCACCACAACCGCACCAACAACAATAACAACGGGAATGTCCAAGAAGTGGTAAATACTGCGAAAGTCACATTTTTTATATCGAGACAGGTCTTTTAAGATGTCAAACTTTATAAGATTATAAATGTTAAGGTAGTTTGAGAACTAATTTATTGCTTTCTAAAGTTTATAAATAAATATAAAGGAAATCTTCAGCTAGTATAACAATTTCTGTTAACCACATACTACAATTACTCTAAAAATAATCTTAAGTTGAATTTAAAAATACTTTAAATAGTGTTAGAGTTTCCTTAAAAGGAAATCTTCAACTAGTATAACAATTTCTGCCAATTATATTCTACAATTTATTCTGAAAATAATTTTTCAAATAAATAAATAACTTTCTTAAAGCAAGCAACACCAAAAACTAATGACTATACACATTGTAAGCGTGCTTTTTTGTAAATTTATTTCCTTGTCTTATCACTAATAAGCAGTCCAAACCAGTTCAGTTTACCCAAAAATTTAATAAATTGCCTTCACACCCAAACAAAAGAAAGAAAAACATTGCAGTAACTTCTACAAATGCTCACACGATATAAAAAATTTCCAACAAAAAATACTCAAACCTAGTCATTGAGAAACAATTAATCAAAATTGAGCTTCATAAATGTGAAAAATGACCAAAATTGGCGGGCGGCTTTGCTAATGAATGAATGAATGGGTGAATGAGCAGACAAAGTGAACTGATTTTAAGTAAGGTGAATAGTAGTAAACTTTGCTATAAATACTTGAACATAAAGCAAAAAATTTCTGAACTATTGATTTCGAATTTTAATGCCAGATATTCAATTATTTAATACACTTAAAGAAAACTTTTAATAGCAAAAATGTTTAAATATAAAATAATTAATCTATAATAAATATGTTTAAATTTGCTTAAAAAACCCTTATAAACAGTAGAGTGTCACCCACAAGTAGCGGCTAATTGATTATACGCCCTTTAACTCTTCCTGGTTTCCTGACAAACTGTGCGTATGCGTAATGCAAATATTTCCGTTGGTTTGTCTTTGGCTTTGCTGCATTGTGCTGCATGTTAATGAGCATTTAGTTGCACGGTATTGCTGGGCGTATTATTTACAACAGGCTGGCCAAGCTGCATACAAAATTGAAAGCTGCTCTGATCGGCCCACACACACACACACACACACACTTACACAAGCGCAAAGTGTAAACGCCTTTATCTTACACACACACATGTACAATCGGCATGGCCTTGCCGTTGCGTTGAAATAACTTGTAATGACAGAGCAAGTCATACGCAGACCACCGTTATTGTTGTAGTAACAAGATATATTTGTATAGTTAAACTTGTTGACCAGGCCCAGATCAACGTATGCAACGCATGACTAGGAAACCCAACAGGTCTCAAGCCTGACCCATGACGCACACAACTATTCTGACACTATGCGTAGCGGATTTAAAAAAGCTTGAAAGTCAAGTTTCTCGACTGGTTTTCGCATACTTCACTTCATAACCAGAGTGTAAAAGGGACAGAAATAGATAGTTTTCAATTGCGTGTGCACCTGAACTTGGACGCATGTCTACGCAACGATCAAGGTTACAATTCGCTACAAAAATTTATAAAGAATTCAGAATATGCCAACTCAACTTCAGACGGCAGAGGTATAAGAAAAATAACAGTTATTAAATTTAAATTGTTATTATTAAAATAAAGTGAATGGGCTTAGTTTTGCTAGCTTTAGCTTGCTAAGTAAAAAGAACTTGCATTAATCAAATCTAGTTTTTGATGAATGTTGTTATTTAATTTATTTTCTTAAAGATGAAACTTTCTTAAGACGCACTGTTTAATTTATAGTCTATTAAAGACTTAAGTACTGGAATTGGACAAACTAAGCTCGATTTATTTTAGTTTTTGACAAACTTGACAAATCTTTAGAGTTGCCTTGTGAGTGAATACACAAAAACGAAAATAAATACAAGCTAACGACGCTTGCAAAAAAACAAAACCTTCATTTACTTTCCACAGCCATTTTGAGGAAGACTTTAATTTCAGATTCTAAAGATTGTTGGTGTCGTGAAGATTATGCCTTTCTTCACTGTTAGCTTAAATTTGTAAATGTCTTAATACCCTCTTATGGTTTTGTTGCCTTGTGCTTATGGCACAAGTGCTATTACTGCAGACACCAAACACAGCAGCTGCTGCTGCTGCTGCTTGTGTGAACTGTTCATAATCAAAAAATGTTATATATAAATACAGAAAGACATAAAATACAAGCATGCCAGGAAATTCTTGAGCCATGGCAACACGCCCTGGCATCGCCCAGACAAGTTTCACTTTCATGACAGCAACAGCAGCCAACAAAAACAACATTTGCTCTATAAAATTATATAAAAGCTTGCAAAAATAATTCCACTGCCACAAAGCGGTTTGTGTATGTGTGTGTGTGTGTGTGTGGTGCATGTTGGTTTTAATAGGTGCAGTCAACTAGCATTTGATTCTTCGTATTGTTGTTGCCAACAAAGCATTTGAAGTATGACCCACCAAAGTCGCACAATGCAAGAAACCTTGCTTTTTGCCAATACAACCTTAAATAAATCAATGCAATTTGTACAATTCCAAAATAATAAATACCTAGTTAACTGATTTATTGTATTTCAAAACGAAAGAGAAGTTTTTTTCTTCATCAATGCAGTGGAATATATACTCGAAAAAGAGAAGAAAATTCAGCAACTGTTCAAGAAACTTTAAATAGATTTAACTCAAAGACAAACTTGTAGTATTTTTTTATGCATTCACGATGTATGCTTTTGCTTTTACAATCAATGGATACAAAATTCACACATAATTAGTAACAGAACCTTCGACCTAAGAAGATCAAATACATACACATACCTAAATCTAATGAAATAATCAATTTTAATTTCATGTTCACTTTGAAAATGAAATCCATTGACCCGCTGCATGTTGGTATACTGATTTCAAGCAATACTTCAAATGATTTTTCATAAGCTTTTTCGCTACTGTGTGAAACTAAACAGCTGCTGACACAACGCAAACAACAAAAAAACAAACGCCCCTGCAAAATATATCTATGTGTGTGTATGTGTGTATTCATTCGAGCACTCGAGCTGCCCAGATGGTGTCCAGTGGCTAACAACAACAACAAACTGAACTGGTTGCTGTTCGTTTGTGCGGCGGTGCATTTGAAAGTGGTTTTGGCCCATTGCATAAGTGCACCAAATTCCAGCAACAACAACAACCAGACCTGGTTTCTAATGGTATCTAAATCGTTAACAATTTTTACAATATCATTCTTTGGCCCGTCCAAGCTTTTTTTTCTTATGCTGCACAAAGTGTTGACGTAATGCTTGCGATTATTGCTGGATTGTTTATTTTGGGCTCTGATTGAGTTGGCCTAATTGAAGCGGAACCCAAACTTGCTCGAAACGAACACAATGAATTTAGATTGATCTCATCGTGGGTTAATCGGCACTTTAATGAGTTTTGTTTTTATTTTTATTTTCTTAAGGTGCTGCAACAGAAAATTTCGACAATACATATTAATAGATATTGTATAACATACATACATAGAAACATACACCTACACATACAAATATTTACATATAGCATATATCTATATATATTTAGAGATTGATATCCGTATCGGACTGACTGATATATTTGGCAGTAACAAATTATAATATTTATTTAGTCCGCGGACATCAGTCGCTGTGTCTCTTTGGGACAGACAGAAAATATATATATATGAACCAAGAGCCCTTCGACCACTATTTTCGGCCCGTATAATCGATACTGTAGGAGCCCGTGTGGATGTTCAGATTACGCAATGCCGGATGATGTTGCTCCGGCTGTCCATTATACGGCTGTTGTTGTTGTGGTGCATAGTAAGGCTGCGGCGCCGGTGGTTGATAATACCGGGGCTGTGGTGCCGGTGCATTATAGTACTGTGGTGTTGGATTATAATAGGGGCGAGATGGAGCTGGAGCAGGTGCATATTGTGGCTGCTGCTGGTGCTGCTGCTGGTAACCGCGTCCAAAGTCATTCAAACTGAACTTGCTGGCCGCAATCGGACGATTGTATTTCTGATCCTGGTAGTAGACAGCAGGATCCTCACGATACTGACCATCATCCAACTCATTGGGTCCAAGTGGATAGGGATTGCTGTTTGTTAGTGTCGGTGGCGGCACATTGATGTGACTGCCAGCTGGTTCAAATCCACGCTTACTTGCTCCATACTCAATCTCACGCACTTTGCCCTGATCATCCACATAACCATACTTGCCATAAACCTCACCATTCGCATACTTTGTTTCGATCTTGAAACTCTTATCCGCTGCCTCATAGCCATAGGTATAGGAGCCATCATCATTGTGTTTGTCAATCTGTTTAAGTATAGGTACAGGCGTTGTATATTGCTGTTGTTGCGCATACGCAATGTGTGCCATCAGCAACAGCAGAAGATAATCTCTAAGATGCTGAAAAGAAGGAACGAATTGAAAAAAAATAGTTTTAGAGACAACAAGACTGTAGACAATTTAAATAAAAACAGTTTAAGGTTGTTTCTTTAACCTGCCTTACCAATAACCTGGTTTGAATTACTAAGCATTAAGTTAAGTCAATAGCAAAATGCTCAAGGACGTTTGCTAACAAAACAAAAATACCTGCAATTAACGCTCAGCTTATCATTTACATAAATCTCAAAACACATGCAGCACTAAACAGTTGACTTTATAAAATGGGATACGGAAACCGGTTCTGACAGCATTCTAAACTTGATTGATTCTGTCTTATTTTCAAGGGTTCGAACTGCACCTTTTTTCTGTTTGATTATTTTTGTATTGGTTTTGCTTACCAATTTTAGCATGTTGACAAAATATTATAATGACGAATGTCAAATCGTTTTCACCAATCTCACGTTAACTGAAAATATCGAAAATATCTTTCCCAAACAAATAATAGCACACGAGACTCTGCGCAACGAAACGACAACTCAAAAGAAAATCAGGGCGTGCAACGCTTTTATACCACGAGCAACATTTCGAAAAGCGCGGCAAGAAATAAAAAAAAAAATAAATATATAAGTAAATACTTGTACATACATACGTAAATTTCAAGTAAAACTTTGAGCCGAAGGCGGCCGAGAGTAAATTACATGCAGGTGCAGAGGGGCTTTAGGGGGACGAACAGCGATCAGCTGCGATATACGAAGCTTTAGCACGAAACAAGAATCGAGGCAAGCTTGGAATTTCGCATAGAAATCGAAAGCGTTATTCGAACCGTCGATGTCTCCACCCCTTGCTCTCTTTCTCTGTCGTTCCCACGCCATTGGCTTAAGAGAATTCCATAAGCAATCAGGTTATAAGTATGAAAACAAAATTCTTAACTGACAATTTATGCTGGCAATTCGCAAACACAGTCATACGCATATGAAATGGGTAACCATTCTAGAATGTAGCAACTGGATTGGTTTAATGGATGCGGAAGTTTTTTTTATTATATAGACTGATTGCAAGTCTGTTGTTAAACATATCAATTATGTTAAGTATGTGAACGTTTTACAAGACAAAATGCAATTACAAAGAGCAACTACGACTATTGCTCAGTTTAATAGCAACATATTTGAGTTATTGCTCATTTCTTTTTGGCATCTTTTTTTACGCCATGGTCCAAATGCAATCTACTGACCTAGTAAATGATTGACAAACGTTGCTAAAACAGGTTGACAGCAAACCACCAAACAAATGTAAATTGTGTCCGAAAGATAAATATTTGTATACCCTGTATTCATGAAAACAAAGCGTTAACAAACCCAAAGTAACAAAAATGTTGTGAAAATAAATGTTTTTTTGTAAGCTATGTTTGTTTGTAAAATGAATATACCCTGCAAATATTTTCTGGTCTCAATAGTCACTTAAAAAAACAGTTTATTTAAAGAAAGAAGTAACAAAATGTTTAAAACATTAAAATAAAACAAAAAATTATTCATAAATAAAGAATATGGACATGATTTAATCAGCAAGAGAAGGATAAAAAAGCCACAGCAAGAGTCCTTTAAGGAACTATTAATTATTTGCTTACAGGGAATTTGTAGGTTCAAATACTTATCTAAAGCATTTTTGCTTGTTTTATGTGTTCATTCGCAAACACAAAAATTCACATAAAACATGTATTTTATTTTGATGACGTAAATGTGAGTCCAGTTTTTTTGGTTTTATATATATATTCTAACATCTTAATAAAACAAACAACATAAAAACATGGCTTAAACATTACGCAAGCTCTGTGAACAGAAACTTTGCTGGTACATAATGAAAGATTTTTGTGAATCGATCCAGTAGAACCGTATCAAAGGTTTGTGTCAACACCGGACGCAAAACGTCAAAGAGGACGCGCCAGTTCTCATTGAAAAGTTCATTGGCGCTGCTTTCGAGCTCCTTGTTGCCATTGAATAGATTTGATAGATTCACCCGAATCTTGTCAATGCGTGCAATATCCGTTTTAATGGCGGTGACATTCATGAACGTTAATCCCTCCTCGAGCTGAGGTCGCATTTTTAATGCCACATACAACTCTAAGTTATCTAAAAATTTCTTATGCTTTAAAATGGGAATTTTGCTATACCCCGTTACTTAAGCTTACCCAATTCAGATTTTAGAATGCCGGAGCTATTCAAATTTAATAGCAAAACGTGTCCTTTTAGTCTGTAGTTGCTTGTGATGTTTATTTGTGAAAGTTGCACATGAAATCCAAGTGAATAGTATCCAGACTTTAAGAGTGTGCTACAGACAGACAGATTGTTAATCGTGAGTACATAAGAAAATACAATTTATCTGCAAAGCTGATAAGCTTACGTGCTGTTGAGTATCTTGGCCCGACTTAAGCCAAATGTGGTCATATTCTTAAGGCCCACTTGCACATCTAAATTTGGTGGCACACGTTGAGCAATGCGTATTTTTCCCACACGAAAAGGATCCAAGGCGCCAACGCTCTTCAAACCAGGAACACCTATGAATATTAATATTTAAATTTCTTTTAAATGCTCATTCAATTAATATAACAAATGTATTAACTCACCATTACGCCAGTGCTGGAAAATGCTCTCAATGGTACCGGCCAAACAAATGCCACTGTTTGGTTCCTTCAAAGAACATGGCTTGAAAAAGGCAGCTGAAGTTGAAAAAACAAGTTAGTTAAGAGTACAATAAAATAGATATTTATTAACTTACGCTGTTCCTTTAGAAACTGTTGCTGGGCTTGCACCATAGCAAACCACACAGTTGAAATAATGAGAAACCACCATAATGAAGCAATTGTCATTTTGAGCTGCATTGCAACCGCTTCAGTTGGCTGCCAACAGTGGACTGGTCATCAAACTATTCAAGCAAAACATTCGACAATGGCCATACAAGTTAAAAAAAAAAAAAACTTTAAACATATATCGCCTTGGTTTCTGCTTGCATATGTTGTAACAAGTGCGAGAGTTTGTCAACCCGTTAAATGGAGACCTTGATCTGTCTGGTCAAGAGCTTTGTAAATTAAATTTAAATGTTAAACAAATTATTATATAAATATTGTTCGTAACCAATTCATACTAAATTCTGCTATAAGTTCTTAATAGCATACAAATATATTATAATTACAGGTATATTTAAATTTATAATTTTATATTTATTATAAACTATTAAATATCTTAACGCCTGCAAATATTTTAAGTATAAATTCCGTTTTTAACTGTAATATAATTATTACTATTTACATCTCGCCAAACCAGTTCATAAGAAGCCTAAAACAATTTGCCAGCTATTTATCCCAAATTTTAAGGGTCGTTGTTAATTAGTAGCTAAGTGTCAAGGTCAATGAAAGCGATAAAGATTAGCACATGAAACAACGATTAACCCAACCGAGCTTACTCATTTGGCTCACAGAAAAAGCACCCTGTATGTGGCAGACAAGTCTTATGCCGACAAACTTGTTTACTGTTTACTCAAATTGTCTCAAAAACTGTGAACTTCACAAAGAAACACATTAAATTAATGTCTTATTCTAATATAAATAAGTATTTTTTTTTATAATTATAACACTTTCTGGATTTTTGTATTTCATTTCAAATATTAGATATATAATGACTGCATACAAAAACTTTAGAACATTCTGCGCTTTCAAGCCAACCAAACGTTTCTAGATCTCGGCTAATTTGTTTCTTAATCACACAACCAAAAATGCAAACTCAAATTCGAACTTCACTGGCTTTTTTGTTAATCTGCGTATCAGTGACTAAAGCTAACAAATACTTGGCAGAGAAACGTAAGCAAGGCGTATTAAGAAATCCTTATTTATATTATTTGACATTTAATTTTAGCCAATTTCTTAACGCCGTGTGTTTTGGAGAATCCAAGCTTTAACAAGTGTCTCGCAAAGAATTTGCAAGGCTTGTTCGTAGAATGGAAGGATGGTGTGCCTGGCACAAACACTGTGGGATCCTTCGATCCACTCTTCATCAAACGTGTCAAATTCTCACAAGACGATAATAGCGTTATTGCACTTAATGCGGACTTGCAGAATGTTTATCTCACTGGCGGCAGTCAACTAACTGTAAAGGAAGCCAGGTAAGTTAGAGAAGAAAACAATTAAGAAGACTCTAGTCGAGAAACCCCGTACTTTACGCGTACAGTCAGTGCTTGTAAGTATGTGTGTGTGTGTACGCGCATACTGCATACTGCATACTCAATTTCAATGTTCCATATCTCCGGTGTTTCTTATCCAATTTAAATAAAAATTTACAGTATTTCACCCAATGTTTCAAACGCCATCTCAAAGTTTACCAAATTCAAGATTTCGTTGATATCGATCCGGAAACGGGGAATGTTATCGAAAATCGAAAACAAACTTATACTGCCTAGGGATTAGGGATTAGGATTAGGCGAGCTTATGTTCCAAATCTGGAGTCTCTAGCTTTTATATTCTCTGAGATCGACGCGATATTAAATACGGACGGACAGACAGACAAACGGACGGACAGACTGACATGGCTATATCGACTCGGCTGTTGATGCTGGTCAAAAATATATATATACTTTATGGAGTCGGAGATGCTTCCTTCTTGCTGTTACATACTTTTGCACAAAACCAGAGAAAATAAAATTCTAAACAGAGAGAGAAATTTAAATTCCTAGCTAACCTTTCTATTAACTTTCAGTTACAATCCATCCAAGTATGTGGCCAAAGCTTTGGCATTAGTGCTAAAAATGCGTTTCGATTTCGACTACAAGGTTAAAGGTCATGTGTTAGCCTTAAATCTCAATGGTCATGGCAAGGGTAACTTTGAAGCTGGTAAGCACAAAAAACATTCAAAATATTTTGACAATACCCAACTCAATCCCTTCCTTCTCAAAGATAACGTTGTAATCGGCATGGAAATGCTTGTCAAACCGCGTATTGCACCCGAAGGAACTTTTGCCGATGTACAGCGTGTGAAAGTATCTTTTCGGGATATTGGAAACTTTCACATGCGTCTGCATAATTTATTCGGTGAAAATGCGGAGCTAGATAGAACAGCACACGAACTTTTCAATGGTAATTGGCGTGAGTTCTTCGATCGGCTAAGGCCAGCCATTGAGCAGACCTTTGAGGCAGTGGTTTTGGATCGCACGAAGAAGATATTTAACTATGTGCCGGCTACCTATTTTATTGATAATTTTCATTGATTTCTTAAGTGACCAACACTTGAGTGAACCATGTTGACAATAAACTGAATTCAAGAAATGTTACGTTACTGCATTTATACTATGACATGTGTATATCGGAAACGGAAATCTAATACTCAGTTGTTGATGCTGATCAAGATTATACATACTTCATGGGGTCTATATGCTTCCTATGCCTGTTTAATACTTTTGCACAAAACCATTATACCCTTTTTTCACATTTTCAATGTATATTCAGGGTATAATGATACAATTTATATAATATTTTTAAGCACTTACACGTTTATGTCTTGCTAACGTGTTAAGATAATTACAATATTGATAACTGTTACAAGTGGTAGGTATAAATTTTACAACTTAATGAAACGTTATGAAACTAATTAAGGCTTTTAGTCTTAAACGAAAATGTATTCAAGTGTTGTCTAACTTGTTGCTGCTGATTTTATGGCCTTTCCATTAGAATATTAAAGCGGTTGATATTTATTTTATTAATAGCTCAGCTCAAAGCTCAGTAGTGCGCAAAAGATTGTTATTGAAAATAAGCTTATACTTTAACAACTAGATGTAACTTAGTAGCTATATATAACAACGCGCTTAGAAACTCGACAGCTGCCAACATGAACGTCTCGCCACACAGTTCGCTTCGATTTTGCAGTAGATTATTAGCAATCTTTGTGTTTTTCAATGCGTTCTCCTTGAATGTGACTGCAGTTGAGTATTATACAGTGAAGCGTAAGTTTTTTTCATAGTCAAATATTATTTTAATTGAAATTCGGATACTTTATTAGCAACATTTTTGCCCTCGTGCCGTATTTATGAGCCTGGTTTTACAAACTGCTCCACGCAGAGCATACAAAAGCTGATCGATCAGTTGGGCATTGGTATACCAGAGATTGTGGAAGCTTTGGGCCCATTTGATCCTATACATATTAATGACCTTCAGTTTAAGCAGGATAACAGTGAAGTAGCTACGATAAGTGCAAATCTAACAAATGTGCATGTTAAAGGACTTTCCAATGGCAAGATACGGGAAAGTCGGTAAGCATTTCGAGTTTAATATAAATGAACACCAACTTACTTTTAACGTGCATGTCTTCAGTGTCAGCAAGAAGGACTTCAACTGGCAGACTAAAATTTACGTACCCCAAGTACGTATAGATGCCAAGTATCAGATGGCGGGACGAATACTCTTAATACCATTAAATGGAGCAGGCAAATTATTCATAGAAATTCGTAAGTATTGAGAATAGGATATCAAATTTATATGAAGAAGTTTTTATACAGAGGATGTGGAAATTCTGATGCTGACTAAGGTGAAACTATATGAAAAGGGTGGATTCACCTTCTATAATGTCACTGATGTTCGAGTTCAATTGAATATGTCCCGAGTAAGCACTTACATGGATAATTTGTTCAATGGACGCAGCAAAGAAGTGGAACAAAGTACAAATCAGTTCTTTAACGATAATTGGCGTGATTTCTATGAGGCAGTGAAGCCACTTGTTGTCGATACGGTGCAGAACGTATTTATGGATATAATGGTAAGGGTATTTCAGCTGATACCAGCTAACTTCTTTGTCGAAGATATTCCCACATCAAAGCAACTCTATGGAAATGTCAATGAATAAATGCATTGTATAACTAAAAACTATGTAGATGATTTAAAAATTAAAAACTTCATCAAAAAACATTTAAATTGCACTGTTTGTATTAAGTTCTTCTAGGAAAAATTATAATTAAGCTTTATAAAAAGTGAATTATTTTTTAATGTTATAGTTCTAGTAATCTAGTAAGAATCAAGCATAAATGTATAAATGTATGTTAATAAAAAATGTATATTCATAAATGGCTAAGGAAAAACTATTCAGATATTTCAATAATCCAGATATATGCTTTAAGTCAAACCTTTGAGCCCAACTTTATGCTCTTATAACATCAACTTTATTTGACGAAAAGTAAACACCATACTTTTGTTCTGTAAAGAAAGAAAGAAAGAAAGAAAGAGTAACTAGTTGATTATGAAAACTGAAAAGTTATTTAGATATATTATACCTTTCCTTTCCACGCTGTACGCACGTTGTTTAAATATGTAGAAAGCAGAGAATATTATCAATGCCAGAACCACAGAGACAGCTATTAGAACCAAGAACAACCAATTTCTTATAAAGCTATTGATTTTGCCCGTTTGACTGGCATTTTGCTTATTTTTGGATTTCGTACAATTAAAACCATCTTTGGGCGTAGAATCATCATCGTTTACGCAATCATTCTCGCCCTTATCTTTATCTTTGTCAGAAATATCCTCTGCTTTTTCTGTCATTATTGTTGTACTGCTGCTTTCAACACATATGTTTTCTACGTTGATGTAGTCTTCGTTGCAGCTACACTTACTAGGCGATTCACAAAAACCATTAGGACATCCCGATTCACAAATTGGAGCACAGATGTTGTTACTGAATTTACTGTAGCCTTCATTGCAACTGCATTTCTCTGGAGCAATGCAAAATCCGTTTATACATACATCTTCACAAACTGGAGCGCAACTGATCTCACTTGTCTTCGAGTATCCATCATTGCAGGTACATTCTCCCGGAGCAGAGCAGAATCCGTTTTCACATCCATTATTACATACTGGGGCACAACTGCTTTCATTAAATTTACTGAAACCTCCATTACAGATGCATTCTTCAGGAGCTGAACAGAATCCATTCTCACATCCATCTTGACAAACCGGTGCGCAAATGCTTCCACTTTCCTTAGAGTAGCCGTTATTACAGGTACATTCTCCTGGAGCTGAGCAGAATCCATTCTCACATTCATCTTGACAAAAGGGAGTACAACTGCTCTCAGTTTTCTTCGAGTATCCATCATTGCAGGTACATTCTCCAGGAGCCGAGCAGAATCCGTTTTCACATCCATTTTTACATACTGGAGCACAACTTCTCTCATTAAATTTACTGAAACCTGCATTACAGGTGCATTCTTCAGGAGCAGAACAGAATCCATTCTCACATCCATCTTGACAAACCGGTGCGCAAGTGTTTCTACTTGCCTTAGAGTAGCCGTTATTACAGGTACATTCTCCTGGAGCTGAGCAGAATCCATTCTCACATCCATCTTTACAAAAGGGAGTACAACTGCTCTCAGTTTTCTTCGAGTATCCATCATTGCAGGTACATTCTCCAGGAGCCGAGCAGAATCCGTTTTCACATCCATTTTTACATACTGGGGCACAACTGCTCTCATTAAATTTACTGAAACCTGTAACACAGGTGCATTTTTCAGGAGCTGAGCAGAATCCGTTCTCACATCCATCTTGACAAACCGGTTGACAATTGCTTTCATTTAACTTGCTATATCCTTCATAACACGTGCACTCTCCAGGAGCGGAACAGAATCCGTTTATACATACATCTTCACAAACTGGAGCGCAACTAATCTCACTTGTCTTAGAGTATCCATCATTGCAGGTACATTCTCCCGGAGCCGAGCAGAATCCGTTTTCACATCCATTATTACATACTGGAGCACAACTTCTCTCATTAAATTTACTGAAACCTGCATTACAGGTGCATTCTTTAGGAGCTGAGCAGAATCCGTTCTCACATCCATCTTGACAAACCGGTGCGCAAATGCTTCCATTTTCCTTAGAGTAGCCGTTATTACAGGTACATTCTCCAGGAGCTGAGCAGAATCCGTTCTCACATCCATCTTGACAAACCGGTGCGCAAGTGTTTCTACTTGCCTTAGAGTAGCCGTTATTACAGGTACATTCTCCTGGAGCTGAGCAGAATCCATTCTCACATCCATCTTTACAAAAGGGAGTACAACTGCTCTCAGTTTTCTTCGAGTATCCATCATTGCAGGTACATTCTCCAGGAGCCGAGCAGAATCCGTTTTCACATCCATTTTTACATACTGGGGCACAACTGCTCTCATTAAATTTACTGAAACCTGTAACACAGGTGCATTTTTCAGGAGCTGAGCAGAATCCGTTCTCACATCCATCTTGACAAACCGGTGCGCAAGTGTTTCCACTGTCCTTAGAGTAGCCGTTATTACAGGTGCATTCTCCAGGAGCTGAACAGACACCATTCTTACAGCCATCTTGACAAAAGGGAGTACAACTGCTCTCAGTTTTCTTGGAGTATCCATAATTGCAGGTACATTCTCCAGGAGCACTACAGAATCCATTCTCACATCCATTTTTGCAAACTGGCGCACATTGTTTGTTCACTGTTTGACTAAAGCCTTCATTGCAAGTACATTCGTCGGGGGCACTACAAAAACCATTAACACAGCCATTTTTACAGACCGGCAAACACATTGAATGACTGTTTTTCAAGTATCCCGTGAGGCATTCACAGTTCCCTGGCGACGTACAATTTCCGTTTATGCAACCGTCTTGACAAACAGGCAAACACTTGTTATCGGCGTTTTGCTGATAATTTGCATTGCACTCACAAATTTCCGGCGAAGTACAAACGCCATTATCGCAGCCATTGCTGCAAACGGGATGACATACATTGTGGGCAACATTCAATTCGTAGCCCTTCTGGCACTGAGGTTGACAGATCTGACTTGTGGTGTTCAACGTGAATCCCTCATTGCAGCCACAAGTTCCGGGCGATTTGCAATATCCATTGGGACAGCCACTGCTGCAGATTGGCAGGCAATGACCAGTTGATTCATCGAGCTTATAATTTTTGGCACATGTACACTTTAAGGGTGATACACACTGGCCATTTTTACATCCGCCTTTGCAGTGAGGCACACAGCTGAAAAACATAAAGTATTATTCGGATTTGTGAATTTAACAAGCTTCTGAGCATAACTTACCGATTCCGTATATCATTGTTGAAATTCTCGTAGCCATCTTTGCAACTGCATACATTTGGCTTGGAGCAATATCCATTAGCACATTCATTTTTACATTGCGGTACACATTTAAATGATTTTTTAGGATTACGCTTATAACCGTTGCAGCACTCCCTCGAGGTCTACGTTTTTCAAATAAAGTATTTAACTGTTTAAAATATTATTTAATTGAATAACTTACAACTTTTTTGCCATTAATAATTTTTGTTTTTTGACAAGTCTCCACCAACAAATATGTGGGTAATAATAGAAATATTAATATATTCCGGACGAGCATCTTGTAGTTATTACTTCGCTCCTCTTAGCATTATGACTGAAAGTGTCGTGCAAAAAATATAAGAGCACAATGTGCAGAGAATTATCGTTGTATTAGCACTGAAATAGTGTGACATATTCATATACAGTTTACACTTGAAAAAAAAACCTATTAGTTTTCACTGTTAATTTCCCATGTTGAACTTAAATTTGTTCACAATATATTCTTAAATACTTACATTTTCCTACTGTGTACTTGTCGATGTGGTGGTTGAGGGCTTATCGCAAATTTAACCATTCGGACAATGCCTGAACTTTGCTTCTCATATCTTCTATATGTTTCAAGGCAACTAAGTCATTCTTTATATACTCTATACTGTTCAGAGTAATAGTAAAATACAGTAACATTAAATTTTCATCAAAAACTGAAGAGATAAAACTGGATTTAATTGTTAAATGTATTTTTAAACAAATTTCAAAGTTATGTAACCAGCTTTATATAGAGTAGTCATTAAAATTTAAGAGGAACTGTAATAAATGCTTTGAGTTCTTTGCAAGTATGTCACAATATTAGAATCTTAAGACAAAGTTTGTCATGAATCATATATATATATATATATAATAAATGCTTAATAAACAACATCAAGTAGCAGTTTATTGTACATTAGCTACAATCATATTTTTGAAATAGTAGCAGCTAACTACGTTGATGGAATTTCCATAAAACGTCATATTTTTACAAGTAGTAAGGAAATTAGCTTAACTAATGTGGATTCAGCGTAAAGAAAATGAAGCAAAAGATAATCAAACATGCCATTACATATACTTAAGTGCATGTTATTAAACAATAAAATTCCAAATATGCTTTCATTCATTCATATGTATAAGTATGCCATATTTATCTTTAGCTCGACTGAAAGTTAATAATATATTATACAAAGAAAGATACGATATATAAAAATTACCAGTATGAGTAATAAATTTATTTTGATTTTTTCTTTTAATGATTGTTTAGAGGAGACACTATTTTGTGTTCACCTATGTTCGAAATTTAAATGTTTGTGGTCAATTTTACTATATTGAAAACACGATAGCTTTACAATAATTTCTTTCTGGTGTTTATTGATATTTGCACAATTAGATCGGTGGTTTTTAGTGGTAGTTTAAGCTTAGCCTTTGTAGCGAACTGTACCGATCGAATGTATAAAAGAGTCTGACCGAGAGAACTAGTTGAGCGATGCCAAGCAGCCAGACGAAGTGTTAGGCAAAGAAGACAATTAGTGCAAGGCAAAGACGACAACTAGTGATGCGAATAAGTTACGTTATAAGTTACGTTATAAGTTAGGTTTATAATTTGCATGTTTAAATTGTTTGTTAGCTGCTGCTGCCTCCGACATGCTCCCCCCGTTGGAAGTGCAAGGTTTCCAACAGACTTGGTCTTAAGGAGCAGCACAGCGATCTTGCCAGCGGCTCGTTTGACGGTGCCGGCTGCAGTTTTGTTGAAGTTGTGATTGTTGTAGTTGTTGCTGAGGTTGCTCTTGCTTCTGGTGATTTGCTGCGCTCAACACTCCGCATATCCTCATCCCTGTCGACAGGTGAGCGACTGCGAGAATGCTCCTTTCTGGCTCTTCCAGATTTGATGCGACTAGATGAAGCTTTGTGTGTGGGATTGCGTTTGCTTTTGCTGGGCGAGCTTGAGGGTGGTGAGCTACTTTTGCGTTTTGACGAAGCCGGTGAGCCGCCATTGTGTGCATAGCGTGAGCTAGATGAACGCTTCACAGGAGACTGGTCGCTCTTGTGCCTTCCATCGGTGCCCGAGGATGATGTTGAGCTCGTGGAGTCACTGCGATTGCGACTGCTACTACTCGAGGCGCTTTGATGAGCGCTACTGTTGGTCTTGCTAGAGCGGCTGTTGCCCGTGTTGTTGCTACGCGTTGGTGACTTGCTTCGTGATCGACTAAATTTGTGCGCTGAGGCGGATTTGTGGCTATCGAGGCGCGGATTAAGGCTAAGTATGGGCGCAGCCATTTGCGCTGACTGTTGTGGCTGCATTTGACGCGTACCACTGGGATACATGAGCGCTACGACGGCCGGTGCCATGGCAACCTCCGTGCCAGGTGGACGGAGTGCTACCACTGGTGCAGGCATAGGTGTAATAGCATCCGATCCCTGATTTAATTGACGATCCTGCTCCTGTAAATGCATTTTAGTCTGCTCCAATTCCAGTTCCGAATGCGCATCTGAAGGTTTGTCGGCTGCAGCTAACGATGGGTTTTTGTGAGCGGCACAGCCTCCAGACACTATCCAGCCTAATCTGGTCTTCTGGAGCGTTGGCAAATGATTTCCAAGTCGAACTTGCCCAACGCAGAGCAAGTCAAAGAATATGCCAGCGCCAATGAGCATATCGATCCTTTGACCCTTGTTAAATAACGGGTCAGCGAGGTGTAGATTGTTCGGTATTTTCCAGCTGGTGGTATTAATATTGAAGTGGGGCTGATAATCCGTTATTTTCTGCGTCACGACTGCAGAAAATGATCCTTCATATGAGCCATTTGCTGATTTTGCGAATATATCAGCTGATTTGTTTAGCGATAGCGACGATTCGCCTATGCCTGATACTGCTACGTTCGAGTTGTGTAGATCCAACTGAAGCTGGTTAGCGAGACGAGTTGTGATTAGGTTGAGCTGCGATGCTGAATCCAGCAGAGCTCTACATGGTACGAAAGTGCCAGATTGACTTCTGACGTATATGATAGCAGTTGCGAGCAGCACGTATTCGGTCTCGCTTTGTTTCAAGGGTGGCGATGTGTATGTGGAGACGAGTGATGCGAATGTGGAGACGAGTGGTGCGGTTTGAGGATGCGTTGTGTCGGGCAACTGATGCGTGGATGAGTTGGTGTCCATATGCAACAATGAATGGTGCTTCTGCTGGCAATGTTTGCAGTGACCAGACTTGCATTGCTGCAGACCATGCCCGTTGCGAAGGCAGTTGAGGCAGAGGTGCAGCCTTTTAGCTTCCTTGTAGCGCATGGTTGGAGATAAATTTACGAATCGTGGGCATCTTGATATGTAATGCTCAGCAGATTCGCATAGGACACAAGATGTAATTTTGTTGATGATGAGTGTGTTGCGAACTTGTGTATTGGACTTGCTCAATTGCTTGCCAGGTGTGTGCGTTTCCATGGCGAATTCCACGTTTTCCAACGTACGGCATCTCGTCTCCAAGAATGTGGCCATGTCGCTCCATTTCGGCAGACCTTTCAGGGGCAGTGCTTCTTCCCATTTCTCCTGCGTCGCTTGATCCAATTTGGATGTGGTGAGATGAATCAGCAGCCCATCTGTTATCTCCTGCGTAGATGCCACTGTGTGCAATGCGCGTAGATGTGAATTGATGCTGTCGCTCAATTGACGCAGACTGCTCGCCGATCCCCTTTCAACACCAGCGAGCCTAAATATAGACCGCACATGTGCCTGAAAATGTAACAATTTATTATCGAATCGATTGATTAATAACTCCATGGCTTTGTCATAATTAGCTTCCGTTGGCTCGAAAGCGCGAATCGCTTCCAACGCCGGTCCTGTGAGGCATGATCGGAGATGCTGGAACTTTTCCACGTTGCATAGTTCCTCGTTTTGGCCGACGACAGTGTTGTACATGGCGAAGAAGTCTGGCCAGTCAACATATGCACCGCCAAAACGTGGAAGCTGGAGTTGTGGTAGCCTAGAGAGACGCGCTGAGCTCTTTGAAGTACCACTTGGCTCGTCCGTGTTGCGACGAATTGTTGTTGAGTGCAGCATGGAGGTTTTGCGCAGGTTGGTAAGCTCGCGAGAAAGCTTCGATGTCACTTCGCAGCAGATGTGGTCGAATTGCGGCCTTGCGTCCGTGGTCAGCTCCATGAGATTAAGCTTCTCGAGGCTCGATTGCGCAGCATCAAAGCTAAGCTGCATTTTGGCAATTAGATCCAGTCGAGCCTGCAGTTCAGCTTCATCAAAATGCATGAGCTGCTCCGGAGTTAAATATGCGTTTAACGCGTTGAGTTGCCGAGTTACAGATTGCGCCTTTGCTTTGAAGAAGTCAAAGTCAGAGGGCAGAGCCGCGCATTGATTAGGTTCGTTTACCGACATTTTTTGTGTTAGTCACGATAGACTCACGCGATCAGCACTGACGAATATGCACGTATGTATGTTGTTGGCGAAACAACGGATAAACAAAATGTACAAGAGGTTAACGGCAGGTATAAGACACTGACCGCTGCATTACCGAAAGTTCTAGCGCAGCCCGTTTCTAAGCGTTTGCAGATAAGCAGCCAAGCTTGCGCGAATGCAAGAGTGCGGGCGGGCAGACGAAGACGAATGAGTGTAAGAGCTTGCAGTCAAGCTGAGAGCGAAAGTGTTCAAATGTGTGTGAGTGTGTGTGCAAGAGCGTAAATGTTAGCGAGTGAGCGCGTTTGTGGTCTTTGCATCGAATTATGCAGAAGACGCATTGAATAATTATTAGCACGATAGTTAATAATCTTTCACCTTTACACTTTTACAACAACACAACACCATGAAAGCAAGTAAAATAAATCACGTCGGGGTCACCAAATGTTTAGAGGAGACACTATTTTGTGTTCACCTATGTTCGAAATTTAAATGTTTGTGGTCAATTTTACTATATTGAAAACACGATAGCTTTACAATAATTTCTTTCTGGTGTTTATTGATATTTGCACAATTAGATCGGTGGTTTTTAGTGGTAGTTTAAGCTTAGCCTTTGTAGCGAACTGTACCGATCGAATGTATAAAAGAGTCTGACTGAGAGAACTAGTTGAGCGATGCCAAGCAGCCAGACGAAGTGTTAGGCAAAGAAGACAATTAGTGCAAGGCAAAGACGACAACTAGTGATGCGAATAAGTTACGTTATAAGTTACGTTATAAGTTAGGTTTATAATTTGCATGTTTAAATTGTTTGTTAGCTGCTGCTGCCTCCGACAATGATAATTATTAAAAACGCATCATACCCTTTTGAGTGTAGATATATATTAACATATATATGTTGTCAAACTAGTCAACGTATTTTCCAGAAATATATTTACTTAATTGTACGAGACAAACTAGAGTCAACTTTAACCGGCACTCGTAGCTAGAAAATATCACCAGTAACAAAAACAAACAAGGCAGCTCTAGTCGTGAAATCCCGACTATTAGATACCCTGAACCCACTACTTAGCCTTCGAGCCTCGTATACAGCTTTACGCCGAGTTGCAAGTGTGTGTGTGTGTGTGTGTGTATGCGCAATGTTCCATATCTCCGCTATTTTTCAACTGCTTTTGATAGAAATTTCACAGATTGTCATTATTTCATTTAATACTTCAAACGCCGTCCCAATGTTTTCCAAATTCAAGACTTTTTTGTTATCGATCACATGTGTATATCGGAAATGGGGAAAGTTATCGAAAATTTAAAAACTTGTAGTTGTATATATATACTTTAAAGGGAGATGCTTCCTTCTGCCTGTTACATATTTTTGCACAAAACCATTATACCCTTTTCAATGGGTCCAGTGTATAAATAAAAAGCTTTAGCATATCGAGTACATGTATTGAGCTGTATGCATTAATGCAGCCGAGCTTAGTAAGAATAGTTGCATATATAGGCCATATATAATGCAGCATCACGCTGGAATATCTCTCATTTGGTCGCGACTTACTCGATTGGACAGTGACGGTAACTGTGACAGCAACAAGTAACAACTTTTAACGATGATCAAATCAGTACACATACAATTACAATTACACGTAATTGGCTTATTCTGTGTGGGCCTCGCGTATGTTGGGGCCCTTGAATATTATACGGAAAAGCGTAAGTGCATTAGTGTTATTTCTCCATGCGATTTAATTAGTGCGAACAGGTTAATTAAATGGAGGAGAGTGTGTGCTTTTTGTATTTTGGCTGCTTGTTTTCTGTGTAATAACATTATGCAGCTCAATGTTATTTTTATAAACGAAATAGATAAGTTTAGGATGTGTTACAATGTGCTTGATCTGTTTTCAGCCCCATATATCGAATCGTGCCGCATTAATGAGGCCGACTTTACTAACTGCTCAACACGCTCCATACAGGGTTTCCTTAACGCTGTCATCAAAGGTGAGCAGCTAATTGAATAAATACTTCCAAAGGCCACATTATTTCTAATGTGAGAGTTACTTTAAAGGTGTACCCGAGATTGAGGAATCTTTTGGACCCTTAGATCCCATGAAACAAGATCAGCTTATATTCAATCAGCAAAACAGTGATATCGCCACCATCTCTGCAAATCTCACCAATTTGATAATACGCGGCTTCGGCAAAATGATCGTCAAGGAGAGCAAGTGAGTAAACATATTATATCATGACATTTTCCAGTACATTTGTACACACATCGTATGCGTATCTGTGTAGGTAATGAATAATTGAGTTCAAGCTGAATAAAGTAAGCTTGTTAAGGTCGTAGTTTGTTGTCTGGAGATTTGTGTAGATCGTCAATGTTTATCTCGATCTGATCTTGTACATATTGTGTACGCTATACTGAAAATACATGTTTTACTCAGCCCGCTTTCTGAATAGTAATTCATATTGACAGATTGATATATTAACTGGTACAACATGTATCTATAGGGCTTAGTAATTAAATAAATGAAATATTATAATCACTATTTGAGCAGTTTAATAATGACAATGTTTACTAAATAGTAAATTTTTTTATAGTATTTATACCCTGATCCCATTAAAAATGGGAAAAAGGGGTATAATGAATTTGTGCAAAAGTATGTAACAGGCAGAAGGAAGCATCTCCGACCCTATAAAGTATATATATTCTTGATCAGCATCAACAGTCGAGTCGATGTAGCCATGTCCGTCTGTCCGTCCGTCCGTCCGTCTGTCCGTCCGTCCGTCCGTCCGTATGTATGAACGCGTCGATCTCAGAGACTATAAGAGCTAGACACTCCAGATTTGGAACTTAAGCTCGCCTAATCCCTAGGCAGTACAAGTTTCTTTCCGATTTTCGATAACTCTTCACGTTTCCGATATACACATGGGATCGATAACAACAAAATCTTGAATTTGGAAAACTTTGAGATGCAATTTGAATTATAATACAAAATAATGACAATCTGTGAAAAATTTATTAAAATCGGATTATAAACACCGGAGATATGGGACATTGAAGTTGTGTATGCAGTATGCAGTATGTGCGTAGACACACACACACATACTTGCAAGCACTGACTGTACGCGTAAATTATAGGGATCAGGGTATCGTCTAGTCGGGATATCTCGACTAGAGCCTTCTTACTTGTTTTATTTTCATTTTATCAATTTTCAAGAGCAAGCTTCTTTTTAACAAGCCCAAAAGTTAGTTGAGTTAGTTTTCTTAAATTTCTTTTCTTTCATCGTCGATATCATTTTAGGGTCAGCAAGAAAGACTTTAGTTGGAAGACTCGCATTTACTTACCAAAAATGCGAATGGATGGCAATTATAAAATGCTTGGACGTATTTTACTTATCCCGCTACACGGTTCTGGCACCATATTTCTTGAAATAGGTATAAGAATACATAAGTGCTATGTCAGATTATAGCTAACTCCTCCCTACACTCCACAGATGATCTAAATATTAATATGTACACGAAGACACGGCTCTATGAGAAGGGCGGTTACACCTTCTACAATGTGACGGAGGTTAGCGCTAAACTGGATGTGGGCCGTGTCCGGACCTATATGGACAATCTGTTCAATGGCCACAGCAAGGAGGTGGAACGCAGCACAAATGCGTTCTTCAATGAAAATTGGCGTGAATTTTACGAGACACTTAAGCCACTCATTGTCGAAACAGTGGAACGCACAATGCTCGATTTGCTCAGGAAAATGTTTAATTTGATGCCAGCCAACTTCTTTGTAGAGGATATACCCAATTCATTGGTTTTGTATGGTCGCAAAACACGGCTGTTAGGGTAGAATTATTTACTTATTGAGAAGAATCAGCTTACATACAACTATTTGTTAGAGTTAATTAATAAATGCGAGAGAGCTACAACATAAACTAATTTAGCATGGCACAGAGCATTCGAAGCACCTTCCAGCTCCGTTCAATAGAACCAATCGTATTTGAGATAGTCGCCCTCATTCTTCAGAGTTGCAATCGATGTGTGACGCACGTGTCCTGTGCGTGCAAAGATCCGACGATTGCCAACGGGCTGCAGTGTACGGAAATTGTCAACCAAAGCGCCATCTTGTGTATCCGACAACTGGCGGAAACGTGAAATCTGCAAAAGCATTATTCATCAAATCGTTATTCATACACCCAAGCTGTTCCAATGTGTTAGTGTGTGTGCGGACTCACCTGCTTTGGTGAGATTGGTATGGGATCGGGAAATAGAATCCAGGTAACGGCCTCCGAGCAGGGCGGCGTGGTCAGCGAGCCTGTAATAGAAAGACGTGACATGACAGTTAATCATGTTCGGTGTCATCTAATCAACAGTCAATTCAATTTTCAACAGCCCGACAGACAGGCGACAATCCTATATCGTTAGTCAATTACACTCTTAAACTGCATTTGATGTTTAGATTGGGAATTCTGTCATTCAGTGGGATTTCTATGAACTTTTAAACATAGCTTTTTCGTTTTTTTTGTAAGTTAATAAACAAAACACAATTAGTTTGTATAAAGTTTTCTGGAAGAAGATTATAAATAAATATTTTTTTGGAAAACGAAAATAATCAATATTTTGGGGTGAATAGTAGAATGACTGCTCTGTTCACTCATTTTTGTAGCCGTGCCAAAAAAAATCAATTCAATACCAGGCCGGAACTCCACTTACCCTTATATGTGTAGAATTTGTCCACATCCACATTGGCTATTAGTGAGGATAGGGAAAATGTGACATTAAGCGCTGCCTCCTGATTTGCATCAGCGATCAAATGCAAATGACGATTGATGGTTACCAGACCCAGGCCCTCATCCTCATCCAGCTGTGAAATGTTATGTAGTTTAGTAAAAGCGCTTTTGTGCCACATTTGCATAACACCCGCCCCTTCACAGTCCCTCCCTACTTACGTTGAAGAAGAAGCCGAGGACAGCCGCACCATCGGGATGGTTAAGTGCCTCACCCAGTGTGGCATACTTCTTGTTACGATGCACAATATGCATTTCCATGGTATAGCGTATGTCATTGACAACATGCTCCGAGCCACGATTGTTCTTGTCACCCCAGTGGAAGTGTAGTCCCTCCACCTCGAACTCTCCGGGCAACTTGGCACCTCGCACATAAGGCAGAAATTCCTCTGGCTGTGAGCTCGCATTGCCCTTAGGTATGCCAATGGAGACTGCAAAATTATGCGATGACATGCCGATGTGTAATTAATCAACGTAATTAAAGGGGTCTTATTCCGTAACTACAACTTACCAGTGTGACCATTGTTTATCATTTTCAACGGATACGGCAACAGATTGTGATATCCAATCATGTCCACAGCAGGCATATGAACGGGTATCGTCTGAAATCGATATACATTTGCAATCAGTAAGTTAGAGAGTTACGCATTGTTGTTAATAGTTGAAGCTTACATGGCTCGAAGTGATTGCAATGGGTGACTGCGTCTTCCCGGCACAATGACCATGATGACGTGCCCAGCGACGCTGATTGGGCTCCGAGTAGCCAAACACATGACTGCTGACCACTGCAGGTGAAAGAGGCATAAAGTTGAGAATTTAAGCCAATCAAAAGATTAGTACAAGAATTGAACAAAAGCAAATAATATTTGTTCACAGTTTATACTTATTTATAAAAATTAATTCTTTATTTAGTTTTTCCTCAGGGAATTTTAAAAAATTATCCAAGCATTCGAGATTGAATACTACTAAAAACTCCTATAAAATCAACATTTGTAAATTTAATGTGTAAAAACTTTTCATACCCATTACGTAAATGATTACAATTCTATTTTCTATTACTATTTCTGTTCAATTGTTATTTATATTGAAGTGACCACTGTAAAGTGCTGTGTAGACTAATTGTTATCAAGTCGCCAGAGTTGAATGTGTCTTTCAGATCACGTGTTACAGTTTATTGTGCTGAGGTGTCCTACAGCTTATCACTGACGTATACGAGCTTGTGAACTTGTGAATTATGACAAATAAATGGGAGAGCAAACAAATGTTAACTGTTTGCTGCTTAGTAAATAGATAAATCAATAAATAAATGTATTATGAAAAATACAAGGCACACAAGGGCACGCTAAACACAATTGATATCGATATTGATATAGAGATAATGAGCGCCAAAAGTAAATATTTTTCAATAATTTTCACCCAGTTGTATTTGTGACTTAAACTTTGTTCAATTTTCGCGGAATGTTATACAAGTCAAATAAAATTAGCCGACATATATATTTTTCCAATGATAATTGATTACGTTTTTATTAGGAAAGCGAAAAAGTCTGTCTATTAGCAGGTACCATATCATATGACACTTGCACATTAGACCACAATTAACATTTAGTTAGTGAATATATCTATTGTTCCAGATATAAGTTGGAGTTAGATAGAAAACTTTGTCAGACCACAAAGTTGACATGTCTATTATATAAGAAAAAACTTTTAAGTACCTTTTATATATTGACAACCTATTTATAATTATCTGTCTACTGCACCTAATCAGAATCAAATGTCAGCAATACATGTATTAATTGGCATTTATGAAATCGAAAAATTCGAGTGTCATTAATACCATTAAAGTAATGCAATTAAATGTGTAAAGTGTATACTTAAAACACTGATATCATAAGTACGTATACAGGTAGGTATATATATAGCAATATAAAGCTATTTTGGTTGCAAGTGACTCATGCAACCTTGAACCTTTAGTTACCCTCTTGTAGTACATATATTGGGGATTGCACGCGTACCTATGACTTATGCGTGAGATAAGAACTTCAAAATAAAAATGCTGATACAGTCCGTGGAAATTCGTTTGAAATTGATATTGATTGGATTTGGAAATGATAAACAATGTTTAGCACTTTCTTACTTTATTTATCTAGTAGTTGCACTTTTGACATAATGACAAATGTATCACATGACTCTATCTATATGCAGCCTTATATAACCTATATCAGATAAGTATCCTGTACTGTTTGATAAAATTTACCTTGAGACCAGCAGATTACAAGAAAAGCTGCTTGTAGTATTATTAATTGCATTGTTAATTCTTTTAAAAATTGCTTGCAATTATTTGTCCTGGTTTTTAAATAGTCAAGGTTTTTTTTTTTTTTTTGGTAAGCACTTGTCAAATTGCAACACCTTGCGGTTGGGTGGCTGATTCTAAACTGCGCGGACGTTTTGCGTTTGAAGCACCTTCACAACTTCCTCAGCGTCAACGAACTAATTGAAAATTCGAAAGCTTGAATTCCCGCGCACAGCGCGTGCTCCACTCGATACAAAAAAAACACAATTCGCACACATACACAAGGAGAGAGACACACACGATCGGAATCGTCGCACGAACGAAGCCGGACGACCGATCCATCGATCGGTTTTGTCTGAGGGTCTTGAAGTATTGAGCTGTTGGAGCTTTGTCACTAAGTCACCAACTTAATGAAATCGAATTTGAAGTAGTATTAACTACAACACACGGCGTATACTTAACAAACATTTGAATATTTGTTTGTGTCCCGCACGGACGCAAAAGCCAGCCAAAAAGAATAAAATATGAAATCAATTCATCATTCGTCATAATTCGCACTAAGTTAATGCTCAAAGCAAACAAACAAAGCAGGGAAATTGCCTTCAATCATTTGATAATATTTTGTTTTGCATACAATACTACTATAAACTTAGAATATGTACTATATGTTTGTTTGCTTTTGCCCCTGGTCGGGGGAACGAAATCAGGCTAAACTATGCCAGCAAATATTGACAATACCATGCAGAAAGCTTCTAATTGATCGCGTGGCTCTAATCGTTCCAAACTTGTATCAAGCCAAATTCCAACGCCGAACGATTTCATTCAATGAGTTTTTCGCACGTTTGTTGCTCGTTTTTTTTATAACCATACGTACGCACGTACATATGTTATTGTGTATGTGTGTATACTAGTAAATCGTCTATTTTTAAAATGAGTACAACATATTCACTTCTGAACATTAAAGCGTGATTATGATATAATCAAGTTTGTAATATTTAAAATGCTCTACATTTTAATTGGCAATATTTTCATTCAACATTTAACAACATTCAATTAACATATGTATAACAAACTCGTGATTTACATGACGAATGCGAAATAAACAAACTATATGTACAGCTTGAAAAGCGTTAAATTAATGCATTTCAAAGTTCACATACTCATATGCGAGAATACGTCTAACTTTAGTCTGGCAATACAAAAAAGCTTAAGCATTTACAAAACTTAATTTATTCAAGCTTATAACTCCAATGAACCAGAAAGCTTAGAGAAGAGATGAAGCTAAACCTTAGTCACAATTTTGTGAGTACAGTCGCTGTTTTTTTTTACAATCAATTTCAATATCTATTTTACTTAAGCTCGAAATACTTTTTCCAATGTCCCGAATTTGCCAAAATGTTTATAAGAAATGTACTTTTGCATACGTTTAACTTAATAGTTCAAGAAACTTTTTGATGTGTTTTTTACACAATCCTTTATTCAGTCGGAGCCATATGATAATCGAGAGATTAGATCAACGGTCGGGTAACTTTTTTTATCAGTACCCCAAAGTATTTTTGTGTAAGTTGACATAACCTAAGGGCTAAGAGCACAAAAAAAAAGATTTATAAAAAAGCAAATTAAAATTTAAAAATAAAGTTTATTTTATTATCCTTTATTTTTATTAATTGCTACATTTGTTATTTTGTCTTTATACAATATGTGTGTACATGTGTGTGTTTTGGTGTGTGTATATGTGTGTGTATGGCTTAAAACAATAAAAATATGCACAAAAAATAATAATTTTACTTAATACACGAAAATCGCCGTTCTACACGATTCTCAAAAATTCAAGTAAGTCACGAAGGAATTTGATCTAATTAGTTAAGTGTGCAATGAGTTTGTGTATGTGTGACTGTTTTCGAGCTTTCTTTCAAAGTTCTCTTTTCTTATCTCTCTCTCTCTCTCTCTCTCTCTCTCTCTCTCTCTCTCTCTCTCTCTCTCTCTCTCTCTCTCTCTCTCTCTCACTCTCTCTGTCTCTCACTCACTCTCTCTCTCTCTCTCTCTCTCTCTCTCTCTCTCTCTCTCTCACTCTCTCTCTCTCTCTCTCTCTCTCTCTCTCTCTCTCTCTCTCTCTCTCTCTCTCTCTCTCTCTCTCTCTCTCTCTCTCTCTCTCTCTCTCTCTCTCTCTCACTCTCACTCTCTCTCTCTCTCTCTCTCTTTTTCTTTTACAGTTTCTCAAGCGTTTTTATTTATGTTTTCTTTTTCTCTCTCTCTTTCTCTCTTCTATTCTTTTCCAAATTCTTCTTATTTTTTTACACACCACAGCTAAGGATAAAAAAATGAAAAAAAAGTTTATTGAATAGAAAATTAAAAATAAATATACTTTTTACTCACAAAAGTTTAATTTGTACCCCCAAAAAATTTTAACCCGGTTCCCCGACCACTGGATTAAATAAAGGGAAGTATCGTTTAAATAAATAAACAAGAATTTCACAATATTTAAGAATATTCATACTTGGGGAAAAACAAACAAATCGATTTAAGTATAGATCATTTGAAAATTTAGAGCGTTACGATTGCAAAAAAAAACACCAATTAGCAAATTAATAAACTGAACAGTCAAAACAAAATCAAGTGTGCCACATGTCAAAATAACCCGAGATGATCAATAAATATGAGTTCATACCAAAACACCGGAAAAAAGTGCCGAACTGTATCGATAAAAACGTGTGAACAATTAGCACATTTTAGAGCTATGTTTTTCAGCTATTAACATGTGATGTTTTCTTAAGTTTAGTTAGGTCAACTTAGTAATAAGTAAGATTTTCGGGTTGGTTTGAAAAAATATGCTTTGGTGATGCCATAATCGTTAAGCATTCAACGCGTGTCACATCCGAAATGAACAGCACATTAAAACCCAATTATTCGTACATAAAGTAAGCAATAAAACAGAATGAATGTGATCTAACAATACTTTGTCTTTTCACTGGCATATATTTAAAAAACTATAAAAACAAATAAAAACGGTGCTGAAATCAGCGCATGCGATTGTCAAGCCCATATAAAGTACTTAACCAGAGACACGCGAATATATTTTTAAAAAGTCGACAAGACCTGAACAGCATTTAAAGCAACCAAAAGGTGCACTATACTTTTATCAATTAAAAACACCTAGATTCGGTACATGTTCTTAAGTTATCTTCATAATGCTGGCGTCATTTTAAGTGACGTGCTGGGCATGTCCAAAAGCGTGAGAGCGATAGCCATGGTTTATTTTTAGACAAACCTTCCCAATCATTTAGCATCGTTCATTTTGCTGTCTGTCTGGGGTTAGCTTATAAATAATAACACTCTATAAATACATAGCTTATCAATTATAATTGATAGCTAGATAAGAGTATGTTAAAAAATACTAGTTATTTCATTTTTTATTGCATACTTTTTTTTGCATAAGTGCAGCCTAAAAGATATCTAGATTATTTCTACAGATACGCAAAGACTTCAGATTAGCTCGTGCCCCATAATGCCAGTCAGTTTTTTCTTCGCTTATACTTCTCGGCCTGCCGCCATATTTGAATTATTTTTTAAATATTTTTAATACAGGTACAATTAATGTTAAGTACTTGAGTAGAAAATACGTTTATTTTATGGTTAGTGTTAATTTGGTATTTATTCATTTTAAATTCTAATAAAGTCTATACTACGCTCCCATATTAGGAATTGGCAAGCATATTGAACCAAAAGTCGAAAATTGGCAATCTCAAGTTATGTCACAACAACAAGATAATAAATGAGGGCAACAACTTATCTTTGTCTCACGCATCGCACAATTTGATATCAAAACAAAAGCCTACGCAATTATGGTCGACCACTATTTAAAGTCAAGAGCTGATTATCAAAGAGTACCCATCTTTTATATTCGTTGCACAAAACAATATTCATAATTTTTACAAAAACTTTTATTCATAGTCATCGAATTTTTAAATAAATATATAAACTATAGATAGTGCAAATATCAATAAATATTGAATAACAGTGGTCTTTTGGAAGTTAAAACTTTAAGAGATTAGAATCGTCTGCTCGAATCAAGGAACAAATTATATTTTAACAGTTAACTTCTAAATCATGTTTATTATAATCATAAATATTTTGTAGTGTTTGCGAATCAATAAATTTTAAATTTTTAAATTATGTATGTAGGAAGTATATTTAAAATATCTTTATTAGCTTTTCTCAAATCAACACATACAAATATTGGAAAAGTTAAAGGCGTTAACTAAAAAACACAACCAACTTAATATTAAATGTACGCAACAACAAATTTGGTGTTTTGAATAATAAATTTTGGTAATCTGCAGTTAATATATACGGACTTTGGCAAACGAATGGCGTACTTTGGTGAGTGAAGTAATAAATAAAGCAAAGTTCACACGAGCCGAGAACTGTATAAATGTTTAATAATTAGGATGTGGACAGTTTACAAACAGTCCCTTCTTATATGCTAGGATATAAATTTCGTAGAAAAGAGAAAAGATTCCATCAGATATCTGGCACGTGTGGTACTTTTGTATGCACAACAGTTCACATAATGCATAAATGCGTCAAAACAATAATAGAAAACTAATATTCGATGTCTTTGTTTGCACTTATGGTCAGTGTTCCTTGTACTTGTGAGTATGTATGTGATGGGTATAATTCATGTATGTATGTGTGATGATATCCAATAATGGTTGATAAGGCAAACTTCAGTTATTCTTACTGCATGCCGTAGCTGCTTCTCTGTTTATTCCTCTTTCTGCTCCTTAGCCGACAAGAAGAGTTTTTGGCACGTGAATGTCAACGAATCTAGGTAAAAATATGTAAATATTTTTAGGTTATTCATGTGTTCATAAAACGGTCAAGTTAAAAGTGTGGCGTCAACGGAAAATGCCGACACTGTTTGTTATTTATACGCACCAATCGCGTGCTGCACCCATTTGGGTTTGTTCTTCCAAACGACGCCTACGTAATAGAATGGTATGCCAATTAGTGTTATTAGCAGGCCCATAGCAACCTCGAATGGGGCAACATAAACGGGAACGACCACCAAAAAGGCGCACACAATAACAAACACGGTGGGTATCCACAAAGAGACCTGTAAAAGCAATATAGATATTATACTTAGCTAGAAAAAAACAACATTTTAAAGAAACTTACTTTAATTGGACGTTCCATATCGGGGCGTTTATAGCGAAAGTACAAAACAGCCGACACCGAAAGCATTATAAAGAACGACTCCACAATGCTGCTATATGTAATCAAAACATATACATCGCTAACGAGCAACATCACGATCGAGAGTGCGCACTGCAAACAAAAATATATAATTGAGAAACTTCTTTTGTCCATTAATTTGTAAACGGAACTCACCAAAAAAGCCAGCGAGGGCAGCGGTGTGAAGCTCTTAACGCTGATGTGCGACAACAGTGCTGGCATATGTCCATTGCGGGCGCCAACGAAGCACATGCGCGACGAGGTCATAATATGCACGGAGAGACCACCAAATGCTGAGATGGCCACCATAATAGGTATGATCAATGCAAAGCTACCCATAATCTTGTTGCCAAACGTCTGCCAAGGAAACATACAATGAATTAAACGAATGAATTAATAGAATAATAAAAAGCCATTTTCTACATACCACTGCAATAGCGTTGGAAGCGATCATCTCTGGAGCAGACAGCACCGCCAAATAGGCCATATTGGCCAGCACATAAATACCCGTGACCAGAGGCAGTGAAATATAAATGGCACGAGGCAAATTACGATACGGATCACGAAGCTCTTCAGTCATAAAGTTCAAATAGTTCCAGCCGGCATAGGAGAAGATGCCCGAGTAAAATGCCACCGACAGCTTGCCCGGATCCGTTTCAGTATCATCAAAGGGCTTATCAAAGTTTTCCACATTGCCCATAAGCATCCAAACCAGACCGACAACAATGATCAGTACCAGTGCAGCAATTTTTGTGAACATTATTATATTTTGCATTTTCGTTGTGATCTTCATGTAATAACAGTTCAAATAGGTCAGAAAACAGATGGTTACCGCTGCCAACAATTGCAGGGCAATTTTTGGTATCTCACATTCATCTGCAAAAAAAGGCTGCAGCACATACGACGCGAATGTCAGACCCATAATCGCATTTGTAGTTGGCCTGTAAAACAACAAATTTTAATAGATTAACACATCATGTACGAGTATATAAGTTTTCAGACCAGGTCTGTTCAACATTCGATATTTGTCAATTTCAATGGAATTATTTATGAATGGAGATTATGTTCGCAAATTGTTTTTTACTTTTTTTTTATAAATTATACCCTGTAGCAAGTGAGATTACGAAGAAAGTTTTCTACTTAAAGTTAATGAAATTAACTTTTTTCTAGATTATGATGATATGATAAATTCTCCAGCTTCTTCGATCAATTAAGCACAAAAGCAGTTCAGGAGATTATTTAATGTTTGGTAGTATAAAGTTAAGGGTATCTTCTTATCGATCATATCCCAGCTAGAGCACTTTTTCTTGTTTTGCTGACCAGTTATCGCATAGGAAAAAATAAATATAGCATTGCGATAACAAATAATAAAGTAATTATTGCAACACAATGCGCTTATCATTATATTATATACAAGTGCCGGGCGGGACTGCCTAAACAGCACTTTTCTTGATAGGAATCGGAGATACGCGGACTTTATCTGCCTGAGAAATGGAAGTGAAACAAGATCACATGAATAAACTTGACTGTAAGAGAATCCCCAATTGATACTTTCAATTGTAACTCAAAACAATTTCATTAATCGATCGTTTAACCCAAATAAAAAATGAGGTTAGGCTTGGGCAATCCAATAAAAAGCGAACGCAATTTACTTACACAAATATCATCATTGCATCCCACAGATACAGAAATGCTGGCAGCGATCCGTATGCCTCGAAGATGTATGCATAGTCACCGCCTGACTTGGGTATGGCTGTGCCCAATTCCGCATAGCATAAAGCGCCGATCATTGAGAGCAGACCGCACAGCACCCAGATGACAAGGGACGTGCCCACAGCCTCCACCTCCCGGATGACACCTTTGGGCGAGACAAATATGCCCGATCCAAAGATAATGCCCAGAATGATTGCCACACCCTCGAGCAAGCCCAACTGTTTCTTCATCACAACACGACTGCTGTCCGATTCCGCAGATCCTTCCCGCAATGCATCCTTATTTTTACTAGCTTCTCCTTGCGCTACCATAATTGGTGGATTTTCTGTGTTCGGTGTGAGGAGCACCATTTCGCTCGATGGCGATTGCAATTCGCTAGCTGGCATAGTGAAACGCTTATCGTTAAACGCTTGCCACGCACGCTACGCTTAACGTACAGAAGCAGACTGAGAGCAAGAATGGACTGTTGTACTGTTGGACTGTTCGCCTGTGGTGTGTCCAGCTAATTGATTAAGCGCCAGAGGAGTGTCGCGTCGTTATTCACTTTTGATTAGAATGATGTTTGATTGTATGCTTCTATGAGCGCGAGTGTGTGCGGGTGTAAATGTTGATGTGTACGGGTGGCTTATCATGAATAAATGTGTTCTGCTTCTACACTCGCTAATCCGCCGCCGGTTTTCGTTTTTTCTTTGTTCACTCATTCATTGTTTTGCTAACCCACTTCGCTATATGTATACTTCGTGCTCTTTCTAGCCGGCACACCATCGACTCAGACTGCGTTGCTATCTTACTCACGTTTCGCGCACATGTAATTGACTTTTTGGCAAAGTTCTATTTTTGCTAATTCAATTTTTATTTTTCGCTTTTGATTCGACAAATGGTCGGCTTATTGTGTTGAGAGTTATTATGTTAATAATTGGTTTTTATTAAATTATTACGAGTCACAGCTTAATTTAATTGAATATTTGGCCAATAGGCACGCGTTGCGGTACACGAAAAAAGAAATTGTTGATATCATTCAATGTATCGATACACAAATGCGATACATTAAATCAAATTTTTCTTGAGATAAAATTAGTTCGATTATATTTTATCGAATATCAAAAACAAAGCGGTAAACGTTAACCCTAATGTCTTACAAATTGGATTCGTAAAATGTTTGTTTACGTTGTTGGCATACGAAAAATAACAACAGTTGCTAAAAAGTTTTTATTTATAAAATACAAACTTCGTTGGGCATTGTTAATAACCATGTTCCTTAAAAAATGTCCTACGTGATTACAACTGTGATTTCATTTGTTTTCTCATATCAACATTTAAGACAAGGTAAAAATGTAGTTGTTATTAATAGTTGCATAAATGACTTATTTCTACTTCTTATCCTTAGCTTGCAGCTTTGAGTGAATCATGTCCTTGAATTGCGTCAATATTTTGTTCTCTCGCTTCTGTCGCTCCTCCTTGCTGAACATGGCAAGAGCCCTCTTCTCATCAGCTGAATATAACTGATTTTCCTTTCGAATACGAACAGCTTCCATGCGCCGATGTCGACTGCCACTCATCACATAGCCAACCGACTCAAAGTTGGCTATCTCGTCCGATGTGAGTCCAATCTCACCACGTCGCGGTATGCGCTTGCCCTCGGCAATGTAGGCAGCCATGGCGGCACCTTCTCCTGGCAACAGGGCACGACCAAAGTCTTTTTGATTAAGGCTGCCGCCGCTGCGTAATGATGGGCCCACATCCTCGTCGTTATTGGCGGCACCCGATTTTGATTTTGATTTGGATTTGCTGGCACCGGATGAGGATTTTTTGTGCCTATCGGAGTCGGATTTGCGTTTTTTCTTCTTCTTCTTGTGCTTCTTCTGGGCGCCCTTCTTATCTTTCTTTTTATTTGGCTTTTTAATGCCATCCTCAGTCATTTCCAGCCATAGATCTTCGTCTGCCTCACTATCCGAACTGCCATCGCTCGTGGAGCTGTCCTCGTTGCTGGAACTTGATGATGATGAAGATGATGAACTGCTTTCGGATGAGCTGCTTGCACTTTTTTTGTTCTTTTTCTTTTTTGTTGATTTTTTTGCTTTCTTTTTAGACTTCTTACTGCTCTTCTTTTGACTTTTCTTCTTCTTTTTATTGGGACCCACATAGGAGCCTTTAACAAGCTTTACATCACGGTCATGCGATCGTGTCGGACTTGAGCCCCACACTTCGGGAACACCCTCTTCGCTGATGCGAACACGTTGTGCGCGTTTCGCGTTTAGGGCTTTTGAATCGACCTTGGGATGGCCACCGCCACCTCTGTGATTGCTGCGTCCTGTACGCTCAGCCGGATCATTCATAAAGCTGCGATCGGGTGCCCGTCCTCTGAATGGATTTCTGTCGTTGTTGTCATGGTAAAGGTCATTGGGCCAGCGCTCAACAGATTTATCTTTCTTTTTTAATCCACTCCGTCTGCGGTGTGACTCAGAACTGCTTCTGCTGCTGCTACTCCCGCTGCTGGTTCCACTGCTGCTGCCTTCAGTGCTCGATGAGCGGGAACGCGAGCGCTGACGGCGTTTTCTCTCTCGCCTCTTTTCGGGTGAAGGTGATGAGTTCCTGTGACCATTTCTTCTATCTTGACGTATTTCCTTTTCCCGTTCTCTGTGTTTAGACTCTGACCGACGGTGAGGCTTCGGCTTGTGTGAATCTCGCCTGTCCGACCTCAGATGGGATCTGCTGCTATCACGTCCATCGCGATGACGATCCCTACGAGGGCTGCGTGAGCGGCTTCTGCTACGCGAGCGCATTTAAATGTTTTCCTTTTATATTTTTTAGATTTTCTCGTGCCTACAATTATTTTTCAGCAATACGTTTGACTATGTTGATATCGCCTGAATTTATCGATGTATTTAATACAAAAAAAAAACATCGTTTCAAAATGCCGATATGTTTTGAAAGAATATTATTAGTACACCAAAACATCTGCTAGTGGATAGCAACGTTTACATCTGAATGGTACTTAACATCTTCTTGCTGTGTAGTGTGACGTGTACGCAAAGCGAAAAATCAAAAAGTTTTGCTTCAGAATTTCACAATTTAACTTGATTAAACGATTTTGAAACAAAGTTCATAAAAATGGGTTCATTTCGTCGCGAGAAGGATGAAGAAGAGGACGGTAAGTAACCTCCTTACAGCTGAAATATTACTAACTGTGGAGCGCCGGAGCGGCAAACCAAACAACTGCCAACACTGGTCACAAGAAGGTGCTCTGCTGGCAGCCCACAAAACACACACACAAACTGAACGGGGGAAAAAAATTAACACACACTCGAGCAATAACATACACACACAAATTTGTTTTTAATACATTTGCCTACTGCCCGGTTGAACAAAATGAAATATTTTACTTCAAACTCGCAAAAAAAACGCACAGGTCCGACGAACGCGTACCAGAATCTGGAGAAGACCTCCGTGCTGCAGGAGACTCGCACATTCAATGAGACGCCGGTGAATGCACGCAAATGCATCCACATTCTCACCAAGATTCTCTACCTGATCAATCAGGGAGAACAGCTGGTGGCACGGGAAGCGACCGATTGCTTCTTCGCCATGACGAAGCTGTTTCAATCGAAGGATATTGTGCTGCGCCGTATGGTTTATTTGGGCATCAAGGAGCTGAGCTCCATTGCTGAGGACGTAATCATTGTCACCAGTTCCCTCACAAAGGACATGACCGGCAAAGAGGATCTATATCGTGCTGCAGCCATTCGTGCCCTGTGCAGCATCACCGATCACACCATGCTCCAGGCCGTCGAACGTTACATGAAACAGTGCATCGTCGACAAAAATGCTGCCGTCTCTTGTGCGGCTCTGGTCAGCTCGTTGCGTCTGGCCAGCACCGCCGGCGATGTCGTTAAGCGTTGGGCAAACGAAGCCCAGGAAGCCATGAACAGCGACAATATAATGGTTCAATATCATGCTCTCGGTCTGCTCTATCATATCCGCAAATCGGATCGATTGGCCGTCTCCAAGTTGGTTAACAAACTAACGCGCGGCTCGCTTAAGAGTCCCTATGCTGTATGCATGCTGGTAAGCATATCTTAACCGATGTTTCCTACCAGTCAACACATTCTAAAGACCCTAAACTTTTCCCAAACAGATTCGCATTGCTTGCAAACTCATCGAGGAGGAGGATTTGCCAGCCGAGGAGCTGTCTGATTCGCCGTTGTACACGTTCATTGAAACGTGTCTGCGTCACAAGAGCGAAATGGTCATCTATGAGGCGGCCCACGCCATTGTTAATTTAAAGAACACAAATCCACGCATGCTTTCGCCGGCATTCTCCATATTGCAGCTGTTCTGTGGGTCGCCAAAGGCAACGCTTCGTTTTGCCGCTGTGCGCACTCTTAACAAGGTTGCCATGACGCATCCGGCAGCTGTGACCACATGCAATTTGGATTTGGAAGGTCTTATAACCGATTCAAATCGTTCAGTGGCCACATTGGCCATCACTACATTGCTTAAAACTGGCGCTGAATCTTCTGTGGAGCGTCTAATGAAGCAAATCTCCACATTTGTTGCAGAGATCTCTGATGAGTTTAAGGTTGTAGTGGTGCAGGCCATTTGTGCACTATGCGCCAAGTATCCTCGCAAGCACACAGTCCTGATGAACTTCCTAAGTGGCATGTTACGCGAAGAGGGCGGTTTGGAGTATAAGACATCAATTGTGGACACCATTATAACGATCATCGAAGAGAATGTCGATGCCAAAGAGTCAGGTCTTTCGCATCTGTGTGAGTTCATTGAGGATTGTGAGCATGTCTCGCTGGCCGTACGCATTCTGCACCTGCTGGGCAAAGAGGGCCCGTTTGCTGCCACACCTTCAAAATACATACGCTTTATTTACAATCGTGTCATCCTGGAGAGTCCCATTGTACGCGCCGCAGCTGTCACTGCGCTGGCCCAATTTGGTGCCTCGTGCCCCGCTTTGCTTGCCAATATTCTGGTGCTGCTCGGCCGCTGCCAAATGGATCCCGACGATGAAGTGCGTGATCGTGCCACCTATTATTTGAGCATATTGAACACAGCCAAACCGGAACTATATAAAAACTACATTATCGAGCGCGAGAATTGCTCACTGGCGCTGCTCGAAAAGGCGTTGGCAGAACACCTGAACGGCGATCTGCAAAACCACTTTGACATTTCCGTTGTGCCCAAGGCCGCCATTGTTAAGCAGGAGATCAATAACGATATCATGATGGTCACAAGTGCTCCACGTGCACCGAAAATCACACGTGAAGAGGAAAGTGCTGCCCGGCTGGCACAGCTGCCGGGCATTCAGGTGCTGGGACCCATACATCGCAGCACTGCACCCATACAGCTGACAGAAAGCGAAACGGAGTACACTGTACAGTGCATCAAGCATATATTCGCACAGCATGTTGTATTCCAATTTGATTGCCTCAACACGCTCTCCGAGCAATTTCTGGAGAATGTGCGCGTGGAACTCACGCTGCCCGAGGGCTATATAACGCGCGCCGTCATTCCATGTCCGAAATTGGCATACAATGAGTTACAAACAACATTCGTTATTGTCGAGTTTCCACCGGATCCTAGCAGTACAATAGGTAAGGTTAAAGACTAAGCTTTAACGTAGCAAAGATTATATATTCCTGTTCATCTTTGTAGCTACATTTGGTGCCACTTTGCGTTTTGCGGTGAAGGACTGTGATCCTGTAACAGGCGAGCCAGATTCGGATGAGGGCTACGATGATGAATATATGCTGGAAGATTTAGAAATCACAGTCGCCGACCAAATACAAAAAACTAAGAAGAACAACTTCCAGGTTGCCTGGGATGCAGCTGAAAGCGAGGGTAAGTTTCGATACGTGAATTTCCCTTTTCACCTATTAATTTCCTTATCCTTAAAAACAGAATGGCTACAAGCCGAGGACACATTTGTACTATCAGCTGTTAACAATTTACAGGACGCTGTCAATACCATTATTAAAATATTGGGCTTAGGCGCAGCAAATCTCTCTGAAAAAGTGCCTGAGGGCACGCATCTGCACACCGTACACTGCTCAGGTATATGGCAACGGAAAAGAGAAGTCATAACTTTTTGTGCTTACAATTTCCTTTGTATTTCACAGGCACATTCCGAGGCGGCGTCGAGGTGTTGGTGCGTGCGAAATTAGCACTCTCTGAGGGCGTTACACTTAATCTAACGGTGCGTAGCACAGATCAGGACGTTGCCGAACTTATAACGGCAGCCATCGGATAAGATTGCGAGCCATGCATAGACCTAATTGGGTTTTTGCGTGCTTTAAATATATTATAATAAAAAAAAACAAAGTATATAAATCCTAAAAAAAAAAGATATATGTAATCAAAAATATATAATGTTGTAGCTTTAAGCGTCGCCTCCCACTCCTGTAGCATTTTGTAATTCTGCCATTATTCATTTATTAATTTGATTAATTTGTATCGATTTAATCATTTATTTCGGACAGTTGTTGTGCGGGTTTCTAAAGGATTTTACATTGCTGTAGCCAAAAGCAGGATGGAAACTCATTTAAAATATATATTTAATATGTTTTTCAACGTTCTAGCATATGCAAGTTTAGTTTAAATATTCCAAGAAAATGTATTGAAATACACAAACATTTGCAATAATAACTAAGAAATTGAGTATTTGAGAGTAAACAAACTGAAGCTTTGTTTTTGAAGATGGATCGGGCTCAACCAAGTAAGAATGAAACATTTAATTGGTTATTTTAATCCAGGAGTTGAAATTGCTTTTTCTTAGCACTAGTAGTAAAAAACCAAACGAAGTTTTCAACTTATTTTGTATTTATTTTTATTAAATTATAAATAACTTAAGTTGCAATTTATACAGTTTCTTTTTCTCCACGCTTTAACTTTTTAATGCTTAAATTAGTTCATCTTGCTGCATTCATATTGATTTCTCTGCGCTTTTTTGTTCGCAATCGATTTCACACTTGCATCTCTTGACCTTCAATATTTTGTGAATACACTTCTTGTTTTAAAACCAATCGATGCATTAATACTCTTTCGTTTTGTGTACAGTATATTAAGTATTTTTGTTTAAAACAATGTTGTGGTAAATTGACGCAAGAGTAAAAAAACAAACAACCGCACCAAAGATTTTTCTTTTTGCTTTTTTTTTCGTGTTTTCTTAATATTATTATTATTATTTCATCTTTTGTTACATGCACACAATTGAAAACAATTCCACAATTTGATGCTCATTGTCAGATCGATTATTAGATTTTTAAAGATATCTTATCTTTATATATGTGTGTGTGTAGTATATGCATGCAATCACGCTTTAAACGCTAATAATTCGAAAACAAATCTAAAATTATCGTTATTGTGTCCTTTTGCTATTGGGGCACTGCATTTCTTTCTTCTGCTCTTGTTTTGAATCAATAACACATCATTAAACACAATTTAAATAAATTCTCATAATTTTTCTTTTTATATTACACACTAGCAGATTGATATTTGTGTTCGTTATCATCTATACATGTTTCGACGGTATCATTCGCCTATTCAAAGTGAATTTCTGTTCTTGTTTTTGCTTTCTTTCTTTTTGTTTTTTTTTTGTTTTAGCCATTTCCGCTAAGGTTGCTTATCTTTGTTTGCTCAAGCTGACAACGCATCGTCTCATATAACATACAGATATAGATTTATATATATATATATGTATTTATATGTATACTAGACTATACTATATTACAATTAGCATACATATTTCGTTTACAAATTATAACTTTTTGTTGTTTAGTTTAAGGTTTGATTTCTTTTGTTTTGTTTTTAAGGATGCGCGTATTGAGCCTGGCCGAAGCGACAAATTCACAACACTGCTCCGGCCAATTTATGTAGTAGTATTTATATAAATATATGTATATGTATATGTATGTATATAGTGAGTGAGTCGCATTGTTTTAAAAAAAGTTGTTGGATTCGTTGGGGACCGTTTGACTATTGAGCGCATATTGTTATTGGATGGTACCCTTAACTGCTTATACACTATAATTATTTAATGCTTGGATATTTTTATACAGAGTGAATGAGTGCTAGCTGGTGTTGGTGGTTGGTTTGTTGGTTGATTGGTTGGTTGGTTGTTATCGTAGTTGTTTTTGTTAATTTAGGGCAGAGCTTCAGCATTTAAACTTGACCATGGGTATATGCTTGGAAGACACACACTTGTCACAGCACCACTCAGCAAACACCTCCTTGTTGAGCATTTGGAAGGCCGCCTCCGTTAGGCCAACGCAGGTTCTAAGCAAAATGGAAAGTATACATTAAAATTGTACTTAATTGAAGTAAGTAGGTTTAGCTCACCTATGAAAGAAGAAATTACAACCGGATTCACAGAAAACTGCTTCGTCGTTATCATTGACCTCTTTGTGGCACATGCCACATGGATATATGGGCGGCGCATTGGGATTTTGTGGATTAAAGACCATTGGTTGACCAGGTGGATACATTTTGCCACCGCTCATTGTCATCGGTTTGCCCATTGGACCGCCCATGTTTCCCATGGGGCCGCCCATTGGACCAGGGCCCATGTTGCCCATTGGACCCATTGGGCCACCACCGCCAAACATATTCGGGCCGCCCATCGGACTGTGCCCGTGGCCGTGATGATGTGGGTGCGTATGTGCGTGGTGAGGTGGCATTCCATGGTGCGGTGGCGGTCCATTCATGCCGCCTGGTCCCGGACCCGGTCCCGGCACACCGCCCATATGCCCATGTCCCATGTGTGGACCAGCATTGCCGTGTGGGCCCATCATGTGCGGATTGCCACCAACGCCGCCGCCCATGTGCGGCGGCATGCCAACAGGACCATGCATGCCCGGTCCCGGGCCCATCATGTGATGCGGTGGATGTGGACCGCCTGGATGCGAGTGATGCGGGTGTGGGTGATTCATTAGCTGCGGATGCGGTGGTCCTCCAAGATGTGGCGGTTGCTGTGGCGGCAACATTTGATTCATGCCCATGCCCATGGGACCGCCAGACCCATGACCACCAGGTCCATGGCCGCCTGGTCCATGACCGCCAGGTCCACCAGGTGGGCCACCCATATGGACGCCCATGGGACCGTGCTGCTGTTGCTGATGCTGTTGTTGTTGTTGTTGTTGCTGCTGCTGCTGTTGTTGCTGTTGTTGTTGCTGCTGCTGCTGTTGTTGTTGTTGTTGTTGTTGCTGTTGCATAGGAACATTTGGGTTCATTTGCTGGCCCATCATGGGTCCATTGTTGTTCATGTTGCTATTGTTGTTGTTGACACCAGCACCACTAAGCGCTGGTGATTGCAGCGGACTGGGCCCCGAGTTGGGCATGCCCGGACTGGGACCGGCACTATTGAGCGCATGATGCGGTGACATGGCGGGCGGCGCTGGTGAGGATGTAGGCACTGATGTGGTCGCCGTTGCCGACGTTGATGTCGTCGTCGCTGTAGACGATGATGACGACGACGACGCTGGCAATGGTCCGTTGGATTGCATTGAATTGGGTACACTACCTCCTCCTAAACGGCCACCAGCCGCCGCTGGCGACAGATGCGGATGAGGATTTTGATTGTTGTTGCTATTGTTGGGGTTATTTCCGCTATTATTGTTGTTGTTGTTATTACTGTTGTTGCTGTTGTTATTGTTGGACGCATTGCCCCCCATCATGTTGCTGTTGTTGTTGTTATTGTTGCTAATGGCTGGCGACATGCCACCGGGTCCAACTAATCCGCCCGGCCCAGGACCTGGCCCCGGCCCGGGTCCGCCAGACATATGACTGTGATTTGTTGGCCCATTGCCCAGTGGACTGTGCAAAGGCGGGGGACCCATTTGTCCATTGTTCATGTGAGTCTGTTGCGGGTTTTGTGGCTGGTGTTGCGATCCTTGCTGTTGTTGTTGTTGTCCAGGTCCCCCTGATCCCGGTCCGGGACCAAGTGGACTGCCAATTTGATTACCCATGGGCGAGCCCATTGGCAGCGAATTCATTGGCGAGTTCTGGCCCGGCATCGGTCCTCCAGCGCTGCCCATTGGTGAGCCCTGCATTGCTCGCGGATTGGGCCCATTGGGACCGCCCATGGGTGACAAGCCGCCCATGCCCATATGATGCGGTGATATGCTTGGTCCGCCCATATTGCCCATCGGACTCATGCCGCCCATGCCGGCCATAGCACCCATCGGACTGCCCATCGGCACGCCGCCGGCACGACCGTGATTCATGTGTGGCGGCAGTCCAACGCCAGGTCCCATTCCATGCGGATGTGGATGTCCACCAGGTCCCAACGGACTCATGCCGCGCATGGCCGGCGGCCCACCCATATGATGTGGTCCGTGCGGACCATGGCCCATGGGTCCGCCACCAGCGCCCGGATGATGTGGATGCATATGCGGGTGCATACCCATACCCATGCGCTCCTCCCAATGCGGATGCGGTCCAAAGTGTCCTGGTCCGCCTGCACCGCCCATTTGATTCATGGCTGCCATGGCAGCGGCCGCAGAGCTAGACATGGCCGACACCTGGGGGCTATCGTCGAACGGATTGGAAGCGATGATCGTGTCTCCAAAACCGCCCATTGGTGGTGGCGGCAACAGATCCTGTGGCGTCGGCGGCGCCGATTGCTGCTGCTGCATGGAATTGGCAGCGGCAGCTGCCGAAGCCGCAGCCGCCGCAGCAGCAGCAGCTGCTGAGTTGGCGGCGTTCGATGTTTTCCGTCGCTTCTTCGGATTACTCGGCGCCGAGATGATATCCGTCGGTTGCGGCGGCTTAAAGTCAGGCGGACAGAGACCGCCCGCTGGACCCGGCAAACGATATGGCGCCATACCGATATTGTGGGTCATATTCGAAGTGTTTTTCTTCCGAATGGTGGCAGCTTTTCTTTAACTATGGGGCAAACGAAAATTTCTATCTAATGGCGTCGTCGACCCACTGGACCACGACGCGTGTATTACAAATTTGAGGTGTTGAAATATGCGTGATGCAAACGTCAATGGGCTCCACTTTAGTCCTGTGCGTTGTTAAAATGAGATGGCAGGCTGTTCGTGCAGGAAGTCGAAAAAAATAATATTAATATTTAAATTGCATTTAACAATTTATTGTATTGATCACACTTACCAGTGCATTCCTGTTTGAAGTTTGTTTAGTTTCAAAAAAAAACCTTTTTAATGCTAATTTCGGAGTTGGCAACTCTAGGCGCGCATGTCGTCAGCGTTGGCAGCACCTGCAGCACAAATACATCGAAATCGCGCTCAGGTCGCAGAAAGTGCAAAGGAGCTGGTTGGTTGCCCGTTCAAATAATTAAGAGTTTTTCTGATATGATTAATTGATTTCACTGGTGTGTCGCGCGATTTTAGCGATAGGCGCACGCCACAGCGTTGTTTTTTTTGTTGTTTTATTTCACTTTTCTCACTTGGCGGCTCTTCTTCTTGCCACCGATTTTATGTTCTTTTTGCACCACCACCGCAATGCAGCGGCAGCTATTAGGGTGCTGCTTTTGTAGTTTACTACACTTAAAATAGTGAGCGCATTTTTGTGGGAGAATTTTTGTATATTGTTTTCACGATTTAAAACTTTACCAAGCGATCTTGCAGCTTGCGCACGCAAATTTGTTTCGTCGATTTCGTTTTTGTTGATGGCCGCGGTGCCAGGCTATATATTTAAGGGAAATCGGTTGCTGCGTAACCATTTGGACAGTAATTGTACACAACAGTGCCCCGTTGAGCACCACACTTTATCATTTGATTGCGAATAATTATGATTTGGTTTAAAACTACAATATTTTGCCAATTTTTGTACGCGTAGCGTCGTGGATTCTAAAATATAAATAATTTTCCTCGCCTGCTTGCCAGGGTGACCGTTTTTCGTCAACAAGAAATACCTAAATTCCATTCTTCATTTTGAAACTAGGGTAACCATCACTTTGGATATCGATAATATGCAAAACGATAGATGGGAATCTTCAATATTTGTATGCCTTTAATAAGTTATTCAAAAATAATTTAATTAGTTGATTTTACATTTGTATTCCAATTTTGATTGATGAGAACCAAATACTATTGCTTACAAAGCTTTAACTAATAGCCAACAGTATTTTATCGATCTTCTCGTTAAAATGTCATCACTACTGCCCACAGAGTGACGCTTGTAAATTTGGCGCTGGTTGGTTTAAATTTATTTAATAGCGACGTATTAAAATGTGGAGCAACTTTGAAGCATCCGCGGTTGAGGATGAAACCATTTCCAATGCCTTCTCTTCGCGTAGTATTTTTAAAATAAGCAGCGAGGATGCGGTAAATTCATTGCATATACACTAAAAGAACAAAATTGAATAACTGTAGGTAATTTTATGTGGTTAGGTTACAAAATATCCTTTGATTCAAGCTTTTGTGCAAAGTGGCAAAATGGTCATATCAATTGACAAGAGTCTACTGCTGCTCGAGGACGAGCTGGTGGCCAAGTGCAGTTTCCTTAGTTTTGGCGCGCACATCGATGCCATCGCCATATCAAATAGTGGCAATCTAATTGTGTGCGGTCTGACGGACGGCGAAATCCATGGCGTATACATTAAGGGATTGCTGCTGTTCAGTGTGTGCATCAAGCTTGAAGATGTCAGCATAACAAGCGGCACATTTACGAGCATTCAGCAATTGGGTAAACATTTTTACCTGACATGCAGGAATGGTAGCGTCTACTGGTAAGCGTGTTCCATAGATATGTACATATATTCGTATTGAAAGTCCAGAACTTACCTCGGACTTGCTTTTATTTTAGTCTCAGTGAAATTGATGAAGCTTCACTCGAGAACTTTTCGAATGTCACCTTGAAGGATAGTGAAAACACGGCGGCACTTCTTGATGATGTCTCAATACAGCGCAGATCGTCTGGAGGGCGAGCTCTCAATAATGTAGATAGCGCACTATTGCTAAAGCAGCCGATAATCCAAAATTATGCTGTCAACAACCAGGAGACGCAACAGACAGAACATGAATTGATTATAACTGGAGCACAAAGCACATTAAGTTATAGGACTGCAGCCGGTGATATGACTCGCATCAATTTGCCATCGCACTTTGGTAGCATCAAGGATATCTACAATGTAGATTATTACATGTAGGCTTGAATATCTTATTTTATACTTAGCTTTGTTTTAATCACCTATACCTTTAGCATTGCTTTGACCCAATCTGGCCAATTGCTGCAGATTTGTCCATTCACTCATACTGCTAGCTTAATCCAGGAAACCAAGAACAATAAATTGCTTATCGAGGACATGCTGGTCATGGAGTGCAGCGATGAGCACGTGGAGCTCCTAATACTTACTAAACCCAACGCAGACGGAGAACGTTTCATTAAGATTGTAGAATATCCTTGTAAGATTTATAGTTTCGATATGTCTTTAGATTTGAGATAATGTTAGTATCATCATCTTTTCAGCATTGAAATGCAAAAACGAGGTGGAGGTGCCTTTGCACGCATGGCTCATACGTCAGCCTAAGAGTGCAGTTAATTTGTATTATCTGGCCGCCAAGGTTATTGAGAATGGCAAAATTCCAGCAGAGGTGGAAATGATGATGGTTTCAGAGACGGATCCCAGTGACCGTTTCAAGAAACTTATCGCTAAGGGACGTCTGGATGAGGCAGAGGTACTGTGGTCTACTTAAATTTAAACTTTTTTTTATCGGCAGTCTTTTCTCCACGTCAGGATTTCGGCAAGCAATTCGAGTTGTGCCTGCAGCCCATTTACGAGGCCAGAGCCAAGCGTGTGCTTCTCGAGTTGAGCAATGCTAATGCACAAAACGCGCACTTAGACGACTTGGACGAAAAGTTTCAAATGCTGCTTAATCTGCTGGGTCAGATTAAAAGCAAAGAATTCATTAAAAATAATCGCACGGTCAATCTCAGTTCCCGTCACATCTTGGAGCGTTACTTGAATGAAATACGTAAGAGATTGGATTTTGAGGTAAGCCAGATTGTTAAGTGTTTGCATAACCAAACTAACGCGTATAATTGTAGGAGGATGAAACGCATATACTGGAAATAGACGAGCAATTGCATCGCCTCAAAACGCTGGCCATCACAGACCCCTACGAGTGTAATACAGAGTGGCAGAAGTTTGTCTACAACAAGAATCTGGTAAAAGTAGTAAAAAGCATGTTTAGCTCTGATATGCCCACCGCCTGTTTAATCTGGCGGCGACACTCCAGCAGCATTCTACCTCATCTTAACGATGATGAATTACGTACCTTGCTGGCCTTTATACCTAGCAGCACAGAGCCACTTAATGTGGTGCAGTGGTTGAGCCAGTTCGTGCCCGTGGTTAGCAATACGCATCCCACCATTATGCCGTTTATAACCGATTGGAGCATTGAAATGACCCGTAAACTGCAGTATGGTGATCATTGGCCAGATATTGGTCTGGAATTTGCTAGCAATATATTGAACATCTTTGACGAAGTTCAATTTATCTACTCGTGAGTATTATACTACAATTATACAAAATGTATTTTCAATAATTTTCAAAAATTTTCTGCTTCCAAAGTGATGTGGGTCGTCAGCAAGAGCGCAATACTGGTAAACTGCGCGATCTTGTTAATGCACTGCAGGATCTATCCGTGTTGAAGAAGAGCTACAAATTAAGCTTCACGCTGGACAACTACATGCAGGACTCGATGGATGCGACAGCGCTGCGTATATTGCAGCGTGCACATTTAGACAATTTACAAAGCCTGGTTAAGGACTTTCTATATCCCATTTATCAGGAGAAGGGACGACAACCCCTCGACGTTATCAAGCAGTATATAGCACAGCTGGTAGCCAATAGGCAATCACTTAGCAATTGGTTGGAACGAGCAATGGCCTGCATTGAACTGCTTCACAACGAAGACACCCGTTTGGAGTGTGCGCTTTCAATCCTACAGAACGCGCCAGTACCATGGCCAGATACTTTAGCGCCATTGATCAAGCTGCGCAACTCTACGCATCCGTTGAGCTTTAAGATCAATGCCGAGTATGAGATACAGGTGATCAAGATAATGAAAGTTAAATATGGCTGGCCAGCAGATAGTGCTGCTGACATCAATCTGGAGCTGTTCATGATGCGCATTGTTAAGCTAAATCTACCCGATATGCTGGACGATATACGCACGTTGACTAAAGCGGCACCGGACATAACTACCAGCGCCAATTTTAACTGTTGCTATCAGATGGCGCGACGTGGTCAAATCGAGATGGCCTACGAGTTCTTCAAGTCACTCAACGGCCAAAAAAATAGCTCAAAGCAGGGCTGTGATGTCGTTGACATCCTAGCAAGTATGCTTGAGATGAGCCCAGGCTCGTTTGTTAATGAGGCCAAGAAGCAGGAGCATGTTAATCAGTTGGAGCTCTTTAAGCTAATGCTGCCCCACGTTGAACCCACTTACAAGCAGCGTTATTTGCGCATAAAACATTGCTTTCAGCTGCGTCAAAAGTTCAATTTACATCTGAACAGCAGCAGTGATCTTATAACGGTGCAAAGGCGTCTCGAATTGCTTGATGAGGGTATTGAGCAGATCATCTCACAAGCCCAGTCCGCATTGAATGTGTGCGCGTTCATGGTCAATGAAGTGAGTGAATTATGCGCAGCACTTGATCTCCAAAAGGTTCGCGGATTTTTACGCATTAGCCATAAAGTTGGATGTCTGCCACTCAGTTGCGCTCTGGCTCATCACGCTCTGGAATTCATCGACTGTGTGCCGGCAAACAGGCTCGATTTTATTAACTTTGGTATTGAGCTGCTGGTTCAGCAAATCTGTGAAGCTAAGAGTCGTCGTCATGGTAAGATAAACTGAGGATTTGCTTATGCTTCTTTGAATATATTTAAATCCTTCCCTATCTACAGATAATCTTTCTTCGCTACAAATGCTGACCGAAAGTGATCCGTTGAGCTTTCCGCTTGCCTATGAGCTACTGACCGAGGCACTAATGCATGAGCGGAGTCGTCAGTGTGACCTAAATGAGCTTATCAAGTATGTACGCGTGGTTGTCATACACTATCCGATGGATGCCATAGAAGCGCATTATAATGGCAAGTCACAGAGTGTAAACGAGCAAATATGCCGCGCCTTGGATGGCGCGCCCATTGCCTTTGGCGAAACAACGCTTAATTTTTCAACAGCGCTCAATAACTCAATTGACGTTAAAGTTAATGTGGAGCCATCGACCAAGAAGCGGTATTCAGTGTCCATGTTTGATGATGTCGATGTTAAGCCACAGGCGCAACCGCAGCAAAAAGTAAATGTTAAATGATTCTAAAACTTAATATTACCTCTAATATGTCTACTCTTTAGAAACGCATTAGCGGCAACCTGCCCATTGTGAAATTCTTGGCACGGACACTTCTGCTCATGACCATTGAGTCGGATCCGAAAAACTCGATTTTGCTTCAATTGCAGAAGTCCTTACCAACCGATGTCAAAGAGGACATTGATGGTGCGCGCGCCGATTTCTTTTTGTCCTTGGAATATTTGACCAAGGCCAAGGAGCATGATGTTTGGTATATTATGGCACAGTATCTACTTATATACCAGAAACAATATCGCAGTAAGAAGATAATAAACGAGGGCTTTATAACGCTGCAACTTATTCGTATTCTTCGCAATGCCATGAACAAAAAGGATGCAAACTTAGTTGGTAAACAATTTAAATGTGTCTATGTGATAATGTTTATCAATATCTTACTTGTCTTATTATATGTTTGAATCACAGAGCTTTTCACAATGCTGGTAGCGGATAGCCAGGCGTGCGCTTTGTTGGATAAACTGTCAATGGAGGTGAAAACTGATCAGCAAAAGATTAATTTTCTCACGCTCTCCGCCATGTATAACGAGCACATTGACGAAATGGATTCTGTGCAAATATTGCGTGCCAAGTAAGTATTAGCAGTCAAAAACATGTTGTTTGTGTGTTAATGTTTCCTTCACATTTAAAGACGCAACAAGCTGTATTACTATTTGGAATTCTGCCAGCAAGATCCTAGAATAAAGGGTAAATTTAATGCAGATGTCGATAATATTGATCAATTGCTGAAAGAGTTCCATAACAAGCGGCTTAATGTGCAGTTGCTGGAGCGCATGAGCACTGATTTCGGCTTGGACTATCAGAAAATGCTCATCACACAAATTCTGGGCATATTAAATGCCCAGGAGCTACGCTATGAGATTAAGACCGATACCTTAGGTGACGAGGAAGTCGTCGTTTTGAGCAGCGTGCGTGAGATTCGTGATTTGTGCCAGCCCTACATAACCGAAATTACAAATGTGGAGCTGTTTACGTCCAAGCTTTACCAGTTCATTGAGGAGGTGCGTTCAACAACAAAGCAACAAATCGTCCATTAAGATATAATAGTTTTCTTTTCCTTAGATCAACATTTACTTTTATGAGCTGTATATGTGCGTGATAGAGATACTTATGTTCTTCGATGCCGCGCCTAAACAAATGGAAACCTGGCTTAATATTTTGCAATTTTTGCGCCATAAAATGATCACACGGCGCCGCAATCGCGCTGGTCAACTGGAGACGGACATGTGGCTGCAGTCACAAAAGGAGAATGGTGTGCTGCCGAAGATTGCACGTTATCGTCTGCCCTTCAAACCCATTGTTGAGAAGCCACTTAAAGATATTCTCGGTGCGTTGTAGTTAAAAATATGACTTCAAACATTTATCATCTAAAACTATTTCCGCAGATAGCGAACTGAATGTGGACAACTGTCAGAGCTGGTTTCCGCTTATACTCATGTGCACTGAGTTGAAAAACTCCAAAGATGTCTCACAAAACTGTGACTATTTTTGCATGGCGGCTGTTAAAAACTCTATAGCTGAGTACAAATCGAAGAATGATTCGGAAACATGGAGCTTGCATCCGACCAATAATGCGTTTCTTCAATCGGTAAGAAATTGATCTCAAATTTTTACTGCTGTCAGTTGAAATATATTGAGCTTCTCATTGTAGATCCTCCGCTTGATTAAGAACGTACACAGTCCCAGCAAAGTATTTCTTATATTGTATTTTGTTGCTGGCTATGCGCCAGAGGGTGCTGATCAGGTAGAAGCCTCCTATGAATGCTGGAAATATGCCAAGGAAAACGAGACACTGTACAAGGATCCCAAGTGTCAGGATCAATTGGCCAAGATAAGGCGCAGATATCCCATACAAAAGACACAACATTTGCTGTACGTTTATGGCATGACCGATGAGAAACTGCTGCGCCTTGTAGAGCATCCAACAGAGCTTATACATTGTCTATACCATCACGAATTGATTCTCAAAACCAGCAAAGTGGACATTAATGCGCTGGTTCAGGAGATTTGCGTGCTGCACGAAATTAGTCAGGAAGGAATACAGTTTAAGCTGCTGCAAAAATGGCTGTCAGTTACAATGGAGACTGCAGATGGTACCATAATGGAGGAGACATTCCTCGAAGATCACAATTGGCCTGAGAATGGGAGTGCAAACAATGGTGGTGATGATACCGCCAATGCCAGCGAGAATGTCGTAAGAGCATTTTATATTCTCAGCAGCTGGCCAAAATCAGAAGCTGTTCAGTTTTTGGTGGGCCTAATCTTCAAGGGCGGGTAAGTTAAAAGTAATCAGTGGAAGATTTTCTCTTCTAATATGCCAAATCCCTAACCACTCAGCTCGGTAAACACCTCCACACAGCTGCAAATGTACGAGTGTTATTCCAAGCTAAATGATGGTAGCACTTCATTCAGCAATACCATTAGCCAGCGTCAGTTCATCACCATTAAGTGTGTCCATGAACTAAAAGCTCTCGGCTACAACTCGAATATTGATAAGTTTGCAGACGATAATTGCGATAAGATAAGCATACTGAAGATGATTTGGCAGCGCAATGCACAGAATCCACTGTCACTTGAGGTGATGGCTAACATTTGTCTTGGCTTCAATATTCATTTACCCAAGATCTGGAATGGCATACTTAAGCGCATGGTTCTCTTTAATATGGTCCGTGAGCTGAATGCATTGGTCGATGTGCTCAGCTGTAAGCCGCAACTGCTGCATCTGGATGGTCTTGCTTTAGCCTTTGACTGTGTGCTCACACATCCATTAAAAAATGCTGGAGAAACACGCTCTAATGCACAGGAAGAACGTTTACAGAAAACACTTATGCGTCTGCATGGTTGTCCAGTTGTGCATGCGCTAAATCTATATCAATTTGCCGAGCACTGTGTGCTCATTCAACGTCCTTATATGGCTGCCACAGTGCTCATCTTTTGCCAAAGCGCCGAGCAGCGCAATAAGATAGTAAAGGTAAGCTAAATGATGTTCTTAACCTAGTTTATCATATTAGTTCTAATGTTGTTTGCAGCTCATCAAATCACGGCCAGTGGACAACTTACGCCAGCAGATTCTGGAACTAGAAGATGCTGGTTTGCTGCCAATGGTTCTGAACTTTGCGCTCAAAGAATTGAAAATCTAGATGAGCATTTAATTTAAGTTATATAACATGAGACACAAAGGAGCTGAAATACAATAAAATATATAAATAAACTTTGAAAATGTAGATGATGGAAAATAAGAGAGAGATCTACGATTGAACTGTTGTACGTCACATATACGTTTGTTTGCGTTATTCATGCTTATGATGATGATAGTAAATATTTGCTTAATTTACTTATCACTTTCATTGAGAGCATTCTGCAAGGTTGATAACTCGGGCATTCCCAAGTGAAATCATTAATGATTAACGTATTGATGACATCACTAATCGTAATTAATGCACAGTGTAACTATTAAAGCAGAAAGCTTACAGCCTGCTGACAAATGTATCTGTTATTTACATTGGTAACATATTTAACTGATTATTATGATAAGCATTAACATGTTAACATATAAGATAAGATAAGCATGAAAGTGGCCAAACGAATTTCAAATTTTACGCTCGTGCGCCTAACAAATGCGTGAACCCATTCACATAGGCTTTGCGACCCACTGTGCGCTATCCAAAATCAGCTGTTCGCGCATATGTACACACTTTAAAATGTATACGATTCAATTCGCATGTGTGTGTGTGTGTGTGTTACTGTGAAACGAATTTTAGTTGTGGGTCAAGAATTAATATCGCCATTTGTTAATAGAAAAATGTTGCGTTCGTTGGTGGCAGCTCAAAAGTGTTTAAGTCTGTTTAACAGAACATTAAACAATTCGAAAATAGGCATAAATAATGTGGCTCCATTGGCTTCACAACCATCCGTGTAAGTAAAATATTAAAACAAATATAATGTTCACAATTGAAATTTTCTTTTATTCGCAGACGAAATTATTCACCACCGACGCATATTAAGCAATCAGCGGTGCCCAATGAATCAGGCACAATGGCTCAAAGTAAGCAAACAGCTATTTGATTGATGGAAAATAAAGTAAGTTTCTCCTCTTGCAGTCAAGCTGGAGATGATGAAGCGCTTGGGTTTGGAGCACGGTTATCAACCGCTACCCAAGTCGCGTGAACATCTTCTGAAGTATCAGCCAAAGTTAGAGGACTTGCCGGCGCGTGCCATGCAGGATTCCTTTACATCAGCCATTATACCACTCAGCACGGATCGTTCGTTGCAGGACAAGTATGTGACGTATTTGGGTAATGTGCGTATGGGCAGATTGCTCGAGGATATGGACATGTTTGCCGGTATGCAGCATCTTTTGATTCCTATTGAAAATCGTTTAATTGTCAATCCCTTGCAGCTTGGTGCTGTCATAAGCATTTGGAGGTGCCGCAGCTGCCAGCTGATGTGCATTTGCCATACACCTTTGTGACAATACTTGTGGATCGCATTGATTTCACCAATGTCTTGGCCTCTGGCACCGAGGACATACGTCTCTCTGGGCACGTTTCATGGGTGGGCACCAGCTCCATGGAGGTGGTTGTTTGGCTCGAGCAGATGCTAAACGGCAACTACAAGAAAATGACCCGAGCACTGTTCCTAATGGCAGCACGCAATGCAACAAATACAGCTGCAGCGCCTGTTAATCCTATTCAGCCTGCCAATGAGGAGGAGAAAGTGATTTTAGCTGGTGGCAAGGATCGCAAGCGGCAACGTCAATTACTTGGTGCCCAGTCCATCTTTAAGGTGGAACCCAATGATCCGGAGCAAACGCTTATGTACGAGCTATATAAACGCACCACGCCCACCGACACCATGGAGCTGAACAAGCGCATATTGCCGCCAAACTGCCGCTGGATGTCGGACTCGTTCCAGATGAGCACGATTCCATCGTTTCCCGAGAATCGTAATCATCACAATCGTGTCTTTGGTGGTTTCCTAATGCGCACCGCCACCGAGATTAGTTGGGCGGCTGCAGTGCTCTACTGCAAGACACGACCCAAACTGGAGCACATTGCCGACATTAGTTTCGAGAAGCCCGTGAGCGTTGATTCATTCATCAAGATGACCGCGTATGTGGTGTACACAAAACTAAACTATGTACAGATTATGACCGTTGCTGAAGTATTGGACACGCACACCGGCAACCAGGTGACAACAAATACCTTCTACTATACGTTCTCGGCACCCAACACCGTCACGGAAGTACTGCCACGCTCCTATCACGAGACAATGTGGTACATTCAGGGACGTCGCAAGTTCGAGTACAGCATGGGACTGAACAAAACATAAACGGATTTAGGTAGTGCATTTGCCAAGAGAGATAGAAAGATAATGATAATTAAATACGCGAGGCTATTATGATAAGTTGCGATACTGCAGTGAAGCCTGCTGTAAGTGGAAACTTTCCATTGCTTGTTAAACTTAAACAATACTCAAATGTCATAATAGAGCTTTGAAATCCTGAACTTAATGTCGATTAGTCAACGTTCAATATAGGCAGCATTCACCGTATTTAATACTTAAATTAGTTCTTGTTCTCTGTGTTTTGTGTTGTAATAAACAAATATATTTGTGTGTGTATACTTTAACCAATTTGGCAATTAGTTGGCCGAGACACAAACATGATCCAAGAAGAGAGGAAAAACTGCCAAAACATATATAGTCTCTACTCGGAATCGAAATCGCAATGGGTAACAACAACCTTCGTACCTTTCGCGTTTGCTGCGTAATATCAATTTGGGGAATAGTATTTTGTCTAGTGCTCTGTGAAAATATATTCAATTTACACTTTATTACGCGGACATTTTGGCTAACTTTTTTTTTTAACAAAATTTTCCTAAATTAATTTGCATCAAAATGCAACGAATGTCACATTTGGGTTTCCTTATACCAAGAGGATGCCAGAGCTTATCGAGGTAAGGCAAAGATAAAATGGAAAATTTTAATAAACTATCGTATAGTTCAAGGAAACGTTTGCCATTCGTCTATAATGCTGTGAGACATTATGAAATGGGTGAATTCTTCAAGAACAACAAGGATCATTACTCGGGCACAATGGAGGAAAGTAAGATAAAATAACACTGACTGCGACAGATTTTCTTCATCATTCATTTCTATCACTCTTGCAGTGTTGGATAAGATTCGAAAACGAACTGATATTTCAGTTGGTTATCATGTTGTACCCAAGTCACGAGATTATTTGTTGAAACATCAGCCCAAACCGGAGCAGCTGCCACCACGCAGCATGCAGGATTCGTATACAACAGTCAAGTTGCCGTTGGGTGCGGATGAGTTGATTCGCGAGCGTTATATTAATCATATGGGTCGAGTGCGAATGGGTCGCCTAATGGAAGACATGGATATGTTTGCAGGCAATTAACATCAATACCATCAAACTTGACTCAAGTAATGTATTATTATTATTTAAATTCTAGTATGGCTATGCCATCGTTATCTTAAGATACCAGATCTGCCCGAGGATATACCTTTGCCGTATACTTTTGTCACGATGCTAGTGGATCGAGTGGACTTTTCTAATGTGGAATCGCTTAAGATTAACAAGGATATTGAGTTAAGTGGCTTTGTATCGTTTGCCGGTCATACATCCATGGAGATAACACTCTATGTGCGTCAACTGTTGGATGGCGACTATCTGAACGTAACGAAAGCCCTCTTCCTGATGGTAGCACGTAATGCCTCAAATACAGGTCCGGCACCAGTGAATCACCTTGAACCGGCCAATGAAATGGAGCAGCGTTACTTTAACGAAGCATTAAAGCGACAAAATTATCGCAGGTCCTCAACTGCTAAAAGTGTGTTTATATCCCCACCAGTGGAACATGAACAGGCGATTATGTATAATTTGTTGCAGCGTACAACGCCTTTGGATAATTTTGATTTGAATAAGCGCGTCTTGCCACCAAAATCCCGTTGGATGGTAGATAGCCAGAGGTCAATAATAATAAATCCTTTTCCCGAAAATCGCAATTCTCAGAACACCATATTCGGTGGCTTTCTAATGCGACAGGCAGTCGAGCTAAGCTTCATTATGGCCAGCATATATGTGAGCGGTCGACCAATTTTAAAATGCATATCGGACATTAGTTTCATGCGACCCGTCAAGGTCAATGAATTTCTGGAGATGACCGCCTATGTGGTCTACACGTCCCACAACTATGTACAGCTGATGACTGTGGCCCAAAATTCGACTGCTAACTCTAAGAAGACAACGACAACAAACGTTTTTTATCTCACCTATAAGGTGCATGATATTGTGGATGAGGTGCTGCCGGGTTCGTATCGCGAGATGCTCTGGTATATTCATGGACGACGCAAATTCCTTTCCGCGCTCAACTTACAGATTGAAGTGCCGTCTCCAGACCAGTTAAAGAAGTTGGAGACGACTGGAAAATAATAAACACGCAAGCGAATTTTCTTTTATACCTCGACACAGAGTTCCAAATTTTGTATTGTTTATTCTACAAATGTTTCTGTAATCAGCGGGGCTTGTACAAAGTATTTAAAAATCCTTAAACTGAAGTTGCATTTGGGTCGTCAAGCAGCGTCATTTAGAAACGCAGACGATGTGGGTATTGGGAGGAGTGCAGAGCGAACATGTTCTGCAAGTACTTCTTAAAGAATTTACCCTCAGGATGCGCGTTGATAGCCTTCAGCAGGGCGCTGTCAATCTCCTTCTGATCCTTCTTGCGCTGCTCGTTGGGCACGAAGCGCTCCTTCTTGGCAGCAAAGATGTCAGCCTCACCACCCTTCTTCTGCTTCTTGGCCTTAAGACGGCGGAAGTAAGCGTCGTTCAGAGTCTCGGGCACCTTGACGGAGCTCACGTCCAAGCGCGACGAAGTGCCGATGACGAAGCGCTGTGAAACGCGACGCAGAGGGCACGAGTTGAGGGCGAAGGGACCGGTGACCAGCAGCAGGCCAGAGGTCAGAGTCTTCAGCAGAACAACACGCTTGCCCTGGTGACGGCCAGCCAGCAGGATGAGGACAGTGCCGGGCTTCAGGTTGTGACGCGTGTTGCGCTTATGTTCGCTGAAGTTTGCCTTGCCCAAACGCTTCTTGACGAAGGTCTTGGTGGGGAAGTTGGCCTTGGGCTTGTTCAGGAAGACGGTACGCTCACCACCGTTCTTGGGGCCACCGATCTTCTTCACCTTGGTGATGGGCACCTTATCCTTCTGGACGACTGGGCTCTTCTTGTCCTTCAGGCGGTACAGCGCACGGCGCTTGTACATCTGTAAATCAAAAAGTTCACAAAATCAGATAGATGTCCACACACACACACACACAAACACATAAAAGCGCTTTCAAGACAGAAACGAACATGAAGGCGGCGTCACAGCACAATGCCAAACTTTGTCAGCATCATTTTGAATGTGTTTTATTGAGTTTTTACCTGGGCTTTGGAGTAACGCAAAATACCGCCCTTCAGGTACGAGTTGAGGGGGTGTTTCTTGCCCTTTTTGGCCGATTTGGCGACCTTTTTAGCTTTTACGATGGGTGCCATTGTGGAGAACACGTGTACACAGCACAAAAATTATTTAGAAAAGGAAGGTTATGTGTCACGGTGTTGCCAGCACCAAGAAAAAAACTGCATGCGGTGTATCGATATATTTGAGTCGCAGCTCTGGCATTTCGTGATTTGCAACACTGCTGTTTACACTTACACATTACTGTTGCAGTGGCGATATTTTGTTATCGGTAGCAAATTCAACACCAACAACATCGATATCTAAATTGAGTGCGATTAGTTGTAACTGTAAAAGCCAAAAAGATATAATAAAAATATTTGTTTACGTTTTAATAATACTTTTCGATTTATTTGTTGAAATGTGTAAACAATGAATTTCATCACGATTTTCGTTCTTATACAGCTCTCTCCGTATTTCCAGTTATCTCACATAATTGTTCATTTGCTTGCAAAATCATTTAAAACTTAAATACAACTCGTAATTTAAATAAATTTATAAATGAATGATGTGTAATTTACAAAATGTTTGGTTTTTTAGTTTCAATTTAAAATTAAAACTATAAAATGTTTTTCTTAAAAATGTTTTGTTTTTTTTCTTTGCTTTATGCACGCAAAATAAGCTTCAACTTAATGTCCCTCTTGCAAAACACTAAATTGAATTAAGATCAAAATGTAGTACATTGGTTGCTCTTAAAGGTACTCATAATAATTATAATAATAATAATAATATAAACTTCTTTGTATGATCGTTGATCTTTAAAATGATTCGTCTCTGTTGCAAATATTTTACTAACTCCGCACTAAATACATGTAAAATTTGCTAGCTTTAAAATACATACAATAAATTTCAAAATATCCGACTGCTCAACAGAGTTTGACGGCTAACTTGTTTTCCATTGTAGAAAGTCTTAGGTCTATACTTCTTCTTCTTTGTTACTTTGCTTATTTGTCACTTTGCCTTTATTAAAAGTTAGACTAAGTTTAAAAATATTTTTTGCAGCCTGGCAATGAACACACAATTTTTTCTCCCATCTTGCTTAAATATTAATTATAGTTTGTCGCCATATTCACATTTTCGGCATTATTGTGTTGTAAAAAATTTGTTAGCTTAATTACAAAAAATACATGAGTATCGACATGGTTGATTGAAATGTTTTCAAGAATCAAATGAAACTATTGCACATTCATTTTAATTTTAGTCAATAGTTGAAAAATGTTTTATTTACATTTGCAAGTTTGCAGAGTGCGCTTATAAATCAGGTCACAATATACTATAGACTGACTTGCTTTGTAAGAGAGATTGAGTTGGAAATGTACTCACATTTGGTCAGACGAGAAGGAGAGAGAGAGAGAGAGCGAGAGCGAGAGAGTCGGCCATCGGGCTGTGGTTTATCCACCTGCTGCGGGCTTCACATAGTCTGGCTGCACATGCATACACACACACACACACACACACACACTCATACACAAACAGACAAAGGTAAATAAAACATTTGGATTTGTTTGCAAATATTAATCGGAAATTGTATGCCACTGTGCACAGTGACACGCGCATTTATTAAAATTTACACAAAATATTTTATTATCGAAAGTGTTTTTTCGATATTTGCATTTGCTTTGAAAATAATTGTGTGTGCTTTCGCATTTAAAAATCAAATTTAAGAAATTATCAATTTGTTTCTCATTTTGCGGTTAGTTCTTGAACAAGTTTTCCTTTCTTTTCTTATTAGTTTGATTACTGCACACTCCATTTGGAGGAGCCTGTTCCTTCATGTTCATGTTTCTTTAATTTGTTTTCATTCTTTTGCCGTGTATATATATTCTTTATAATGCATCATAATCATATTTAATCAGAGCGCCGCGCTTCAATTTAAAAACATATTTTAAGGGATAGTTACTAATTGGTGCAGCGGTTTTGTTACTTTTGTTGTTTTTGTTGATTTGCTGTTCGCTATTTGTTATGGTGTTATTATAATATCTATCGTATATTTAGTACAACATATGAAATTAGGTTTGTTTTTATGTATATTTTTTGTGTTTTTACATCTTGTTTTTAAATAAATAATTATCATTAAATTATATTGTATAACAAAAAAGAAAGTGTATATAAAATTGATCACTGTTGTTGTTGTTGCTGTTGTATTTGCATTGTTCTAAATACATATTACACCACATGAAGGGGTGGTGGTGGGAGGAGATACTATCCAAAAGAACTTGTTATAAAAACAAGTTCATTTAGCTTGAAATAATGAAAGAATGTTTTCTCTTCTATTATTTTAAAGTTGTTTTTTCTTTTTTGTTATATAGAACAAAAATGTTGTCGACTATACACACAACTTAATGTGCGATTTTATTATATTGTTATTACCTTTTTAACTGTTTTTTGTTACGAATTCTTAGTCATAGGATCTTTTCAATTCTGTTCTGAGCGCGGACGAAATGATTAATAAATTTAATGTTTTTCTTATGGGGAGTTTTTTTTCTTGTTTCTTTTTTTTTTTTGAACATTTAACTTATAGTTTAATAGTCTGTCTATATTTAATCATTTTTTGTACTTTTTTAGATTTTTTGTTGATTTTTTTTTTTGTTGATGTTTTTTGTGTTGTTTTTCTGCTAATGCTCGTGGGTCCACCATATACATTTTTGTTTAAGTTATAAAGATTTTTACAAAATACAAACATGGAGAACACAAAGTTATTTAAACTAATTTGAATTTGGGGGATAGAGATACTTGATTTTTTTTTTTTTTGCATTTTGATTTGTTTAAAGTTTTTTTGCAAGCTTGCGCCGACAAAAAATTGCTGTTCTATTCCGTACGTTCCTGGGCTTTGTTGTTGTTGTTGGGTCGTTTATCAATTCTTAAATCGTTTTTCCTTTCACCGATCTCAAAAATGGTCCGGAACGACATCAATCTTTTGTATGATGGTCCGCAGCATTCTTTTTAGGTAATTATATATATTTTTTTTGGGATTTTTCTTGTGTTTTTTTTAAACGTTTTTTTTTTTGTTTTTGTTTTTGTGTCTTGCCGCAAATAAATCGAAATCGAAAAATGTCGCCTAATGCGACACAAATCGCTGGCTGACTTCAGATTTTTCATTATTTCTCTTAAATGGTAGAAGAACCAGCGTAAATAATATATATATATATATAGTTAAAATTGCATATGCTAAACGAATTATGATGCATTCTAGCAATATATACACACGCACACCCACATTTCTCTTTGCACACACGCTCACAAATTGCGAGCAATTATTTAGTTGTTGGATCTCGTCGATTTCTCTTTCACAATTTTGGATCACAACGACGAAAACGGGATATGTGTTTGATGTTTCTACTGATCTTGCCACAACAAATTTGTGTCGGTGTGCAAAAATATATATAGATGATTCCTGCTTGTTGCCGCTGCTGCTACTGCTACTGCTGCTGCTGATTCTGCTGCTACTTCACTCATGCCCCACACATTGTTGTACGTTTAGGGGGCAGCTTCTGTTTGGTTGCTTGGTTACTGCTTACTTGCTGCTGCTGCTGCTGCAGCCTGGGGTGCTACTAACATTGTTCGAAAATTGGAATAATGGGTGAAGTTGGCCAGTCCTCCTCCTCCTCAGAGCTAATACTCTCGGTCCTATAAAGAAAGGAAAATAATATACATTATTAACACATTAGTCATTATAAGTGTTTCGCAAAACGTTCGAGCGAACGATAATTTTTCAAGTTGAAGGTTGTCGCAATTATCAACTTCATCAGCTGATACTAAAGTTAACACACACACACACACACATACATTTTCACTTTGCACAAGTGCAATATCATAATTGACGCAATGCGGGCGATAGTCGAACGGTGCATTGAACTCTAAAATGTTTTTTATGTCTTTTTTTGAACAACAGATTAGAAAACAACAAGCACAAAAATACAAGGCCATAAAAATTCACAAAGCAGCAAATTGTTATTGTATTGAAATTTCAATACCCTTGCCAAAAAAAAACAACAAAAAATCGATGGAAAAATATTTATTTTTAGTGAACTTTGTTCAATGCATGCCAAGAACTGTGTTCAAAAAATATCTCAATGTCAAGTTCATATATAAAAACAACCTTCATCGTCTAAATAGAATCATATGGTTACGTTTTAATCTATATAAGTTATCAATATTGACCAGCCTTCCTTCTCTTTATTATTGTGTTACACGTAAGGCAACAAATTGAATATGTCTACTGATAGAGCATATATAAAAGAGAAAGTGTATCAAGGTCTAGCAATCATAAAATATTTTACGCCAAAAGAGCAACCCACACACACACACATCTAAAGTGACGAACACCTGTTTTTTTTTATAATTGAATTTCATAATTTTTTTGTTGAGATAAAACTCTTGAAGCGACCCTCGTCAAACACTGCGCGTGTCTCTCTCTTTGCCTTGCCCCCTTTGCTTCCTGCACGGGCGGGCAAGCGGTCTGGTTGTTGCTCTTCTGTGATAAGATTGTTGTCGAAAGCACCAAAACACACGCACACACACACACACACACACACACGTCTAGAGCGTCAAAAACAAAATCATATAAATATGTACATATGTTAATGCATATGTGTATGTATGGGTGCTGGGTGCCTAACTGTATATGTGTGTGTTGTTGTTGTTGTCAGACAACTTTTGGCAAATGGTTCGAGTTAGAGGCAAAGGCAACAAAATCCAGCCGCTAGGTCTCATGATATTCTATGTGAGTTTTTGTTATTTGCTTGTTTGTTGTTCGCTAGCTAGCTAGCTGTTTGTTCTTGTTGTGATAATGAAATCGCGTCAATGATCGAAACTTGTTTACGCTAAACTCGACACACACTCGCCTACATACAAATTAGTCCAACGACTCGACATAATAATGCTAAAAATAGATAACGGACACTTTTTGGGATCTTTGTTTCAATCGACTATGAATGATGATGGTATGGATATGGTGTTATGGAACAAAGAAAAAAGAAAGTCATCCTGACATTCATTCCTTAAAACTTGTTTGCGATCTGTTTTAGAATTGTTTTGAAACTCACCTTGATCGCAGGCCATCGTCCATGGCATTCGATATGCCCTCCTCGATGGTGGGTAAATCGGATGAGAAGCGATTGATTGGGCGCAGGACGCGCAGCGTGCGACTGGATAACTTCCAGACAAGCCGCTGCTTGTAGGGTGCCTTATTCTGTCCATTATAATGGGACAGAATGCCCGAAACAATGCTAAAACCGCAGGTGAAAACGCGATCAGGAATCTGAAAAGGAAAACATTGTTTTTTGTTTTTGTTAAATGTCGATTCAATCAATATATAATGATGATGATGCTTACCCTCATGTACTGCTGCAGGAAGAGTATGTACTCAAAGACATGCTTAAGCTCCGGACTGCCGCGTGTGTACGACTCCTTGATGTGAAAATCGAGATGCAGGCAGATGAGCACTAGGGCCAATGTCGCTGGCGTAATCACCGTTGTCTTGACATCGCACAACAAAATCTCCAAACGGTTCTCGAGCTCCTCGAGCTTGATCAGATGCTGAAAGAACTTAAAGAAATCACCGCCAATCTCCTTCGCCAAGTTGCGGAAGAGTGCGTAATAGATGCGCAGGTAGCTAACGGATGTTATCGGTGCATGTCCCATCTGTACGCCCAGTTTGTTGGCAATAACGCCGGCCATACGTTCCAGATCGCCAGCGGTACAACCACACTGTAATAATAGGAAACCATTTTTACTCTTTATACCTTTTTGCTTTGGTTTTTGTTTGGAAAACGTACCTGAGATATTGTTACCAGATCGTCGGCAGGTATGGGCTTCAAGTCCAGCTGCTTGATGGCCAAATGGAAAGAGGCAACGCTCATGCAGGCCATATGCTTTGGCTTGACGGCCATACGATCCAAGAAGCGATCCACCAGACTCATGGCCGAGAACAGCACATCGGATGGCAGTTCGTACCACATCTTCAAACAGCGCAGCACATAGGCTGAACCATCACGTCCGCCAGCGGTCACTTCACGCTATTATGGAAAATGGATATTTCTATATATTAGCTTACCATATGAGAGAGAATGATGATGTGTTTAGCTTACCCTCGATTCCTTGGGTAAGAGCAATACCGTATGGTATTTATCCTGCAATGCATCATACTCTTTAAGGGTCTCGTATAACTCATCCGAGCTCATGGCATGCAATTGATCCTCTAGTTTCTTTAGTGCTGATGGCTCAGTAGTTGCTGCTGCAGCTGCTCCAGCTTCAGTTTCCAGTGTTGATTGTGTTTGTTGTTGTTGTTCGTACTTTTGATATTCCAAGCCAGCAGCACCCGGTGTCCCATACCGGCCCTCGTCCGCAATCCTCATCCAATCAGTTGGCATCTCTGCTGCATTGTGTTCATCGTCGATGTTGCTACCGTTATCCAATTTGCCCCGCATCATTGCTGCCGCAGCCTGAGCCGATGTTGATGGTTGCTCATCATCATCGACCAGGATAGCATTAATGCTAATTGCATCCATACTATTGATGTTGTTGTTATTGTTGTTAACGTTAACGACGTTGCTGCTTATGGGCAAATCAAATCCGGACATCACCAACGACGACGACGACGATGACGACATCGATGACCTCTGCTGCATCAACTGCTGCCGCACCACCTCCACCTCCGCCTGCTGTTGTTGTTGTTGTTCCTCAACCAGTTGCTGCTGCAATTGGCAATACAAACGAGCCTCTTCCTCCTCTTGCTCCTGCTGTTGTTGTTCGTAGTATTGCTGTTGTTGCTGCTGATATTGCTGCTGCAGCTGCTGTTGTTCGAGTTCGAATTCTTGCTGCTGGCGTTGCTGATATAGCTGGTATTGGTACTGGTGCTGGTGGTGTTGCTGTTGTTGTTCGTGGTATTGCTCTTCTTGGGTTAGAGTATTATCCAAACCACTATCAACAACGGCGGCGGCGTATTCGGCGGCAGCAGAGTAGCGTACAGGGACAGACATTGTGAGGGCTGGCCTAGTACCTGTATATGGCAAGGTTTGTTTTTTTTGGGATTTGGTTTCTTATATAGAATTTTATATAGAACGCAAAAGAAATATCGAATATCGAATCTCGTTGCGTTTTTTTTTCAAGGCCAAACAAAATTACTTTTTCGTCCCTTAATCAACTTGTTTGAAATGTGATCTTATTTTCAGTAAAGCCAAAAACTAATTTCAAGCCAAATTATTATTTTTTTTAAGATATCAACGAGTGCACTTTAAAAAAATAAAGTACTCTCTCAATCTGTAGCTCGAAATTAAAGCTGAAAATGCAACGCTTCAGGGACTATCACTATTCAAATAGTATATATATATAAAAATATATATTATAATCCACTGGTAGCGCAAATGCAACCGAAAATAAATCAAACCGTTTGCTACTTGTGCTGCACACACCGGTCCAAGGAACCCAGAGCCAGAAGAAATAAATTCAAAAATTTTTGAAAAAAAAAAAACAAATTGAAATCAAATTGTTTTTTTAGTGCTCTGTTAATAGTCCCAAAAACCTTAATGCAATTCTTTCAACAATTTGCAAACAGTTAACAAACAAAGAAAACGCCCTCAACAATGATTTTTATACATATATGTTTTGAACACAATATAATATATATATATGTAATATCGACAATTTTTTGCAGTGTACAAACGACAATAACGATGGCAATACTATTTATTTTTTTAAATAAATTTCTTGTCTATCAGTCAGTCAAAACGTACGCTTGCTATTTTGAATTGAAATTGTCTTGTCAATTTTTTTCAAGTGGAAAAAATGAATAAAAAATTTTAATCAATTTCGAATGTCAATATGGTTTATTATGTGTTCGCTCAATGCTTAGTACGATAATAAACGCAAGACGCTGAAATTGTTTACAGTGTATGTAAATAGTTGCTTGTTGTGGAGAGCTCTCCACTTGGTTTTTCTCTTGTAGAGTTTTGTAAGATTTTCCCGTAGTGAGTGGAAAATCGATTTGTGCTAAAATATATTAAACTTACGAGCTGCAAAAATTGCCCAATTAAATTATAAAAGAAATTGTTAATAAAAAATATAGATCAAATCAAATAAATGTGTAAAAAATAATAATATTTTACAGTCAAATGGAAGTTCATTAATGTGCAAATCGTATATTATAATTCTGTTGTTATTTTGTTAATCGAGTGCGTTGCTCTCTAATGTTGAATAATTTTGAACTGTATGCAATACGTTGAACGAACTTTGATTGAGTAAAGAAACTGAGAGAGTTAAATTTTCGAACACCTGCACAGTGTGAAAAATATCAATGCGTGTAATATGCACGCAAGTTGACATTGGTAAACATTTTATTTATTCTTTGTGTTTGTTTGCGCTGACCTCAAAAGCACATAAATTTCTTACAGTTTTATTCAAATCACAACCATGACAAGGCTGGCTATGTGGTGGTGTTTGGGGGGCGGTTCGGTGGGTGGTGGCTAGTTGTCGTTGACTCAAGGCAAGTCACATAAATAGCCTGTTGCGTGCGTATGAATGTTTGTTTGTATGTGTATTTCACAAAAATTATACGAATTGTGTGAGAATTTTCGACAATATTGACTTCCCTAAGTTCTCAACAATGATTGATTTCCGATTGACAGACATTAAGAACAACCGAACACAATATATATTTATATAAATTCGAAAAGCATACTCTACTCGCACTTGAGTAAACAAAGTGGCCGCCATCTTGTTCCAATTCAGTGTTCGCCTTACAAGCACAAGCAACAACAACACACACAAACACACTCAGCTACGCTGGGATTGAGAGATAACATAGAGCAAGACAAACGCCAGGGCTGGGCAAGCTTTCTCTGATGCTGGTTAGTTGCCATATAGAGGAAGAGGAAAAGCAAACATTAAATAATCTAAACACAGCTAGCTCATAAATGACATAAAACTAACACCACAACGAACGACATGGCGTCAAAGACAACAAAAACAGCTTCGAAATCAGCAGCAAGCCAAGCTACTTGAAACTGCACGATATGGGGTAGGAATGAAAGAAATGCTGCAATTGACAGATGATATATTGTAATTAGCAGCAGCGGAATACAATAGTTGAACGCCAAAGCAAGATGGGAATCTTGAATGTTAAAATATTCAACCCTGACGCGTCCAATTGCTAAACAAGTATTAATAACATTAACCTGCTTCATGACCAGCTTAAAACCCTGTTCACAAGGCTAAACATTACGAATAAACAATAATACCCAAAAATGAGCAATACTACTTCAAGTTCGAATAGAGTTCAACTGGTTTTTGAATCAAGAATCAAGTATATGTGTGAGTGTGTGTATGAGTTCAGAACGAACTAAACTTTCGCCAATCGTAACCGCACCTTTATCATCATATTTCGAAACATAAATATGAACATGAATCAGCCAAGCGATGAGAGAGCGAATTCGATATAAAATACATAACTGACGCATATGTATACGAAATATCAAAAATACCAACAATTTAAAAAAAAAAAAACAAAACATTAATATTGCCTTTGACTTCCGTTTATGAAGCAACACAAAAAGAAACCACCAACTTTGGATGCCAAGTGTTTCAATTCAAGGTCGTCCACATACCAAACTAGTTTTCGATATTTTTGTTTTGATCATGACAATGTATCTCAACTGAGAGTACAGCCAGCCCTGCGAATTGCCGCAGCTTTTGAAAATCAAACAAAAGCACCCAAACTAACGGTAACGCAAGCGCGCAGGTTAAAGTTGAACTTTACGCTGTTCCGCACACTCTTGAAAGCTTCACAAAGCGTAACGTTGTAATGTCAGCAAAAGAAAACTGTACTTTGTCATACAGTATGTGTTTATGTGTTAGTTGGTGTTATTTCTTTGATATTTAATGGTGTAAATTCCCAACAGATGTTGTGGCCTTCTAAACAGACAAACTACACATGGCAATCGTTTTATTGATCTCATTCAAGGCTCATAATTCAATATTATAATATAATTGCAACACAAATCTATATGTTCGTAGCATTATGAGTATTCCAAGTCGATGCGAATGTTTCTAAAACAAATTATTATTAAGCATTTTGCTTGTTCGCTTCTCGAATATTTTACGTACTTCGTATGTAGATTTTGTTAGTGGTTTTTTCTTAGACAACAAAAATATTACGCGCGCTGCTGACGCAAAGCACGTACACACACACACGCCTACTTACACTTACACAGTGATATGGAATGTAGAAATGTATGCGGTAAAGCTGTTTTTATTTATACACTAGCTTTACCTAGGCTAGTTGTTGTTGCTGCTGTTATTATTGCTCAAAAAACAACTTGGCCAACATTTGCGAGAGCGTTTTTTAAAAAAAAATTTCACTTTTTGCCTCTTTTTTTTCGTAACTACAAAACGCGCTTTCAGCAAAGATGGGCAAAGCTGGGGAGGCGTGGCGGACTGCACAGGTGTGAAATACTTCCATATGCATAAATACTTGAATTTGTGTTTACCGTTTAAAAGCATAAACAATTACTTTGCATCTATAATGCAATCATAATAACCAAAGAAAAAGAGAAATTTTGACGAAAAGCAATAAATTATGTACTATAAATTTACTTACAGATGAACAAACTTTAAAAAAACAAAATGAAAGTGAACCGCGCCTCCGTCTTTGTCTATTCCTTGTTGCTTCGGCTAAGTGCACGAAATCAAAACAAAGGCAAGCTAAAAAATATTTGTTCATCATATTTTTATTTGTGTCGCTGTTTAAGTAGCAGACGCACAGGCGCGCAAGTGCGAAAGGGATGAGCATAGTGCATAACGAAATGAAACCTGCATGAGAGAGCAAGATAGCGCTTGTTAATCAGCACTTTTTTTTTTTGCTGTTGATTCCAACGGTTTATTCATTTATCAGCGCTTAATTGATGACGGTGCTGCGTATTAAATGCTGAAAGCTGAAGGTCAACAAATGACAACAAAAGCAACTTGAAGCTATCATTCAGATCTTGCAGAAGAGCTTTCGAGAGCGAGCTAGCGCTTGCTAACTTTAATAACTGGCTGACTTGCAGCAATTGCATCAGCCAGCAACAACAACAACATCATATCTGTGTTGCCTTGCATCACCATCCTGCCTGCACATGCAGACGCTCAAGTGAAACGTGACGCTAAACAAAAACACGCGCTTATAGTATGTAATTGCAAGTTGTGCTAAGCCCAGGCTTAAGGCTGACGCCTACAACACGTTTCGATTCGAATCGTTTTGTGTTTTGTGCCAATACCATCATTCCACCACCTATGGACACCAACCCTTGAGCTTTAAATAGCAATATTGGCTTTGATGATGAAATGATCAAACAAAATTTTGTGCAACGAGCTGTTAAGCAACCATCCCCCTCCCTCATTCACGCTTTGTTCGTTCAGGAAGCCAAACAGCAGCGTCTAAAAATGGTTTTTTTCAACCCCACTTGCTAACAGACACACATACACACACTAATACGTGAAACATGCAGTAAAACAACGGAAACAAAGAACGTTTTCCGGATAGCACAGCACAGCGCAAGCGCAGCAACAGAATCAGCAGCTGCTCTTGTCTTGTGGCATGTGCGCTGCAAGATAAATTATTGGATTTCTTCTAGTTCACATAACAACAAGATGAATAATAAACAATTTGTACACTCAAAGAAATAACAGTACAGTTTGTTTAATTTTGTCAATCGTTTGTTTGAAATAACTTGAAACAAAACTCTGTCTATTTAAATACACAGTATGTAAACAAATTCGTGTGTTTATGTAAACAAAACTAAACATATTGAAAAGGCAGATTGAAAGAAAAGGCGTCATTGTACTCGGTTTGCTATCAATTATTCCATTGTCGAACTTTCCGTTTCTGTCTAAATGCACAAAAACAAAATTGATTCCAAATCATGTATCTCATTAGTTCAGTAATTCACGCAACCAGTTCCGCCGTTTCATGTCCAGTTCACTATCTGCGTATGTATGTACTTGCCCCCGTCTATTGGCTGTCTCGACTTTCTGTCAGCGGACTCTTTTTATTTTAAATAGCACAAACGAAATTGGAATTAAAATAGAATCGCATTTCAATTGTCGCTCAACTTACACACAGTATATTATAAACCACTTACTCAGAACAAAGAAGAACAAAAAAAAAAGCAACCAAATGCCTAAAATTAGTTTTCATTATCGAAAAATGCATGGAAGTATTTCGACGAGGCTTTCACAAATTTGAAGGTAATTGCTTTAAAACGAAACAATTGTTGATAAACATTTTTTTTTTGTCCCAACTGCACTTTGTTCCCAATTATAAGAAACATAAAGGCAGAGATAAGAGAACTAACAGGTTTTAAATCTATGTAAATGCTTGTAATCTACTAAATCAAAATGGTTGATTTTAATGACATAAACACACATAGAAAGCAAAACGCCCACCGGACACGATAAGTAATATTACCGCACTTTATTGATTGGACTTATGAGAGCACATTGCAATGGACTTTTCTCTTATCAATATTGGTAGTATTGTGTAAAAGCATTCCATGACGTAAACTGAGATAAATGGCAAGTTCGATCTTATCTCTTGAATAATCTCACTCTCTCTATTCCCTCAGTTCTTCATTCCATTCCATTTACAGTAATGTATAACGCAGCTGTCGAGAGAGCAGAGAGCAGCTGCTTCTTTAAACCTGGTATTGAAATGTGTCAGCACTTCTTCTCTCAATTGAATTTAAGACGCACCTTCCAATTGTAAAAAGAAAATCTAAAAAATAAAGGGGTGGACAAAGTCGTTTTAGCTTGGCACGAGCTGACGGCCATTGTTGCTAGTGGCAACTCGGATTACTAGGGGGGTTGAAAACGTTCCGTTTTGGATGGGGTCTGGGCATTACAATAGATTAACTTTAGCTGTCCGCATTTTTAAATGCTTATTGAGCTCATTTACGCTGTGCCAGCAATTGATGGTGGTGGGTCAAGTAGCTAAAAGCAACGCTCAGCGCTTTTAGATAATGCGTCACTTTTCGACTACGGTGCTCCCAGCCACATAAAAATAAAAGCCAAACAGCTGTTCAGTGACTTTGTTACCCTAACTCAAGAGTTGTCTTTTTTTTCTTCTTTTTTTTGGCAGCGTGTCAAATTTCACTTGAGGTTGTCGCGACAGTTGTCGGAAATTTGCAAGACAGTAATGGGATATTTAAATTTTTGACTAGTAACCGAAGATACAGGTAGACTGTGCATAACTGTGCATCTCTACAAGTGAAATCTCAATTGGCGAGACGTCAAATATGAAATGGATTGACAGGCTGATGACCACAGTCAAGATCAAGATGGCTGCTCTCTCTCGCGCTCTCACCTTCATGCCATACACACACACACACACTCTTTTTCTCAAACAACAGTTACGCACAGTGACAGACGCATGAGCCGAGGAAGCTACAAATCATTGTGTAAAGAAACAACAATAACAACATACACCAAATGCGCGCCAACGCCTAGGCAACAACAAAGACGAAAATTCAAATTCTAAGAGGGGCGGGGCGTTTCAAATGATGGGATATAAACAGAAAAGAAGTTTAAACAACTTCACCCACGACAAGAAACATACATATGTACATACATATTCGTGTATAAGTGGTAGCTAAAATATGGAGTTAGTTCAAAAACAAATATAAGAAAACAAAACATGGAAAAAATATTAGCAATTTTATGTGTTTGTTGCTTACATTGCTGCTTTAAACGCTGGACGACACAAAACAAATTTAAATCAACAAATATGACCCAGAAAGCAAACTGCGCTGAAGGTGAAATCACGAGAGAGAGAGCGAGAGCGAGCAAGAGTACGCATACCCAATAAAAAGTTGCGAAGAGCGAAAATTATTTATTGTACTATATTATTGAAATGTTTTGAAACGTGTTAAAAGCTGGTTACATGTAAATATGTGTAGATTTTTTATGTTTTAAAATACATATTGAATTGGCTGACGCAATTTCAAGCTTGCACACACACACTGTTAAGTTTTCGCTTGGTATTGGTGAAAGAATACAAGTCGAATACCCAAATGGGAACATGAAGATACAAACACATGCAAAAGTCTTTGTTTGCCTACTGCTTGTGTTTGTGTGTGGATGAGAGAGAAACGGCGAACACTTTGGAATTGAAACACTGCTATAATTGTTGGAGCTCGCTCAGTGCGTCGATAACAAGAAGGGGATATAAGAAAAAACAATTGAAGGCAAACATTGAATACAAAAAAAATAACTATCAGGTTAAATAAATACACAAACATAAAATTCAATTAGGGCAGTCAAATTGCCAAAATGGATAGCACAACGACTGATGTGCGTTATTTTTTGGGTAACTGTACTAGTGGGGTACCACAATACATAGTTTCTCTCCCCATCAACCTATGAATAGCAGCTCCGCTGTTCGTCACACACACACACATATATTCAGATTGAGGCTTTTATGCGCGCACGCACACTTATACGTCTATGCTTAAACAGCTGGGAAACGGATTGAGATGTGAAACAAACACGTAAATTGTCTTTTTTCTGCTTTTGCATTCAAACAAATGCATACACAAAGAACATACATACACGTACACTCTAAAGTATGTTCCAATGTGTACACACACAAATAAAAGGAAAAAAAAAACAACTGACCAATGGACAAAGTAATAGCCTTTTTTAACGCAATAAAATTCATTGTTTAAATTTATATATGCTTACATTTTAACAGCCATTTTGTTGTTTTTATGTTGCGCAGGAATGTTGAGATTAATTAGTTAATCGAAAATTTTGGCGATAATCTTAATATTTCACTTGAAAAGAAGTGAACAGTTGATGTTGTCGATTGATTATACTAAGTATTTAACTAATTTGTACTGCAAAATGTATCACAGCTAACTTTTTGTTGTTGTCAGAGTTTCTCGCTTAAGCCAACATTTTCATTTTCTTTTTCTTTGCAAACAGTTTGTGGATCGATTTTTCCCACGCACTAGTTTAAAAGTGGTAGGTTTTTCTCATCAGCTGCACATAGCGTAGCCTGTTATTATTGACTTGGCTATTATATATTTTTTTATTTACACATTTGTTCTTGCATTAAGTGCTGTATAATTTATGTAGATTGAAATTATAAAAAATTTTATGCAAACACACACACATACAAACACACGCGCACACTCCCTATTACAGTCCAAACGGTACTTTGCTTTGTTGCTTCCAAATGTAAACTGACGTTGAAAAAGTGCAGAGAGCAGTTTAAATACTAGACAGTTGAAACAGAATGGAAATGGAATGGAATGCAAAACAACTTCTCTTCACTGTTTTCACTGCTTGAAAGCACTGCTTGCAAAAAACTCGACCCTATCCATAAGTAACGAAAAAGTTATCTTAAAACAAAATACATTCTATTTTTATTCCCTATTTAATTAAAAAAAAAAGAACAAGGGCGAAAAGATCGCTAAAACAACATCAATCTTATAAAAACAGAAGCAATTATTGCCTCACAGGTTTTAATGTTGACTCACAAAATAAAATGTTGCAGCGATTTTGCTTAGACACATTTGGTATTTAAAATACTGTTGCCGAGCCAAAATGAGTAATTTTGACATTGCATATATTGCCACTTGTTAAACATGTATTATTGTGATAGTGCATTAGCGGGTTACTTTAATAATTGTTAACAGGAGCAAAAATGGATATTATAAGTACTTTTATTTCGTATATATAATATATATATATATATATACGTAAATATATAAAGATGAAATTTAGATATATCTTTTCTTGCATTTTTCGATATTTAGTTTCATATCTTATCTTATTAGAATTCTTATGTTTATCACACTAATTCAGTGTACATGTGTTTGTATTTGGAAAAGTGAACAATTTGTGTATAAAGTGTGTGTATTCAAAAATTATCTGTTGCCAAGGGATTTCGTGAATGAACTAGAGGGGGCGACGTAAGTGGGTAGTGGAATTTCACATAGGAATACACACACACACACACACACACAGATCTGACGTATAAACATTCGCTCGCATGTGAGCTTCCAGAAATAAGCAGCAACAAGCTGCTTTTGTAAATAAATTTTGCAAAGATCCTAAATTTAATCAAGCAGTTAACACGTCAAAAAGAACAAACTTTTTACTTTTGAATCAAATATTCAGTAAAGTTAACATATAAAACGTCAAATAAGCAATAACCTTCATTTAACGATTTCGTCACAATACACACACACACACATACATTCTCATTCTTATTAAAAGAAACGCGTGGCGCAGGCCAGAAACTTTCTTAGTTAATTTTACATCAATAAAGTCGTTTTTCGCATTGAATAACAGTTCGTGGTAAATGTAGTGGATTAATAAAACACTTTTTAAATAAACTTACCCGGATGCCTCTGCGTTTTATCAGTAATTGGCTTCTTTTTTTCTGAACTGCGACACGACCAAATATATGTAAATATCTAAATGAAATGAGCCGGAGCAGAGCTGGCCGGCAGGTTCGCAGCCCATTGAGCTGGTTCATTTGAATTTTTATGAAAACTGACTGATTCCAGTTCGCTAAAAGACCGTGAACTGTATTATTTAGCTCATCAATGTATCATTTGAATTATGAATGTATTCAAAAACCAAGAACTACAATTATAATAATAAATACATATTATATTTTGTTAATTGTTTAACACAAAAGTTAGCATATTATTATATGTTTGTTTATAAATAAGTATTTTGAAAGCTACAATTATTTATGCGAAATAAACTCTAAATACTAGTTTCAATACTCTATTGCGAGATTATTGAGAGCTGTAATGTGGTCCGGGAGTGGGAACGCTTTGTAATGGTGAATCAAAGTCCACCGGCGGCTGGTCAATGACTGGCGTTTCTGGCGCTGAAGCTGATCCAATACGCTCCTGAAGCGATTCGTATAACTTGTGAATCTGCTCATTGTGTGCCGTTGTCGGTTGCATAGCCTTCATAAGAGTTGCCAAACGACCGGCGGGCAACTTGTTGAAAACATACCATAACAGCTTTAGCATGTGTCGAGAGGTTACGTTCTCCCGGGTCAATCCCGCGAATATGAACTCGTCGAAGAGTGTGGTGCAAAAGTCTTCTGTGGCAAACTCCTCGCTCATGGGTATGAGCAGGGCAATCAGGGAGTGCAGGAAGGGATCTTCGTAGGCGCGATCACCTTTGCAGGCCGACAAAATGGCCAATACACGCAGCAGACCAACACGATCCTTGCTGCGTGCCGTGTGCAGCGTGTAATACATGGCCAGGATGCTGGACACTGAGCTATCCTGTATATAAGCCTCCACAGCGTCCGGTGCCGGACCCGAATGCTCGATGACAGTTAAGGCGGACTCTCGCTCATCGGGCGGCAATTTGGCATGTAAACCGCGGCACTGATCATCCACCATGAGGGACATGAGAGCCGGCAGAAACTTGGTGACCACCTGGTTGTCCAGTTTGGGTTCTTTAAAGTCCTGCGAATCGATCATTACCCAGGCGCTTAGACCCAGGGCCAACATGCGTAGAAGCAAGATTAGTATCTGGTTATCTCGTGGAATGCTGTCATTGTTGATAAGATGCTGCAGTATCTTGATGGCGGATGTGGCCAAAAAATTGATGGCATATGGATCACAGAGAGTCATTGACAGATCGCCCAGCACCTGCTCTTGGCCCCTCTTGATGTTGTCTAGGAATCCCTGCAGTTCGCGCGAACGTTTTATGTCCACATTCTTCTCACGGATACAGGCATCCAAGCACCAAGTGAATTTGTGGCATGGATCAATTGAGATGATCTCCTGCACCTCCAGGTCATGCAGTGCCATCAGTAGCTCCGCTCGCAGTGTACAATAATGAACATTGCGTGTGCGTAAAAACAGAGTGCGGAGGAACTGCAGCACCATGTCGTACAGCTTGACGCTGTTTCCAATCATGTTGGCCAGCTTCTGGACAACCTCGCCCTGCCTGCGCACCTTTGGCGTTGGCTGAAAGAACAGATTATTCAGATTGGTGTGATCGAACAGAATGTGCTCCTTCTCTCTGATATACTGCGATAGCAGCGGTGACACCTCATCCCCAAACAGTGACTGATTATCGCGCCAAATCTGGCGCTTAACCTCGGTATCCGTGTCCGCATAGAGTTCGCGATCGCGCACCAAAACGCGCAGATACTTGTCATCGATGTGCTGCGTGTTCCTCAAAATGGCCATTACAACGGGTCGCAAGTGTTTCACACGCACAACTGGAAAGCTCTTGACCAGCAGATCCTTCAGTTTCTTTTCGCGTTCCTTTGGATCCTTCTGGCCCAGTTCGTTGATGTGTGCAATTAGCTTGTCGCGCAGCTCCTCCATCAGTGACGTGTGGAAGTCTAGTCGACGCACGCCGTGCAAATCCAACAGCGGCAGCATTGGACGCAGTGATGGCAATAAGACCCCATTTTCCAGCTGGAAACTTTCGATTGCTTTAAGTGGATCTGTGCAAGAGGTGAGTGCCTCGCGAAGAAAGGCCTGACCCGGTATATTGACGTCCTCCAGGCCAGTACCATTGTTTTTAACCGGAGTGCTCATTTTTAAATTTATAAGCAAATTTTTCCGTCTTATTGCGGCCAAAAGCCAAGAAGAACAAGATAAATTATGCACCAGGGCTGCACTAATAAAGAACAATTGGAGATGAACAATTTGACTAAGTTTGTACTTTTATGAAAAAGTCGAGAATATTATTTGTTTGCTTTAATGTGGTAGTTGACAACAAACTAATATTCCATTAAATTATTAAATATTTATACAGCTTTTAACAAATGCCAAATGTCACGGTTTTGTATACTAGATTAGTGATTCGTTACTTGTACCAATTAGCAGTTACGATTGTAAATAACTCACATCTCTAGAAAGAGCACAAGCACAGAAAAGCAAATTGGGTGGAAAACTGGCTATGGATGTGCGGAAAATTATACAGTGCATTTTTGGTGCCGAAAATTAAGATGCTACAATTATAAAATGTACAAATGTGTATTCACAAATAAACAAAGTCGCGGTCACAACAACTCAACCCTATATGTGCGTTTGTGTGCAAGATTCTGTGTTGCTGCTGCTGCTACCGGACGTTTTTGCTGAATAAGTAAAAAGGGAAGAGGAGGAGAAGTAAGAGTAGAAGCAGTACTCCTAGCTGCAAAGAAAAGCCTCGCTGTTGCCATAATTACAGGCAGCTTTGTGGGAGTTCAAGTTTAACAGCGCGCGCGTCTGTATATGTGTGTGTGCGTGTGTGTGTGTGTTTATGTTCACTAAACATTTTCGATGTGTGTGTAGCACCCCCAAAGGCGCTCTTTTTTTTTTGCACTGACTGTTTTAAAGTAACAACAACGATAACAACAACAAGAACGGCTTTACAGCGTTGCCAGTAAAGAGAGAGGGAGAGCAACAACAACAACAACGGTCGCTGACTTTCCGTTTGTTTTGTGCGCACATTCGCGTGCTTGTTGTCTTTGTTTGGTGCAATTCAGTTGGCGCTGCTTGTGTGCAACGCTTTTGAGCCAGCTTCGCTTTGTGGCCATCAGCTGGATACCGATTTTGTGACGGCGGCGACACCAACAACGCCGAAGTGGATGCCCATGCACGCGGTGGTCTGGGCATTGCCCAGGACTTTGGCATGGCCGGACCGGCCACTGGACCCCCAGCGCATATGTACGGTGCCATAGCGCAACAGGACAGTAAGTAGTTAACAAGTGCCAAAGGTTGCCACATTGCGTAAATGTTGACTAAAAATCACTAAGCTTAGAATATAAAACCTTTACCAAGTGGCAACCTTAAGCTATTTTGTTATGTTTGCCTGTTTTATATATATAACTTATCTTTAACTCTCTCGTCCGTTATTCTTAGTCATTGTGCGGGATATGGTACAAATGCCGCCGCCGCCGCCCTCGAATGCGCCGACCTCAGCGGATGCCTGTTTGAGCATTGTTCACTCGCTGATGTGCCATCGGCAGGGCGGTGAGAGCGAGGGATTTGCCAAGCGTGCGATCGAGTCGCTCGTTAAGAAGCTAAAGGAGAAACGCGACGAATTGGACTCGCTGATAACGGCAATAACCACTAACGGCGCCCATCCCAGCAAATGCGTCACCATTCAGCGCACGCTCGACGGCCGCCTGCAGGTGAGGCGCCAGTTTTGCCCCTTATCGCTTAGTATGGGGGGTCTAAATTGTATACATATATACTCGTATACTCGTATATTTGTTTACTTGTGTATTTTGTGGCATTTCCGTTTGCGATAGTCGATGATCATTCGTTTCATTTTTTTCTTGTTTTTGTTTTTGTAACAACAAACAACAGGTTGCCGGTCGGAAGGGCTTCCCGCATGTGATCTATGCACGCATCTGGCGCTGGCCCGATCTGCACAAGAACGAGCTAAAGCACGTCAAGTACTGCGCCTTTGCGTTCGATCTCAAGTGTGACTCGGTGTGCGTGAATCCCTACCACTACGAGCGCGTTGTTTCGCCGGGCATCGATTTATCGGGTCTGAGCTTGCAGTCGGGTCCCAGTCGCCTGGTCAAGGATGAATACTCAGCCGGCTCACTTGTTGGCAGCATGGACATCGATGGCAACGACATCGGCACAATACAGCATCATCCCACGCAGATGGTCGGCCCGGGTGGCTATGGCTATCCGCCGCAGGGTCCAGGCCCCGGTGAATACGGTATGTTCTCAAGCATATTTCATTATCCTCGAGTCGTTCTTTTATTTGGATTTGCGATCATTTGTTTATGATTTTCGTTTACTTTTTTTGTTTTTGCCCACATTATGGTTGGTTTTGAAGTCACCGATGCGAATCATATGAGTGCAATGTTTGCTGCCGGGCGAGCAATACCAAAAATTGAGCCAACGGACAGCGCCGTGCCGCGCAGTTCGTGGATGGTGCAGCAGCCACCGCCACGGCTCGGTCAGGCTGCACAGCAGCAACAGCAGCAGGCAGCACCGCAACAACAGCAGCAACCACAATCCCAATCCCAGCCAGCGCCGCACACTCTTTGTAAGCTTTATGTTTTCTTGATTTTCTTTACCGATGCGCGTATATATATACCTTAAATTGTTTGTTGTTCTTTCTGCCTATAACTAACTTTGGTTTTTTTTGTATTACAGCCGTACCTCATGGCATGCCGGGCATGGGTGCCATGAATCCTGGCCCCGGTCCTGTTATGGCGCCGCCACCCCCGCCCACACAAGCACAGAACGCCCAAGGCAATGGCGTGCATCATGCCCAGACCAGTTCACCCACAGATGCCGCAACGCTGGCAGCCATGCAGCAGCAACAACAGCAACAGCAGCCACCGCCAGGCGGTGGCGTTGGCGGCGGACTCAACGGACCCAATAGCGTTGCCAGCAATTCCACTGGATCTGCTGGTAGTGGTGGCCAGTACTATGGAGCGCCGCCCACAGGCGCACAAATGCAGAATGTCGGCAACGATGTTAGCAAGTTTGGCGGGAATGCGGGTGGCGGCAACACGGTCCAAACAACAGTGCACGCTCAACAACAACAACAACAACAGCAGCAACAACAACAACAACAACAACAACAGAATGGCTACGTGCCGCAAACGAATGCCCAGGGTACTGGGGCAAACAGTTATGGCTCGACACAGTCAACGTCTGCCCAGCAACAGCAGGCGACGGCAGCCAGTCAGGCGAATGCAGGTGGAGCTGGAGTTGGACAGGCGAGTGCTGGCGGTGGTACTGGCACTGGCGGCACCTGGACCGGACCCAATACACTTACCTACACACAGTCTATGCAGCCGCCGGATCCACGTACAATGCCTGGCAGCTACTGTGAGTGAAAGATTCCTTTAAATGCCCAACCAGTCTTATTGATAATCTTCATTTGCACAGGGAATTCCACACTGCCGAGTGACCTGGGTTCGCCACAACAGGCGCCGCAACAGCAACAGCAGCAACAACAACAACAGCCACGTTTGCTGTCACGTCAGCCAGCACCGGAGTACTGGTGCTCCATTGCTTACTTTGAATTGGACACACAGGTGGGCGAGACATTCAAAGTGCCGTCTGCTAAGCCAAATGTTATCATCGATGGCTATGTGGATCCCTCGGGCGGCAATCGTTTTTGTCTGGGCGCCCTCAGCAATGTTCATCGCACCGAGCAGTCCGAGCGCGCCAGGTTTGTTCGATCAACTGATCTATATAGAAGCCATGAATTTAAAATTCGTTCTCTTTACGAAACAGATTGCATATTGGCAAAGGAGTTCAACTGGATTTGCGTGGCGAGGGTGATGTTTGGCTGCGCTGCCTTAGCGATAACTCTGTGTTCGTACAAAGCTACTATCTGGATCGCGAGGCGGGTCGAACGCCGGGCGATGCAGTGCACAAAATTTATCCAGCCGCATGCATAAAAGTAAAATACATATAAATTCTTAAAAGTATTTAACTTTAACTTCTTCTTTTGACATTCCGACAGGTGTTCGATTTGCGTCAGTGTCATCAACAGATGCATTCGCTGGCCACCAACGCACAAGCTGCTGCTGCAGCGCAAGCAGCTGCCGTGGCAGGTGTCTCCAATCAACAAATGGGCGGCGGTGGCAGAAGTAAGTGATATAGAGCAGCTTGTTAATCATCAACTAATGTTTTTTATGCTCCTTTGCATATAAAAAAGGCATAACGGCTGCCGCTGGCATTGGAGTGGATGATCTGCGTCGATTGTGCATACTGCGACTGAGCTTTGTTAAGGGCTGGGGACCTGATTATCCGCGGCAATCGATTAAGGAGACGCCCTGCTGGATTGAAGTGCATTTGCATCGTGCACTCCAGCTGCTTGACGAGGTGCTGCATGCCATGCCCATTGATGGAGCCGCTGCCTAAAACAAAGTCTGCTCTTCCACATACACATAATACACACAAAGCATATTTATTATTCATAGCAGCGCAAAAGAGCAAAACGGATACAGAATGAAGATGAAGAAAGCACACCACGCGTCTAAGTGTTAGATTTAAGATTGAAAGTTTTGAGCAGCTATCGTTAAGTTAAGAGAGCAAAGTGCAAACAGAAAAAAGTATGAAATATTTAGCTTTGATTTGCAATTACAATTATGATTAGTTTTGCCTTTAATTATTTAATAATGATTTTTATAAAAAATTTAAACATCAGCTGTAAAACGTTAAGCAATTAGTTTTATGTACCATATTCAGACACAGATCCCCCACATACACCCATCTATATATACGCATATATACATATATATATTTGATAACTGACCAGCGGCACATCATTTTACGCCACACCTTCTGCCACAGCACAAACATACACAAACCCACACACAGCATTATACAACGACTACAGCCACAACAAAATATAGAATCCAATATCAAAGGCAAGTAACGAAAGTAGTTGTAATATAAATGTAATAAACAGAGCATAAAAACTAAATACAAGTTAATGTGGCCTATATCATAATATTTTTAATCATTGACATTGTTATAAAGCGCAGCTTTTAGTTGAACCTGTGCATCGAGCCAGGCGACCCACTTATCTGTGATGATTCTTTCTAGGGTGATCTCGTGAAAAACTTCCACGCGACATATCTCAACAAACTGAAAACTCTCGAACAGGCGCAGTGATACTGCATTGTCCATGTCAATCTTCACCTCGAACTTGGTTACCGGAAGATGCTGTTGTGCATACTTGAACATAAGGAGCATAGCCTCGCGACCAAATCCTTTGCCACGCGAGTCGGGGTCGGCTATCATAATCTCCGCCTCGGCTACATATTGGCTTGGGCTTTCCTCTTCGTGGCGCAGAAAGAGATTTGTATCGCCCACCATGGCAGCAATCTCATCATTGGTCCTCGCATATGTTTCAGCGCAAAGGACAATAAACGTTAGCTTGTCATCGTCCTCTCGCCAACTCTGTTGCATTGCGTACTCCTCATTTAGTGTCAGTTCATCCGAGGCAGTCAGGCTGCGCAATTCGGCATTACTCATCCATTCGTGATACTTGGGCACATGCTGTGCTTCATAGGGCACCAGCACTACGCGTTGCCCAGTCAATTTGGTTTGCTCGTTGAGTCGCATAAGCTCTAAATGCAAAAAGGGTCTGCTCTAGGGATGAGCACTTAAAGTGAAACACATATAAAATTATTTATGTATTAACCAAATTTCTTGAGATCTTGAATTCAAGTGCATAGGTCTTATCGATTATTAAATATATCGATAGCTATACAAGTTCACAATTGCAGCCTCGGAAATATGCGCGCTGCTGAAAAGTAAAACACAGCTGATCGCCGCCAAAGACGCGAATTGTTTGGGAAAAATCTTGTAAATATTGGACACGAATTGTTTGGAAAATATGCATTAAAAATGTCGGCACGCTGTCGTACCTGTGGAAAACTTATTTTTTGTGTGGAACTCAACGATCTATTCCAACAGACCGACAACATCATGCTGCATCAAATTGAAGTTTTAACAGGGCTTTTTGTAAGCGCTTTAATTAATGAAATATTCAATGAAAAAATGCACACACTAACATATTATTATTTTTTGTTGTTCATAGTTACTGGAGCAAGTTAATTTTCCGGTGCACATTTGCGGGCCATGCGAATTGGCGTTGCGAGAAGCAATTGTGTTTCGTGAGCGCGTTATTAAGACACATAAGCTGCTTTTGAACAGCAAAAGCATTGTTGATGCACTGGAAAAAATAGATTTGGAGGACGTTCAGGGTGTAAACCTGGATGTAAGTGACGAGGATGATATTGATTTGTCCAATTTCTATGAGGAAAACGACGAATATGACTATGCCGAGGATGATATGGCATACGATACATTGGAGCAGCAACATAAAGACGATGATCAGTTATCAGCGAGTGGTAAATCTGATAAGTCTGTACCGAACATAGAGACCGATGAGCCAATTGTAGTATCGCCTTCGTCGGCAGCTGCTCAAGTGGAATACGTAGAAGGCAAATTCGGTCGTACACAATCCAAACTCTATGCAGCGGTTAATTTTGCAATCGATACGAGGAACACACCCCGCATAAACTGGAGCAAGTTATCGGAGGATGAAATAGTTAGACTTAAACGTGAACGTCGAAGACGTGACTGCATTTGTGAGCTTTGCGGCAGGCACTTTACATGCCCCAGCAACTTCAAGGTGCATTTGCTACGACACAGCGGAGTGAAAAGTTTTTCCTGCAAGCAGTGTCCTTTAAAATTCTACACTCCACACTTGTTGCGGCGACACGAGTTGGCCCATCTATGCAAGAAGCCCTATTCCTGTCAGTTTTGTGAACAAACATTCGCCGATCACAGTGGACGCATTCAGCACGAGCGCAAGTAAGTATTTTCTTGAATAAGTGTTAAATATTTGAATATTTCACTTTCTTCTTTTACAGTCGCCACACAAACTATCGGCCATACAAGTGCACCAAGTGTGACAAGTCCTTTGCGGTGAGCAATAAGCTTAAAAGACATATGTTTAGCCATTCCGGCGTGCGTAGTTTTCAGTAAGTTAAAATCTTTGCATTGTTATTATAATGTCTTGAATGTTAACAACTGCAATTTAAATTGTTTTAAAGCTGTGAAGTTTGCAAAGTATCGTTTATGCGACGCCCCCATTTGGCAGCCCACTATCGATCCAAGGGTCACGAGCAGAACGTCCAAAATAACTCAGAAATGGGCAGCATTGTGGACATCGATATAGAAAATGTGCTTTCATAATTGTCTTCCTTATCGTTTATAGTTTGTAAGCTAATTTAATTTTAATTTTAAATAAACCTTTTGTTTGTATATGATGCCTAACTATAATACATTTTGAATATTAGTTAATAAATTGTTAAATTTCTAAAAGACAATGCAGTTAAGCAGCTCAGAAAATTATTAGAAAATTCCTTACGCTGGCTTATGGGAAAAATTAAAAGTTATTGAGGACATTTTCATTTAAGCCAAAACTTCTTTAAGCAACTTGTACTTTAATTAACTTGTTTAAAGAAATTGGAACTTGGAAAAAAAATACATTGATTGAATAAAGTTTTGTTAAAGATGTCGAACGGTTGTTACAAAACAAGGATTGCTAGAACACCTTGGCGGAATCGACGTACACTTAATTTAAATGGTATGCTTTGATTTTGATTTGGAAGCGACCTATCGATAAGGGTTTGTCCATAAAACTAAAGCGGTATGGCAGCACTGATTCTGCTAAAAACAGCTGTTTTGCCATACTAAATATTCAAGCGTGGCCTTCTTCGCAGCATTGTTTGTTATTAAGTTAAGTTACGTTTATACCATATATATATATTTTAAACGAATGCAAGTAAAAATTGTTAGTTGAAAACGGCGCGTTGTGTTGCAGGTGTAGCAACTTTTGCCTTGGTATTTTGTTTGACATAGTAACCATTGCGAAAGCAGTTACCCAAGCGCTGCCGGCATCAATTGCAACATCAATAAACAACAACACCAACAAGATAAAGAAAACGCGTTTATGCATATGCATGCACTAATTAATGTGTGAAGTGCGTTCAGTACACAAGTATGAGTAGGAAAAAAACAAAAGAGATAAAAAGCGAAGCATAGTTCGTACATAGATTGGGTTTTCTAGCTTAACCAATGTGGCACTTCCAATGAAAAATCAATTCGAAATCGTTGGATGTTCTCAGTATTGGTTATTGGCCAGGTGAACCCAAACACAGCTCTAAAAAAAATAAAACCAAATATACCCAAAAGCCGAATAGCATAAGTCTAAAGTTTACACATACACATATATACATACAACCATACATACATTAAATGGCAGAGTCGAATCTGCCAGATGCAGCGCCACCTATGGACGAGGCTGATGGAACCAGAGCAGTCAAACGCCAACATGTGGATATTGAGGAGCAAGAGCTCAAAGTGGCCGGCTTTTCCCTCAGTGCCATTAAGGAAATGCGTCAGACACGTGATGCCGAGCTCAAGTCGGAGCCAATAGATCAGCAGCTGCGCCAGTTTCAGGTGCTCGACGAGGTAGCCACAGCCAGTGAGGATGATGACTCAAGTAAGCAATGATTTACACACATACATATACATTCACAAACAAAATAGTTACATATATTTTTGTTGACTTCCTCGGCACATGGCATTAGCTATACAGCTTCTACACAAGTTGTTATCTTTAGATCTTGCCAGAGCTTATCATTGTCTAAATAAAACCCGATAAAGCATTATGTATGTTGCTGTGTGAATGTAGATAGCTACCAAGCGCATTTGCTTAAGTAATTTCAAGCTGCTCACTTGCTGCAATTTAATGACAAAAACTTCTGTGATACCTGATCCCTGGTCTGACCGTCCGTGGAGCTGCTCTATTTAACGATGCGCATGCTACCGATTCTCCGCCTGGAATTAGACGAGCACGTATCGTTTAACGCAGGTATATCTGATCACAACTTATTTGAATGATCACTGTGTAAACCTATAAACGGGTTTTCCGTAAACTCCGATTACGTGTATACTATTTATTTTATTTTATTTTTAAGGTCAATTAGCTCAACTTATCTTAAACATTACATTGCAGATGACAACTGCGGAAAACTGAATGGTGACAACTACTCGGAAGATGACGCCGAAGCTGGTGACTACGATTCATCCGATTTTGATGACGAGGAATTAGAACAACTGCTAGATGAGAAGCTGCCCGAGGATTTTCGTGAGTCAAAGCGACCCAAATACGAGCAGCGCTTCAAGACTGTGCTCTTAGGTAAGTGAACTAAAAACTAAATCCATTCAAAATCAGCTTAAATTGTAATAATTATCTCTTCGCTAACAGAGAAGCGGCACAATCATTTTGAAGTACTGCCGGAGGGCTGGGTGCAGGTGACCCATAATAGTGGCATGCCGCTCTTTCTGCATCGCAAGTCGCGTGTCTGTTCAGCGGCTCGACCGTATTTCCTAGGCACAGGCAGTGTACGCAAACATGCTGTGCCGCTAAGCGCAATACCCTGTTTAAACTATCGACGCGCACTGGACGAAGAGGCGGATCTTGTGGAGCTGCCCTTAAAGCAAGAGGAAAAGCAGCCAGAGGAGAGTAAAACTGAATCAGTGCCCGCTGGGGTTTGTCCTGTAAAGCATGCTGCAGCACCCCAACCCATGGAGGTGAACGACAAGGAGAATACAAACGCGGCTGTCACTGAACCCAGCACAAGCGACGCTTCTACAACAACTGAGGCATTCAAGTCGATAATTCCTGCTGCGAAAATCGTGACCGTTAAAGAGAACACACAAAAAGAGTCGGTGACACCGGATAACCTGAACGCGTATTGCCAGAAACTTTTTAAATTCAAAGTGGTTCGCGTGCTTCGCTTTCGCAGCTGGAACGCACGTCGCAAGTTTACGAAGAACCGCAAGCTAATCAAGAACATACAACGACCAACGCTGCCCGATGGCACCAAGCTCATCAAGTTTCCCATTCTAGCAGTCGGCGGTACAGGCGGTGGCAATAATCCGCGCGGACGTGGTGAATGGATCATGAATCCGAATGGCAAGAGTTATGTCTGCATATTACATGAGTATGTTCAGCATGCACTAAAGACCCAGCCCACGTATGAGTTTAAGGAGCTGCAGAACGCTGCCACGCCCTATTCGGCAACAGTTTCCGTTAACAATTTAAAATATGGCACTGGCTATGGCACTAGCAAAAAGCAGGCTAAATCGGAGGCGGCACGCGAAACGCTGGAAATACTTATACCCGATGTTAAGGACAAAATAACGGGCAACAATAAGGATCAAAAGTCCGGAATTGTCAAGAAGACGCAAAGTGATCTTTCCGTAAGTGTAGTTAACTTTTTGTAGTAAGCTTTCTCACTCGACTCACAATTGTTTTTTGTTGTTGTTGCACAGGTTTTTGACGATATTCGCATTCAGGATCCGCGTGTCACCGAGTTCTGCAACAAAACAACGGAGCCATCACCTAATGCCATTCTGTTGACATGCCTGCAACGTAACTATGGCAGCGATGTACAGGTGACACAGGAGATCAATCGTACGTCCAACCATAAAAATGAATTCACCATGACCGTGGGCAAGCACACAGCCAAAGTGATTTGCAAAAATAAACGCGAAGGAAAACAACTGGCATCACAGGCTATTTTGCAGGTGAGCTATCCGAATATATATATTAATATTCTGATTTTGTAAAACTTTCAAATATCCTTCTCTTCAGATTTTGCATCCGCATATACCAACTTGGGGCTCACTGCTGCGTCTATATGGCAACAACTCGATCAAATCGTTTAAGGAAAAGAAATTGGAGGAGCAGGAGATAACTGTTCTGCAGAGTAAGGCGGCTGTAAATCAACCCAACTTTGCCATTCTCGACAAACTCAAATGCGAAATGGAGAAACTCAGCGCTAAGCATCAGGGCGTTCACACCATGGGCACTTTTGTGCCGCCCAATGATGTTGACTTGCCCACATCCTCCGGTTCCAATTTACACAACGTTGAATTATAGTTGAAGGCTTTTTCGTCGTTAAGCTTTATGCTATCCAAGTTTCATGACAAACTTTGACACACTCTTGCGATCCAACAAAATATGACAAAATGATTTTAATCGTCTCAAAGTATAACGAGCGAAAATATCATCATCAAAATATGACAAAGTGTTCTAAACGTCTTAAAGTATAACAAGCGATAAATTTGTCTCAATACTCTGATACCAGTGACAATATTAGTGATAACTGTTTAAAGAAAGCTTGGGCTTAACCTGTGCAGAAGATGCCTAGATCTTAAGTTCATAAATGATCTGTGACTTATCCTTATTTACTTTATTCTTTTTTGAGCTTTTTGCTTTTTTTTATAAATTCGTTTCTTGAGAATCTAGAAAAGCTTATTTGTGTATTTTCGTTTACAAAGTTGTGTTTAGATTATTATAAATTTCGATTTGCTTTCATAAACTGATTACGAAGTTGCGAGGGAAAACCTTTGAGTTTCAAAGTTGGATGGGCTTTAAATTATGCTAGTACTAATTGAATTTGTTTTTATTTCCATTTCCGAGTCACAGGATGTTATTCCAGCTTGTTTCTTATCTTTGGTATCAGAGTATTCAATCAATATAACATTAAATGTATCTGATAAATATAACGGCTATAAAACTAATTGCACCTAATATTTTCCAAGAATTTACAAGTTAAAATGAATAAAATATACAACTCTTATAATATCACTTAAATTAACTTTTCCAAAGAACTTAATATTTTTAAAACTTCCCTAGAGAGAAACGCTTGAGTATTCAAATAGTAATTTTCGTAGCCATTATAACGATATATGTTTCAAAATGATAAATGCATATGAACAACAAAAATGAATTATTTGAATATGCTTTATAAAGATGAGAGCTTTTAGCAGGTAAGTTGCCATAAATTCATACAAATTTCAAATAAAAACAATTTGCATTGGTTTGTACGTTTATGCCGTGTGTATATATACGTTTGTGTGTGTATATTAATGTGTGCGTGCAATTATTTAAAAGACAATGCAGTCATAAATTATGCTACATTTTCATTTCATTCTAACGCTTCGTTTTTTATCGCATTCCTCGGACACACGCACACACACACACAAACACATCCATACATCCATACACATTCACAATGAGAAACAGGCACGCGCAAGCGAATTCGCCGCGCTGGGCAACACTGTTTACTGCGCAACGAGAGCGCGCAGCATCGTCTGCTCAAAGACGAACGCAAAAAGAAGAACATTTTTGCCGTTGTTCCTTTAACCGTTTGCCTGTTTCTTCAGTATTTGTTCGTTGCGTGTCGAGTGCATAAGCAGGCAGCTGGTTCGTAAGCTCTGTGCCGCCAAATCCGTATTAATTAAATCACTTTGAATTGAAAACACAAACACACACACACACGCACATACACATCGAATTGTATGCAGGTGCCAAATGGAATAAACAATCGCATTATCAATGTGAGTCGGTCAAGTGTTGCTCTATCGTTACATTTAATTAATGACAAAAGCAGGCATTATACTATATTTATAATATGGCAGCCAAACGTGCTTTCGTTTAAAATTTACAGTTTTGCGAAATTGGGTCTCGCGTGAAAAACCGAAAAAGGCAAATAAACGGGTATACATTTCGTCGTCTTTGCGGCTGCCACTGCCGCTGCCATAGTCGTTGCCGTTGCCGCTGTCCTATTCCTAGTGCCATGTATCATTATTACACACACACACACACAAACAAACATAAACGCGTTCACATGCCGTTATACACATGCATACATGAATAATGCTCGGCCAGCGCTATTCAAATACATGTAAATTATGTAAAAAGCGATTGGAATTTTGTCAACGCAACGCCCGCATTGAAATCAGCAACATTACCAGCAGCAACAGCAACAACAAAAACAACCACAGCAGCATCAACATCAACATCAACAACTAAGCACACAAAGGTAAGTGAGGCGCATCAGGCGCCAAGTGTCAGTCAAAAGTTGGAAAATTCAATAATCCGCCAGAGGGCGCCAATAGCGTCGCATCCCTACCATAATATGATTCCACTACCCCCCCCCCCCCCCCCCCCCTCACCAAAAATGGCATATCAAATGTGTTCGCTTTGCATTCGTTGTCCGACGTCTGTTGCGTCGTTCAAAAAGTAGGTTGACTTTTGGTTTTGCTTTGTTTGCCAATTCGCGCAATTTCAATTTTTGGTTTCGATTTCACTTTCAGCTAATTTCAGTAAATGAAAGAAAAACAATAAGCAGGCACTTTTGACACATTTGTATCTCCTTTTTTCTCTTTTTTTTTTGTTTATTTATTTTAGGGTCAATTGAAGTGACCCAATCTGGTGTCAAAGCCGTGTTCTTTGATCTTGGATAAGCAAATTAGGTGGTTTTCTTTATGCTTGCCCAAAACGGTAAACAAGATAAACACAAGCAGATAAAAATCACGAATGTAAATTTGTCTTTCAAAAGTCGGAAAGTCGAAAATAATGAAGGCTTAATATGTTCTTTTCTTGTCTCTTGGCCCTTCTGTAAGGAAAAGTATCAACTATAAGTTCCATGTCAGTACTTATTTTTCTTACAAGGAAAGGGTTTTGATAATACATGTAAAATTTAATGGAATTATACTAAACGCAACACACTAACAACATGTGTGTTTAAAGTTGATTGGTAACACTCTCCGACGTTGTTGTTGTTGTTGTTATTGTCTCGTTTGCCTTGTTAACCTCTTGCTGTGTCTTAAATGTTTCATTTTCTTTTTCTGGGATGGGTTCAAATTGTGGCTCTTTTGGGACAACAGGCTTTGTACTAGACTTACGATTAGGCAAGAGCATGCCTTCCACCACCACACCGAAGGGTGCCTCCATAATGATGTAAATTATATAGAACAGCAGCAAGACAAAGCCGACAAAGCCACCCCAGAAAATCAGCATCTATTGAAAGAAACGTAGTATACAATATAATGAGTGTCATCCGAGGACCACTTTATAAGACTAATTCCACTTACCACATCGTAATCGGAGATGAATGTGTTTCTTCTCATACGCCTTCCGTTTATTTGTTGTATGAATATGTGAAAAACGTAAGCAGAGAACGAGAACTTCGAGAGGGGGGCTGTCACATTGGTGAAGAGAGGAAACCAATCCACCGTAACCAGGCAAAAACCATCCAGCCAAGCGATGCGGGTCAGTGTATAATATGATGCCTCCGACAGCATTGATAAAGATGGATTCATCCAATTGGCATTTGGTAGAAGCACATATATCGAGGTGAATATCCAACCTAAAAGACTTTTTGCAATTCAGATGCAGAAAATATCCAAAAAGTTGGGTCACCATCAACCAAGGAGCAGCATGCATGTAAAGTTGAAATCTAGTGTCAACCCAAAGTTGAAATTAGAATTATTCAGGAAAATTTCATTTCGACTTACTCCATAAAAATTTGAATATTGATGAAATAATATGAATTTGCATATCCACTGCCAAATACCAGCTATGATTAATGCACTGCAACGAAAAGAAGTCAAGTTTTAACTTATTAAATCTGGTATCGCATAGTTTTGTAGGTCAAGTAAGGTCCAAAACCAAGTACGTTTGCAATGATTATAGTCATCAAATTTAATACTATCAAAAAGTGGACCATCACCAAAATGTGGTAAATGAATCATATATATGAGTATGGCCAGAGCCAGACGACAAGGTTGAGGCGCAAATAGCAATGAAGATACATCAAAGGAATGTTCAGTTTACCCTTTGTTCGAACAAAAAAGAAAAGAGTTTTTCAATACAGATAACAAACTCACTTTTTCAAAGAACGCAGACCAATCATAATTAACAACATGCCACTAAGAAACAAGAATGTATCCACTGAGAAGTGCAGAATGAAACTTGTTTAGGGTTTTTAAAACACTAAAAGAGAAAGTTATATATAAAGCTTATATCTGTCAAGGAATCATTTGAATTCGAGCAAACAATGTGACTTACATATTTTATTAGAAATTGGCAATATTTAGTGAAAACAAGACAAAGAGATTCTGATGTCCATAGATAACCCATAACAAAGACATGCAGCTAATGCCATGCAAACAATCGACAATATTCGAATTCGCTTTGAGCTTCACCACTTGCCATAACCCTATCATGCCCCATGAATCAAGCACTAGAAACTTAGAAATAAGACCGACTTACACAGCATGTGTAAGTCAACCTTCTCTTAATGGCCCACATCTTGCCGGAGAAGACGCCACTTATCAGTTGGTTTATAGCCGCTAAGCATTGTAGATCACGCTGGCTAGGCAATCGCGAGTTGGTCTGTCTGTGAAATATTTCTAAAGTGTTGGGCAAATTTTACAGCAGGAAAAAGCATCTCAAACGCATCTTATTGTATTCCTCGTTGGCAAACAAATCGCCCATCCTTTGCAACTGATCAAAGTTGATTAAAGAAGTCTGCGCAAGTTTGCCAAGAAAATTTGACGAAATGGAGATAAGCTAATCGCTTGTTGGAAACGAAACCACTGACGATTAAGTTCAAGTACATTATCTTAACTCATGCATTGATCTAAAATGAAGTTTAGAAACATCCGGGCACAAAGTCTGAAAATGTACTTTTCATATGATATAACAACAAATAATATATATGGTCATTAATTGCTATCTAAAAAATATCAGCTTGGGAAACTATTTATCAAATATTATCGATACAATTTTCGACAGTTGTTAAATATTAATAATTAATCAAAGAACTTATCTATCATAGAGTAATATTTTTTAAACGGTTGGATTGATACGCCAACTTTTTTCATAGACTTCAGAACATATCAATTAACTTGAAATCAAAAATCTATTTCAAAGTTAATAGTACTTCAGCTTTAGCTTATCTTGACAATATCAAGTGGCTCTATATTATGATTCTTTATAATTCACGTTTTAATTGTTTAGCACAATACTATCAACACTCATTATGTTAACGACAAATATTTCGTCACATTTTCACACCCAGACTGTTATTATTTCTTGATAATTGATAATGTTTAACACAAATTTCATTGAGAAGAAGTCAAGTGCCAGGTGTCACCCAATATATTTTTCATACTTTATCAACCTTCGTCTACAAATTAAACACTAATAGAAAACTAAAACAAGTAAGAAGGCTCTAGTCGAGATATCTCGACTAGACGATACCCTGATCCCTATACTTTCCGCGTACAGTCAGTGCTTGCAAGTATGTGTGTGTGTCTGTATACGCGCATACTCCATACTGCATACACAACTTCAATGTCCCATATCTCCGGTGTTTCTTAACCGATTTCAATAACAATTACACAGATTGTCATTATTTTGTATTATAATTCAAAGGGCATCCCAAAGTTTTCCAAATTAAAGATTTTGCTGTTATCGATCCCATGTGTATATCGGAAACGGGAAGAGTTATCGAAAATCGCTGCCTAGGGATTAGGCGAGCTTAAGTTCCAAATCTGGAGTCTCTAGCTCTTATGGTCTCTGAGATCGACGCGTTCATACATACGGACGGACAGACGGACATGGCTATATCGACTCGACTATTGATGCTGATCAAGAATATATATACTTTATAGGGTCGGAGATGCTTCCTTCTACCTGTTACATACTTTTTGCACAACTTCATTATACCCTTTTTTCCCATTTTTAATGGGATCAGGGTATAATTAGGTAGAATTTCAAATTTAGATTTCGCCAGAAGGCGTATTGTGCGATTATCGTGAACCAAAAAATTGGTTTTCCCATTGCAAATATTGTAATGGGTTTTTAGTTTGATAGATTTTGCGAATATTCATAATAATCTTTACGTATTCTTCCACATACTGAATACTAACAAAAATTTCACTTACACTTTCACTGGTATAAAGACCGAGTTAGACTCATGGCTAAGTCGTGCAAAGACTAGGTAAGAGACTTGATGAGTCGTTTATTTTTAAGCTTAACACTTATTATTAATACTAGTAGCTACTAACTAAGAAATCTGTAAAATGTCGATTTCGATCAGTACTTAAAGTCGAGTGCTGCCTTCCTCTGGGCTTGTTTTTGCGGTTTCTACATCTACTTCCAGCTGTGATGCCAAAGTTGACTGAGATTTAGGGTCCAGGGGGGGCTCATTGGGAATATCTGTCTTTGGTTTGGGCCTACGACTTGGCATTAGCATGGTCTCAAGAACTCCAAAGGGTGCCTCGATAACGATGTACATGACGTAAGCCACCAGTAACGTGAATCCGAACGTTGACCAAAAGCTTAGCATCTATCGAATGTATAAAGATATTCTCAAAACTTCAGTATAATGTGAAAATCTCTACTTACCATATCGTAGTCGGAGAAAAATGTGTTTGTTCGCACACGACTTCCATTTGTTTGTTGTACGACCATATGAAAGATGTAGGCGCAGTAGGAAATCTTCGAGAGAGGCTGCCACATTGATGAAGAGAGGAAACTGTTGGCCAATCCTCCGTAGCCCTTCATGCAGGCAAAAACGACCCAGCACAAGCCCAAGGGCCAAGCAATGCGGGATAATGTATAATAGAAGGATTGATCCAGTATACTCAATGCGGGAGTTCTTAGCTGCCCTGCAGGATACAGGGCAAATATTGAGGTAAACAATAAAGCCATGCCGACAATCCAACCCAGACAGATTGAAATGCGGCTTAGCGTAAAGGATTTGTTGCGATTCGCATGAAGAAAGTATCCAAAAAGCGCCCCAATCAACCATGGAGCTGCATGTGTATGTGTGGCAAAGTAAATCTTTCGCTGAGTTTCACCAGAAACTATTCCTTGTCTGAATAAATATAATAAAATATTTATAAATAGAAACATTTGAGAACCTTACTCTGTACTCACGCTAAATGTAAAGGATACTTTTTCGTCATCATTGTCGCGAAAAGACAGCCGGAGAGTAGAAGCATAAGAACAAAGATTCCAGCTGCAGCTTTCTTGCCCCATTTGTATAAAGCGATAAGGAATATTGGTGAAATAATATAAAGTTGCATGTCCACCGCCAAATACCAGGCATGACTGACGCACTATATATAGAGTGAGGTTTGGTTAGAAAGTTAATGAAGCTTCTTTCTGTACCTGACTTACCATATCTGCTGTCGCATAGTTTTGCAAGTATAGTAAGGTCCAAAACCAATTTTGCTCGCAGCGTCTGTAGTCATCAAATTCAATGCTACTTAATAGTGGTCCATCAGCGAGATAGGGCATAAGCTTCATATAGACAAGAATAGCGACTGCCAAAATGGGAGTTAGGCGCAAATAGCGATGAAGATACATTAATGGCACATTTAGTTTTCCTTTGGTTCTAAATAATAAATTGAATATTTGTAATTCGATTTTTTATGTTTCCCTCAAACTTACTTTTCCATAGAGCGAAGTGAAATCATTACCAACAATAATCCGCCAAGAAACAAGAAGGTATCCACCGAAAATTCATTAAATTTAATAAACATGCTGAAGGGATTCTGTAGCCACTGTATAATACAAATATCTATCAAATCAGCTGTCATGTTTTGTCAGAAAATCAATGAAACAAACTTACGGTGAATATTTTTAAGGAGTTTATATTGGGTGAGAGAGCCGCTATTATGAACTGATGTCCATAAATAACCCATATAAGGGACAAACAACGCATTCCATTGAGACAGTCGATGACATTGGGGTTAGTTTTTGGCTCTACAAGTCGGAATACAGTGCGAGTGTTCGCCCGTGCTGAAAAGGCCTTAATGAGAATTGGAAGTTTATCTGTGGGATTGAGAAATTGAAAATAACTTAATGTCTTTATGCCATTCTTCTTTTAACAATACTCACTTTGGTCTTCATAAAGAAGATAATCGCAAAATGTGGCCAAAACCATAGCAGCTGCCAGGATGGATAATAATACACTGAAAACACAAAAGTTATAAATTTGTTAAAGTTTTAAAATACATGTACATGTTACCTACATGGTAAATATGGCTAAGCCATCTAATGGTTCTCGTTCAGAAGTCCTGCAATTATCCTCTTTAACTAATTTAAAATTCAGCTGAACACCGATTAGCTTTTGTAGCGTCTGTTTTAGGAAAGTATTCATATTGGTAGCAGAGCAGGAGGCGGGCAGACAAATTCCAATGCCCAATTCAGTACCAAGTGATTTTAAGACAGGAATCTTAGCAAGACAGTATTTACCCTGAATTTTATAGCTGTCGGAAAGAGTTTTCTTAATCCCAATGCACTCATCGAAGTTGCCCAAGTCGAAAAGGTTTCCGTAAAGTAATCCCTTGGGAAAAGTTCCCCACGAATCGAACACTGGAAAAAATAGTTAGTCCTTGCTCTAGATAAGCCTAATTTGACTTACTTCTTATTGACCAAAGCTTTCCAGAGCTAAGACTATCTATAAGTTGAGTTATATCCGCGAGACATTGTAAGTCCTGCTGACTGGGTAATCGCGTATCGGGTAAGTCCAAGTCTCTGTGTGAAATATTTCCAAAGTGTTGTGAGAACTCGAAAGCAAGAGATCGGTGTTCCATAATGCGTTGGTATTCCTCCATATCGACCGAGTTGTCCGGATCTAGTTGTATGGCTCTGACGCGTGTCAGGCCAAAAAGGAGCAGAACAATAAATATTTTGACCATTTTGAACGCGAGGCAGATTTGTGACTAACACAGTTGTGATATGGGAAGGCTTTTTATATTGGTCAAATAACAGGCATTACAAAGCGATAAGCATAGTATTCAGCCTACTTAAGCTTATCTTAGCCTTATCAAGCTGGTCCTATCATGATGTTTAGTACAATACTTTATTCACTTTCATACGATTTATTAAGTATCATGAAACTGAATTTATGCACGGGTTAACACGTTAAAAAGTTTTTACGAAAAATATTAGTATTTTTGTTATTTAAACGCATATGTTTAATTTTAAATTGTATTTTTAAAGTTAGTTAGACTTACCAAGAAATAATTACAAGGTATTTTTCAGTCCATCACTTTTAGCTACGGTACTCATATTAGTTAAAAAGCTAAAAAGCCTTTGGCTGAATCGAAATTAGTCATTGATTAGCTTATGAATCAGATGTGTCATATCAATCGAACACTTCAGAACCGATTTCTAGCGCCGAATATTTCTGATACCTAATCATTCTTTTAAAGCAGACAAGGAAAATACTTTGATTTGATATTGATAGAAATATTATTATGAATTCTGCTGAAATACGAATTTTTAATGGGATCTGGGTATAATCCCATTAAAAATGGGAAAAAGGGTATTATGGTTTTGTGCAAAAGTATGTAACAGGCAGAAGGAAGCATCTCCGACCCCATAAAGTATATATATTCTTGATCAGCATCAACAGTCGAGTCGATATAGCCATGTCTGTCTGTCCGTCCGTCTGTCCGTCCGTATGTGTGAACGCGTCGATCTCAGAGACCATAAGAGCTAGAGACTCCAGATTTGGAACTTAAGCTCGCCTAATCCCTAGGCAGCTTTGTTTCCGATTTTCGATAACCCTTCCCGTTTCCGATATACACATGGGATCGATAACAGCAAAATCTTTAATTTGAAAAACTTTGAGAATTTGAATTATAATACAAAATAATGACAATCTGTGAAATTTTTATCGAAATCGGATAATAAACACCGGAGATATGGGACATTCAAGTTTTGTATGCAGTATGCAGTATGCGCGTAGACACACACACACATATACTTGCAAGCACTGACTGTACGCGTGAAGTATAGGGATCAGGGTATCGTCTAGTCGGGATTTCTCGACTAGAGGCTTCTTACTTGTTTAGGTTTTGCGACTACGATAAGATAAAAGGAATTTTATTACAAGTAATCTTTTACTCTATTGAATGATTGGAAAATTGAACTTTTTTTTTTTAAAGGAGTCGCTATGATTAAAAATGTTAACTTACAAATGATTCATTGTTTTGTTAATCAACTTTTAAGCATCGATTTGAAACGTGTTAAGTGAAAGGTTGTTAAACCATTGCTAATTGAACAAAACCAAAAGACTCAAATGTGGTTTCTGACTAAATTGAAATAGCAAAATTTGTTTAGAACAAGTTTTCAGAAGCGCTGCGGTGTGTTATAATCCAGTAAAGTAAGATAAGTGTTATGAAATAAGATTTAAAATCAAAAATAAAACACTTTCGAATGCAAATACACATAAAACATTTCGCAGTCACAAAACAAATTTAAAATAGGCTTAGCAAATCCTTTGCAAAAACTAAGACAGACACAAAACAAAACAAAAATAATATATAAAATAAAAAACACCCTTCGGTTTAGCGCCGCATTATCAAGAATGAGAACGAGAAAAATCAATAAACATTAATCTTGGCGTGATTTTGCCTTTATTCAGCGCCATTTGCGTATTTGATGCTGCCAATTCCGGGATATTTGCTAAAAAGATTGAACTTATACCAAAAAAAACGCAAAAGCAAAAGCACGGAAAGGCAAGGCAAGGCAAGGGATACCAATTATCATTACCAGGACCTTTGGCTGCCTGCTTGTCAAACTGATGAAAACTCAATTTCGAACGGAATTCACGCGATTGAAAGATGAGACACCACTAATCTAGGGCACAATTATCAACACTGTGGTTGTTGTGGTTCCTCCCTGTGTCCCTGTGTGTGTGTGTGTGTCTGATGGATTTGCGTTCTCTTCCTGTACGACATGACAGGATTACCGTCTAAAATGATGGCTGAAATTAGAATGCTTGTCAATATGTCAGCACATCTACTTCCTACACCAACACCAACACCAACAACACCAACGACAACGACGACAACGACAACGACGACTATTTGGACAACGTGAAACGTGTTGTAAAGGCTTTATAAAGATTGGCATGCCTGATTGACTTTATCAAACGCGCGTTCTTATTATTCACATACCATATTAACACATTTACAAATCCAAAATATGTCTAGTTTGTGGTTGCTTTAGGAATTTTCACAACGTGGCTAATTCGACACGCTTGGTCTTGCGTGTGTGTGTGTGTGTATGTGTGTGTTTGTGTGTCACCTTGAAAATTTCATAATTAAACTCACACACACACAAAACAGGCTAAAGAACCTTGTCGACGTTGTCGTTTTGGTTGCAGATATTTACCTTAAAGAATTCTAATTAAATCATTGAAAAACTTTTAGGACTTTGTGCTGATTCATGTGTCCTGGCAGCTGCTACTTTTCCAAGCTGGGCCTCACCAAACTTTTCCCTTTTTCTGGCCTCAAAAGAATTCGCTTGATTTGTATACCCTGCAGTCTACTCAAAGAGTCAGACAAATCCAGCATCTTACATGTCAAATAATGAGCCGAGTCGTATTATTTGTTTTGCCCATCTGTGTAGGGTACACTTTCAGTTCGGCAGTCAAAGGCTTCATATCATTTGAACTTGTTCAGTCTTTTTTTGTGTTCTTTTTCGTTGTTTTGGCCGGGTTGTTGTTGTTGTTGCCTCCACTTGGAGCCGACTAATTTGTGGTGTTTGCTTTGGACTTTCGGCTTTGGCCATGCCAGCCGACGCTCTTTTGGCTTATGCAAAGCATGCTTTCTAAAAAGCCCTATATGTGCCGCCGCCGCCGCCGTCGTCGTCATTGCCTTTCCCCTCAAGACTGAGCCAGTAGGCCGCCAGTGCGTTGGATTTGCCCAGTAAACGGATTGTGGACAAAATCGAGGGAGGGGTGGGAGGGGGGGTGCTCTGCTTGGCAACTTGCTTTTGCCATATCACTATTTCATGTCGCCATACACAAACACAAACACACACACACACACACGGCCTCAGACACACATACATGCAAGATTCATAGACTCATAAATCTTTAAGTATTGAATACCATTTTTGCATATAGTACATAAGTAAGAACTCACACCCAAAAACTTTTATCCAGTCTCTCGACCCCTCATTCCCACTCAACCCCCCTCTTCCATTAGTTTCGCTCACAACCTTCAAAATGGCCAACCAACGTTCAGGCTGGCCGAAATATATTTGCAAAACTTTGCTTGAGGTGAGCGCAAACAACATGGCGCCGAATACCAAGCAGCGAGTGTGTGAGCGAGTGTGTGTGTGTGTGCGTGTGCTTACACCCAAAAAAATTAATTGCCTATTATTATCAGAAAAGTGTCTAATTTGTTCGAATTGACTTTCGGAGTGTTCGGAGAATTATTCATTTGTTAATGTTTGGTTTCAAATGTAGGGAAAGTTAAGGTGGAAACATACACTTTAGAATAACTATAAAATGTTTGAATTTCTTATTGAAGGGCGAATAAAAATTTCGTGTTATTAAAAAAATCGATTTAATAGGGATTTTTTCTCTGCTTCTCTAAGAGAAACTTTAGCATAAATGAATAACAACTAATTTGAAACTTTTTACAAATGAATAAATACAAGTTTTTTCGTTTGAATATGTTTATGTTTGCTAAATATTTTGGCGTAGTGTAAAAAATTTCGCTGACCAACTGGCCGGCAACATTGGATGCCAATTTAGCGTACCGATCTAACCGTTAGGCACCGTTAGCTATATGTGTAACAGAATCTATATAGGATGTAGGGTTGTCGCCGCCACTGGCGGTCGTTGTTGGCCCGACTCGTACGCGCTTGCTAAAATCCACCAAATTAATGTTGTATCTACGCACATATATACACGTACACACAAACATACATATTTGAAGTTAACAGCCCGCATATACGAGTATATATAGGCTCCATATGCTTCAAGCACTCGCAACAAACACACACAAACACACACATACTCAGTCAGTGAAGCGTTCGAATTGGTGGGGGAAATATACTCGTATTCATGAAATGGAATAACTAATGACTTTATGCTAGAAGCGTGTTTTGTTAATTGCATTTGCTAAAAACGAGCCACAATTCTATTCGAAGGGCTGCTCAGGCTGTGTTGAGTTGGGTTGGGTTGGGTTGGGCTAGTCAGATGTTTTGGGTGGCTATATAAACATAGAGTATGGTATACTAGTTTGGTAGTTTGGCAACTTCATTGCTTTGCGAGCGAGCGAGCCAGCTGACTCTGGCTTCTGTTCTGTTTGTGCACTGGGTTCAAGTTGTTATGGTTATGGAGCATTAAATGCGAAAAAAATTACAATAGTCTGTTGCTGCGGCCACCAAAAACTTAACGAAACGAAATGAAATGAAAGGAAGCCAAGCAGCAAAGCCCATAGATACCAACCACTATAACCAACAACAACAACAGCAAGAACAACAACAAAAATAGCAACACAGAGCAACAACAATTCAACAGACCACAGCTAATGAAACCGCAGTTGAATTGGGAATGGGTATCGCATGGTTTAAATGAGTATAAGACCAAGAGAAAATCGCTTCTCAAGTAGCTGGCAATACTATAAACGTGCCAGTTGTACAGTGGTGAAAATAATAGCTTTTATGGAATTCGTAAGGATATCAAACAGTTTGAAATTGTTGGTCTTGGAATGTAGAAAGCATTACTACTCTAGCGACTATGTGAAATGATCTTTTACCGATAGTAATCAATAACCGAAAAGTGAAATGAATTACGTTTTATAGGCAATGAAACTATAGATTAAGGCACCACCACCACCTTGCCACCTTGCCAACTTTCCCGCTTTGAACTACACTTTTGTGTGAAGATTATATTTAAGTCAAACTTCGATTGCAACCACTGTTGCCGTAGCTTGATATCGTTCGCTTTAGATGGAAGCTGAAGTTCGGCCACTGATGATGGCGACAATTTGCCAATGCATGCGATAAGCTGTGTAGAAGTTGGAGTGATATGTGTAAATGTGTGTGTTAGCAACGAAAAGTGTTGTCAATGCGTTGCGATGTGTGAGTGCGTGTGTGTGTGTGTGTTTTGGGCTGTTTTTTGTTTTGCCCAAAATCGAGTGGCAAACGGCAATGAATGTGCAAAGACAGACGAAGAAGATTGAGTTTTTGTTATCTTAGTAAAGCGTCAACTTTTGTTTTTCTTTTACCAAAAAGCGCACAGACAAACAAACACAAACACATCACTTTGTTTACGAACCATAGGTGCTTAAGGATTTGAAAATATATATTTTCGATTTTGTTTTGATACATTTGTGTCAAGGAATAGCCAAGCAGAATTTAATCAAGCATGCGAACTGATGCTCATTGAGCTGTATGAATATATAATTTGCATAAGTATGTATTGTGAATTTGAATGTTTGCACATATTACGTATACGCATCAACAAGTCCAATTAGTGAACAAAATCAGCTCAACTAAGGTAAGAACCGCACACACAGACACACATACACATACACACATACACAGTGCACTTGATAAATGTTTGGCTCAAGAACTCTTCAATTTAATTGCTTCTAATTGGCTGACGTTCAAACGGAAAATTGTAAAAACTCTCCGAGGGACTACACGTATATGCAAATAAAAATATTTAAATTACAAAGTCATTTAAGCTTAATATCACAGCACAAAAATAACAACAATCAACACTTGAATTGGTCAAGTCAAATGAAGCATTCAAATGAAAGACTTATCCTCATCCTCATCCTGTATACAACATGTGCAACCATGTTGGCCACAATCACGTTACTGTCTCTCTCTCTGTCTCTCTCCCTCTGTGTGTGTGTGTGTATTTCCATGCTATATCTGTTTGCTTACATGCTTTACACGAGTGTTGCTGCCACCAAACAGACAAACATCCGTATGCGCATGAGAGTGAGAGGAGGGTAGATTGGGATGGAGCGTCACGTCCTGTCCTGACCAAAATGTGCCTGGCGGGTAAGCACTTGAACATCATGGCTGACTTCCTCGTCGTTCAATTTGTGCACTTAAATTCATTTCACTTTAATTACGAAGGTATTCCATTTAATATTTGATGGCTACTGCCAATCTCTCTCTCTTTCTCTCTGTCACCTTTCACCTTTCAGCTGGATGTTGTGGATGCCTTGAAGTGTCTTAATGTCTATCGTCATCGTCATTCTCGACGCTTCTTCTTCTTCTTCTTGTTGTTGTTGTTTACGTGTTGTTTTTATTTCGTTTATTTTGTTTGGCATGTAAACATTTTGACAACAAACTGAATTAGGGTACACATATACATACATACATTTAATATACTTATTCATTCAAATTGTTGCGTATGTTGAGCGTTTACTGTTTATCTTACCTGATAGCCACACCCATGCACAGATTTTACCCAAATATGTACGAGAGAGAGAGAGAGAGAGCCTTCAAGTTTTTGACTTACGCATTTTCGGAAAGTACAGCTCAAGTGTATAATAAAATTAAAATCTAGTTTCAATTAACATTTAGGTCACGCTATTAACAGGCCAACCAACCATCCCCCCCCATTTTTCCATCTAATGGCCTTGCCTGTTTGTTGCTAATGACACTTGAGCGTCATGTAAGGGACTTTAACCTTTTAATTTTGCCGTTGCAAATTGAGCCTTTGCTCGAAAACAAAACACAAAATCAAAATGGCATATTGGGAAATTTGTTAACGGATCCGATGACATAAAAATGCCTTACCATTGGCCCTTACCACCAACCCCGATCTAAATAGACAGCAACAAGCTGACTTTATTTAATAGGGATGGGAGGAAGGTGGGAGGAGGCAATGGGCGAGAGTTCGCGAAAGCCGCGCATTGACAAAGTGGCACGAGATGCTCATCAAATACCAGCCAAATGGTGTAAAATGCCTCATTGAATGCTATGCGAATTCTCAAAGCACTACTTACCTTATATATATATATATATATATTTGTATGTGTGTGTGTGTGTGTTTGTTTGTTTAGTGAAGTACATATGTATGTATGTATTTATACTTTGGAGAACCCAATGAAAAATACACTGACAGAGATAGCTTGTTATTCAATGACTTGAACTCGTTAATTGTTTATTGAAAAAGCTTTCTTAATCCTGTGTTACTTTTGGCGTTAGTAGTTTGTTATGTTGTATATCTTTGTGTTTATAACTTAAGAAACCGATTAAAGATTATTATCTTATATTTTTCAGGTTTATAACACTTTTGAACAATATACAAAGTATGCATTGTTGTTGAATTTCAACATTTTATTTAAACCAATTAAGTTTTGATTTTGAGATAAATATCTTACTTATTGTTCTACAGCGTTCTTTAATCAAATACCAAATACTCATAGAAATTATATTTCTCGGAACCCTCAATGCCTGTTTTTCCTTAATTTCGCTTCTTTTTCATAAAAAAAATGTTTTAAAAATGAAAAGTCGTGCTTGTCTTAGGCAAAACTAACTTGCATGAACTTTGTGAAACATTCTTGAAATACGAAACTTTTGCTTCAGTTGAAAAACTTGCTTACTTTTTTGGGTGCTTTGATGGTTCGGTAATACTTCCCCCCCATATTTTCTAAGTGCAAGTTAACAGTGAATATTGTCTCTCTTGGCTTGGCATTGGGTGCAAAGTGGGCTGTTGCTCAATGCTCCATGCTCCATGCTCTACGCTTCACGCTTTGGCAATCGTCTGTCGACATCGTAGTCATCGTCATCGTCGTCGTCGTTGTCGTTGACGTCGCGACCTGCGTTTGCGACCTCGTCGCAATTGCTTCTTTTTTTTTGGGGTTGTGGCAGCGTGTACAACAACAAAAGAAGAAGTGAAAGAAATAGCGTTGGGCGCTAGGTGGCGCTGCCAAAGGACGTGCAAGATGCTGAGATTTGTAATGCTCTCGCTCCTTCTCTCTCTCTCGCTCGCTCTCGTTCTGTACCTACACTGTCTAATGTGCGGCATGTATACATGTATGTGTATGTGTGTGTGTGTGTATTTGTTTTACAACCACAGTGCATTGGTGGTGTGAGAATGGTGGAGGTGGGGGGGTTGGGGTTAGAGGGCAGACGCTGCTTTTTTATGTGACCATTTCCACTGTGCAGCGACTGCGTTCGTGTTCATTAACGTTGCTATTACATTTTAACACACCGAATCGGAATGTGTCCCGTCGTTGTACATACCAAAACCCCCCACCCCCCAATCCACACACACACACACTAAGAGTTGCCTTGCCTTGCCTTTTACTTTCATTTTGTTGGTTCGTTCATTTGTTGAGTTTTTGTGTTCTTGAATGTTGAAATATCCTGTTTAACTTTATTTCATTTTTCCACAGCATCCGACACGTGCCTTCCACACACACACACTTTCACAAAAAGTATATGTGTGTGTGTGTGTGTGTGTTTTAGTTGGTATGCATAAATTTTTACGTTTGTTGTTGTCTTATCAGATCATTTACGAGGCAAAAGAAGAGATGGGGTGGGGGGGATGTGTAGGTTTGTGGTCCTGCTTCCGAGGTCGCCTTCGCTCGCATTACTCTTGTTATTTGCATGTTTTAGAAAAATATCAATTTGCGCACCTCCGACGTTGACGTTGGCTGCGATGCCAGCGGCGAACGTTTAACATTTTCCGCTATTTGAAGGCCTATTGTTGTTTGTGTGTGTTGTATGTATGTGTTTTCCCTTAACATTTATCAATGGCCCAAACACACACACACCAACACACACGCACGCATATTTATATGCACCCTATCTAAATGTTGTGCAAATGCTTGGCAAGTGCTTGGCCATTTCTGAATCTGAATTTATAGCGTATGCTGGCGACGGTTGCGTATACGCAATTTATGTAATTCGTAGACGCTATTTGCATAACTAGTGAGTACTTACGCGTATGTCCTTGATGTTCCATTGTCTCCTAAATACATGTGTGTGTGTGTGTGCCCAGCATTATGATGATATGTACATATCCATATATATATATATATATATCTTTTCTTGCCCCTTAACAAACTAACGCCATTAAATCCATTGCTAGTTTTGCTACTTCATTTTTATTTGAGCCTTCCTGCTTGGATTTATCACTGCTGTCCTTTTGTTGCCACATTAGTGCAAAGAAACAGAGAGCGCGAGAGATAGAGAAAGACAGAGAGAGAGAGAGAGAGGGGGGGAGAGTGAAAGTGGATGAGCTCGAAGGTAAAGTGCAATTTTTGGTCGCGCATCTCTTGAAATCGTTGTTGTTGTTTTGATTGTAGGTTTTTGGATTTTGCGGCTTATTCCCACGGGTCACGTAACTTCCGTTAGCTACTATACGTGTTTTGACCAACGTTTGCGCTCTTCTCGGTTCGTGGGCATTAATAAATTTTATGCTTAGCAGCCAACCACCAATAACTTGGCCCGATAATATCTAACAATCACCCAGAAGCCAAGTGTATCCATAACACTTGCTAAGCCCAACCCAGCCCAGCCCAGCCAAGGCCAATCCCTGCCCAGACCAGCCCAGCCCAGTCAGTCAGTCATCCAGTTAGCCAGTTAGCCAGTGAGAACCATTCAAAGCCAGTTAGCCCACGTAAGCAACATCAAATTTATTAAGCAGTTGCTGCTGCTGCTGCTGCTGCCAAACGAGTCGCATACACTGTTACAAATACAAAGACGTGCTAAAATTCTATTCATTTGACCTTGCATCATATAAAAATAGATATAAATTACTTTAGTGAAAAGCAATACGAGTCAAGGTGCAACCTGAGCAGAGCTTTTTTGTGCTTTTACACCTACGCATGTAATTATATTGAAAAGCTTTTACACAACCTTACAGAGTTATTTGAATCATTTACTCGAAAGAATTTTAAACCAACAACAAAATTAAATCCGAGTTTCATGGATTTTAATGTCTAACAGATTTGTTCAATTAAAACACATTCACATAAAAACTAACTTAATTAAAGTAATAAAATGAAACTGATCAAATGTTATAATTATTGAATGCATTTAATTAAGGTTTCAAGCAAATACTCACAAACTTTAAGCATCATTATATTTGGTATGAAATAAGAGATTATTGAATCTTGCAACTTGTAACTACTTGCAACGTACTTTCATTACGATCAAAACACTCGAACTCGACTTTAGGAATTTCATTTCCACAACACTATCAAGTTTCGGAATTGTGTTAACATTTTTCTCTCTCTGCGCGCACTTCCTGTTGTTGCATGCCACAAACATTTCGGATGGCGACTCTAATGCACAACAACTAACAACAGCAAGAACTTCAACTATATTATACAAACGCCCCCCCCTCCCTCCTACTCGACCAACCATAAAAAAAGAAAACAAGAAACGACGGCGATGACATCGTCAACAACGCCAAACTATTCATGGGTCGTATACGTAATGTGGCTGCCTGGCATGTGCTTGTTATTTGATGGTGGCCAAATGTATTCTCTCTCTCTCTCTTTGTGTGTGTGTGTGTGCGTGTTTAGTGAAAAGGAACTGAGTTGACCGCAAAAGTACTCAATTAAATATTTCTCACATTTTACATGTGTTTTACCAATTTGGCAAACATCAAACAAATTTTGGTTTAATTATGCGAAATTAATGACATTATCAAAATTTGCATTGCGCATACATCAAACTGATTAACTTAGTCAAGGCATGCGTAATTAATTTGCGAGTGTTATTATTATTATTATTATTATTATTTGCAGTTGTTTACTCATTAGGTTTTTTTTTTGTTTTATATAAATTAAGTACTTTGTTTATTTGTAATTCGTATACGTTAATAAAGCTGTAAATGGAATTCATTAAAAATGCCTTTTGACATTGATGAGCTTTAAAAACAAAGTGCACACATATACAATATACATAAGCGTTTTTCGCTTTCCTTCATACTCTTATCCCCAAGGATAAGGGATGACTGTGTTATCCCCGCTGCTGCTGCTGTGATGTGTTCTGTCCCAAATGTCGTTTAAGCAATATACGCACATCAATTTATGTATATGTATATATATATTTATATATATGTTCATGAGATACTACATGATGGCTCTACCCCACCTAACCATTGCCGCGTATTTACTGTGTATGTTTAGTCAACATTGTGTTGTAAGCAGATACAGATACACATATCGTATAGACAGTGAGAGAGGGAGAGAGAGATTTTGCAACTTTCTTATCGATATTTTGCAAATAATAAAAAAGCAAGACAACTGCGTAAATGAACAAAAACAACAGCCCAAAAGAATGTATAAATGTATATTGTATATTGATAAAAAAAAATAAGACAACTGATAAACCAAAACTTGAGCTCCATCTACATGACATATCCACTAAAATGGAGCTCAGCTCAACAGCTCCCATCTGCTTTCGATTGTGATTTGAGCATAAATACATTGTTGGTTGCTGCTCCTCTGCTCCTCTGTTCCTCTGTTCCTGTCTGGGTCTCAGCTGAAGTTTTTTTTGTTACTAAAAAACACTTTTGATAACGTTTCGAAATACTTTTCGTTTTTCATATACATTTTTTTTTTTGAGTTGCGTGTTTGTGGATGTGAGAAATTGCTCTTCAGATATAACCATTTTTAAAGTGTCAAAAGCTGTCTATATGTATGTTAGTGTGTAAACATGCCACATACATATACATAATATGATATATAAATGTATTTTGTGGCTGCCTCGTTCATATCTGGCATGAATATGTAAACAGATAATGACAGCCTTTAGTTCTTGGCTTATTTTCTCATACTTTTTTCTCTTTTTTTCCTTTTACAACTTATTTGTCTGAGTTTGTTGGCCTAACACAACAAGCCAAGAAACCAAAAAAAATGACATATTATTTTTTTTTAGGTTTTTTGCGTACGCAAACGTTTTGCGAAAGAAATATTAAAAAAAAAAAATATTGAAATCAACATATTGATTTTTGCGCTTTTTTCGGGCACAAAGGAGGCGTGCCTTGTAGCAGCACCACAGCATTTAGATACACAAACACACACACACACACACATGCACGCACCGCTGAAGTGTGTATCTTGTATCTTGTATCTTGTGTTTGGACAAATTCCAACTGTTACACACCAGATAAACGGAAAAGAGCGTGGCCTTTTCGCATTTTGGCTTTGAACAAATATTGCTCATAAAATATAGTATTTGCTAATGGTCCGTATTGGATACTATATGTACTAGCCATATCTTTGTACAACCATCTACCTCATCTAACTACCTACCCAAACCGATTTTAAACCATTTGTATTCTCTGCACTTTTTCATTTAATCTTTTTATACCCGAACCCATTGAATATGGGTAAAAAGGGTATAATGGTTTGTGCAAAAGTATGTAACAAGCAGAAAGAAGCTTCTCAGACCCCATTAAGTATATACTGGAGCTAGAGACTCCAGATTTGCCAGATAGGCAGTACAAGTTTGTTTTCGATAACTCTTCCCGTTTTCGATGTACACATGTGAACGATAACAACAAAATCTTGAATTTGGTAAACTTTGAGACAGCGTTTAAAATATAAGACAAAATAATGACAATCGATTTGAGAAACACCAGAGATATGGAACGTTGAAGTTAAGTTAAGTATGTAGTATACACACACACACACACACACACATACTTGCAAGGACTGACTGTCTGCGTAAAGAAAAGAGTTCAGGGTATCGTCTAGTCGGGATTTCTCGCTTAGAGCCTTCTTACTTGTTTTTTGTTTCGACCTTGTTTTGTCGCGCATCCTTTTAAACTCCCACAGAGAAACACACGATGTATATATACTATATATTTATATATATACCATACGTATAAGCAAATTGCAGATAAACGGCAATTTACAATAAAAAATTAAAAGAAAATACAAAGAATATAAATGTATATATATTTATATATATTTTGTGTGCCGTTTTTGCCGAAAAGAAGCTTATTTTTCAGTGCCCGAAACTGGCCCGGGTGGGTAATGGATTTGGTAAGTAATTACAGTTGAATTGTGACTACAAAAAAAAGAAGAAGAGCAACCTGCAAAACAAAGACAGATGCAAACAGTGAGACTAGCAAAGAGTGGGGGGGGGGGAGTGGAGAAGTAGCGGAGAAGTAGCGGTGGATTCTAGTCAAATATGTTTTCTCTCTTTTCACAGCTTGTGCAAATTTTGTGCTTGTTCTTGTACCCTACCCAACCCACCACCCACCACCCCCAAAACGGTCCAAAAACAGAAAGGGCCATAACAAATATTCCACCAGGCTGGCCATTTGTCATTTGAGGAGCTTTTATATTTTTATTTTTATTTTTTTCTGAGAATAATTTGTATTTATTCGACTTCGATTTTTTCTTAATGCTCGAATACGTAATGTTTAATTAATGAGAAAGGCATTAAATATTGCAATTGCGATTGCATGATAATAAATATGTATAAATGAAGCGCGACTGTACTAAAAACACAATCGAATTAAATGACCCAGTTATTTCGAGCGGAAAAGCCCTTGAATCGCGCTTAGGCCAAAAACAATTTACACGTCCTAATTTTGGCGCAACAATACAACGCACATAAACTCTTTATAGACTTTCTCATTACAATAGATTTCAATATTTCAACACACACACACACACATAACACACAACGACCATCATCATTTGTACGCATGGAAATAAGTTAAAACCGTGGTACAATAGATGGCTTTCGATTGTGTTTTACGCTACTCAGGAAAGTAAAAGGGAGTTCGTCTAATAAAAGTGTTGGAGTTTAAAAACGCAAACGAAGGCTACGCATTTATTTCAATAAATGTCTGTACTGGATGGTAGTACAAAAATACACGTCAGTGTGTTACTACAAACTAACAAAGATCATTGCTCCCGAACGGTGTATATATTCTTGAAGACTATCGAAAACAAACAATTAAAACTCTTTAAACAACTTTGTTTCATGCTGTCGATATCTTCTACCGTTTCAGTAAACACATTATTGATATCAATTACATTTTGCATTTTTATGTGCTATCAAAAAATCTCTTAATAAATTTCAAAGCCATTTTGAGCTATCTATAATAAGTCGTTAAATTATTTAAATTTATTTTAAGTCAGTTTTCAATATCATTCCAATTTAATAAAATTGCTTTTTATATCATTTATAAATCGAAATATTATTTAAGTTTATTTTACGCCAATTTCAATTTCATTCCAAATAAATAAAATGGCTTTTTGTATAAATCGGATGAAAATTGTATAAATCTGATAAAAAATAATATTTTTCAATGTGTTAAAAAAACTTGCGCTAAATATTAGTAGATATATCTGGTTGCATTGTAACATAAACTTTTCATTTTCATTTCTTTTAAAAGCCGTTTATTTAATGCCCGATAAAAGATTTAATTATACGCTTCGTTTTTCGTACATATTGGATTTTTTTCTCAGAAAAAACGTTTGAATGCGGCGAAGGCAAAACTTTTTTGTGTAGACCTTATTGGTATTGGTTGAAAAACATTGCTGATACAGATATAGAATATTAAAGTTTTTTTTCTGTAACAACAAGCAAACATGCCCAATGCCAAAAAAAGAGCGTCAATAAGTTTATTTGCATTTACACACATTTAACTGTCAGTTAAAATAAGTTAAGCAGATCAGCGCTAGCTCGACAGTGAACAAATTTATATTTTACCTTATGCCGAATCGAAGCATAAAGCTCTCATCCATATGTGAATAAATAAAAAAAATATATGAAACATTTCGAGTAGTTAATACCTTGCGAGAGCATATGTATATATATACAAATAAATTTAAGCTTATAGACCTTTAATACAAATGTAAATGTTTTAAAACCCATATACTTGATTTTATTTTCGTTGGCAAACAGAGCATAAATAGCGTTGGAGACACTTTAAAAATGTCATTAACATGCACATTCTCACATCTGAGACTTTACTGCTGACTTCTTGCCATAAATCATTGCATATTTTACAGCTTAAATTGTTGTTGTCGTTGGTGTTGTTGCCCATTTTCGATGCCACTTGCTGGCTGGTTGTGTCAACTGGGTATAGCTAATATATATGTACATACAAATACATCTACTTATACTTATATCGTATATATATATATAGCTGGTTCACCCCGTCGCCAAAATGTTTTGGAGTGTTTTTTTTTTTTTTCGTCGGTATGGATTGTTGTGTGGGTGCGTAGCGTAGCGTATTTTCTGCTTTTACAATTTTACAACGGAACCAAAAAGTTATGAAACTCATTAAAACACGAAACTAATTCAAACACCCCGGGCCTAATTGCCGCCTCTTATATATATAGCTTCAGCTTTCAGCCCACAACGAACGAACGAACGAACAGTCAGCATCAGCATTATGAGTATTGGGCCGTGCTCCGTGCAACCCATACTACACGGTCGCATGCCCCTTGGGCAACAAAACAGCAAATGATTCCAAAAATTATTTAGCGTTAATTTCCATAGAAAAATGTGCGCGTCAACAGAAATTAAGTGTCCCAGCTAATTTAGCACTAGCACTCGGGATCCATGCACACCAAACCACACCAAAAGCAGAGAGAAAGAGATGGAGATGGTTAGTTGGTTGCAGGATTCGTATAGAGGTACTACCAGCTGCGTGCGGTGGCTCAGCTGTAATAGCGTCGTTGCCCAGTCTAAAATACGCATTCAAAATACTTACAATTTTAATTTGAATAATTTTGCCGGCTTTAAACGTAAATTACCCTCACATTTCTCTGCAGTATACTATACTGTTCTTCTTCCTTTTTTCTGCTTGCTGCCCTTTTTTTTATGAATATTTTTCGTTTTTTTTTTTGGCATAAGCATTTTGAGAGATTAAACTTGGCGTACTTGAATGTTATTATATACGTTTGGCACTCACACACACACACACACACAGATACAGTTGCCCAGTGTTGCCGCCAACACTTTCATTTATTATTATTTTTTACGCTTGGTTCGCGCCAAACCCGAACCCCCCGCCCCCAAAAAACCCTACCCAAACCATACAGAAAAATCACACATCGTTAGCTCAGCATTTTTGCTACATTTTTTTATATTCTCGTCCTTTTTTTTTCCGCGTTGTGCCCTTGTCCCAGTGGCCAGACCAGGCTAGAGAGCTATGCCAGTCAGCGCAACCAGCTCAGTTCGCAAGTCTCATAATGTGGAATTTTTGTAGCATTTTTCCATAAAAATTGCTTTGCTTGCCTTGGGTTAGGTTGGGTTGTGGGACTGAGGACGGAGGACGGGGGGAATACACGGAACTTAGACGAAGACGCAGTTGAAGCTGAAACTGAAACTGGGACCCAGGGTTGTCCTCTGTTAACTGTCCCGTTTGAGTTTTGTAGATACATTTGAGAGAGAGAGAGAGCTTATACACACACACACATTATGTGAATAATGTCTGCATATGTGTGTACGTGTGTGTGTGCGTTCACTCAAAGTTTCTTTATTTAATTCAGTGAACTGTAAAATGTGCTGAAATGTTGGATTATTGCTTCCGAAGCGACCCAACAGCAACAGCAACAAAAATCTAGCCTTAACTAGCGACTAGAAGATGCTTTAGCGTGTTTCTATCTCATCATACAATATAGTAGAACATGTATTGACTGCTTGCCCCTTAACCACAACCCTTGCCAGCCCCCTTTTGCCACATTAGACGTCTGTTGCTCTCTTCTTTTGCCATAACAATTTCAAACTGCACTCCTTTGACAAGATAATACGTTGATAGCCCCCACAAAGTTTGAGTAGAGCCCACAAACCCGAACAGATAGAAGAAGGAGAAATAAAAAAAAAAAATGAACCAAACGAACGAACGAAAGTAGAAAAAAAATTGGGCAATTTGCTTGAACAGTCAACAACAAGAAACGGGCAACAAGAATAAGCATACACGTAAAGAGTGATGGCAAAAGAAAAACCAAAGAAATGAAGATAAAAAAAGCAACAGCAAGTAGCAAGTAACAGCAACAGCAACAGCAAGCAACAGCAACATCAGCCAAGCCCCAAGTTGAGTTGGGTGTAGATTCTGTTTTAGGATTGGTAGAAAGGTTAGCGGCACGTGTTGACGTCGCTCGATGCACAATGAAATGGAGAACGAGAGAGCGCGTGAGGCAAATGTTGGAAAAAAAAAAGAAAAAACCTAAGAAAAATTCAAAGTAAATGCGTGGCTTTTCAATTTTTTTTCTTTTACCCCTAAGTGGCTTTGACGTACATCTCAAGAGAGTGAACAGCAGAGTTAGAACGAAAGACTGATAGGGTGTTGAAAGAGGGATGGCTGGGAAGATGGTGAAACTGCTGTATCGGATCAGTTTGCCGCAATCCAATAAAGTTAATTTAAAATATGTATATATTTATTAAAAGTTATATAAGCTAATCGATACCTGTGCAGCCAGTTAGATTAGTTGAATCTTATTAAAAGTTTTAATAGTTATGTAAATACTTTCTTTGTGTTTGTTTAGCATTTTGATTAAACAACATATTGATACAAAAATCTATATACCATAACTAAAAGATTGATACAACCATTTAAAGTACCTTAAAACATCTTACGAGAGTCCAATGCAATTTTCCTACTTCTGTTTTAAGTATGAGGAATATAAGTTTCCTTAGATAACATATTTTTATAGTTTATACGCTTAAGCTGCTTTTTACTTAGTCTCTCAATAACAGTTTAAGCAGATACTATTAAGCGAAAATTACTACATTTTATGAAAAAGATATTAACAAGAGGGTCTTGTGAGTATATGGGAGAAACGAAAATGATAAGTATTTAACTTTATATAGATAAGATTAAGAGTAGGTTAGTATATTATATATATACTTATTAACGTGTTCAAATGTTGTCAAAAGCTTTTCCATACATATTTACATTCCATATTCTGTTAATATATGAATACTTTAAAAATGTTTAAAAGTAAACCGTAAAAAAGATAAAAAGGCATTCAAAAATCGTCACTTTACAATGTGTGCTTTAAAGTTCCAAAGTATAAAACTTCGGCAAACAATGTAAAGCAAAAATCACATTTGACGTTAAAGCTGCTTAAGTGCTCAGTCGGAGGCGAAAAAAAAAAACGTTGCGAGACGTTCATTTTAAATGCTATTTGATACAATTTGTGCCATTGTACGTATGTCAAGAAAGCTATTTTGTATGCTCCTTTTGGTTAAACGAGGATATGAAAAATTCTGTGCATGCTTTGGCAAAATATTCGTTAGCCTCCCTTCCATAATCTTAATGACGAAACTTAAAAAATTTACGTGAGCTGCCTTGAATTATGGGTGAAAAAAATTGAGGGGTCGTGGCCGCAACCAAACCATGGGCTAAAGGGTAGTGTGAAAGGGGGAGATTACCTGTTAACAGCTGGCAGCGTTCGTCGTGGACTTGACTGTCAGCGTATATTTTGAATTAAGATATACGCCACACACACAAACGCAAACCGACACACACACACACATTGATATTCTCAAGCTGAAAGCCAGACAAAAAGCTTTGTAAATTGGGGTCGACAGCAGCAGGCAAAGGCGACAGATAGCCAGAGTGGCAAGCAGATTGGCCCTTGCCTCGCTGGCTGCTCGGCTGCCTGGCTGCTCCTGCTGGACAGACGCGCTTGGGCAGGCATGCCTTGACTGGCAAATGCAGCGCTCGGAATTGACGTTTAAGCTGATCTCCTTACCATACCCTAACAAAATCCCCTTACCGTTCTCTTGCCCTTGTCACGAACAACACGCGCGCGACTGTGTCGACACTAACGCCCCCAATTTTGCTGTAGGTGCCGGCACGCCCCTCCATCGCGCTTTCATACTCCCCTTTTGACAATGAGGCAGCCGCCGCCATTGCTGTTTATGTCCTTGCCGGGGTCCTGTCTACTTGTCTGTCTGCTCGTTCGTGCCTAACGAGCTGCACTCCGAAACAAGTAAAGCAGGAAAATCAGAGAGAACCCCAAGTATGAACGCTTGTAAGAAAGAGGTCGACTACGAGCTACCCTAAGCCCATATCTCAGTTAAACGATTTTCATAACAACTTCTGATACAATCTTATAAATCTCTATCTTTACAGGTGTTTTACCAAGGACTATTCCTACCGAATCGGTAAGTTTTTGTAAACCGATTTTTATCGGAATTCGAAAAACGAAGTAAGTTATCGAAAATGTTAGATGAACACGATATGTGGTTAAATTAACACAAACAAGAAAATTTAATCTTGAACTTTATTTATATTACTGTTATCGGAATACGATTATATCGTTTGGTTGAAAAAAAAGTATGTTCCTTACAAAATTTACCTAGTTCATATGACCTAAGAAGCTAATGTTTTGATTCAAACAAATAGATGAATTGAGGAACAGACAAAAGGATTTGACCATTGGGATCAAAGGTTCCTATGTCTGCCCGTAACATTGAAGTGTACAACTCCATTATACCCTACCCTACCTTACCCATTTTATTGGTTTCGGTGTGTACATATATATATATATATATAACAAAAAAACACCCAAAAATAAATACATACAACAGCATAAGGAGAAAACGCTTCGGGGCTCGCACTGCTCAGACATTGGTTTGGTCGATGATGGCTATGGAATGGATAACCAGGTCTGCCTGTGGATGCCTCGTTGATTTCGCTTGATTCCTTTGGCCCCGTTGCGTGGCAGGCACCCCCACCGCTGATTGTTGCGGATGCTCTTGCGGCGCTTATGGTCCGGCCTGTTCTGTTCTTGCTTGGTGGTTGCTTGTTGGTTGCTTGTTGGCTGTTGGTTGTCAGCCTGATTGCGTTCGCCACTCTAAAGTTGTTGTTGTTCTCCTCCACACAGATGGTTGATGTTCGATTTAATTTTAGCGCTTGCATTATTTATTTTATTATAATACCCTTTACATTTAACGCTATGCGATAAGGCATTTTGACTTTGACATTAATTGCTTGGCCATGTTTCTCTTTTCCATTGTTCACTTCTCTTCTGTTCTGTTCTGTTTTGTTTTGTTTTGTTCGGCTATGCCTTAAAGGCATTTAGTCTCTTTGCTTTCGCCTGGTAACTGCCACTTAAGCACGGCTTTTATTGACGGTCATTAACGTCACCAACAGCGCAGCCAATCGAAGCAAAAGGGTTTTGTTGCACAAAAACAGCTTCAGTTCACTTTTAAGTTCTGTTAGAAATTCTGTTGAAATGCTCGACAAGACAATTGTATAATTATAAAACCAATTAAATTTTGTGTTCATTTTATTTCTTCTAACTTTTCGATCAATTGTTTTTATCATTCAAGTGCAATTTGTCAAACTTTCGTTGTGCGCAATCACAAAGCGTTTGATCGAAAAAGATATTGGAGCATGATAATTAATTGTAAACTTTATGCACATAAATCGATTGGAAATGAATTGAAAATTTGTTGGCTATGAAACATAAATATTTTGAATAATAAGGTTAAGCAAAAATTGCTTTATTCATTTTTTCACTATTTCTTTCAATCCGTTTGTTGTTTTTTAATCAAGCTCTCTTTTAAAATGCTAAATTTTTCATTTTCCTTAAGGTCCAAGCCTTGACCTTTAAGCATTGCTTAGTTGATTGAAAATAAATATATAATTTTACACCTAAAGTGTTCAAAAAGTGTATCTTAAATGCCAAGGTCGCTTCTGTTGGGGAATTCAGTTGGACAGCCAAATAAAATTATAAAATCAGTCAAATTGTAAACATTTTAAAGCTAGGATTTTATGAGACAGCCATTATGTCTAACTGTCGGACTGTCAAGTGTCCCACGAAGCAGCAACAAAATCTAAAGCAGACATCAAAATTCCCTTATGACAAGCAAAGCTGTTGGAAATCTTTTTGTTAAATCAAATTAAATAATTACTCTTCTTAAGCCACAATTTGGCTTAATCAATTTAAACTACTTCACATATGTAATTACATAAGTTTGCCAATGATATTAAAAACTTTTTCTTTCGTGCAAATAAATCTCTGCTGGTTTGATGCCAATAACACTTTTAAAGCGCTTGCATGCCACTCAAAGGCACATCGATCCGTCAAAGTTACGCAAGTTGCACTCTGTTAAATTACAGATTCGTCAAGTTGGCCTTTAAGAGAGCTCTTCAAACTTGAAGTTGTCAATTGGCCAACTGGCTTTAATCACATAATTGCACAGCTTGTACACTTGTAAGCCGCATACGCATGTAATCTGAGCCAATTAAAGTCGTTAGTAAAAGTAGGCTAAAATTATGCTGCGGAAAAGTTATGCTTGTTAAGCCGAAGGTGTTTTTAAGGAGTTTTCACATAATAATAAGAATAATATATGAAATGTTGAAACGTATACTTTTTTATAAGTAGCCTTAAGGTAATAGGATCTTGCGTATCTTATTTTTCGTAAGCTTAGCTATGTAACAAAAAGACTTATACAACAACAAAAAGAGCTACACTCACGGCGTGTTGCATACCACAAAAAAAAATCAATATCGTTTCTATGGCATTAAGTACAGATACACTTCGAGATGAAGGTGATACTTAACTATCGATTTTGATACTTCTTTGGACACTTTTTAAAGAATCGAACTATAAATGCGACGGGAAATAGGCATTTTTCAAAATTTGTTTTCATTTGAAGAGATATGTGAAAATAAACAAAGTGAGATGAGCTTGGTTTAGTTCGCGTTATCTATATGCCATTTTTTTCCGAGTGTTCTTTTAGTATAAACACTTGCATTTATACTAACATAAATACGAAATACGAGTTGGTATTTATACATAGGTGTATGTATGTTTGTACGTCTAGGCATCTTGGGTGTTCGTTAATCTTTAAACATGACATTGGGACCGTGTCTGTGTCTGCTTGTTTGTCCAGTTGCTTTGTGGGCGCAAAGGAGTATCTTGAGTTGTCACACACACACACACACACAAACTCACTTTGAGCCGCACACACGCATACGCACACGCACTCATGAATATTCATAGCCAAACAAGCCTTGAATGGTATTTGTATTTGCAATTGCTTTGCTCTTGCGTTGGCATTGCAAATAGCATAGATAGAGTATGAGAAAAAGAGAGAAGGATAGATACAACCTGTGTTTGAAGCCAAATACAACGACACAACGTGCCTAATCAGAATGTTGTGATTAAAATAATCTTTCATCGAGTAGTTGTATTTTTAGCTGCAAAATGATTATCATAGCAGCTTACATGTTTGTTGTTGTTGTTGTTGTTGTATGTACATTAATGCAACGATGCGAAACGCACATGACAACCTCTTCTTTCACTTTGATACGCTAAGGAATCTGGCCCAAAATCTCAGCAACTTCCTGGGGATTAGCCTAGCTTCTAAATGCCAGCTGACTCTCTGTTTGTGTGTGTGTGTGTGTGTGTGCTGTTGTGCTCGTGTGTGTTGAGAGGAGTTTGAGTATGTTCTTTACTGGGCCTTTACAATTTAACGCACTGCCAAGTTCAAATACACAAAAGCGCTGCGCTGCCAGCGACTTGGACAAAAAAAAAAACAACAACACAAACAGCCGCAGAATAAAGGTGGGCAGCAGAACAACCCAATGTACACGCCTCTGTTAACAATAATTTACGCAACTTTGGGCCTCTTTTGTAAAAAGAAATAACTTACAAAGCTCCCCCAAACAGGCCAAAAAACAAAATGCCGTCAGACGGCTCTATTTTGTTTTGCAAAAACTCATAGTAAAAGACCATTAAATTATCCAGCTTTGTATGAGTTTTATTTGGGTAGGGGGGGAATGGCGAGCTAGGCGCGTGTAAGACTCAAGGACGCATGTGGAAAAGGGAGCGGCGTGTACAAGAACGGAAAAACAATAAATGTGTGCGGCACACATTTGTCAAATTTACAGAACCACAATTTGGCCAGCTTTAAGAAGCAACAAGGCGAACAAGGCAACAAACATTATAAACAATCGTTCAATATTTTATTGCGTGTAATTTGATATTTGTTTCAATTGTCGCGATATCCCAAATGAATCCAGCATTCACTCACGCCTCTCTTTAATATTTATTAAAAGTCATGTGCGTGCCGCCCTCTCTTGGGCATTACTTGAACTTTCCCCCCCCCCCCCCATTCGAAGCGACGCAAAAGCCAAAGCCAAAGCGAAAGCTAAAGCTAAGCTTTGCATTCTTCGAGCTTTGCGGTTGATGCTTGAGCACTTGATGCGGGTCGAATCTGATGATGGTGATGGTGGCTGTGAAATTTCATTTTCATTCTGTCCGTTCGTTCCAGACTCTGTCCGTCTATCTGCTGTCTGCCAGAGCAAGAAGAAGATAAACTGATGACTGGCGCTCTGGCGGCGTAATTTCGTAATATTTTTTTTTTTTTTATTTTTACGTCACTTAAATTTTGCATTTATTACATCGAACGCCTTCATTACATTCGCACAAGAACTGACAAGTGACGAGCACTTTCATTGTGGGCGTTGGCACAGTGGTACAAATTTCACTCGAACTGCTTGTTTTTTTTTGTAAATTCAAAAGAAATATTTTCGATTGTGTGAAAAAGTTGCTCGCTTGCACAAAAAGTGGTCAATATTAAATGTCAATCCGATTGTTATAGCTTCGAAAAACAAACTGAAAAAAATTCCCTGAAGGCCGCAACAATGAAGTTTTTTTAAGCTTTAAACCAAAATGAAGTAAATTAAAGCCTTTTGACAATAATATAAATATCAATGTTTGCAATATCATAACAAATAACAGAAATATATTAAAACTTTGATGAAAACAAAGGATATATATACAAATGTTTATGCATTGGTTTTCTTTGGAAAAAAAATATTTATCAGCATTATTTAAAACAGAAATTTCTGCTGTCAAACCAACTCAGTTGTGTGTATGTGTGAATGAATGTTTAATTAGTTTCCGAATGGTATTCATAAATGAGAGTTATAATTAATGATAACGGATTCCTTTGCATTGCGCATTTCAATCAGCTTCATCCATGAAACAGTAATTATCCGATTTTCACGTTTATATTACTCGATAAATGGGGATTTAATGAATATATTAACTGAAAGTGAAATCAATGCTTCGGTTCGGTTGTCTTGGCTCGCTTTCATTCAACAATTGTCCATTGTCCATCGATCCTTTGCAGCAGCAGCATCAGCAGCAGCTCTCTTCAAGAATGTAGCAACAATGAAAGCATGAAACTCTTTATCCACTGTTAGCCGAGCCAATCTCTTCGACCATATCTTGGTTGTAGTAAAAGGAGAGTATTGCATTTGCCGCTCTGCCTGTCATTTAGTATGTAAATTGAGATAAATCGTTTCTTGTGTCTGCCATATACACACCCACAACACAACACAGCACACACACACACACACACACACAACAATATTAACGCTTATACATATGCATACAATACATACATATATGGGTTGCCTTATGTGTACAGACACATATCTTATGTATAGACTATAAAATATATAAGACTGGTGTAAGTATGTAACACGTCCTTATGCCAACAACAATGCCAACCACAACAACAGCAACAACAATAAAAGGCAACGGCAACTGTCGCTGATGTATGGCAAGTGTGGCATACGGCGCGTATGAGTTCCTGTACCATGCTATTTTATTATTAAAAACCAAATGAATGAGACATTCAAGCGACACACCGACACATAATATACACTTCTTTGAACCATATGTATATGCCCAATGCTTTCGTGGCATCTTTAGTGCGTTGTATACTCTTTGTCAAATTTTGAATACCCCTCTACAAGAAGGGTATACATTTAAAAATCCACAACGACCGAGACTAAGACGAGAGCGTGACTAGCTTTGATGTTTGCTGACTGAATGCAGCGATGTTGAAGCTGCAACAGCTGCATGTTGCTGTGTTTTTGTTGGTGTTGCTGTTGCTGTTGGTGCAGCTGCTTCTTCTTCTGCTGCCGCACGCCACTTGAAGCTTTAAGTGCATAATTGACTTAATTAGCCACCAAAACGACGTTTGGCTTTCCAGCTCTAGTTGCAGTTGCAGTTGCAGGTGCAGTTATAGCTGTTGCAGCAAGTGCTCACTGTGGCAGTGGTCGTCGCAGCTACTACTTCGAGGCGCTGACACAAGGACATACGGCACACATACACACTCACACACACACCCCACACTTTAACCGACAGCAAAAGCTCAACTTGCCATCACTAGTGCTGCACTCATAAGTGTGAAAGAGATAGGAGAGGGTTGAGAGAGCTAGCATTGCTAGCTTTTCTGCCAAACTGATTAATCGCCAAACGCTTTGTAAGCACTTTGTCTAGTGCCATAGCGCCCTTAGCGACCCCATTTAAGTGGGCCATTGCAAACTCTCACGGTTCCACTTCTAACCACCCCCTTTTGGCACTCTTTGCACCCCTCTCTTCGCACAAATCACGAAAACTACATGAGCTTTTGTAATGCGCTTATGAATTTTGTCTGCGCAAATTTAATCTTTTCCTTTTCGCCCCGTTCACGCTCTTTTCTCTCTGTGTGTTCTATCAATAGTCGTAGTCATCGCAAATTTGATGATGGCTCCATGTCGGTTGTGTTGCGTAAAAGCTAGTGCTCTCATAATGCAACAAAATTGGAAAACCTAACCAAAAAGTGAATTATGGCATAGTTCCATTTGTTTGCCACGTGTTGTGCAGTGTACACTGGCCAACAGCCAACAGCCAACATCCGCAATGAAAGAACTTGAAAATCGAATTTATTAGTTGCAAAATATGAAATTTTTGTGATTCTCACTATATATATATATATATATATATATATATGTGTTAATTGTTTATTCGTTGATTTTTAATTTCATAATTGTGTTTTCTTTCATGAAGTTTTGTATGTTTTTCCTTTATTAATTATTGCATAATTTTATTATTCTTGAACAAACACACACACACACACACATATATATATATATATATATATATATATATTGTGCCTGTGGTAATAGAGCTGCTGAAGAATGCTGTTATTATTTTTGCCATTTGCCAAAAGTTATTGTTTTTATTTAAAATGTTGTTTTTAACACATTTTATTTATGTTTTCCATTCACGTTTAATTCCACAATCAAAAAAATAATTTATTTACCAGCTATGTGCAGTTTAAAAGCTTAAATCAAAAGTAATTATACTTTTTGCTTAAATTCATGCTATCAAGTTTTGATTCACTCTTTTTCTATACATATATCAATAGTAGAGAGAAAATTTCTAACATGGCTTTCTTTTATATATTATTCAATATTAACCTAATCAAACTGATACATTCTTCAAACATCTCTTTATAGTTCTTTTCAGTTTTCATATTCAATTTTGTTTCAGTGTGCTTCCTGTTGATAATCGCGTTTCAATTTGAGGCACACAGAACAATTTACAGCCGCTTTCCTTAATGTGGTTGGTCTAAGTTTCTGTGTGTGTGTGTGTGTGTGTGTGTTTGTGTGAATCTCATTCCATCATTTAAGCCTTACCATAAGAACCCATGCAGCTCTTTACAGATTTGAGTGCATATATGCATGTGTGTGTGTGTGTGTGTGTGTGTGTGTATGAGTGTAAATTTTTTGTTAAGGTACACGGTTGATGTGGGTCGGTAATTGCTTTGCAAAGAAATAGAGCATAACAAATTTCACGTGGCGAAAGTTTTTGAGCCGCTTTACGGTTTCTAGTTGCGTAATCCCGACTAGACGATACCCTCAACCCTTAACTTACTTGCAAGTATCTATGTATGTGTGTGTACTCAACCGATTTCAATAAAAATTTCACAGCCGTCTCAAAGTTTTCCATAATCAAGATTTTCTTGTGACCGATCACATGTGTATATCAGAAACGGGCAAAGTTATCGAAAATTTGAAACAAGTCTGAAGTCTCTAGCTCTTATCGTCTCTGAGATCGTTTTGCACAAAACCATTATACCCTTTTTAAACATTTTTAATGGGTTATAAAGGGAGAGGAAATTTGCGGACCCATTCCGAACAACAGCAACAACAAGAGTGGCGCTTAATCGAAGTTTCACTTAGCAAATCAACAATATTGTTGCCAGTAGTTGTTTGTGTTGTTGTTGTTATTGTTATACACCTAGGCATGATTAGCATTCCAGTGAACGCTAAAGCCAAAGCCACAAAACGTGGCAACGACGCAACAATTTGCAAAGTGAATTAACATGCCAGGCATCCAAAGCCAACCTTGTAATCCACACCCCTCCGAAAAAAAACATATATATATATATATATATATATGCTATTTAGAAGGACAGACACTCGCCACTTGGTGTGGCGCGACATGTTCAACTTTAAGCTCAGCAATTCCAGCGTCATTGACGTCAGAATCAGTGTAGCCGGTGTGTGTGCCAGTGTTGGGCAACGAGCTATTTGGGGAATTGGTCGCATTATCTCGCGTTGCCAGCGAGTTGCCACTCCACACAGCACACACAGCATTGTGGGTGGAGATGAGTTGCCCGTCGACTAATTGGCCAACGGCAGCAGAAAATTATAATTTGCATTTATAATTTTATTGACTATAAAAAGTATTTAATTTTTGGCCAAACGAACGTGCCCCAAAATCTGAATTGCCGTACCGCCCCACGCCACACGCCGTGTGGCATGTTTCGTGTTTGCTGTTGGGCATCAACAGTTACCAACAAGTCAACGCTTAAACTAATGTTTGTCCTTTCCTAACAGCAACACCAACTACAACTATAAAAACAACAACAACAGCAATCTGTGTAGCAACAACAACAAGACGGACAGCAGCACTGTGTCCGAATTTGTTATGAAATATTTAAAAACAAAATGAAAACTGCATATTTCGACAGCATTTCAGGCATTTGGCTGACGACCAACAAAACGGGGCTTAAGGTGACAGTGGGGCAATGTTTTGGGCCGAGAACTGAATAGCTAGCATAAAAACTCACAAATCCTCTTAATAATTCATAAAACTTTAGAAAACTACTTAACTCTTAAACTACTAACTGAATCAAAACAAACTAAAAGGCAACTGCTGCTGCTGCTGCTGAAAATGCTCATGGTGTTGCTGTTGGTGGTGCTAAAGCTTGTAGATGACGTTGGTGTCTTGATGCGATTGAGTAAGCACTTTGCTAACTGAGAGAGAGAATAGAGATTCAGCCAAGGTATTGAGCTAAAGTGGAAAAGATTTATTGTTATTAGATAAAGAAAAATTGTATAATGTAAAATTGTTTAAAATGTTCGCAGATGTTTTGGTTTTACAAAACATACAGAAAATAATCTTTCTTCTGTTCTTCTACTTTATACTACAGCAGAAATAAAGAAAGTCGATAAAAACTGAACATTTTTTGATACAGTTTTCTTAGTGCAGAGCAATAGTTTTTTCTCTAAGTGTGGCGCCAGCTGGCTGAGTGAGCTGTTACAGCAATTGCTGCTGTTTCAGTAACAACTACAACAGTTGCAGCAGCTACAACATTTTTAGCTTTTCAGCTCGGGCTGTTGAAAATGGCCGCCTCTGGGCAGCAGTAAACTTTTTGCAAGTTTGTCGCCCCGGTTCGCACAAAAAAAAAAAGAGGATGCAAAAGAGCAAGAACAAGAAGCAAGAGGCAAGTCGAAGGAGGCAACGGGGCAAGCAGCTGGGCAAGCAGCTAGGCAACAGTTCATCATATTTACAGCTTTGTTAAGTTATTTTGCTTGCCCCATAAAAGCGTTGCATGAAAAATGCATGACTGCTGTCCGGACAACGCTTTGGGGCCCGTCCAAACAAATTTAGTTGCGTCCTAATGCCGATGCTGCTGATGCTGATGCTGTTATATATTGTTAAGATTGCCTATTTATAAGGTAATTTCGAGCATCTTTTCTGTATAATACGTGCCAAAATGTATAGCAAAAGTTGTCATTCAGCTTCGTTCCTCAACAACACATCAACTTTTCAGCCTTTCAATTTCATGAATTACACACATATTTCCTTACTTAGTATAGATGTATGTATTGCGGACGTCTTTTGAGTTGTAGTCTTGGGAGAGCTAGCTTTGGATGCTTTGTGTGTAATTGGCTGCCCAAAAAGCCCAAAAACGCCATCCTTCGTAGACCTTATTCACTGTAATCACTGCTTGGCAACAACAACAACATTAAAAAAAAAACTTTTCGTTTCCAAAATGAGAAACTACATTACTAAAACTTCATAAACAGAATTTGAAATGAATGCTCGCTCTGTCTCTATACTCCTGACAACTCCTGTCCTGCCCTGCCCTGCCCTGCCCATCTGCCTACTGTTCAAATTCCTTTGGCCATTTGTTGCTTTTGAGTAGCTCGAAACTAATTAGGTCAGCGCCAGTGTTTGGTCATTGACCACATCGCCGACTGCAGTTGCCTGCAATTTAAATCGTAATTAACTGAACCCAACCAAGCACATAAGCCTTAAGAAATTCGAATCTCTGAAGTGCACAGTTGCCAATTAAAGAATTCTGCGATTCCGATTCCGACGTCGACTTTGACGTTGACTTACAACCTGAAATCTTAGCAAGTTGTTCAACTAATGTCCTATTGCGAAAGTACTTAACAAATAAAATAAGTTTTAAGTGCACATAATCAATTATAAGGGTCAAAAACAAGATAAAAAAAGTTTTGTTTTAAATGCAAATACAAAGAAACTTGGTTTCCTATAAAAAACAAGTAAGAAGGCTCTTGTCGAGAAATCCCGACTAGACGATACCCTGAACCCTATACTTTACGCGTACAGTCATTTCTTGCAAGTGTGTATGTTTCTGTGTGTGTGTGTGTGAATACTGCATACTTAACTTTATTTCAAAGTTCCATATCTCCGGTGTTTCTCAACAGATTTTAATAAAAATTTCACAGATTGTCATTTTTTCCCTTAATGTTTAAAACGCCGTCTCAAAGTTTTCCAAATTCAAGATTTTGTTGTTATCGATCCCATGTGTATATCGAAAACTGGAACAGTTATCGAAAATTTGAAACAAAATTTGAGATTAGGCAAGCTTATGTTTAAAAGAAGAAGATCAAGAATATATATACTTTATGGGGTCAGAGATGTTTCCTTCTGCCTGTTACATACTTTTACACAAGACCATTATAGCCTTTTAACCCATTTTCAATGGATTCAGGGTATACAAATCTGTAACAAAGTTAATTGAGTTCGTTAAAAATAAGAAAAACTTTACAAACTCAAAAAAAAAAAAATATTTGTTAACTAGTTTGATTGTCATTTTGACACTTTCAATTAACGGTTTACAAATTCAATTGCCACTTCGAATAGCAAACATTGATTTTACATCGAACATTTCCTGCGGCCTTTTAACTTTTGTTAAGCAACTATTTTTTTTTTTATATTATATATCATGTCTAAATGTTATTCAATGGCATGACACAAGCTGTCAAATGCATAAATAATTGAGTATCTCATATTTTGTTGTGATATTCAAACAACGCCCGAATGAATGCTTTAAATTTAATGATGATTTTAATGATGTTCAACTCTAACCCCTTTTGTTTTAACGAACTTGCCCTCTGTAATTATTTGGCACATTAACCATTTTCCGCCAAATTCATCCGATGAGTATTTAATGAAATTTGCACCCAACAAAAAAAAACAGAAATAAATAAATAAAAGGTGCGAAGGCAATAAACATTAAAAAGAAAAAAAAACAACTTTACTTTGAAATTAGAAACGTTCGCTTCTTGTTTGCATGCGAAAGAAAATTTCTGAGATTCACTCAACACCCAATGCCCAGTGGACATATTAGAGATACATTAAAAGAGAGAGCATCGTCGGAACAGAACACGCACAAACAAATAAAAGTTAAATAGGAAATGTTTCAAAAGTTTCAACACTTATCCGTAGTGGAGAGAGGTATAAGATGTGATGCGGATGTTTCACAAAAATCTGGACTCGACTGGATGGAAGATTGTTATCAGTTGTTGTTGTTGCAACATCTTGTGGCAGACGTTTAGCGAGTGTTTTGTTAGTTAATTTGCGAAGCGTCAAATTAAACAATCTGCTAAAATAAACTTGCTCATCCTGTTTGTTTGTTTGTTTGTTTGTTAGCGTTATCAAATTTCTTGATTATTTTTTTGTTTAATATGCCGCACTTAAAATTCGTTTAATATTCTTCCGCATTGCTTTGACCGCATTCTGAAGGCTGTGCAACACAGTTCACAGTATGCTGCGGTTTCGGGTTATAAGCCAAAAAGCAGAATGGAATTGAGAGAGCGAAAGAGTATCCCAAGGGTCGGGTCTTAGGAAATGCAACTAATTTTGTATACTCTGCATACCGAATTGGCAAACAGAAAGGAGATGAAGCTGGAGATGGAGCTGGTGCTGGAGCTGGAGTATGGGGAACGGGAAGCAACATTTGGTAAGAGGGTTTGGTTTTAGCATTCCTGTGGGCTTCAGGTCCACGTCAGGCAAATGAATATATGAGTATGACCATTACGAATAACTGCAGTTCCTCAAAACCAAGTCAACATCCTTTTTGGTTAGCAGCAACAAAACGGAGGCTACATTATTATTGTTGTTGCAGCTGCTGCTGCTGCTGCTGTTGCTGCTGTTGCTGTTGCTGCTGTTTGCTTAACACACTTCCACTTAACTCAATGGTTTGCTGCAGTGCTTCACACAAACACTCAAACACATATACATATATACAGTTATGCATATGAATGAGCCATGCAAATTCGAGGTGTGCCACATAACTCCAAACGAGCCCCAAAAACCAACAACATCAATAACAAACACATGCAACAAACACTCAATGTAATCTCAATGAAGCAACTCAACTCTCTGCCTTTTACACATATCATCCAATTTATTTATTTATTTAACTAGTTATTTATTTATTTGAATGCAGGCTTAGTTAAATTATAATAGTACTCACAGAGCACACAAGAATCTTATGTGCATATATGTATATATATAGCATATATTAAGTACTTTGTAAGAATATACAATTATTAGCTTAGATTATAAGCTCGTTGATGTTACAATATTTGAGATATATGCTATTTGTGTCTACAACTTAAGTGTTGGCATTGTAAAGCACTCGATTTAGATATGTTGTCTGGTTTATGATAGTAGGTTTAACATGTAATGGAGTGTTAAATAGGGCTCCAATCCTAGTGTTCATCTACGATTCATGAGCTTTCGTTTGGCGATCAAGTTTAATCGGTAAGTCTTACCATTTGGGCTGTGCGTGCGTTAATAGCAGTCAGTCAGTCAATGAGAACAAAGAGCTGTAAAGAGTTAACAGTATGTTGAAGCGTTCGAAATTGCACGAATTGGACAATAAACTTAATATTTAGTTGGTCAAGAGTCAAGATTTTAAGATGATTTTATGTTCTATGAAACCTTTCGTTGATTGATAAACAAATACTTATACTATATATATCTTAGCTCTCAGCTTCACTTATTCTTGCATCTATCTAATAGTCTTAAGCACTTTGAAGTCCAGGTCTTAGCCAACAATTTTTGTAGATTCTAAAAGCTTTAGATAACACCTCGCCAGACACTAAATGTAAGTCTGTTTGTGTGTGTGTGTTTTTGTATTTGTGTGCTTGCTGTCGTAATACATCGCTAGCCGCTTCCTTTTCGGCTGCTGTACGTTGGCCAAGTTTCTTATCTGTATGTAGCAGCAGCAGCAGGACTCAGCGCCAGAGACAGAAGCTCCTTTCGTAGCGTTAGACTTAGTCCTTTAGTGTTCGCTGCGTTGTCATTGTTGCATTCTTCGCCATCTCCAACTACTTCTACTTCAACGTTGTCGTCGTTGTCGTCGTCGTCGTCGTCTTATTCTTCAGTCGCTGTTGCATCTACCACTTCCTGTTGCGGCATTTCACATTCTGTTGCACGTTTGTTTGTATTGTAATTGTCTGTCGTGACTAAATATGTATGCGTACACAAATAACCGCCATGTAAACATACACACACACACATACTATGTTATCTTTCGTTATATAAGTGTGTGTGTGTGTGTGTACAATCATTGTGTTTATTGTCGTTCGCTCCTTGCTGCTGTTGTTGGGTCAACTGCTTCTGCTCGTCATCCTGCTCCTGCTCCTGCTTTTGCTGCTGCTGCTGCTGCTGCGGTTGTTGTGTATTTTTGCGGTTACACACAAATATACTGGCTGCCAGGTCGCCTGGCTCAATACATACATACACACACACAAACAAATAAACAAACAAACAAACACATACACAGGCAGCCTCCTGACTGGCCTGTCTCCCAAATTGTTTCACGTTGCTCTGAGGTCATGTCCATGTCGCCGTTGACGTCGATGATTTCTGTTGTGCGCCAGTAGCAAGAGACTTGGAGTCGACGGTGACGGCGGCGACGATGTCAACTCAAATGCTTTTTAGTTGTATGGCAGCCAAGTGCAGCGCAGCCGATGTTGCAGCAACTGCTTCTGCTTCTGCTGCAGCGTCGGAACGGAAATGCAGGACGACCAGCGCGACTGGCAAACAATTGTAAGCTCTGACAGCGACAACAACAGCAGCAACTACAAATAGGAATGCTCTAGTTGAAAAAAGCTCGACTAGTGGATACCCTAAAACCAAGCATATGCAGTGAGAACAAATTCGTTCTAAGATTATGTTTTAAAAGCTTGCAAATTGCTTCTATTGCTATCGTTAATCGATTCTTATCGATATCATATGGTTCTTCATAAGATTAATGGGTTCAAAAACGCTTTCCTTTGCTTTCTTGCATACTCAACACACAACTTTATTATACCCACTGAGTACAGGGTATAACAATGGGTGAAGCTTCGGCTCTGGCTGTGCTGGCCTCCAAGAGGCGAATGTCCTGTTTTTTATTCACAGCTACTGTTGCTGCCATTGCTGCCATTGCTGTCCTCTCCACTCACGTACAGCTCGCGCACTTTGCTGACAGATAATTGCATTGCCCTGTGAGAGTGTCCTGTGTATGTATGTATGTAACCATTTCCATTTCCGCTTTGCAATAAAACTCCAACACACTCACTAATCTGCGCCCGTGGCGGCCAAATGTCATTAATTTTATTTTTGCTGTGACATTTTCCGATTATATGTGGATTTGTTGGCTGCTGCCAAGTTCTTTCTCCGGCTGCTTCTGTTGCTCCATCTCCGGCTTGTGCTTCTGTTGCTGTTTCTTAAGCACAACTTTTGCAGTTTACACTTGGCTTGTTGTCCTTGAAAGATTGCGTCGTGCCTTCTTAGCTCGACAAAATGGTTGTGATAAGAGCAGCTTGGCTTTGCTCCACTTTTTCCATCATCTTTTTCTATTTTTGTGTCTTTGTTTGCTTTTTTTTCGACTGTGTTCTTTGTGTGTGTGAGTGTGTTTTTTTTTCGAAACTTGGCGTTAATGTTTGCTCAATTTAAAAAGTTTTCTATCGCCATTTGCATTTGTACGCACATTCGCACGTGCCTCTTTGACCGTGCAACACCAGCAGCAGTGGCAAGAACAATAAAGCGAATAGGCGGCGCCGCTTGGGGCGTTGGCAGAGGCGCTGCCAAGTGGCAAAGTCAAAAAATTTATATATTTGCATACGCACCGTGGTACAAACTCGTAGCAAAAGTTTCCACCTATATATATAGTATAAGTATGTTGTTTTTTTGTTCCTCTGGAAGTTTATTTAGTTTTTTGTTATTCAGTTCAGTTTTAATTTGGTAATGCAACGTGAAGCCTCGCCTCTAATTGTTGGTCCTTGAACAATGAATTTTCTGTTTGTTTTACGTTTTTTTATTTTCTGTTTTCCGCTTTTCAATTTGATTTTTTTGTTTTTTTATTTTTATAGCACCACCTCCATTTTGTCTGAACTTGTTGTTGAAGCATACAATTTGATTAGTTTCGCAAATGAGCTGGGCGTGGCAAGTTTAATTTACATGTGCCACAGCTCAACTTACTAGTCAATTGAATTGTTTAAGTTACCAAAGTTTCTCATCCCTCAAAGCATAGTACAGTGAAAATGCTATATCGAAAAGTGTTTGTTGTGATTAAATATTTATAGTTCACGTAAACATCGATTGGCCATAAATTATGAACAAAGTGAAACAAATCAAAGGTCTCAAGAGACAAGAGGGAATCACAATCTATGTGTGTGTGTGTGTGTGTTGCAGAAGTATGTATTTCAGCTTTTAATTAGATTGGTTGGGGACTATTCGACGTATTTCTCAATAATTGATTACATTTTTTAATTGGCAGTTAGCGGTCATTAAAAGATTCGTTCAAATTCAACAAAGGAAGTTTCGAGCTTAATGCCGTTTCCTTCGTTAATTCGATTCTTCCGGAAGAAAAATGTACATGAATGCCGATGTTAAAACTCGATTCGCGACGTAACTTAATCATAAATTCCTGCACATAATCAATGGTTTGTCAAGGATGATTTTTACTGATAAGAAAAATCAACAAAAAAATTAATCGCAAAGATTTTTGCTAACATAACACTTAAGTCCAAGTAGCTTTAAGCATCGTTGTGAAATAATTGCGACGTGTAACTTAAGATGTATTTTAATTAGTAAGTTCTCGTGTTGAATAGACACAGTATCCAAATCGATTAGGCAAATCATTGTCCGCTTGCACTCACAGGCTAATTACTTAAGGCTATTCTAAGTAAAGTAATTTGATATTTATTCGTATGTTCTAATCAAATGTAAATATATATTTTTTCTAATCAACAGATATCACATGTTAAATAATGGTCCTGGGTATGCAGTCAACTTGAGCTCATATAAATAAATTTTATTTACTCAAGCATAATATTTGGCAAAAGTCTAGACTTTCAATTAGTTTCATACTTCATCTCCTTGTAACTATGATAATTAATAATGTCTAGTTCTAGCTGCACATACTATATATATATATGTATACTTTACTATATATGCAAGCATTGAATTGAAAACAAATCAAGCGTTTGCAACAACTTCAACAATTGCAATTAATATTTAATACTTGTGCTCTGTGTCAATGTTGACTTTATAAGTCTTTGCATAAATAATGTCAAATTGACTTCAATAAGTTTTCCGGGTATCAGGGTCAAAATTGCAACAGTTTGCGTATTGTCAGCTTGTGATTTAATTCCCCAACAATTTTGTATTTAACAGAAACACAAAACAAACAAGTAGCCATTTGTTATATTTTATTCTTTTCAATTTCACAAAAAGCAGCATAAAAAACTGGCTGAAATAAAGTTGTGAAAAATATTGTGCAGGTAAAAGAGTAAACAGTTCGCAAACATGTATAAAGAACCTATGTAAATATATATTTTTTTTATCAGCACTCTTTCATAATTTTCATTGAGTTGAATGCTTTGATATGTGGTAAAGTGTTATTTGATGCAGCTGAAACTACTGTAACAATATATCTATAAAAATATTATAATTTTAACTTCAGATTATAAAAACTCTTAGAAATGTCTTTACAGCGTATCTTGTCGTCTATCATTCTCATTCTAGATTATTTTTATTAGCTTTTAATATATATATTTGATGCTCGTTTATTTGTTTGCTTTCTGCACTTGGCTAAACTTAATTACTTGTGCACAATGGCAATCAGAAATATAGTTGGTTTGAGGCACAAATAAATCCAATTATGACCCTGATGCTCAACATCATCAGTGTGTGGCAGTTGACCGGTCAATTGGTGCTTTGTGCCGGCCAACTAGCCAACTGCTAACTGATTTTATTGACCTGATTTTCATTAAATACTTATACTAACAACAAATGGTAAAAGCTTAATATGCAACCATATCGAACTATCATCGGTTTACCTAACTGCAACGGACAGTTAAATCGGACTACTTATAATCTATCTATTCACATATCAAATACATAGCATTTTGCTGTGTCTTGATAACATCAGTTAATTGATTTGGTTTACGACATATGGCTGCAGTAGTCGATGCTATCATAATATTTTCTTTCATATTTATTTTCGAGTTCTTTCCTTTTTTGTATATTCTGCAACGATTTCAAATACTTTTGGCAATTGGCCATTAAATTAGCTTTTGGCTTTTGTGGCCCACTGTGCCACATTTATGAATATATCAACGAGCTAAAGCTAGAGTATGTAATAGTTATAGTTAAAGTAGTGGTATTGGTGTCTGCCACTGCGGATCTCTTCAAGTGAGACTATATGAATGTGTGTGTGTGTGTATGTATGTGAGTGTGCTCATAAAGCTGCACAAATAAAAATGTCGACACACATACACAGACGCGCAGCATAGAGACAGATAGAATATACACTTTGGCATGTGGCTATGGAAAAATCAGTTGAATTGCCAGCAAACGAAACGAATACGTGAAGTGAAGTAGAAGCAGAAGAAGAAGAAGAATGAGGGAATAAGTATGTATGTAACGGGTACAAAACGTACGAATCCTGAACGTTAGCGCAGCCGTTGCAATTGCTGCTCCTGCCAACTGCTGCTGCTGCTGCTGCTGCTGCACTGGCACAGGAAATATTATCCGCATTGGCAAAAGCATCTTAGCCAAGTCACTGGGAAAAATAGAGTGATAGAGAGAGAGAGAGAGAGGGTGAGAAAGATAGAATGTGTTTGTGTTTCGGGTGCCGGGTGCTGGGCGCAGGACAAAGAGCAAAAGCGGCCAAGTGAATTTCACAAATACAAATTCAAATGGCAAATTGACAAATGAACCTTCAGAGCGTTTTACATTTTCATTGTGTGTCTGTCTGTATGTGTGTGTGTGCTTGTGTGTGTGTGTGTAGGTGGGTAATTCAGCAGTTTGCAGTTTTTCTTTTTCACTTTTTGCCTCATTGCCACACACCTCCGCTCGCCCGCTCACCCGCCCGACCACTTCACTTTGAAGCGTAAACAAAAAAAATAGAAAAAAAATTACTGAAAAAAGAGAAAGAGAAAGAAAGCAGCATTCGACAGGCTTTTGATGCTGATTTTGTAAAGACGCCTTTGCCGGTCGTTGTGGGGCGTACGTTGGCGTATTGTTCCGCTGTTGTGTTCTGTAGCACACAAGTGGCATGAGTTAATCAACCTTTCATCCCCGCTTCCCAACCCCCAATCCAACCATAAATACCCAAGGCAAGTCGAACAACAAACTACAAATTGTTGTTGATGGTCGATTTTTAAAGCTACTGCTCTAAGGGCCGATTCCATTTGCCCATTTGCCCATTTGGCTATTTGGCCATTGCCCATTGGCCATTGGCTATTGTTTGGGATTCCATTTACAGGGCCGAGGTTCGGTAAATTGAGATTACCAATGAGCCAACTACAATTACAATCAAAGCAACAACAACAACAACAACTAAACAGACACACATACAATGCACATTGTTCCTAAAAATGATTTTGTAAGAAAATCCGATTCCATTCAGTTTACATTTTCTTAGTATTCTTTAAGACTTTAAGAGTCAGCTTTGACTACAATGCGAATCAACAAACTTTTTTTGCTATCGAAACTCTATGCTTTTCAGTTTTTAGCCAAATACTAGTACATTCTACTTCGTTTTTTGTTTGAGAACGCCGAACTAGTTTTTTTTATGTAAAAAGCGTACAAGAAATTTTCGTGTTAAAGTTGTGTAATTTGATTTTAGTCTAAAAGTAAAGGAGTGAGTTGAGAAGATAAAACTTTGTTAGTTAGAGAAAGAAAATTTGTTTCGTGACGAAAGAAACATTTTTAAAATGCAATTAAAGCTCCATCATTTCGGATTAATTTTGTTGTACTTTTCTGACCTGCTTAAAACGTTGTTGCTTATTGTATTTTAAAATTTTCTCTCTGTCTTTATCCACTTATATTTCCTAGATTGGTTGATTTATAATTTAATGTGTTTAGTTTAATATCTCACACAATTTATGTTAATTTAGCAAATATCAGATACAAAACGTTAAGGCGAATGGAAATCAAGGCTTTAATCAATCTAATTCTTATTCAGCACGCAACTTTGATTGTTCTCATTGAATTTTCATAATCTCACCGACATTTTCAAGTCGATTGCGAACTGTTTCTTATATTGATAGCCATTTAAATATTCATAAATTCCAAGTGCCTTTAGATTGAAGGTTGAAGGGCTTTGAACCAACAATATTTAGCTTTCTAAGCCTTTACCCATTTTGCATAAGAAAACATGTACCTAAATGATGGATTTTTCTCACTTTTTTTCGTTTCTTTTTTTGCAGCTGAGCAACACTTGTTAAGCCACTGATGCGAAAAACAGCGGAAGAGGAGTGTGAAGGTGGCTGACAAAGTGTGTGTGTAGTGGAGCAAGAAAAGCAAATTCACAAAAACAGAATTCAATAAGAATCTGTCGCAGTTGAGCTGAGCAGTCGTGAGTGCAACGAGAGAAATTTGCCTTTGTTCCAAAACCGAAGCCAAAACCAAAAAACTCAAAGTGCTGCCGAGTAATATGTAATGGAAACCTTTTTCGCCAGCGACGGCAACATGATGTGAAACATGGCAATCGAATCAGCCAAAGCCATTTAGAGTCATCAATTGGCGAGGTCGCGGACACCCAAGGACTCAAGGCAAACCAGGAGGAGTCGCAGGGGTAAGAAGGCAGTCACAAATGCGCAGCATGGCATTCGAATGGAGAAGCAGAAGAAGCAGTAGAAGTGGAAGCATCCAACTGCCAGGTAAAAACAAAAGAATGAACCCCAAAAGGTCGTCAATCATTACTTTTTGTGTGTATTTATGCCAGCTTTTGTCTTTCTCTCTCTCTCTCTTTCTCTCTCTGTCTCTAAAACTTTTTCACATTTTATTTTTATTTATTTTGCAGTGTGGCAGCAGCTGGTTGGGCTTCTGTGCCTGATGGCACTTCTCGATGGAGTGTGGGCCGATGACTGGTCGCAGAGTTGCGCCTCAAACTGCACCTGCAAGTGGACAAATGGCAAAAAGTCGGCCATATGCAGTTCACTGCAATTGACCAGCATACCGACAACGTTGAGCACAGAGCTGCAGGTTCTGGTGCTGAATGATAATCACATACCATATCTGAATCGTGAGGAGTTCTCTGCATTGGGTTTGCTCAATCTGCAGCGCATTTATTTGAAGAAATCCGAGGTCCAATACATACACAAGGAAAGCTTTCGCAATCTCAAGATACTCGTCGAGATTGATCTGTCCGACAATAAGTTGGAGATGCTTGATAAGGATACCTTTATGGGCAATGATCGATTGCGTATCCTCTATCTCAATGGGAATCCACTGAAGCGTTTAGCAGCTTATCAGTTTCCCATTTTGCCACATCTGAGAACTTTGGACATGCATGATTGTTTGATCTCCTACATAGATCCCATGTCGCTGGCTAATCTAAATCTGTTGGAGTTCCTAAATCTCAAGAATAATCTGTTGGAAAGCCTAAGTGAATATGTATTCCAGCACATGGCGAACCTTAAAACCCTTTCCCTCGAAGAAAATCCCTGGCAATGCAATTGTAAGCTACGAAAATTTCGTAGTTGGTACGTCAGTAGTCGCCTTAGCTCTGTGAGTCTTGTATGCAAGGGTCCTCCGGCACAGAAGGATCGCACATGGGACAGTGTCGATGATGAACTCTTCGGCTGTCCACCACGTGTGGAGATCTTTAATAATGAGGAGGTCACCAACATTGACATTGGCAGCAATACGACATTCAGTTGTCTGGTCTACGGAGATCCCTTGCCCGATGTCAGTTGGGAGCTAAATGGCAAGATCCTGGACAACGATAATGTGCTCTTCGATGCGGAGAGCATTGCTTCCGATAAGCTATGGAGCAATCTGACAGTATTCAATGTAAGCAGCTTGGATGCTGGAACTTATGCCTGTACGGGTAGCAATGTAGTTGGATCAATGACACAGAACATAAGCATTTATCTCAGCGAGATAGTGCAACATGTCCTAGTTAAGACCCCGGAGACGTTTTGGTACTTTGGCTTGATCATGGGCATCTTTGGCACAGTGTTCCTGCTCATTGCCATCTCGTTTGTGGTTTGTTTGTGCAAACGGACAACTCGACAGCACCGGCATGCCAATAAAGCGGGTGTTAAGTCGAGTGTGAGTTTCAATGATCAGGAAAAGAAACTCCTCGATTCGAGTGTGACGACAACAACGAATGATCGTGGTGACAGCTATGGCATTGACAACAACCCGAGCTCCATCAACAAGACAGATTCCAGCCTGGCCTTTAATCAAATCGAGATACATTCGGTCGAGAGCCATCGACAACAGCAGCAGCAACAACAACAGCAACAACAGCAACAGATTGGACAGGGTCAGGTCGGTCAACATATGCGGCAACAACTGATGACGGTAAAGGATCCCACATGTGGCATGATCTCAGTGCCAACGTCCATGGCTAGCTATCAGCATCAGCATCAGCACCAGCATCAGTTGCAGCATCCACATTCCCATTCGCATGGACATGCCCAGCTGTCGGATGAGTTTCCGTTGAATGTGGGCGTGTTTCCACCACCCCCCGAGTTCTGCTCCAACATTGTATCGAATCCCACCTTTGGCAATATATTCATACGCGTATCGGTCACGCAGGATATGCTCGATGGAGCGGACATTAACATGTATCCCGATCTGCTGAACATACCCAAGCGCATGCAGGATGTTCAGTGTGATTCCCCGGCGGCATCCAGTTCGAGTGATGGTGGTGGTGGTCAGGCTGTGGCACATTTTGCCACCCTGCCACGGCACACGACGCGTCGCGGCATTCTGAAGAAGGAACCCTCGCTGCAACCGGTCGGTGCAACGAATCTCTATCCACATGACGAGATTGTGACGTACAATCTGGAAACGGGTGCCTTTCATTGTACAAACAGCAACAGCAACGGCAATGACATGGAACTGCCACCGCCACCACCACCGCCAGCGGTCACTGCTGTCGTCCAGTGTCATCATCCAACGACGATGGCAACACCAGTTTCAGCCGCCAATTGTGTCAGTTGCATCAACAATGTGCCCTCCTCCTCCTCCGCTTGCAGCACACCGCCCATTGTGGAGGCAACACCCCTGCGACCCCTCGATAGCTCTGCCTATCCCAAGTACGACAATATGGGCAGACGCATCACAGCTAGCGGTGGATTGGGCAATGAGAATGAAACATTGTTCAATGAATCCGACGAGCAAACCGCTGCAATGGAGGCTGAATCCTCGCAAGACTCCCACCAGCAGTCGACAGAATCAGGCATTGGTATGGATAAGCCGGGCAGTGGTGAATTTGTGTCCCTCTAGTATTATGGTACGCAGGTGTAAATAGTACAGCTGAAGCAAGCGCACTAGCGCCACCTGCCGGTCAATAGATTGTGCTGCCTGCACACAGAGAGAGAATACAAAACAACAAGAAATTCTATATGTATATATAGAACTTAAAATCCACTGTGGCAATCGTTTTGTTCATATCATGTACCAAGCAGCAAACTTCCCTTAAAAAAAAAACAAAAACAACGTAAACTTTGTATAATTATAGCATTCAACATATATATATATAGTATATATACAATCTATTGACTGTCGCAGTCTAAGCCGTAAACTATATTAAGCTGAATATATATATAGAAATTTATACTTGTATATCTGTATGTACTAGCGATCCAAGAGCAATTTATGTAGAATCAAAAACAACAACAACAACAAAGATAACCAATGAGAATATGAGAATGTTATGTTAACAATGGAGAATAAAAAAAAGCGTTTAATAATGATTTTATTACAACTCACATAAGTAGATTAATTAGTCGTATACAATTTAGATTCATGGTAACCCATTCCTAACATTAACAAAGCCGCATTCCAATGGCCAATGGAATTCGACTCAAAATTTTCGGTAGCTTTCAGTCTAATTTTGGTAAAATGTTAAAAGCATAAAAATGAAACGATTCTAGACCAAAAATCTTCTCCAAAATGTAACAAATAAAAACAATTTATGTAAATATACAAAAAAAAAAAACATCTATATATATATATAAATATACAAAGATTATGTAATCAATATTTATATTCGTACAGAGCTTGAGAATTTTGATCATTGTTTTTGTGTTTTTGTTTTTAGTTTAAAAATAATTTTAGATTATCATAAAAATGCCAAAATTTCTATTGAAAACCTTTTCCTCGTTGTATAATCCTCTGTAGTCACATTGATAAATCCTAGAAGTTAGAGAATCCTAAGTAATATACCTGATATACATATATAAACATTATATATTTTAAAAATATACGTATATATACTTTTTAGCCATGCGAAAGAGGATTTTTTAGTTATAGATTAAACAATTTTAATCCTCTTATCACACTGTAAAAATATATGTGTGTGAATCGAAATTTATTTACAAACGATTTTAAAATAATACAAATTGTTTTAAAGCCCAGCTCAATATCAAAATAGTAAAGTGTACAACAAAAGCTGAATACCACAAATATTTCGATGGTGCCAAATGTTTTAAATGCTCTGTTTTTAAAAATGTTAAACATGATTGTTATGCCCGTAGGGGATTGCTTTGTAAATTCATTGGCACAAACGAGGCTTTAGTTTTTATTAGAACTTAAAATGCTCTTCCAAAGAAAAACTGTTAACTTAAACAGCAATATGTTTGTCATGCCACTAAGTAATTAATATATATGCGTATGCGTATATTTTAGTTCAGTTTTTATTCATTAAAATGTATAAACGATAAACAATAGTTAAAGCCACATCGATGTGAACAACATGACAAGATTAATCTGGGCAAGCCAAAATTTTACTAATTATAATTAAATATGCATGTACTATTTCGACTAACAACAACAACAGCGATGTATATGTTTGTATGTATATCAATATGTAATGTGTATAATCGTATACAGAAGTTAAATATATATATATATATATTCTAGTACATGTATCGATAAATATATATATATAAACAAAACGAATGCAGCATAATATTCAATTTTGTGTAGAATGTTTACAACTCGAGCTTGATAATATAAATGTAAATTATAAATTTTTCGTAACATGTAATACGTACATACATGCATACGTACACACAAGTAAAAGTACATCATCATAGCCGCAAGCCCGCATACAATTTGTATATTTGCCAGTTTGTTGTTTAAGTATGTATGTAAAAGCTATTTGTAATATGCATGGCAAAAATAACTCAACACAAGAAAGGCAAAATAAAAACTCTTCACAAAATTTACATTCATAAATATATAAATAAATTACAATAATACGAAGACGAACATTACAAATGCGAATTAACGAATTAACAAGTATAAACAAAGTACAGACAAATACAACAACAAAACACAAACACAAGCACATCTAAACACAAACACACACACACGAACACGAACACTTTTCGTTTTGAGCTCAAAGAGATTTCTTTTTTTTTTGTTTCTTGAATATTTGCAGCAAAGTAGCATACATACATACGAACATAAAAGTATTTCAATTGCACGTATACACACACACAAAGAAAAGAAAAAAAAATAAACAATGAAATAGATTTAGAAAATGTCAGTAAATAATTAAAAACAAAAAAAAAAACTTCCTTCAGATCTCATAGTTCTCCAAAGCTAAAACGTATACATAAGTTAATATATATAGTATATATATGTAAATGCCTAGATGCTGCACGATAGTATAAGGTGAATGTATAGATGACACTTTGATTATTATTATTACAATACATTATTAGTTGAATTACATTCATATATTTGGCTTTCGAAATCTCTCTTGCGCTATGAGGCATGGAACTGATAAACATATATATATATATATATTTATTTGGTTCTGCACACAAAAGTATCATTATTTTTCTCAAGTGTAACAGGAAGGGAATGAAGTCAAATCAAATGTACATATAGCATTAGCTCAACATTTACATTAGCTCAAAAGGAAAAACAAAACAAATTGCCGTAACAAACAATGTTCACTTAAAATAACTTCAAATGCAAGACCATGATGTTTGTAATACCTTTTGAATCGTTTTGCACTAATTAAAAAATGAGAGAGATAGTAGCAACCGCCAGAATTCAAACAACAAACTAAACTATGCTTTTAAATACACGTCTACACAAACAACTCTTTCCCCCTGCAAAAAATAAAACGTAGCATTTCGAAATGTAACAAATATAATTTTAATTGCTCTTCTTAGTATGTTGCACAAACACACATACAACTGCACATTGCAATCCAATAATGTACTACAAGTACACACACACACACACACACGGACAGAGAGATAGTCCTGTTTCAAATAGTTGGATACAATTGCATAAGCCTTTCACCTACAACAACAACATGTGCATGTGCAACATGCAGCAAATATATAAAAAAAAAAAAAAATTTAAATCAACTTTGTTTGGATGATGTAATGCCGTAAATAAATAAAATTCAAACTAAATAACGTACAACCATTTTTTACATTTAACAAATTGCAGTCGATCGATGTTCGGTTTTTTTTTTTGTATCGTATCTTCTGTTGTGTTTTTCTCCTTTTTGCCTGGCTGCCTGCACAAAAGTCAACAAGGTGCAAATTGGGCACACAATTTAATAAGGTCGAACCCGATATAAAAAATAAAATAATTCAGTTTCGCTCTGAGTTTTTTTCGTATGCACAAGTTTTGGCAACAATTTTTTTATGTCAACTTAAATTTCATCGGAAGCATACAAAAATTAACTTAATTTGTACAATTAACACGTACACACACACAAACACACACATACGATAGAGAGGAAAATCATGACAAAATATTGCCATATAAAAATATATATATAATATATATGTTTGTGAAACTAATAAAAGAGTAACAAAAATAAAACATGATAGCATTATTCTTTGGTATAAATTGTCAAGCTTTACCACACACTATATATAAAATATATATATATAAAAATATATATATTAAAATAGATGAAATAATAATAAAGAACCCAAACAAACGAAAACGGAAATATGAAATAAATTGAATAAAAACCTTAAATGTAAAATGTTTGATCTTATTTATTGCATACAGCAACTGTTCATTCTGACGATTTAAAAGGATATATGTTTTTGAATTTACTTTACTGAATAACAGGTAATGTTTGTTAAGAAAACACACAAATAGCTAAAAATTTCATTTAGCACATTTCATCTAAGCAAATTCAGATTTTCACACTGCACACATTGCGTATACGTTATGCAGTTTAAGTGAAAAATGCACATTTCAAGCATGTTTCATAACACACGAAATGAAAATGAGCTCGTTTTTCGAAAAGAGGTAAAAGAGCTTAAGAAATGAATGCCACACAAATATTTTCCGATTTTAAGCTAAGCTGTGCCAGAAAATGCTGAAATGCTGTGTGAAACGAACAACCAATCAATTTGTGTTTCCTGTGAGCTGCATTCGTTTGTTCGTTTGTTCGCTTGTCGATTTTTAATTTGCACTTGCAAGGAGGAACTTTATTGAATATATGCTAATCTGCATAATTGGCAGGCAAAGCATATCCTTTGGCATTCCTATCACTTGTTGATCACAATTTTCTCTCTCTTACCATATCTGCAACTAGTGTGAACAAATTTCCGTTTACATTCGGTTTTATCTAAGTATGTATCTGCACCCTGCCGTACCCTCCCCCTCAGACAAACTTCCGTAAATGTCATTTGCCAGCAATTCAGTTTTGCCATATTTGTGCTCACATTTTTGCTGCATTTCCGCGCTTCATCTCCGACAGTCCTCACCTCGCACAGTATGTTGCAATAATGACTGCAAGGGAAACAGCCGTTGAGCCGTAGCAAAAAGAAGTCGTAGTAATAACGTTTTCATCTTAATGCACTCAAAACACATTTAGTCAAAGTTACCATCCCCTCCCCCCCCCCGCCCCCTCTCACTCTCTCTATATATATATCTCCCTTTTAGCTTCAAACGCCGTCAGCATCCGGTGTTACTGCTGCTGCTGCTGCTGCTGTGGTGACTGCGGCAATGCCAAACCACCAAGTCAGTCAGCCAACACACACTCACACTCATTTAAACATATATATGGAATAATGGTGCGGGGCGGGGGGCAGCACATCGATGGCTTGGCATCATTTGCCAAGGCAACGTCGGCTTGGCTTGGCTTGGCTCGAGCATGTGTGTGCGGTCCTCCAGAGAATATGACGCATTGAGCACGTACCAACGTAGCAAACCACAAAATCCCATCTCAGCATCTACACCCACACATCCTTACCTATCCATTCCATTACATACCCAAACCCATACCATCCTTCTTCTCTACTTGTGCACTTTTTTTCGTTACGTTACGAATGTAACATTCATTTTTGACAAGCATAATTTGCGGTTCCTGGATTCCAGCATCAACAGCATCCAGGAGCAGCAGCAGCAGCAGCGCCATTGGGACTGGATTGCAGCTGGAGTTGGCTTGGCATTGGCTATGACTTGGATTATTTACAGTTTTTCATGGAGCGAGCACTTTTCTAATGCAAAAATGATGCACTGCAGCCATGGTGCTCTGCGGTCAGACATGGAGGCAGTCATGGAGTCGTGTCGTGTACCAGGCGCTGAACACATCCAGCCCACCGCAATGGCAATGAAAGTTTAGAAACCAATATTTCTGCAAGCACAAGGAGCACAACAACAACAACAACAAAGAAGGCAGCAAAATAAATCTGTTTGCCAAACAGTTATTGCACTTGTTTCTGTGCGCCGCCCACAGCATGCTCCTCCTGGCTCATTCTGGCAATGGTATATGCCCTCACTTGGCAGCCGCTCAATTATTGGCAATGCTCGGCTGGGCAGCGAAGTGGCATACACAGTAAACAAAACACTTTTCACACATAAACTAAACGATTTTAAAATGAATTCTTAAGACTCATTCATTGAATTACTTAAATTTCTAGCAAAAGTGTTGGACGGTGCGAAGTGAGACCTATCTGTTTCCGTTTTCTCTGACTCTGTCGTTGTTATTAGGAGTATTTGGAATATTATCTTTGTCTGTGTAACGACTGGTAAGTTAGCTAGTTAACCTAAAAAGCTTTTAAAAAAAAACTTAAAAACAGTCAAAAAGGGCCTGGAAACTTGCATTTTTCCCAAAGAACATAAAACGTCATAAAAAAATTCATAGCATACTTTTAGGCAGATCGATACAAAACAATAAAAAAAACAAGTAAGAAGGCTCTAGTCGAGATATCTCGACTAGATGATACCCTGATCCCTATACTTTACGCCAGTGGTCGGGGAACCGAGGTAAATTAGAGGTAAAAAGAAACTTCTGTGAGTGAAAAGTATATATTGTTCTTCGCCATGGCGTAATATCAACTTACACTTAAATATTTTGGTGTAATGATTAAAAGAGTTTAAACGAACTATGACTCAATAACGAATTTAAGACTCAAAATGCATAAAGTTCTACAACAATGTCTTATATTATTGTTAATAATTGATTGTAGATTTTTTATAAGATTTTTTGAGGTAAATAAATACGATCTTAAGCGATACGAGCAATACAAAAATATCTTATTTTTCCTTTGTTGGGTGGGAATCGCAACCGATGGATCCTTAATGACATTGACGAATTTTGAACTAAAATGTGTTGAATATTTTTTTAAATAGTCCTAATCCACTTATGTCCTTACGGATTTTCAAAGGACATGTTGCGTAAGAGTTTCAAGGACCAACTCTATCGAACTGCATTCAAGGATTATGGGGTCATCTAAGAAACAAAAACACTTGCAAAAATTTCACTCAACGGCCGAGCGAAAATAAGAAAAAACCATAAAAGTGCAGTTTTCTCGGAAACCACAAGGACGATTTGAATGTCCTTTGGCCAGTTGGTAGCCCTGGTCAAAACAAAATGTCTGACATAGGACACGTGCGAATCCTTTATGATTTGGCCGAGTTATAACCAATTTTCTGTTTTAAACATATATCCTTTTATTTCAGCTGTTTGAAGGACTATCGTCCTTTGAAATACTTTGCTCGTATCGGCGGGCCTAGGCCTACCTGTGGTCCAAAGGACATCCGGATAGTCCTTAAAATAGCCGAGTTATAGACGATTTTGTAATTTTTTAAATTTTTTCTGACCTACCCCCTGTAAAATTTTTCGAAAATTTTTTTTCGCGAATCCTGGAGATCCTTATAAACAAATCGATAGATCTTGTTGCTGTGAGCTCAAAAATGTATTTTCCTTAAGGATCTTTAAGGAAATGTTCAAGCTATGGCTTAAAATCTAATGTCCTTTTTGCCCAAAATTTATATATAAGTAAGAATAAGCGAACTGCCTAAAAGTATGCATACTTTATTTATTTATTTTTTAGAGGGTAATTTAGCCAATGCATGAACCTTAATTATTTCCACACAACAGCGGTCGAGGAACCGCTATGGGGTAATATCAACTTAAATAAATACATTTTGGGGTAATGATAAAAAAAGTTCCCCGACCACTGCTTTACGCGTACAGTCAGTGCTTGCAAGTACGTGTGTGTGTGTGTACGCGCATACTGCATACACAACTTCAATTTCCCATATCTCCGGTGTTTATTATCCGATTTTAATAAAAACAGATTCACAGATTGTCATTATTTTGTGTTATAATTCAAATTGCATCTCAATGTTTTCCAAATTCAAGATTTTGTTGTTATCGATCCCATGTGTATATCGGAAACGGGAAGAGTTATCGAAAATCGAAAACAAACTTGTACTGCCTAGGGATTAGGCAGAGCTTAAGTTCTAAATCTGGAGTCTCAAGAATATATATACTTTATGGGGTCGGAAATGCTTCCTTTTCCTTCGTTATAACAAAAATTATTGCATACGGCAAAAATTAAAGTCAAATATATAGTAAAAAGATTAAATTGGCCAATGTCATCGAATATACTGGAAAAGCAGGCAAAAAATATTTATAAAATCATTGTCCAGTCATCTGTTGTGCGTTCAACCATCAACAATCGCCCAATGCATAAAATGTACCTAACCCAAGTTCTGAACAAAAACTTGAATGCTGCACTTTTTACAGTGTATTTTTTTATGGTCTACGACTGGCTGCCTTTCTCGCCCTTACCCGCTGATGACTCAGGTGGTGCAAGGCTTTCTATAATTCCATGCCCAACGATTATGCAAGTGGACTCTCGCTCTCTCTCTCTTTCTCACCCTCTCTCTGTGTCTCGCTTCTCTAGTCTAGTGCCAGAATGTGAACTGATGCTGGTGCCGTTGGCTCGGAGATCAACAAAATGAAATTCAATATGTTATAAATGGCAGGCGTCGCTTAAGGTCCAGCAAACAGTACACAAACCATTGTGCCTCTTAGCCAAATGCCGCTAGGCAAGTGTAGAACAAAGTTTGCCAACTGCCCAAATCCCATGCCCAAGGTTTTTTAGTGTTTTCGATTTTAGCTTCTTTTTTTTTGTTACCAAATCTATATGGCCCAATGCTTAAAGGTGCATTGCACCGCATATGTGCCTTCCTCCTTCTCTCCTTCAACGACTGAGCATTGATTAAAGTGTTTTGTTTGCAAATTTATGTTCAAAAAATATTAACCCAATTGCTCCCCGAGGAACACTCCAGCAAAGGGCAACAAAAACAAACTTTATCGCTCGTGCAAAAAAAAAAAACAGAATAGGACGAGGCGAAAAAACTTTTGAACAGTTTTTGGATTTTGGAATACAAATTATATTAGTAATCTACATTTATTGACATGTTTCCAACAGCAGGTAAACATATGTATGTGTATTTAGTATTTATGTTGAAATAAGGTCGCATAAGGACTGCTTAAGTCGTCCCATTATATGCATGGGGTTCATGTGGGGCAACTTTTGTTCTACGACCGTAAGCATAATTTGCCATGAATATATGAAAACTGCTATATTTAGTACACTTTGTTGGAGAGCAGATTAAACATAACTTTTTGCCCAGACTGCCAAAATTGTTTATTGTTTATGGTACGTGCTATTCTGAGATGATATACAAAGTAATAAATGTATAAGCAATATAAAACTAATCATCTAATTTAAGAAAAACAATTCTGTAAGTAATTCACCTCAGAGAAGAAAAGGTAGTTGAGAGCCAAATAATTTAAATCTGCATGCTTTACTATTTTTGGTCTTAAGTAAGTTTTTGGCAAATCACACGGAATGTCAAAGAAAGTTTAATACATTAAAAAACAAACTTGTTACGAACTATTTTCGTTCTTAGTTTCGTTCATGTGAGTGCAATAAACTTATGACACTAAATGTAAACTTATGACTGAAAGTTGTTAAAAAGTGCAAGCAGAGTTCTTAAGAACTTTTAAGGAGTGCATTTGTACATTTTGATACATGTGATACACAATGTGATTTGATATTATTATTATAAAATTAAACATACACACGCTCACGCATTAACATACAAATGTATATTTAATTTATTATCATAATCAATGAAGAGCAAACAAAATTCCACCACATTGGCCCACAAATCGTGTAAGAGAGCGGTTTAAGCGCAAAGAGAGTGTACCAAAGTTCAGGAAGAGCGTGCGAGTGGGATGGCTGATGAAATGAGCGTTCGCGCCGTCAACATCTGACTGACACGAGCGAAAAGCCATTGAGGCGAATTCATTTTCATTCGCTTTGCGGACGCATTGAGTTTGGTGTTTTTTTACTGCGGCAATTTGCAACTAAATGTTAAAGAAAATCAACAATATTGAATGTGAAAAACACAACAATTGATAATTGTAATAAATTAATTAAGAAAATGCTACAACAACCATCATCGTTGGCACATTGTGCGACTTCACAAGCGTAAACAGCGTGCCTGAAAACCAGAAAGACATTGGTAAGACTAATGATAATCGCTTGCCTGCAAATGTGTGTATACATAAATGAACGTATGTATATACGTACATACGGTACGCAGATACAATGTATTCATGCATTTGTACACATGCCTATACATAATAAATGTAAATTGTGTTCAATTTTTTTTATCTTGTGTTCATTTTGCAGTTTCACGTAGAACAATAACACAGGGGAAAGCACAACAGCAACAACAACAAAGAGGCGAGCCAAGAAAAGCAATTGGGAGAAAACGCAATGCACATTTCAATGGTCTGCTAAGAGCAGAAGAACGACTGACCACCAAACGTGAAAGCAAATCGGAAGCAAAAAGAAACGATTTTCTTTTTTTTTAATTATTCTTAAAAGTGCATACATTTAATGTCTGTATGCATGCCACGCTTTGGCGAGCAAAAGCACTAAGCTCAAAGTCCTGGTAAGTGGGGGTTCTCTCATTGCCTGTATGTGGAGAATGTAGCGAATGACGGACGAGTCAACGAGTTCAGTGAAAAGTTGCCAAATTATAATTGCTTTTCGTTTTGAAAAAGCATTAAAAAGAAGTTAATGCTTGTGCTGTTTTTTATCAGTTGTTATTTTTTTTTTTTATTGTCATATGTATATATTTTATTATTTTGCATTATATTAGCTGCTGTTAAAACGTATGTATGTATGTATGTATGTTGGTGTGCAACCCTAGTTACATAAGCAAAACCCATTCACGACAAAGCTCTCCCGCTCTGTTGGGCAATTTTCTCACAAAACGATTTGCAAAACTTTCTGGTGTACACAAAGTAGAACATTTTATATCCGTGTGACTGAAACTTACTACAAACTTATTTTTACTGCAATAAAAATAAAATAACAGGCCAGAAAGAAAGAGTTTAAGTTAGATTGCGCATTATATAAATATATATGTATTGTATTAATTTCTGTTTGTTTTTCAGCTGAAAATATTTGTATATGCGACATGGATAGCAGCGACGACGATGCCGCCAGTGGCAATTCCATACCGCGACCCATCTACGAGGCAACATCGGCAATAGATAGCCCTCCACCGCATCTGCTGGTGACGGGCCACGAAAAGGACGCAGTGACCAACAAGCGATTAAAATATGTTGTCAGCTCTCCACCTGGTTCCGCTAGTAACGGCAGCGGCTCATCCAACTCTAATGCTTGGCCAGTCGCGGCAGTTAAAGCTGGAGGCGCTAGTACTAGTTCTGGTCACGCATCGCTCACCATGAAGCTAACCAAGGTCACGGCACAGCAGAGCGAACCAAAGCCCAGCAGCACATCAACGCCCAAGGCGCAGGAGCCAAAGGTGCGTGTGCCAAAGGAAATGATTGCGTTGCAGCGTTCGCACATCGAGTCTAAGGTGCTCAACGGCTACGTTTCGGAGAGCTCCAAGCTAAAGCGTCGCAAATCACGGCCTGTTCTCAAACCTGAATCATCGGTTGAACGCTCCACCAGCTCCGCGTCGACGCGATCGGCAGATGAAAGGTTAACAAAGTTGCGAACAAAGGGTAAACTGACGCGTAGCAAGAGCATACCCGCTCCTAAATGTGACTCGGAGGATGAGGAGTGGTTCGATGACTCGGATTTGGTACTGAATAAATCAAAAAAACGCACCTATTCGATGGCATACGAAGAAGACCTAAGTGCAAGCGGGGAGAGTAGCAGTAATCCAGTCAGCAGCTTTCGTTCGCGCAGCAAGACAATCTCACGAAGCAGCGAGGAGCGTCAGCCGCGCCGTAGCAATCTGCGCTCCGAGAACGAAGAGTTTGCTCGCAAGCGAAGCGCATTCCTTGAACGCTATATCAATGACACTGTCGAAGCTGAGCAGCGGGAACTAGAGCAGCCAGAGCAACATGAACAAGAACAGGAACAGGAGCAGGAGCAGCAGCAACAAACAACAAAATCAGACAGTGTTGATTGGCAAACCATTTCGAATGCGGACACAGACACAAATCTTTCCCTGTTATCGGACGTCAGTGAGTCAAAGCAATTGCCAGTCGCATCAAATGCAAGCGAGGCAATAAAAAAGCGACTTGACGAATGGTATATAGCACCGACAAGGGTGAGTTTTCAAATTATTGTTAATCGATAAACTGCAAGCAGTTAGTTCATTTTGCAATTCCACAGGATGGTTGGGATCCATTTTGCTGGAAGTGTCGGCAATGCGGCAGAGTAATGCCCTGCTCCAAATGTCTACGTTCGTTTCATGCATTTTGCGTTCGTCCGGCATCCACAAAGTTCGATAGCGCCTGGAAGTGTCCCGAATGTGTTATCGTGGAGAGCGCACCCAAGCGGTAAATATTCGCAACTTTAAAATTACATTATGAGCTATGTACTATGATATGTCATCAATTGCTCTTATAGGTCACGTCGTAATGATGTAACCGTAGATCTGCTGAGTCAACTGCTCAAATATGCGCTTGAACGCATGAAACATGTGCGTGGGGTGAGTAATTAATATATAAACAGACGGTTATATATGCACATTATATAACCCGGTTCTACGTACAAGATCGCATATTTTCATTATCTGTTCATGTCCATGTTCGTTCTTTTGTCAATTTATAAAATCACGCGAAATTCGTTTTTTTTTTGCACACAACAGCAGCAGAAAAAATCACATATATTTGTATGCAATATGTGTACTTACATACATACACTTGCAAAAGTATGGATACCTATTTGCGCTCTCTGGCAACTTACCTACTGTTTCTGTCAGTTCGCTTTGCTCATCCTCTCTCTCTCTCTCTTTCTCTCTCTGTCGGCGTCGCAACGCATAGACACCTGAGCAGTCTCGTTCTCGTTGGTTTAACTTAGTTGTTGCTTGCTTGCAAGAGAGACACCCCCGCCTGCGTGTTTTTATACATTGTATGTGTGTACATACATGCATATTTATGCATGCATTCATGTATGTCCATGTGTACAATCTCAATTAAAATAATATATGTACGTACATATGTACAAATTTATTTTGTCAGATGTAATGACTAAAATTCACTTGCTGTTATATGATTCCTGCATACAAACATATATATATTAATTAGTTTCTGCGTATGTATGTATGTATGTATGTACACTTAAATTGATTTTGGTTCGTTTAGTTACTTTCCTTATCAGCATTTGACTACTGTGTAAAAACCAGAATCACATTCAATGCACAATTTGTGAGCCACTTTTCTATTGCACAGCATATGTTAAAGTATATTTGTATATTTAAGATATAAAAATGAATATTTTATTTTGTATGTTTGTATAAATTATTTGCCTGTATATGTTTGTCTGCATGTTTTCACACATCTTTATGCGAGACTTGGTTATTTTTTTCATAGCCATAGATGAGCCCCATATTATGCATAAACATGAAACAGAGTCTTTTAGCATCTGTGGTTAGAAACAAAAGCTCTATAAAGTATCTAATTAATGGCACGCCCCCGTTTCGTTCAGTTTATATACTAAAAATGTGCGAGGAATTAATTAATTAATTTAATGTTACTGCCGTCAGCTAGTAGCAATGAGCATTAAAAACAATTACAAAGTCCAAACCGTGGAAGCAAAACATTCGTTCTTTCGTATGTACATACGATGTCCGTATGTATGTACATTCATTCATGCAAAGAAAACGTATTAATTTATATAACACACATTTGTAATCATACTGGAAATGGCAACAGGAAGAAAAAGAGAATCATCCAAATCAAACGAGCAGTGAGATGAACAAAAAATAATTCAGCAATAACAGCCACAAGCCAGCAGAAAAGAGGTGGTGGAGGAGCGACAACGTCGTCAATAGCGCAATTTATATTTGTTGGGCATTGCCGCCGCCTCTGTTCCGTGTGCTCTGTAGTTTGAGGTTAGTTACGCTCACAAACAGTCGCAGTCGGCTCTGTTGTTAAACGAAATAGGTGTGAGAGTACATACTGGCATTTAACAGCTCTTTCGCATTTTATTGTTGTTGTTGCTGTCGTATTCAGCTCTTTGCTGTGGCGTTACTGCTGTTCGTATATTGGCTTGTCAAACTTGTTTGTTTACATAGAAATCGCGCAGCTCTCTTCGCCGTGCTCTTAGGCGGCGAATTGGGGCCAACTGCTGCAGTTATAAACTCTTATTTACTCTTTTCGCTTATTCAATTTTTAGGTGTACAAACTTCGAGCGCCGCAGGATGTCTTGCCCGACACATACACAAAATATTTTGTAAACCCCGTAAACTTTGAAAACTTGTGGGAGCGCATAAAAAATCGCGCATTTCGCAGTACCGATGAGTTTCTAAGCGAAGTTAAGTGGATGCACCACAATGCGCTCATATTAGAAGATGGTGGTGAGTAATTGAATTTTGAGTATTTAAAATGTGTTGATTTAAACTGTTTGTTTTGCTTTCAGATGTTAAAGTGGATCAAGCCTGCAAAGCAATGGTTAAGGTCTGTCGCCAGGAGGCCAACGAAATGGATACCTGTGCCGAATGTTATATGAATGCAAACTCCAGCGAAGAATGGTTTGTCAAGGTATGCACACATCCCCATTTGCTGCTCTGGGCCAAATTGAAGGGCTTTCCCTATTGGCCCGCCAAGGCAATGGGCTCTGGCCCCAATGCGGTGGTTAACGTTCGTTTCTTTGGCAAACACGACCGAGCTAATGTGCCAGTAAAGGATTGCTTCCTGTACTCTGCACAGGATCCCAACACACAGACCAGTCGACGTTCAGCGCGTGACTTGGCCGAATGCATTCGTGAGGTGGAAGTGCATATTGAGCAAATACGAAATAAAATTGGCAATTTCATTTATGCCCCATATCGCACACCCTATGATCCGCTCGAGGAGCAACAGCAGCTAGAGGCAATGATGCCCGGAGTACATGATGTAATCAGCAGGCAACTGGCGCCAGCTAACAAGACACCACTTCAATTTCTGATACGCAAGACGGCTGGCGACAAGCTCTCCATTGTCAAGAAGACAAAGGCCACCGAATCGGGCAATGAATCCGATCAATCCGGCAGTCCCACAAAAAATGTTGAGTCAACACTACCACCACCGCCGGCACCAGCATCGACAAGCACTGAGCACACAAAATCAAAGAGTAGCAACTACGAAGTAATACCCAGAACTAACGATGCTCAACGGGAATCTCGTGGCTGCACAGTGGTGCTGAAGCGCAAGTCTCTGGAGACATCCAAGACAACGGTTAAGGTGGCATCAGCATCAACATCAGGGTCGGAAAGTGGATCCCAACACAAGCGTAAACATTCCGATGCCAGCAGCGAGACAAGCCAACAGAGCGCCATTACGGAGCACAAGCGACGAAAGCATGCGAGGAGGCAAGCACAAGAGGAGCTGCAACAGGCTAGGGAAAAGGAAAAAGCTAAGGAAACTTATAAGCAGGAAACGGAGCAACCCAAAACGGAGTCGGAGAAACCAGCAGCTATTGAAGCTGCAACAGGGGAACAGCCAAGTCAATCGGTTGTCTCTGTTGTGGAGCTGGTACGAAGGCGTCAAGGTGTGACTATTACCAAAATACCAAGAGATCAGCAGCAGCTGCAGCAGCAACAACAACAACAACAACCTATGCAACAGCTGCAGCAGCAACAACAACAACCTATGCAACAGCCGCAGCTGCAGCAGCAACAACAGCAACCTATGCAACAGCCGCAGCTGCAGCAGCAACAACAATCGCCACAGCTACAGCAACAACAACAACAGCCGCAGCTTAAGCAGCAACAACAACAGCCGCAGCCGCAACTACAGAAGCAACAACAACAGCCGCTGCAGCAGCAACAACAAACAGCAGCAACAACAGCAGCAAAGCAAAGTAGAAAGCTAGAGTCCACCGAATCAGCTTACAATGCAACAATAGCAAAGCAGCGGGCAGTGGAGCGCCAACAGCAACAGCTGATTAGCAAAGTGGTGCCATTTATGGAAATCAAAAAGGAGGTGTTGTCAGAGCCAGAGGATACTGAAGATGCGCCTTCAGCAGCAGCAGAAGAGCCACAGCCAGCAGCGCCCTTGGAACAGCCGCCTGTACCACCACAACAACAACAACAACAACAGCAGCTGCAGCAGCAGCTACAACTTAATTTACCACCCGAGTTGGAAACAAGTGCAACAGCCTTCACACCACCACCGGAACCATCAAATTTTGTTACGTGTGTTGCAATAGCAGCAGCCGCAGCAGGAGCAGCCGCAGCTGAAGAAGCACCTGACATTCAAATCAAAGAAGAAATTCTAAGCGAAGAGGAAATGGAATCGGAACCGGAACCAATGACGCAGCCAGCGCCAGAGCCGCAAGTTTCTGTCAACAAGCAAACAGATTTGGATCCAGAACCGCAACCAGGACCTGAACCAGTAGCAATGCAGCCACCAGCAGTGCCACTCAGTAGAGTCGAGAAGCAAATCCAACCTGCTGCAGCTGCTGAGGCCACAGTCGGAGCACCATCACCCGTGGATGCACCATCCAACGATGCATTTGTACGCTTTGTGGGCGACACAACCATACAAAGAGTGAGCCAGAAACAGACGCCTAGGTCATCGCCAGACACGCTGACACAGAAACGCAGCGTTATGCGACGTATGCCACCCGGACCCTCGCCAGCAGCTGTTGAAACACCAGCGCTCGAACCAGCTTTGCCCTTGCTTTCGCAATCACCTCCTAAACCAACGATCAGCTGCACCATTAGCCGCGCATCGCCCAAGTCCCAGGTACACAAACTAGTAATGTCTGTTAAGCTAGACAAATCCCCAAGCTCGTCAACAGCATCAGCTTCAGCACTACCACCAACACCGCCAGCACCACCATTGCCATCAACATCTACATCCACATCAAGTCTGCTCAAGTCAAACATGGTGGTTATACCCATGGAACCACGCAACACAAACTCCGCCGCCATCATCGGCAGCAATGGCAACAATCTGTTCGGTGGCAACAATCTCATGACGATACCAGTGCCCCCATTGCGAGCCGTCTCCAAGAATACCCTGCAGAACAACAACAACAACAACAGCACCAACACCAACACCAGTCTCATAGGCAACACAGCTTTGTCGTCATTCAACAACATCTTGAGACCGCCTCCACTCGCCGGTCTTACAACGGTAACAACGGCTACAACAAACGCACCTCGAACCGCAAGCAGCACAGAGTCTGTTGGATTGCTTGCGAGTGTGTTGCATGGTTTGCCCAGTGATACGCATGTGAGTGAGTCCCCGGTCCCAACAACTGAACCTACATTGCCTGCAGTTGCCGCAGCCTTTAATGATATGATATTGCGCATTGGACCGCCTAAACTAACGATGCGTCCCTACGGTCCATTGTCTTCAGATGGCGTCAGCAACTATACAGCACAAGCTGGACCACTCTCAAACCGTCTTAAGGAGAATGCGCACAAGGTGAGTTGAGTGATGAAGTGTAAATAATGTTTTTTGAGAGAAGATGGCGATAATATTTCATTTTGAATAGATTACGGACTATTTCATGACGGTCATCGAGGACACCATTAATCATTTGGGTGGTGGAGAGTCGGGCGTTCTGCAGGCACGCATTGCCAGTTTAACGCTAGAGAACGAACGAATAAAACAGCATTATGAGCGCCAGCTAACAGAGATGCAACGTTCCACGGAGGTGATGATTGCCGAGATGCGCAAGACGCTGGAGCAGGAGAACAAGCGAGTGATCAGTGAAATGCGGCAACATAGCACTGTGGAGCGCATGCGATCTGTTGAAGAAGCCAAGAAGAAGCAATGGTGTGCGAATTGCATGCGTGAAGCACAACTCTATTGTTGCTGGAATACATCGTATTGCGACTATCCGTGCCAGCAGATGGACTGGCAACGTCACTCAACCACATGCGGTCAGAAGGCCTCATTGCTAACGCAGCCTCTGTCGCAGTCTCAAACGCTTTTGCAGCCACCGCTGCCGAAGGCGCACAAGAATTCAAATGCCACAAGCACTGCTCCCTGCACCGTTGCCAGCACTGCTCCCAGCACTGCACCCAGCACCAGCCAACAAATGAATAGAATGCCAACAGCAACGCCAATTGTAACTGCAACTGTTACCTCTACATCCACCGCTACCTCTACTGTTGTTGGTCCCAGCAAAAAGTGGTCACATCAACCGATGGTATCATTGATAACCCCACCGATGCCAACACCGACCACCGAGGTGCTTAAGCTGCCTAACAATACTTTTCTGCGCCAAGTCCCATTGCCCTCCACAATCCCAGCACCCATCACAACAAATAGCAACAACAGCACGATTGTCAGCCCAGTTACACTCATAACGCCATCGACGTCAACGCATCAGCAAAATCCTCTAATGGCGGCTCAACGCAACACAATGAGCTATGGCAATAAGCAGCCACAACCGATGCCCGTGCCGCTATATAATATACCCGTGAGTTATTGGGAAATGAAACTTTAGTAATTTAAGATATCATGTATAATACTAAACAGCATATCTTATTCCTGATAGTTGCCCATAACTGTTACCAGCAATGCGCCCTTTGGTCATATGCCTGAACAGCATCAAAGGCATGTGGCAAAGTCAACGTCACGGAGTGCGCATCCCAGGAACCAAAATAGTCGAAGTAGAAACGCCAACATTACTATCAACGGTAACAACAGAAGCAGCAACAACAATGGTAATGGTAACAGCGTTCAAGCCATGCGTAATAATCAACTAACTAACGTTTACCAACAGTGAGTAGCTTAAATGCTTGCAAAAATGAAAACTATTAAAACTATAACAATTTTATAATTTCAGGTAATTTAGGTGTGATTTTAAATCTTATCGATACACTTGCATTATGCATTGAAGCAGACAAAAATTGGGAAAAATGTCAAAAGAAAAAAATATATATATATATATATATTTATTAACTTACTAAGAAGTTTGAACAGCATTGCTGTTTTAATTATACATGTATTAATATTAAATGGCTTATTTAATCGAAAATTATGTATGCCCATGAGTTGGACTTAAAGTTACCTACTGATGCTTATTAAAAGAATACTTTTAGCTCTTAATGTCTTACAAGATAATGCATTCAAAACGCCTGTACATTTATTTTATGTATCATCACATCAATCATTCATGATCAGTTTTAAACATACTTACATAAATAAGTAACTATCTAGAATATAGCTATAAGCTGAATGTAGTTAAAACATGTCTCAACGATCTTTAAACCAATAAAATTTTAATTTTACTTCAAAACATTAAAATAGGACATCTTAATATGTTAAGGAAATATGCTTAGTTAGTTCCAGTTTTATGTATATATTTCAATGTAAGGCCGATCTTAAGCACCCCTAAAAGTATGCCACATTGTACGGCTAAGTTTATTTATTTATGCTTATTTTATTTACTCAACAAACACCAAGAAAATAACAAAAACACGCAAACTGTAAGATATCAATCAATGTCCAATTTCTTGAAATTTCCCTCAATGCCAAACAGACTTGAGACATTCTTTGGCTTGCCAGGTCGCAGCTTCTCATTGACCTGATGACGCGTCTCGAATTCAAGCATTTCTTTGCGATTATCCATTAATTTTCTGTAGTATGTTTCTAAAATCAAGTACGCATAGATATTATACACATTTGTGTTCAGTGTGCGAGCACTTACCTCTTGCCACGCTGATCTCTTCCTGTTGACCCCCATAATCCTTGGGCATCAGCTCGCGCGGCACACATTTAAAGAACTCATTCATATCGCTGTGCATGTAGAGAACACTTGTCAGTTCCTTTTTCATGAATGGAGTCATCAATGCCATTAGCTTATCCATAAAGGGTACAATATTGATGAAATGAAAGCCTACAAGGCGTATAGCAGCCGCTTCCTATGATATGACCATATATAGTAAATTATTTGTTGATATGTTTTGTAACAGCTTACTTGTAAGTAGAAAAGGAACTTCTTCATTTGCAGCAAACCGATGCGTGCCACATGACCCAAGGAGCAACCCTTAAGATCTATGACCATTATATGACCTGGCTGTATGCCATCCTCGTACATCCAGTAATCGAAAACCATGCAATACCTGGTAAGGAAATATGTACAAATACAAAAGTATTACATAACTGTTACTTTTACTTTTTTAATTACTAGCTATTGAACAGAAAAATAGTTTTTTCGTTATACACCAACAAACTGCATGTATATCTGCATGTATTTGTATCTGTCGGATGCATCTGTCAGTTAACATATATGCAATATAGTATATGTAACTGTAATTGAGCATGTCAAGTTTTGTAATGCGTGTTTTGCAGTTTAACTCGCGTTTTCACTGACATATGACTTTAAGCACTTTGAGGTTTTAATCCCCAGATTTACGTAATTTACTTTAATATTCACTTGTCATAATTATGACGAACAGCTATTGAAATTGACTTGTCAGTTGTTTGTTGTCCATTAGTTTTTTTTTTATTTTGTAGTATGTGCTTTTGAGTTCTATTGAACACTTCAGATATGATAATAATTACGCATTAAGATAGCTTATTCACTTTTAACTACTTCTTTAAATTGGTTTTAAACTTTGTATATGTTCGACTACGTTTAGTAGATTTTCCAATAATTGATTTCTTTTAACTATTCCTTAAAAATATTTCGATAAATATCGCTTGCCTAGAATGCAATCTACATATACGACTACGTTTAGTAGATTTTCCAAGAATCTTAGTCTGTCTTGCTCTTCATAATTTGTTATCTTTAAACTATTCCCTTAGGAAATATCGATAAATATCGCTCGCCTTGAATGTAATCAGACCTAGAGGCACCCAATTTGACTTGATTGATTTTCTCAACAAACCAAAGCATTCAAATTTGTTTTCTTTCAACTTACAGTTTCATGACATCCGCAAAGTTAAAGTGTGACGCATTCAGATCTTCTATTTTTGACAGAATAACACGATAGCCTTCTTTTGTGGCACACGGCAGTGGAATAGCGGTTCTGTAAATGATATGTATCATATAAATGGATACCAAATACCATCCCCAACAACAACATCGATTGTAAACTTACAGCGTTTTCATTGCACGTTTCAGTTCATTGCTCTCGATGTCCAGATTGACAAAGAAGTCATCGAGATGGGTGCGTGCCGTTAGATTTGTATCCAGCACCTGTTTGGCCATTTCCATGCTATACCTGCAGGCATGGAAGAAATGCAATGCCTCCGCCTCCGAAAACTTGGCAGAGATGTGCGGTTGAGCATGTATCCAATCGACTAGCTTCAACACCTCCGTTCGCCTGATCTCCGGAAAGCGGGCATATTGCTCATCCAGATCAGCTTCCTTCATACTTAAAAGTTTTATTCGCGTATAGAAGAAAAGTACTTTTGTTTGTAGAGCTGGTAAGCGCGTTTTTCGCTATCAACGTTCGACTCTCGAATGAAATTGAAATTGAAAACTGTTTTTGCTTTCGCAAGTGAAACTGGTTGCCGCATGTTCCCGGCTGTAATAAACGCTGTTGCTGCTGCTGCTGCTGCTGATGCTGTTGAATTCGTTGGTGTTTGGGAGTGCGGAAAACTGCAAATGGCTTTCGTTGTTCGTTATTGCCTGACTTTCCTTTCCCCTCGCTCACTGTCCCCTTTCACCGTTCAACGTTCACCGTTCGAACACTTGCGTGAAAAATTCAAGTTTTTCCTTACTTATTATAACTTTTTGGTTGTGTAACATGCAGATAGTTGATAGTTATTGTTTGTTTGAAGCGATTGGGGCGGTCGCCTAAACCAGGCAACTACTGTTATTATTATCAAAACCCATTATATATGCGTAGCGTGTGCGGTTTTTCTTCTTTTTTTTAAGCCCTAAAGCTAACTCGACTACTACAGCTAAGAGTTCCATTGTATTTAGAATAAGTGCAACGTATCGGTGCATAATGTGAGCCTGTGTAGGAAAGGGATTTTCAGGGAAATGAGATCAGGCTTAAAATATATATATTACTACTATAAAGTATATCAGGTAGAAAGTATATATACTACTTTAAACCTGATCCCATTGGTAGTAAATATACAACTGTAAACTTGATTTCATTTCCAACTAAATATATATACTACTTGATAGTTTTAAGGTGGAAATGTATGTAATCTTGGTATTGTTAGCTAATATACAAATAAGTTAATGGGTACTTCAAATAAGTATTACTTCCGAAGGGAGTTTGTAGTTAATGAAAAACATTCGTAAGCTATGATATCACTCTGGATATTTTGGTAGGTTAAAATGTTCAGTCAAAGACTTTTGTTACAACCGATCGTTCCGAAGATAGGTACACAAATGATATAGTGTTCCGAATGGCAGGTTTGGTAATCTTTTCTTCTGCCTCAAACAAGTTAAATATACTCTTTTCCAAAAATTGTAATAGATGTGGTAAATAAACAAATGTTACAGCACGATCTAAAATCATGTAAATCTATTAAAAACTCATTTCTTAAGCAACTTCGTTTTTAAGTCTAACCAAACAAGACGTTATACCCTCCACGAATATTCCCACTTGTATTTGCCAACACGATCCCATTCTGTAGACAGACGTTTGACATTTTGCCACGCAAGACGCCAGCATAGTCAATGCCACAATGCCAACAGTGCCACAATGAAGTGGACAGACAGACAGACAAGCAGAGAGGTACTTGGTTAAGTTTTGCAGTTTTGAAGCTGCGGGCTGGGCTCAGGTGCTTGCTGCTTGCTGTTGCCACAATTGCTGAACCTGTCGCTGCCTCTGACTCTGTCTAACGTCAGTCTGTCTCTCGCTCTGTGTGTGTGTGTGTGTGTGTGCCAGTTTGGCGTGTCTGAAATTCCAACGGATTAGAAGTTGCACGTAAAGAGCAAACGGCATTTGCAGTCAAACAAGAAACCAGTTTGGCAAATTGGATGAGGAGGCCGTTGCAGTTCTGGGTATCGCTGCACAGGTGTCAAACTAAAATTAATTAACACACTTCGAAAAGGTGGTTAAAGGTCGTGGGGTGGGGAGGGAGGGGGAGGGGTTGCTTGTAGTGTTTGACTTTTGACAGACATGAGTCACTTTTACTACCAGCTACCAAATGGGCTGACCCAAAAACCAATGATGACAATATCATTTCATTTCGTGATTTTTGTGTTGTTGGCAACGTGCCGCGTTTTAAGTTGCCGTCACGCAGCGGATCCCTCATGTGTCTGCCTCCTTTTGTGGGGTTTGGCTCTTTTTTTCTTTCGCATGCCGTTGTCCTCCTTTTATGCAGAAACATTGTTTTTGTTGTTGCTTTGAGTCTCTTTTTGCCATTTTTCACGCATTTGACTGCATTACTTAACCTCAATTTGAGTGTGCGACGTGCATCAAGTTGTTGCCTCCACTTGTTGCCCGCCCCACTCCCACAGTCGTTTCCGTTGTATGCCCCCAGCTCAGAGGCTAGCGACAAATGAAGTTGTCGCGCTTACTTTGCATATGTATGTTGATTACCCCTTTCGCCCCTACACCAACTTCACCCACTTGTTAATCTTGGCGAGTTACTTGAGCCACTGGTTTTACTGCTCTCAACAATCGCAACAGTTGCGGACAACTGTGGATCCTGTGCCTCCCCCTCGACGCCTTCTCTCTCGCTCTCTTACACACTCTGATTGTTCAATTCAATTTGGCGCGGCGACCTGTCTGACTCATTTGTATGGGTTGCCCTATGCGAACAATGGGCCTCCCCCACCCCCAGCAACTCTCTTTCTACAGCTGTTTGATTGTGCCTGGCAATGCTGGCACGCGTGTGCCGCTCGCCGGCTCTCTTTTTTTCCTTCAATAGCAAGCATTGATTCTGATTACGGTTCCGATTTCGCCGCGTCTCTCTCGCTATCTCTCCCTCTCTCTCTGTCTCTCTCTCTCTTTCTTGCTTTCAAGCAAAACTAGTTTGCACATGCGCACCACTTTGTTTTTGTGACTTTTTCTGTTATTTTAGCGGTTTTTGTTTTGATTTCTGATTGCCGTTCGATCGCGCTGTTGTGGTCAGAGTTGCAGTTGTTGTTGTTGTTGTGCCTGCTGTCACTGTTGTTATTCGCTTTTATTTACGATGGCAAGTGCCGCTTGACAAATTGATTTTGTTTTGTTGGTTTTTTATTTGGGCTTTTTCTGTCGTCTTTTTTACTTCGTTTATTTGTGCGATTTCCTTTCGTTTAAGTTTCGTGTCTTTCGTGTACAATGTAAATTGAATGTATTTAGAGTTAAAGGATTCTTACTTCACTTATAATTCTTTGATTAATCGTAAATTTCAAGTTTAAAGTTATTCTTCATTGAGCCCGCAAAAGTCAATTAGTTTTTAACTGCCCTGCCGCACAACGGAAATCGAACAACAGCTTAACACACCCCGATAAAAGGAACAGAAAGCGGGCAACAGATGAAAAAAAAAAACAATTAAATTTACATAGTTACTGGCTAAAGGCAATCGAAATTAGAAACCAAACACAGTTGCAGCAACAGTTGATCGCTAAAGCGCCCGAAAGACAAAACAAAAAACAAAAAATCTAGAAATAATAATAAAGCCCCTGCATTTACACGGTCATTGGCATCCTGTTTCATGCAAGAGCAAGCAACAGGATGCTCAGGAAATTAATGCCAAACACTCAGCAGACGTGCAGAGAGGGTTCGTCCAGTAACAATAGCTAGCCAATTGCCATTCAGATTGTTAATAACAAAAAACAATATACAGGTGATATAAACAATGACCGACTTGTCTATACCCAGCACTTAACATGAAAGTAAGCTTAAGAGAATGAACGAAGAAAGAAGATATTATATTCCTTGTGCTAAGGATATATGTCTTAAAATCGAACTATCAATCAAACTAACTATATAAGACATTAAAAATAATTTGTAGAAAAGTAGGGTTATCCGAAAAGTATGTACTTTATCTAACTCAGGAACTACCTAACCCTTACATATCATTTTCATGACTTTTTCTTAACTACAAAATCAAACAACATAAGTTTTAATGCCAAATCAAAAGGCATGCACAAGTCATAGCTACCCAATGTAGAATTTAGGTTTGGGTACAACACAAAAGCAACAACGAAAGCGACGGTATGGTAAAAAGCCCCGACGATTCGACTGTGACGTACCGGGAATGTGAATTGCAGGCTGAGCCAAACAAAAGGGAAGGCCCAAATGCAGAGTCGAGTGATAAAGCGGCCTTTTAGGGGAGCGTCAGAGGATCACAAAAGACGCACAACGAACAAGCAGCCAACAAGTATAAAGAAAGACACAAGAATGAAAGATGAAAAAAAAACAACATTAACGCATTTCAAAATAATTGTCTGCAGTCAGGACGAAAGCAACAGTGTCAGAGTCAAAGTCAGGGTCTGCTGTGGCTATAAAGGTAGCTGGTTGAACAAACAAAGGGAACACAGAGAAGGGAGGTAGGGGGAAGGAAGGTTCAACGTTTGTTTGCGCGCATTCGTGCGACGCCGAAATCCTTCAGAGTAGCACGAAACACCTGATGATGATGATGAGACCGACACCTGAGCCAACCTGAGCGAAGCTCAGCGTACTCGAGACGAACGTTCAAAAGGAATGATAATTAGATGGTCTAGCAACCCTACTAGGCAAAGACGAAGACAAAAAACAACAGGTAACAAGTTGTAATGGTGGTGGAATCACTGTCCGTTGAGTGTGAACTGATCGTTTGAATATTTAAATGTTATCAGCAAGGGTGGCTTCTTCAACAGGAAGAGCCAAAAGTTTAACTAGTTGCTGTACATCACGTCAAGTGCAAAGGAGTCTTCCTCGCTTGAGCAAATTGCGACCGTTGCAAGAACGTTGCCCTAATTAAGGAACGTTGCATATATCTACATAACTCAAAGAATATACACATGCAACCATATGTATATATATATACTCGTTCTATCTACATGATTATTAATTCAAAATATTTCCTGCCATTTAACAGTTTTCCTGTTCGAGAAAGGAAATAAACACTTGGCGGTACTAAAGGATACGAAAAGAAAATGAGCAAAAGCCAAACTCAAAGGGGAGAGAAAGGGAACCAGAGCGGGATACAAGAGTGGTTGTTGTAATTATGAGCTCATTGCCGGATGGTGAAATTATATTGTACAAAAAATGGGAGCAGAAGAGAAAGCATTCAAGGAAACAACAACAACACTAACAACGAACTCTCAGATTTAAGTGGCGCACAGTCAGGAGCCAGTATAGCCAGGCAACATGTTGCATTCAGCAGTGAGTGGCATGCATAAACGGACGCACTAAGGAAACAGACAATTGATACATACACACATATACGTACATCTGTGTATGAAGAGAGACAGAGGCAGAGGCAGATATTATGTGCTTGATAGATGCCTGGCAATTAACAGAGGGGGGATGTATAAATGGAATGACTGAGTGATTGCCATCAATTCACTTTCTCATTTAAAGGACCCGCACAAGACACCAATTCAACTGATGACTTTATAATGAAACAAAAGGAACCACAACACAATGAACAGAAAACGAACAATAACATATATTTATTAGCTTTGAAGTTTATCAACATGAAGTTAAAAGATTTCTATTTACTCTGCGAAGGATGTTCCAAACCATAAATATCTTTTATTCTTGCGCTGTCTCTAATAAACATCTTATCTTTTTGACTTCAGGTCTAGATAGATATTAAGGTTTATTAAAATGTCTCAAGTTAGTCAGTCTTCCCACCTGTTTGAACAATAAGATAATGTTAAAGCCGTTTCTATAAGTTTTAGCTTTTCTCATATGTAATTCAAAACTACATCATTTGAGTAGTAGTATCTAGTCTTGTTGGGGTTGGCTTCAAAATATCCCATGGCAAGCTTTCTATGAAATTCTTGAGCGTCCCAGACCCCAGCCGAAAAGAATGTTTGCCCCATTGCTGTTGCCGCCGCGGAGCAAAGCCCCTCCGGACTTGTGACTATCCATATCCATTAACATTGTAACGCTTTGTGCTTTCGTTTCGTTTCGTCCGTGATGCGCCAGCGCTCCTCTCCGCTCCGCCCTGTCTCTCTCTCTCTTTCCTCTCCTTCTCCTTCTGTTCTTTGTTGCTTTGTTGTTGCGCTTGGACACAATCTAGGCGCGCTTACACACTCACACAAACACACACGCACGCAGTAGAGATGAAGAGAAGGAAAGAGAGAGAGCGAGAGACATGCGGCGAGGTTCGTTGAACTTCTCGGCTGATGATTTGCGCCTAGTTTGCCGCTCACTCCAAATCGGGGGTTAGATTCTTTATTTTCCTTTTGCCTCAGCGATGCTCGCAGCGAGGATGATAAATAATGAGAAGATCTCTTTCGCTCTCTCTCTGTTTGTCTCTCTTTGCACAAAGAAAATCTGTTAATCACATTATTTCACACTCCCTCCAGGCGCAGTCCCGGTCAGAGTCCCAGTTTTATTTCCAGTCTTTGTTGCAATTGCCTTTTGAAGTTGAGTTGAATCGTGGAGTTGCCCGTTGGGGTGTCTCTGTTGCTGGTGCTGGTGCTGGTGCAATCTGCTTGATTGTTGCATATGTTTACACTTAACTTTTGCATTCATTCGTTTGACCCAAATACACCAAAATGTGTTCTCAATACAAAACTTTTCTAGTTCGTATTCGATCAATGGGATATGCTTGTTGATCTATGATACGATACGATTGAATCCACATTCTACTAGCAGCTTAACCGATTCCACTTTGAACAAGATGTTGAATTTCGTCTGATAGCCTAACCCTTAACAAAATAAAATGTTGTATTCACGATGGAGATGAAAACGGTTATAAGAACTTTACACTAGATCTTGAGATTTGTTGAGCTAATGTTCCAAGTCTGGAGTCTCTAGCTCTTTAAGATCGACACACTGATACATACGGAATCGACTAATCAAGAATATATGTGCTTAATGAGATAGTTAATGCTATCTATGACCATTAAGCCGAAGATAAGTTTAGATAAGAATAAGAATGATAAGAATATCCCTACAAGATATTATAAGCCGCAAACCAAAAAGAAACTTCCAAGCCTCTTATCATATTTATCCAAATGCTTCTTTGTCTTAAATGTGATGTATATAACTTTCGAACTCGATCATCAAACATTTCTACTTTCTTACGAACGGAAAGAACCACCCAAGGTTCTTTTGCATAATTTCCATTCCATAGCATTGTAAGTACCACAGATAGATGTTATCGTTATTACCTCTCGGTCATTGAGTAAATTATGTAGTATAAAACCAGTGAAGCAAATAAAAAATGTTTTCTTTTTGGTTCGTTCGTGGAAAATGCACGTGCACATAACGTTAAGACAATTTTCTTGGCCCAGACAAAAGGCGTCACCTACTCCCGACTCCCGACACCCTATATATATATATTTTTTTTTAGGATGAGCTCAAAACAATTTCAATAATGTAAGGAAGCGCATAAATGTGTGTGCAAACCCTCTGTGGCAAAGTCAACGGCGCATGCACCGTTTTAATTGTTGTCCAGGGTTTAAAATTTTTTCGTCGGGGTGTGTTTATGCGGATGTTGTATTTGTGTTTGTGTTCTTGTGAGCTTCATAAGGACATGGTCATGAATCCCACATAATATTTGCATCTCATTTCCGGACACTTGGGCGAGGGTCAGTCCCATAATATCCAAAAGTCTACTCTGCGGGCATTCAACAAACATTATACTATATATATATAGATAGAACTCGGAACGGAACGGAAATGCCGTCACTCGCAGCACAAGGGTGAATAATTACATTGATTCCTTGTCCAGGGGCGCATTTAGTTGCAGTTGCAGTTGCAGTTGTTGCATTCCCAACCCACAGATCAAATAGATCTTTTCAAGCTTTACCATAACAAAATCAAATGCATTTTTCTCTCATTGAATTCGAATTGCAGTTCGTTACGCTTTTTGATCTGGGATTTTTGTATGTGCCAGTACTAATTTATTTTTCGGTGCGTTATGCTTGAACCTCTTACAGTTCAAAATAGTACGTAACACTCCCCGTTTTTTTGGTCTAGCTGACAATTTCCCATGACTGTTCAAACGTCACACGTCAGTTAAATCCTAACATGTTGTTTTGAACCTGTTGCGTAATGTTTTAACTGATTTTATTAGGGTAGACACTATTTTAATGGCGCTCAGTGCTTTGTACATGCTAATGAGCTAAAAGTCAGGCAAATTGAAAAGGTTTCCCATCGAAAAAAGTTGGTTTTAATCACGTTTGCTCAGTTACAAGTAACTAAATATATATAATAGCAAAGAAATATTTGTTTATCGATCAACTTATAGAAAAAAATAAAGATTAATAAGTAAATAACCATTTAAGGATCGTATTCCGAAGAAAACTACTTTCAAGGGATCAAGATTTGGCACTTAAAGAAAACTTAAACGTTTTTAATATTCATTACATTTAAGATCATGACATTAAAAGCACGCATCCATATCCAAACTTATCATAATTCCATATTACAACCCCCATATTTATCATTTCTTGAAGACCCTTGCACCTGCTAGGATTGCTCAAACTCCGACTGATCTTTCAGTCAATCTTCGAATGGACAGATGATAGATTGCATTTAGTCACAAGGCAATTGAATATCGAATCGTGAACGTGTGAATGCTTTGAATCCCTGGTCAATCACAATATAATTTCGTGATCATTAATCATCGAACCCTACGGGGCCCCACACTCAGTTGAAGGTACTACAACTAACTGAGAACTGAAAAAAAGTTCCTGCCACATAATTGTAGAGTCAATGACCGAAAAATCTCTGGACATTTTCGGCAACAGCTCTCGTCAATAGATCAAAAAAATGCCCACTCGCATTATAAATCCTCAGCAAATGCTTCAAGCCAAAGACCCAAAACCAAAAAAAAAACCATAGAGAAAAGACTCAAGAAATTAACACACACACACACTCGCACACACATACTGTGTTTTGGAATGTGTATGTGGGTAGCAGCGATGTGCTAGTAGCTAACCATTCCCCCCATGCCCCCAATCCCCTTACCATATTCCTCGTTCCCATTTCGATGCCCGTTCGTAGTTGCCGTCGTTGTAGGGTTAAAACCCACCAGCGTTTGTTATTTTTGTTTTTGTTTTTTTCTTTCTTTCGTTTTTGGAAATCATCAAACAATAGAAAGCTAGACGAAGCAGCAGGCGAAGAAGGCAGTCAGGAAGAACCGCGAAAGAAGCGACAACAACAACAACAACAATACAGAGGGACGGGCTCTGTCCGTTTTCGGTCATTGAACTGGCGAAAGAAGAGGAGAGAGATCTCTTTCTTTCTGCTTTCAAGAGACTTTACGAGTCGTAACAGTAAAATACAAAAAAACACGCGTCAAATAATGCGTTTCCAACCTGTACCTGTTGTTGAAGTTCAGGCCATCTCAATAACGTTTTCACATTGGCCCTAAAATCCGAAGACAAGTTTAGGACCCCCTCCGTAAGATATACGAGCTTAGAAATGTTTTTTCAAAGTGTAATACTAGTAAAGAAACATTTTAAAGCTAGGGCTATAAATAAACGAATAATAGGATTGTAATAAATATTCATAAAAAAAAATGTCATAACTTCAAAATAAGTCATAGAAATATAAATTCATTTAACATATTTATGACAGCTTAGAATATTGGTTTGTGGTTAATGGAAAAGCATGAAAGCTGCATCAAATATCCTTTTATTTTATTTTTTATTAGTAAACATAACCTCAAAAAATTGTAAATATGATTTACGAATCTAAATAACTCTTTAGTCACTGTATTACCACTGTGCATTGTCCGTTTGGCAGTGGTGGCAGTTAGTAATGTTAGCCCAGTGATGGTGGTGGCGGTTGTGCCACAACACCTGACTCGCCGACACATGTACCCAAAAGTGGAAAGTAACTTTACATGGAAACGCCAATTTACATGCCGGCCCGGCCCGGCCCGGCCGTCCACTTCTTTCATTCATTCAGCTTTGCTTCTTTTTTTTTGTGACTGTATATATATATATTTTTATGTTAAAAGCGTCGCGCATTTTTATTATTTTTTATTATACGATACGATACGATACGAAACGTTCGAGTTCAGAAGAAAGAAACCCTTTCTCTGCGTCTCTATCACGGTCCGCTTTCATTGCATTCTTGTGTTTGGGATTGCGTAAAAAAGTGCCGTTAGGTGCTGATGATATGTAAATGAACGCGTGGGACATGTGGGCCCAGTGCCAGATCCAGTGCCAAGAACCTGCCACACTTAAATACAGGCTTTTTTAGCCATCGGATTGCGCAGTTGTGTTTGTTTTTTTGTTTTTGTTTGTTTTGTTGTTGGCCCAGTTGAGGCTGAAAAGCTTTGGCACAGCATCCGCTACAGTCACAACTAACGATCAACTGTTGTTGTTGCTGCTCCTCTTCCTCATTTGGTTTGTACTAGGTGCGCATCCGCCTTCAATGCTAGACAACAGACAAGACGACACAGTCGAACAGCATCTTAGAATTGGACTTTGACGACTTGTTTTTCGAACTGTGTTTGTGTTTTATTTTCCTTCGTCTGTGTGTGTGAGTGTGTGTGTTTGTGTGTCTGTGTTCCCACTCATTTGCTTAATTTCAATTTCGTTTCGTTGCCATTTATGGCACAATGACCATGAACGGTTGTTTTTTTTTATTTAAGCTGTGTGCTCTGTTGTTGATGTTGATGTTGCTTGTGGTGCGGAGGATGTAACTGTTCATTTAGATTGCCACATTAGAAACGAGAAACATGGGCTAGTCAATGCAGATAAGCGAACGGCATTCGAGCTTTTTGGTTGATGATATCAGCAGCAGCAACAGGGCTTTACAACTGTACAAAGCTTACAAAGCAGCGCAGAGAGAGAGTCACTTGCGCAATTGAGCTTTTTTTTTCCTGCCAATTGAAGAGAATGCGTCACGAACTGTTCTATACCTGTGCCATTTGCGAGCTTTTAAAGCTGACATATATGACAGTAGGCGTCAGTTTGCTTGTCACACGCCTGACACAACACAACACAACACAACAACAAGAAGCAGCAACAACATTCATAAATGAAGCCACACATCTTATGTCTTGACACATTTTTATTTCATTATCCAATTAACATAATTAGTTTTCATCAATCAATTAATAATTCGAAGCAGAATCGCAGCGCGCTGCTTACCGAAGGCAGCCAAAGCGCATGCATAAATCAAAAATACCAAATACACTTGTTGCGCCCAGTATTGAAAACGAAGCTGAAAAAAAAATGTGACTTGGCATTCTACAAACACCCCAAAAATCCAAACAGCACCAACAACAACAACAGCAGCAGCAGCAGCAGCGACAGCGTATGCCAAAACAATAACAAGCCACTGCCAGCGCTCTCATTCTCGATGCTCCAACTCTACACAGGGCTGAGCTGAGCTTTTCGTTTGGAGACTTACGTTCGCGCTCAATTCGTTTGGCAGCGACTGCGCAGTAGCTGCGCATTAAAGTTGTATTGGTGCGGCCCGCATAAGGCAGCGCGCGACGTCGATGCCGTGGGGTTTGGCTGTTGGCTCTGTTGACGTACGGACCTGCATTATAAATCTCTAACGAGTCGCTTGCGCGCGCTCAGTTGCCGCTCAAGAGTTGTGTGTGAGCGTATGTGGCTGCCCTGACTACGTGGTGTGTCTGGCTGTGTGTATGTGTTTGTGTGTGTGTGTGTGTGTGTCTGCGCTGCGCTGCGAGGTTGTGAGGAAAAGGGTTCTTGAACTTAAAAGGGGTCAAAACATAAAATGAAACTCGAAATGCCTTTGCAGATAGACAAACTTAGTTGCGTTTGTGTAAGAGAGCATACATATGCATGTGTGTGAGTGTGCGTGGCTGACTACGTGCCGGCGGTTTGGTGGTGCTGATGGTGTCCGTTGTTTATGCTGCTCTGCTGCTGCTGCTGCTCTGCTGCTAGCTAGCTCTGCCACTTCCTCCATTTGCCTTTGTGGCAATTGTTGTTGCTATTGCCTTTTGTCTATTCCATTTTCTATTTGATTTCTACCTGTTGTTGTTTGGCTCTCGCTGCTTTCTGTTGTTGTTGTTGGTTAACGTTTTATGTGACTAAAGCCTGTTGCTCCCCTTTTACCCAGCTACTCCTCGCCCGTTACAAAACCAAAGCCCATCATGGGGCACGCACCGCTGCTGCTGCTGCTGCTGCTTATAGGGTTAGCTGGAATTCTTTAGCTCTGTCTCTCTGACTTGAGCCTGAAACTTTATAACTTTTCTCATAATCAACTACAAAACTTGAGCTCATCGTTATTTTTAGCTCGCTGTGTGCGTGTGCGTGTGTGTGCGTGTGTGTGTAGGATCTCGACCCAAAAATATATATATGAAAATAAGAAGAAAAACAACAATACTTACTACGTTTCAGGAATTGTTGCTCTTAGTCAAACATCTAAACCTTCTCACCTCATTTCGGCTCATATATATATATATATATATATATATATGTGAACCATTTGTGTAAACAATATTATTTATGATTCTACGCTACGTTGTTGCCACACATACTGTTTACAATTCAATTTTTTATAATTCTTCGTTCTTCGTTTCGTTGGGTTTCGGTTCAGGCTCCTGTCTCTCCCTCTCCATTAGGGGCTCCTTACCTTTACGCTCTGTTGCTTTCCCAGCCTTCTTTTCTTTTCAACTCTATTCCTCTTCGTCTTCTTCTACTTCTACTGTCTTTGATTGCTTTGAATCTTGTTTGTCAATCTAGGTTGGCTGGAAGAAATCTCTCCAGTTCTATCTCTATGTGTGTGTGTGCCCTTAGGGCGGCAACTGTCGGTCAGCGACCTCCGTGTATGATTACACGTGTTGTAAATTAGTTGAGGACTCTCCTTCCTATGTGTTAGTCTATCTATATTCATACATACATACTGTTAGGTAGGAATATTGATGTTTTGTTTACTTTTCGTTCGATCGTTCTTCAATTTGTTCAGGCTCGATTCTAAGTGTTGAACATGTCTTGTTATAGTTTACTTTATTATTTAACTTCGTTTTTTTTTGTGTTGGGTTTAAGGGAACCTTACTTGACTGAGAAACGATTTCCCTAATGTTAAAGTTATAGTTTTTCGATTCTTTTAACATTTCTAAACGATTTTCTAAACGATTTTCCAAATAAGTATTCAAGAGTTTTGATATTTAAAAATCTTTTTTAGTATTAGATTTATAAATCACATCTCAATGCGTTAAGAAACTGTTTCTAAATAATTAATATATATTTTTAAATCAAAATAAAATTTGTTCTTAGCTCGAAAACTCTCTACTGTCAGATACATAATTCAAAGTGAATTTAATATTTTTTTAAGTATATATAAATAAACCCAACCTTTCGATTCGAGGCTCTCTTTCGAAGTATAACTTAAATTCCTTCTGGTGATGCATAATGAACAACACAAAAGATGTAAATAAACCCAAATTCACACAATGCTGAAAATATACAATTAGCACACACGAAAAGAATCGAACCAAACCAGAATTCCCGATGCTGATGCTACCTAAAAAGTATGAGATACAAGTAAGAAGGCTCGTGTTGAGGAATCACGACTAGAAGATACCCTAAAACCCTACACTTAACGCCTTAGCAAGTATGTTTGTGTGTGTCTGCATACTTGACTTAAGTTTAATGTTCCATATCTCTGGTGTTTCTCAACCGATTTCAATAAAAAGTTTTCCAGATTGTCATCATTGTGTTTAATGTTTCAAACTATGTCTCAAAGTTTTCCAAATTCCAGATTTTAATTTTATTGATCACATGTGTGTATCGGAAACGGGAAGAGTTATCGAAAAGTTGAAACAAACTTGTACTTCCTAGGGATAAGGGGAGCTTATGAAAAAATGTTATAAATCTGGAGTCTCTCTAGTATCGACTTGGCTGTTGATGCTGATCAAGAGTATATATACTTTATGGGGTCGGAGATGCTTCCTTCTGCTTGTTACATACCTTTGCGCAAAACCATTATACCCTTGTTAACCATTTTCAATGTGTTCAGGGTATAAGAAATACGTTCTTCTGGTAGCTTTGGGGGCAACGTCAACAAAGCAGTCATATAATCATAGATTTCTAAATTATCGACTCTCTCTGTCTCTTTCTTTTTGTGTGTCTGTGTGTGTGTGTGGCAGGGGGAGGATTCTTTGGCAGTAATTGTGTGCTCACGATGCGTTCGCGACGTCAAGCTGCGAACTGGACAGCGTCCAGACAACGGCACCTGATTCAACACACTTTCGTATCCAAGCAAGAAGCAACAACAACAACAACAGGTAGCATTTGAAGCAGAAGAACAACAACAAGAAGAAGAAGAAGACGAATGCTATTTCACACCTTGCGTTCCGTTAGAGACAGCTTAAGTAATATGTGCACAACGGGTCGTGTCTTGAGACTATGCCACACAAAGTGGGCGTGGCATGTGTGACAAGTTCTTTGAAATGTGTAGAGAGAGGATAATAAATAACTCAATTGAGCTTGAAATCAGCAATTAATACATTTCTCTAGCTTCCAATAGGTGATCAACTCTAACTAAGCTAACAAGCATCTTTGCTCCAAAGCTACTTTATTTCATTTTTCTTATAAGTTTCAATATGCAACAACATGCTACACAACTATTTAAGCTCTTTAAGAACTATTTCAAGTTGTTTTCAAGTCCTTAAATCCTTAAGTTTAAGTCCTTAAACTCCATAGACTTTCCTACAATGTTCCTTCTTATCTTAAGTCAAGGAAGAAATGTTAAAATCTTAAGCTTTCCTTAAATCCTTAGACTTTTCTACAATGTTCCTTCTTATCTTAAGTCAAGGAAGAAATGTTAAAATCTTAGGCTTTCCTTAAATCCTTAAAAGTATCGTTTAAGTCCTTTGCCCTATAGACTTCCCTACAATGTTCCTTCTTATTATCTTCTTGAGTCAAGGAAGAAATGTTAAAATCTTAAGCTTTTCATTTCAACTATAGAAACTCATTAGCTCCTTTAATCTGATTTAGAAATCTACTTAACTCCTTACTTTCTATACCTCTTACCTTAATTTCTATACCTCTTACCTGTACCCGTTAAAGTATCTTTCCTTAAACTTTATACCATTCTATAAAATTACATAGATCATTACACCTGCTGCACTTCTTGCTCGAAGTCATAGTTAGAGTCACAACCGAAAAAATAATGTTGCGTCATAATTTTGTTGTCATGTGGGAACTTCCGATGCGAAGCATGCAACAACAACAAAAAACAACAACAACACACCAACAGCAACAGTCTCTAATACGTTTTCTCACATTTTTTCTAACTTGGCTAATGACGAGTTTTGGGCTTTAAATCCGGAAACATTGCTGCGCAACCTTTTTTTTTGTGTCGTCAGTTCTAAGCATCGGATATGACAAAGCAATTTGAGTCAACTACAAAATCGAGACTGAGACTGTACCTTAAAACACAAGCTGGACATGCGTGTGAACCAATTGTACAGTAGCCTGTTGGACCTATAGAGAGTGCCATTAAATTACCATAAAATTGCTGACCCTATTAGCCAGGCTAACAACATACAGTCTCGTTACCTTGGTGAGCTGCTTCCTCCACATGCTGTGCATAATTTTCACGCGCATTTAGCAGCGGTTACGCCCCGTTGCTCGATTATCCTGTGAACAAGTTGAACAATGAAAATATCACAAGCTCATTATCCTGTGCCACCGTGACTCTGTCTCTGGCTAACATAATTAGGGTCGACCAACAACACAACAAGTTGCAACTTTCACCCTCAACATTCGACAACAAAATCAAGTCAACAATCAACTGGTTTTACTTTTGTTTTTCCCATGCTCCTTGCTGAAGCTGAAATTTGTATTTCAATGTTGATTACTTGATTTCTTGTCTTATTTATTTTCGTATTTTTAATGGACCTTGACGCTAAGCGTATCCTTTATTCTTAACTCTTTTCCGCGTATCTCAAACACAGATACACTAACACATTCTCACATTCTCTTTTTCTTGTTCGTTTCAAACATTCTCCCACGTTGCTGCGATCCTTTGCAAGGATCTCAACCCCGCTTTAGATACAATTACGATATTTATGTTGCTCTCCCCTACCCTCCCCTACTTTACACGCAATCAGTTGAGTTCTTGGGAACGCGTATCCTCATCAAATACTCAGATTGACACCTGGCCCAACATTACAAGCAAATATTTGACTTATCCTTGTTAGAAACTTGGTTCTTACTCAGATTTCTCATTTTTTTTGTTATTCGATATTGAATTTTTCTCTTTTACTTATATCATTTTGACGCTTAAAGTCATCTTAAGCTGAAACCAATTAATGTAATTATTTCGCTTAAAGCTAAACTGGATCCCCATCAATAAGATCCACATCTTTTTTGGGGTTGCAAGGCCAAGAAAGACTTAAAATGACTTGCCGTTGGCATAATTCCTTTCCCCTCCACTCACTCTTTCCCTCTTAAAGGGGGCTGCTAAGCACTCGAAGACAAAGAGATCGCCTTGTCTGCATTCTCCATTCCATTGGAGCTCTGCATGTGTATAGAAGATGTTTACCCGAACAACGATATGTATATATATATACATATATTTACTTGTTTATACTTAGTATATACTGCATATCCTGTACCCTTGCACAGACATTGACTTTCATTATCTTTAGTACCACTCAGGAACTGGGATAGGGATACGGATAGGGATAGGGATAGGGACACAAACATAAGCAGTGCTGCATGAAGATTGCCTGCATGCAGCGGGAGCTTGACTTGCCAAGGGGTCGCCCAGTCAGCCAAATACATACATACATACCATACATACACACACACATACCACTTTGGTTTGCCTTTTTGAAGAGTCTCTGAAGGAGATGGGGCTGCAAACACAACAAAGCGATCAAATATGGATATACACTGTACAAAAAAACTTTCTCGTTTAATGCTAACTTAAACTGTCTCTCTCTCTCTCTTTCTTTCTCTATCTTGCACTCTCTTTTCCTTACTCACTTCACTTAAACTTTCATCTTCCTTAATGTAAAATTCACCTTACAATGGTAAAGGAAAAAGTTTTTCAAGTCTCTTCAAGTTCCCTTAACGGTATTAAAATAATGAAAAAACTCTATTATTTGTATAAAATGTACAAATATGATGCAAGTAACGAAAACAATGAATAAAAGTTAAGAAATAAGTCATCTAATGTTTTTTAAATCATAAAATTCACATACAATGTCTGTATTTTTCTTGTAGGTCAAGCGCCAAAACTTTTATTACTGTGTACATATCATGTGTATAAGTATAAGAGAGTGTGTGTGTGTGTGTGTTGAGATATACATACGTACATACACATATTCGTACACTCCATGCCGTCACCTACCGAAGCGAGGACGTGCGGCAAACAATTGGCCCGCCGCCACAGGGTGCAGCTAAACCAGAGAGTCAACCGAGTGTATCCGAAAACACACACACACACACACAAACACAGACATTCAGATACACAGCAACAACAACAACGATCAGCCGTGGAGTGCTGCTTTCTGCAGGGGGATCTGAAGAAGTTATTTATTTGGTGTGCTTGCCGCTCGTCTTTCGTGCCAGAGGATACTTTTATCGCAACCCTGACCTCTCCTCTCGCTCCTCTTTCTTCTCTCCGTCTCCTGACTTTCCTGCATTGCCATTGATTTGCATTCCAAAGTGTAAGTGTGTGTGTGTGTTGAGCCCAACCCAAAAACACAATAAACACGTTGTAGGAGAAGCACAACTTTGCAATCCCTTCAAGTATGTTCCTCTCCCTCCCTCCCTGCCACACTCCTCTTTTGGTAAGGGGTAGCTGCTACTGACAGACGATTCGCCGTAATTGTAACTTGCGAACTCTTTTTTCTTTCGTTTTCGTTTTCTTGCCTTTTCAATTTGCTAAATAATATGTCATTCGAGGAGGCGATCAATCCTTACACACACACACACACACACACACACACACAAACATACTTATATGTATATATGTTTTCTGCTGAAACGGGAGTTGAATTTTTTATTGCAATTCGTTTTAATTTATATTGTATGCGGCCTGAAAGCTATTTGAATATTTTATGGTCTCTTCTTTTCTTTTTTTTTTTGATGTATATATATATATATATATATTATTTTTTATGCCGACTCAAGAATTAATGAAATTTCAGCTTGAATTTATATCAATTTTTTGTTGCTTGGTTTCATGTTCGTTCTGGTTTTCGTTTTCTTTCTTTTGGCTTAGTCTGCTCCTGCTTATCGTGTATCTTTTGTAAGTACTTTATCTCTTTGCTGCATTTCAACATTTTCCTTTGAAATTTTCTCAAAAAACAACAACGTTGCAGTATTATTTCTGTTCAGCCAAAACGTTGGATGACCCCAAAAAAAGGTCCAGCTCATTAACCCTTCGAATGAGGACGGGACAGCAGCAACAAACTGAGTTTCCTGCACGAATCTTTTATTATTTTAATACTCTTTTTGAAGTTATGCTTTTAGTTCTTACGTGAAGTTTGTGAAGTATTGCAAAAGATTTCCTGAACCTTTAAGATATTTTTTGATTACATCGTTTGTTATAATCTTGATCTACATCCGTACTAGAAAGAACCACTTCCATGTGGTTCTTTTTTATCGGTCGATAGATAAGTTTAAATACAGTATTCTTACCAACGTATTAAAATTTCATTCAGCTTTAAAGATTTGGATGCCACAGATGGATAAGATCGATTGATCCTTCCTCTAAGAAACCCTTAAGATTGCAACTTTGAGTTCGTTAGTCCTAAAGAGCATTTAGTCTTCGGTTTGCCTTAGATACCCATGTTTTATTGCTTCTTTTGCGTTTTGCGTTTTGTGGGAAACGTAATAAAATGATGTTGATTGTTTTTTATGGTCAACAGACAGACTAACAGAGAGGAAGTATGAGAGACTCCTGGCCACAGATTAGGGAGCACGGAGCTCGGAGCACGGAACGCGGTAGCATTTTTAATGACTTTGACAAGTTGACCTCGCGCTGCACACATCAAAGAGCAGCCTGAACAGTTGAACAGTTGACCACCCAATGTGGTGGATCGTGGTGGCAGGATCGCTTTGCTTTGTGGCCATTTGTGGCAGGTACAACGAACGGGCCAAATAAGCGTCAATCAACAGACAACTTCCTGAGTGCAACAACGAGGCGCTTTTGCCACATTTGTGCATTTGAATGTTTCATGTTTGACTCTGACTCGTGTCGCATTTTATTATGCGTTAATTTTTTCATTTAGATGGCACATTGGAGAGAGAGGGTCGTGGGGGGAAGGTGGAGGTTCCAGACATGGCCATGACAAGCTAACCAAAGAAATCCTTTCCAAGAAACATAACGCACTCAACATGAAAATACATTTGTTAAACATGCCGCTGTTTGTTGCTGTTGCTGCTGCTGTTGCAATTTGAGTTGAGTTGCCACAGAAGATGGCAAAAACCGGGCCAATGCACCGCATGCAATCCGAGTTCCAGGCCTCAACTTCCCAGCATTTGGGCATCCTTCTTACTTGTTCTCTCTGTCTCTGCCTCAGTGTGGTCGTTCATACCTCCCAGTTGCCAGTTGCCATCTGGCTTTAGCTTTAGCTTCGGCATATTGAACATTAGACGTTGCGTTGCGTTGCGTCTTCTTCTGTCCCAGACGACTGCGCAGCTGGCTGCAGTCAACCATGCAGCTAGCGCCAAACCATACCAAACCAAACCAAACCAACCCAACCCAACCCAACTCAACCATCCTATTCAACTAACTATCCATCCAGCTAGGCGTCAGCCTGTGCTTCAACTTACACTGTCAAAGAAACCTAAGTTGATTAACATGCGTGAAGAGAATCATGAATGATTGAAAATGAAACTCACTAAGTTTTTTTTAGCAGAAATTTAACTATAGAACTTATTCTTACATTCTATATTAAACTACAAGTTTCAAATATCTTAGATTCAGCTAGTTTTAATGATTCTTTCATTCAAACTTCTTTCAGTGTAATGCTAGACTTGCTAGAGCTACGGCTGCTGATCGTGTCTGTTGTGCTGTTTGAAGTTGAATGAACCAAGAGAGTAGGGCATACACACAGTCTATGAATGTGTGTGTGTGTGTGTAGCTCTCTCTCCTGCGCCACTTTTGCGCCACTCGTGCGTTTCCTTCAGCAATTTAAGCGGCAGCAGCAAACAGATTGGCAAAAGATGCCAGTGTCGCAAATGGGGTTAGTCTCGACGATCTCGACGACTTGCAGTTGGTGTGGAGATTCGAGTTGACTGGTCTCTGTGGTTGGGCTATGGATTCCTTCTTGGTCAGTTACAAAATTACGTATACGGTGCTGCTGGACGACTCCAAGCTGCCAGCCAGCATTTGTGTGGTTTGTACAGCTTCCTGGGGCCCCCCGAAATCAAAGCAAAAGCAAAAGGCAAAGCAAAAAAGCGATGCGATTCGAAACCGCAATGGCAATTGCAAGACAACTGGCAACTGGAAACTGGCTATAACAATTTCCTTGGGAAAGCTGGCTGGAGCATGAAAAACCATTAAAGTGCTTTCCCAGGCGCTGACCCGACAGCAATTGTTGCTGGCATCCTGAGAACGGCAACAGGTGAAAATAACAACCGAACAACCCAAAACCACACCGATGACGTTTCTAATCTCTTTCCAAGTTCTTCTACATCTCCCTTTGCTTCGCTACTCCAACTCCCCTTCGCCTCTTTCTTCAACTGTGTCACTTGGCTGCCCATTTGGAGGAGCATTCGTTTTAAAACCCTTCATTACACCAACTCTGAGACATACTTACAGCCAGAGTCAGAACTGGGGCTAGACCTGGAATACCGGCGCATAAGCAGGCCATTCAACTTGCCCCAGACACACACAAACACACACACACACACACTCGCACTCGCACACACTCGTACTCGCACAATGACTTTTCACACAATATTTTCCAGCATTTTTCGTTCGCCCTTTTTATACCCTGAACCCATTGAAAATGGGTAAAAGGGTATAATGGTTTTGTGCAAAAGTTTGTAACAGGCAGAAGGAAGCATATTCGACCCCATAAAGTATATATATTCTTGATCAGCATCAACAGCCGAGTCGATATTGCCATGTTCGTCCTTCGATCTCAAAGACTATAAGAGATAGAGACTCCAGATTTGGAACATAAGCTTCCCTAATCATAATCAAATTTTCGATAACTCTTCCAGTTTTCGATATACACATGTGAACGATAACAACAAAATCTTTGAATTTGGAAAACTTTAAGATAGAGTTGATGTGACAATCTGTGAAATTTGGAGATATGGAGCATTAAAGTTAAGCAAAGTATGCAGTTTACGCGTAGACACACACAAACACACAGAGATACTTGCAAGCAAGTATGGGGTTTAGGGTATCTTCTAGTCGGGATTTCTCGACAAGAGCCTTCTTATATGTTCATGCTGTTTTCCTGCGCCAATCGCTGTTGTTGCTCTGTGCATTTTCTCTGTCATGTTGTTGCCTTTTTGTTGCCTTTGCGTTTGCGCACCATTTTCCATAACAATAAAAAAGAGGCAACATGAGAGAGTAAGAAAGAGTTAGAGATACCCTGTACTAACTAATATTTCAATAGCATATGGCTTGAGCCAATTTGAATCTTCGATATCTGTGTGACTTCTTGACCGACTTTTTTGAACATGATCGAAATTTTTAAAAAGTTTCTATGGCAAGTAATATGAATATGCCTATTTTGAAAAAGGCAAGAAATTATTGTTATTGACAAGAATCGAACATGGAAAGAACTATCGAAACATACTTTATTGATGTTACCTAGCTTTTATCCCTTATCCAAACGTACGGACAAACTAAGTCTTCATATATACTTTAAAGGCTTGTAGATACTTTCTTCTGCCTGATCCATGCATTCTCACATCAACAAGTATACCCTTCTTACCCGTTTGTTGTGGTTAGGGTATACAAATAGAGAATAGTTCAGCTCAAGTGCCTTTCTCCGTCAGTCCTAAACTGCAAATGTTGTTGCGAGCGCTTTTCTCTTCACATGGACCCATAAACATTTGCAATACCAATAACAAAGAAATTATGAGCAGGGCAGAAGCTATTTGAACAGCCGCCTGCACAGAAACATGGAGATTGAACTTATTATGCATGGAACATAGGCAAACAAAGTTGACAAATTCCTTAGCTAATGCATCAAGATACGAGTTTAACGATCCTGTCAAGCCTTCGGAGTTATAAAGAGAAAAGTAACCAAAGAAGCCCTAACCAAAAACCATATATATATGATGCATATACATGGCCTGAGATCATTAACAAAATCATTTAACATGGTTGCAAGCTGCTTTTAGGACATTGGATGATAAATGATCTTCTAATAAGCAAATCATTTGATATGGTTTCTTTGAAAGTAAATTCCATCAGCATGTTTATCGATTCCTTTGTTTCAAGCTGAAACAAACCCTTTTGAAACTGTACCCGAAAAAGGAGACCAACAAAAAGTAACGATCAAAATGTGTTGTTGGATTGCGAGGACGAAAGGATTGCGCAAAAGGCAAACACATTAAAATTGGATAAACAAGGTTTTCTTATGATATTTTTTTTTTATGTACACAACTCTGTGTGTGTGTGTGTGTATGTGTGTTTGTGTTTGCTCACAAGTATCCCTTTTTTCGTGGGATCCGCGACGCAACAGGCAACAAGGCAACCAGGCAACAGGTAGAGAGGAGTCCACAAACTGGTTTCTCCAGATTCCACATCCCAGCCACACAGCACAAGCGAAGAAGCCAAGTCTTAAAGGAGCGGCCTTTTCAGCCTGAATATCAGACTTTGTGACTTGTGATTGTGAGTGGCATACAAAAGCAGAACCAGTTTGATCCTCACTCTCTCCCTGTACCGAACCAAAAACCCGAGATGAGTTGGCGTTAAAACAATTTTAATGTCCTTCTACCAACCCAAAGTCCATAAAGTCATGAATAATCGACCAAGCACCACACTCAACTCGAAAAGGAAGACACGTCGCGCCAGGCATTTTGTACGTGCGTGGAGGATATGCTTGCATCTCACAGGCACTTTAAGACGTTAACGTTCAAGGTCCCAGGTCCCAGGTTCCAGGTTCCACGTTCCAGGTTTAGGCCCCCACGCGCTGCTTGCAACGTTGCTTGCACCTTGGTGGTGGTTGCTTGTTCTTTGTTACTGTTTTGTTTGCAGTTCCGCGTCGCACTTGGTTTCTGACTTTGCTTTTTTGTTTACTTACGTTTGGGACTCTCTTGCAGCAGAGTCTTGCAACAGCTCTAACTTGTTTCTTCTTTGTGGATGCGATGCGTCCCTCTGTGCCACGATCCTTTTCACGATGACTGTACTTTAACTGAAACTGGAGCTAGGCTCCAGACAGTCCATTTGAGCACTTGTTTAGTTTAGTTTTCAGGTTTTCCTTTCTGTTTTGATTTATTCTGACCACAAAACACATCAAATAGCTTAGATAGTTAAGAAAATAGTGTATTTTGTATGAGAAACTTAATATTCCAAGACTTTAGAATAGAAACTGGAAGAAGCTGAAAGCAATAACTCGATTGGTTTGGCTTTTAATAAAAATCCCCAGAAAGTAATCTTTAATATCTAAAGGCCTTAAACCAGCTGAAAACATGTTTTGGTGGTATTAACTGTGACAGGGTCACACTGAAAATTATATACTTTATATACCGTTTACTGAAATGTTTCACAATCTCATCAAAAATGAGAAATTGTAGCTTAACATTGATCATCTAAAAAGTTAAGACCGGTAGATCTAATAAAAGTATCTTAAAGTTGCAAAGCACAGAATGGAAAGTATTTTCAAGTACTTAAGTTTTGCTCCATGTATCTTCAAACGAAACTCTTTTGCTAAACTTCTTATTGCTGTCTTGACTTTGGTTACCCCTCATATAGTTCATATAAACATCCTGCTTAACTGTACTCAACATCACTTAAATGTCCCAGACAAAACTTACAACCCTTCTCAACTGATCTCTAATAGCTGAAAGGCATGTCAAGAATTGTGACACGATCAACTTAAGTTGAAATTTCGCTGCATTGGCGATTCCTTTGAAAAAATCCTTCGAGATAAACACACACGCACACACACAGACAAGTGCCAGACGACGTAAACGAAAAAAAGATCAACAACATTGACAAAAATAAATGGAATAAAGAAAAACTGAGCAACAACAGATCAAATACACATTTGAGTAAACAATCAGCGCATTCCAGCGAAAAAAGGGATACGCGAGTTGAGTCAGCAAAAGTGTAGGGATAGGGATGGAGTAGTTGGAGGCAGTCAACAACAACAACACACACACACACACTTGCTGAGAGTGAGAATAAAACCAGCCTGGCAAAGGCAGCCAGGCAGCCAGGCAGCGATTATGATGACGACGACGATGAAATGTTTACATTTCCCCACGCGAAGCCAAAACGCCAAGTGAAATCCAAAGCCCCCAAGACAACGTTGCAGTTGCAGTTGTTGTTGTTGTTGTCTCGAAATAAACTGAAACCCTTGAAACAAACTCCTGCACAGCTCCTTAAGCAGCAAACCAAGCAATCGAACGAACGAACGAACGAACGAGCGTACGATCGAGGGGCATGCAGCATGCGGCAAGAGCAGAGAGATCTAAGTGAAGGGTGAGAGCCAAATGAAAAATCAAAAGAAAAAGGATTGTGCGGCAACAACAACAACGGGGCTATGCACACTGCTCTGCTGTCAGCGTCTCTGCTGCTGCGCAGCGCCAAGAGGTGACGCCAGTTCATTGAACCAGGCAACAGGCAACAACACTCCACAAACACACACACAGACATATACTACAGGCTGCCAGGCTAGGAGCAAATACACACACACACACACACTTAGAAATATTATTAGAAAGAAAAAAAGATCCTAGAACAAAGTTTTCTAAGCAAATATTTTTTTCATTTTTTTACGACAAAAAAAAACTTAAGGAACTTTTTCATTATTAAGTTTATTTTATTTTTTTTTTTTATGTTGCCTTATTAAATTTCATAAAATATTTGTTTTTTATTTAATTTTGCTTAATTAAGTTTTTTTTAAAATTATTTTTTAAGCAAAAAAAATATTTTTATTATTATTATATGTTATATATATTTATGTTAAAAAATTAAGAAGTAAAGAAATTTTAAATAAAATATTAAAAGATATATTTTAAATAATATTAGAATCTAATATTTTAATACACCAAAACTAGAATTCTGTATGTGTTTTAATGCTTTAATAATTTCTTACATATTTTAAGTAGAAAAATGTATTTAATGACTATTTAAAAATTTTAATGATTTTTGCTAATGTGAAGTAATAAAAGACTTTTTATGACTATTTTAAAATTATTAAAAATTTTTACTAATTCAAAGTAATTAAAAAAAAGTTTTTTCCAAAAACAGAGAAAACTTCATTTTCTTTCACCACCCAACTTTTTCGCTCAGTGCACACACACACACGCACACACATAACGATCAGTGCAATAGGAGGAGGACAACGTGCTGTAAGTGAAGCTGGGAGCTAGAAGTAAGTGCAGCTGGGGCTGTTTCTTTTACGTCTCGATTCGCGTGTGTGTGTGTGTGTGTGTGTGTGGCCGTTGCAGCCAAGGAGTTTTTCCTGCTTTTCATGTGTTGCATGCATCCTACAGCGGCAACATGATCGCCAGCCATAAACAGGCTAAAAAGGCACTGCGACTCTTTGACTCTTACTCTGTGGGGATGTGGGATCTTGGAACTTGGATCTTGGATCTGGGCGAGTTTGAGTTTGAGTTTTTATTATTACAGCTATTTTGCTGCCGCTTCGCAGAAGCAGGAAGGAAATTGCGTTGGATCGAACGCCTCCCTGACTCCTCTCTTCCTCTCTCTCCTCTCTCTCTCTCTCTTTGTGTGGATGCCTTAAAATCCTCCGCATGCTCAGCTGCAATGAGAGGCTGCTTCTGTCTGCAAGTAAAAATACAAAAATAGATAAAAATGCAATTTAGCTGCGCGTATCTTATGTTTTGCCCTCTGCCTCTGCCAGCGTCTCTGCCCGCGTCTCTGTCTCTGTGTCGGCAATTTGTGCATAGACAAAGGAACAGGAATTTGCCTCTAATAGCTTTTGTAATTTTTTTTTCAACTGAGAGGCTGCACATCTGTTTATCGGTAAATGTTTCTTTTCTTTTCGTATCCCTCGAAGTTTTTTGCTCAGTTCTGCTTGGTCATGTGCTTTTCTCTCTCTCTCTCTCTTTCTCTCTCTCTCTTTCTTTTTCCTTGCTTGATCAATTTGCATATAAATAGAATAGGTTTTTGGTTGCGATTGATCTAATTTTAGGTGTTCCAAGTGGCCCAATAGCTGAATGATGAGTATTGCATTCGATCGCCATACCAAATTGCAGATTCAATTTGTATTTAACCCAAGAATGAAGGTTGAAAAACAAAAAGGCGAGGCTATTTCATATTTAATAAATTCCTTTTATATTTTAGAATTTCAAACTTTTGCACAAATATCAATTTCACAGCAATATTTCATTCAAAGAAATAGTTTCTTAATAAAATAAAAACCAACTGAAAAAAACTTTGATGTATTAAATTTATATTTTGATTGCCTATTTAAAAAAAATATTAAAAAAAAATCGAGCAAGTAAAAGTTTCGAAAAAAGTGAAGAGTGAAGTGAGGATGCACAAATATCAATTTTGCTGAGGTATATTGCATCAAACAGCTAAAAATGTCTTAAGGAGCTAAAAGTTAACCATTGACAAATGAAACATTCAAGTTAAGTTCTGAAAACAATCAAGCTTTAATTTACGTATAAACAAGCTTAATATGAGAGAGATACTACAGAGATATCTTTAGACTTAATTCTCATAATAAATTCAAACTAAACTAAACAAAATCATCTATTCATTTCAGTTACAATCATCGAGATCTTCAACATTAACATTATTATTTCTCAAGGATAAGATCGAAAAGATCTGAATGCCCAAGACTCTATTAGTTATTTGAAGTTTCCAGCTGTCTGCTGTTCAATTGTTATCAAAAACTAAACAAATTGAATTTACTTTTTCTTTGATAATTACTTTACGTATCGCACCAGAATCAAAGGGTCTTTTCGTCTTTTCTTCATTTGCGTTGAAACTCAAAAAGAGAAAATACAAAAACCATTTATCACTTACAGTTCATTTGACCCGGGTTCAAATGAGATGCGATAAAAAGTTAAGGAGCAAACAAAGCTAAAAATCTCACTCGATTGATTCTCATGTGGGAACTTTCAGTACGAGTTCAATTAAAGTACTTATGTCCTGAAGAACACGATCTGCTGGTACTTGGGATTGTGTAAAAATGAAGGAAAAACTCGAATCGCAAGGAAATCATAAATGAAGATTGACTTCGCCCGTTGGCCCACATCGACCAGAATGTGACCCTCAAACGCACAGAAGTCGTTGTTCGTTCAGAAATAGCTAGAACCAGCATACGACCCCTCCCTCTGTCCGCACTGTCAGGGGTTAATATTATATTTGTTGGTAGCAACAACCCCTGCGGATTGTGTGGGATGATTTTGTTTATGTTTTGTTTTGTTTAACCGCTTAACAGATTTTTCGTTTTTACCCCTCTGAACGAACACAAATTACTCAACACCAGAAATTCTCAAGTTGATCCTGCGGGTTCATATTACTTTGGCGTGGGCGTATCCTTCAGCTATCCTTGTGCTATTCCTGGAACACACGCGTATCGCTGCACGCACATCTTAAACAATCTTCAAAGATCTTTATCCTTTCATTTCTATTCAATGAGCATTGTGTTTGTTCCTTTCGTTTTCTGTTGTTGTGTCTTTTACTGATTCTTGACTTCTTGCTGTTTCCTTTGCACCTTCGTCCTAACACAGTAGGACGTTGAGGTTGCAGGTTATCTGAGTGTTTCTTGTTTAATTTAAACGGTTGTACTCTATACAAGAAGGTTTTTTTACGGTTACCTAGATTATTTTGAATAAAAATCTATCTATAAGGAAGAGAACAAAACTATTTTACATTTATATTGTATTGATATATATTGTATATTGTAAATATATTGTATTGATATTATATTGATTGTAAGAGTAAAGCTTAAAGGGTATTTGTATGTTCAGAAACTATAGGAAAGTCGTTCTACTGTTCCTTAAGATTTATCTTAAGATCGTTCGCTTAGCTGTAATGTTAATCTTTTAGAAACACAAGTTGGCTTATGACTTGTATATCTTTATACTTATAGCAAGTGCCTTATGACATTTATATCTAAATACTTTTAGTAAGTGTAAAGATTGAATGGTATTTCATGTTCAGAAACTCAAGGAAACTTTTTCTCCTGTTCCTTCAGATTTCTCTTAAGATTTTTTATGACATGTATACTTATAGCAAGTGTAAAGATTGAATGGTGTTTGATGTTCAGAAATTTCTTCTACTGTTCCTTAAGATTTCTCGTTCATTGAGCTTTACTGTTAATCTTTAAAAAACACACGTTGCCCTATGAAATTTATATCTTTAGCAAGTGCAAAGATTCAATGGTGTTTGATGTTCAGAAACTCTAGGAAACTTTTTCCCCTGTTCCTTCAGATTTCTCTTAAGATCGTTTATGACATGTATATCTTGATACTTATAGCAAGTGTAAAGATTGAATGGTGTTTGATGTGCAGAAAATTGTTCTACTAGTTCCTTTAGATTTCTCCTAAGATCGTTCATTTTGCTTTATTGTTAATCTTAAGGCACTTCAAGTCGTGTGCTCTCCCCCAACTTAATCATTGCTTCAGCTGTAACAACCCTTACTTACAAAGACCCCAGACCCTGGCCTGTTCCCACCATCATCGATCGATCCTGCCCACATGCATACCATTTAACTACTGTATGCGCTACTACCACTCCCCCCACCTCTCTCCCCTCTCTCTCTCTCTCTCTTATTCGATCCTGCATAATTTAGCAGCTTTAACAGTAGCTGAATATAAAAAGAAGTCGACGCGTGTTGCAACGATGATTTTATTTTATTAATAGTAATTAAGCTCAACCTCAATTAAAGCCAATCAAATGTTCCGATCCTTTTGCTGTGAGCCCGCAGAATGCTGATGCTTGGCTCGAGTGTTGCACACGTTGCATGTTTCGAAGTTTTGAAATTGTTACGTTAAGGGCGGGTTGTGTGGCAATTGATCCTTCTATACATTGTTTGTTGGCAAACATTCCTTAGTTGGATTTCTTTTCCCATTTGCAAACGCAACAATTTCCCATGGCAACAAATTGTAGGTTGTTGTTGTTGTTGTTGCTGCTGCTGTGGCTGCGGCTGCTAAGAAATCGTGCATTGAACCCTTTCCACACACATATGTGTGTGCGTGTGTGTGTGTGTGTGTGTGCCTGGGCAGCCACTTGGCGTCTTCACATGCACCCATTTTCACATTTCCATGCGACGGCCACTTTTCTTCTATTATACTCTTTTCAGTATGGGTATGTGAATTTAGTCATTTAGTATGTTGTGAGTTGAGGAGAAGTCTTTAAACTAATCAAGTATATAGAACTTATAGCAACATTTACATACATATATATATATATAGATTATGTTATTTCTTAGTATGAAGTTAAAGCTTGATTGAAGATTCGGGATAATTCAAGAACTATATCGCTTGTCTGTTTTGGGAACTTTAAATCAAAAGATGCGATCGAACCAAATATACCTAGAGAAAGCTTAATAGCTTTCCAGTGTCATCTTACATATTGACAAAAAGCTGATAAAGATAATAAAAACATATACGAGGCGGGACCCAAAAGATTCGGGAATTTCGTCATAACTTTTTTATTACTAAATATTTTAAGTCCAAATTTTGATCAGCTTCAAAGTATTCACCATTGACCACAACGCACTTCTTCCACCGATTTTTCCATTGTTCAAAACAGTTTTTAAATTCACTAATCGGGATGTCCTTTAAGCCTTTCAGTGGCAAAACACTTTCCTTTTATTTTCCTTTTAAAATATTCGATACAAAATTTCTAAATCAAGTGAAAAACTTTTTTATGTTTTTGGTTTTTTTACCTATGATAATATTATAATTATCTGCTTGTTATGCTTAATAATAATGGAAACAATATGAAAGTATTTTATTTAAACTATTATAATCATTTAAACACCTTTTCAGAAGAGTATTTCAACTTCGTTTGAATAGCAATTTTTTTTATTTTCATTCTTCTTTTGTATTTTTTTTTGTTGTACTTTAGTCATAGCTGGTGCAAAAAGGGGGGGCATTGTCCCGGTTCTTCGTAGCTGAACCCCTTTAGCCAACCCGCTTCGCACTGTCCCCCCCCCCCCCTTCAACTCCATCGATTGCTAATGGATTCTATCTGCAGCGGCTTCTGGTGGCATTATCATTGTGTCCACTATGCTCCTGGCATCTCTCCCTCTCTCTCTCGCTTTGTCTTTTTGGGGCGAATGCACTTTGCCTGCGGCCAAAGGTTTTTCCTACATGCCTATCGCTTGCATTCTCTTCTCTTCCTCTTCCTCTGTTCGGCATACTGCGAGTGCAAGGAAAAACTTCGTTTTTCTCACCACAATTTCACAATTTCCTTCTATTTACGTACCGTTTCTATTTGTTTCGTTTCGTTTCGTTGCGTTTCGTTTTGTTATTGTTGCCCTTTTTATGTTTTTTTTGTTGCTTTTGTTGTTGTTGATAAGCCATATTGCGGGTCTTCCGCCCCGACGGAGGATTTCAGTGTTCTTCACTGTACATTTTGCGTTCCGGATTTCGTTCAGTTTTTTTCTACTTCTTCTTCTTCTTCATGCTTTTGCCCGCTGATAAGAGAATTTGTTGTTTGTCTTTTGCCTTTTGCCTTTTGGTCAACGCCCCCAAAAAAGGCATGGAGATAAAAAATACGAAAAAAAATTATACAGGAGATCGAAAAGAAGAGAAACCTTAGCTGGTCAAGGCTCTTTGCTCTCTCTCTCTCTCTATCCCTCCGTCTTTTTTTTTTTGTTATTATTGGACGTAGATGTACTAACGGACAGTACATTCAAGTGGCCCAACGATACCAAGCACCGGCTTGTTAACGCGCGGACCCTCGCACAAAGCGACCCACCACCCGCCCATCCGACCGAGGGGCGCACCGCGTTGCGTGCGGTTACGATGATCGCGAACATGTAGACAAATGACATAAGACAATTTTTTTTAGTAAGCATGCAGAAGTGGTACTAGTTATTAGGTGGGAAAGATCATTATATAATGAACATAAGATCCGAAAAGGGTTATGGTTAGCATAGTTAGAATAGCAAGCATGCAGGGCTATGGGTAAAAAATTTCTACTAGATCTTGCCAGCTATAAATATAATTTTATTGAGCAAATATTTATAGCATGAATACAAACTTAATATGATTCATATCAAAGATAGCTGAGAACAACAAAAACAACAACAAGTAAGAAGGCTCTAGTCGAGAAATCCCGACTAGACGATACCCTGAACCCTATACTTCACGCGTACAGTCAGTGCTTGCAAGTATGTATGTGTGTGTGTGTGTGTACGTGCATACTGCATACACAACTTCAGTGTTCCATATCTCCGGTGTTTCTTAACCGATATCAATAAAAATTTGACAGATTGTCATTATTTTGACTAATTTTTTAAATGCCGTCTCAAAGTTTTGCGAATTCAAGATTTTGTTGTTATCGATCCCATGTGTATATCGGAAACGGAAAGAGTTTTTGAAAATCGAAAACAATCTTGTCTGCCTAGGGATTAGGCGGTCTTAAGTTTCAAATCTGGAGTCTCTAGCTTTTATTGTCTCTGAGATCGGCTGGCTCATACAGACGGAGGGACAGACTGACGGACGAACAGACGGACATGGCTATATCGACTCGACTGTTGATGCTGATCAAAAATATATATACTTCAAGGGGCCGGAGATGCTTCCTTCTGCCTGTTACATACTTTTGCACAAAATCATCATACCCTTTTACTCATTCTTAATGGGTTTAGGGTATAAAAAAGTTTTCTGCTTATCGCATTTAGCTTATTGGGGTTTGTTTGCCTTTTTATTGGGGACTTACACACATAAACACATACACACACATTGCAGGATATGAATGCTATAAACACGTTTTCTTCCATACATACAAACATACATATATATATACATATAGGCATATTGATGACATTTCAAACACTCAAGAAAATACTCAAACAACAACCACAACTTGAGACAGTTTTCAATTCCATTTTGTATTATTCCATTTAGCCTAATGCCATGCAAAAATGATTACTAAAGCAAGAAACCATCTTAAGCAACAGATTACTCTCTTTCATAATTTATTGTATTATAACTATATTTGTTGTCATATCTGTTATGTTTGCTTATCGTTTCGAAAAAAATTGTTTTCAGCTTTTTATAAATTTTCAATATGATCATTTAGAATAAGTTTGTAACACAACAGATGGTAAAGAGATGAATTTTAAACATCAATTGTTTTGAAATCCTAGTTAAAGTTTGTAAAAATGTTTGTCAATCTTTCACGGAAAAGCTACTGAATGGAATATATTGAAACTTGACAATAAAATGGGATACAATCAGGTGTAAAATTGTTAATGTTTTTTTGTAATAACTTTTAGCTTTCCTATAACATTAAACATACTTTGACTATCGATATGTGTCGAAAAATCGATTGCCCATCCAAAAGAGTCCAGTTATCGAGAGGGTTTTGGAATATTTTGTGGTCTTTGCTATCAACTGACGCATTTCTCTTAAAATGAAACACGAAACAAAGCAATAATAAAATGCAGGAGTTAATCATCAACAAAGGCGATAAGCATTATGTGTGTACTATGTGTGTGTATGTGTGTGTGTGTGTGTGTGTGCGTGTGTGTGTTTGTTTACCTCTTCTCTGCAGGACGCCAGACATTGTGGTTTCGCCTTATCAACACACTAACTGCTCATTTGCCCTTTTCATACCCTAAACCCAACCCAAAAGGGTATAATGCTCTTGTGCAAAAGTATGTAACAGGCAGAACAAAGAATCTCCGACCCCATAAGGTATATACGTATTCTTGATCAGCATCAGATTTGGAGCATAAGCTTGTTTCAAATTTTCGATAACTTTTCCCGTTTCCGATATACACATGTTATCGATAACAACAAAACCTTGAATTTGGACAACTTTGAGACGGCGTTTGAAACATTTAACGAAATAATGACAAACTGTAAACTTTGACTTGAAATCGGTTGAGAAACACCGGAGATATGGAACATTGAAGTTAAGTCAAGTAATCAGGAAGAGTGGATGCGAGGCTCTAAGGCTAAGTATGGGGTTGAGGGTATCTTGTAGTCGGTATTGTTCGACTAGAGCCTTCTTACTTTACGTTTTATCTGGATGTGGAATAGCTTATCAGTCTCAACAGGACTCGCCCCTTTATTGCTGATAAGCCAGAAGAGAAGCCGAGTTGATTTTGTTTATTGATTTTCACATAAACTGCAGTTGAGTTTGTTGGTGTTTTTTTTTCGTCGTCGAGCCAACCGTGTGAGGTCAGGCATATGGTTAACATAATGGAGTCGAATTCGGGCAAAAAAAAAAAAAAGTTTACCTTGACAGCAGTTTCCTATAGCTGAATTTTGAATTGAATTTTAAAGCCAAGCGAAACGTGCTGTGAACTTCGCTGAGTTGCTCCAATTGTTGTTATTTGTTGTGTGTTGCAACATTTTGTCGCATTTCTTGCCAAGTCAGTCAAACCCCAAATCTAGTTGCAAGCCCCTTACTCAAGGCATCCGAATCCGAAAATGGGGTCATTCGAACGACTGACAAAAAATATCTTTTATAGTAAAAGTTGAAATACTGCGGCAGCAAAAAATGCTACCCCCCACCACCACCCTCTCGGATAGCTACCCTTCTGTCTACGACTTCAAGCTGATTGAAGGTAAAGCATTTAGGTTTTGGCCCCAGTTTGCGAGGTTACCAATTCTGCAAACAGCAACAAATTACTCTTAAGAACTTTGTTCGCTTCAGCTTCTTCTTGTTATTGTTGTTGTTGTTTGTTGAATGCAACTGCAGCAGTTTCTTGCTCCAAACAAAAATGCCTTCAAAATCACATAGTTATATAAGCTTACAGCTTAACTAAGTTAACCTTTGAATAATCAAACAATCTTATTGACAATTTTACTTCATTTTTCCGGAAAATTTGTATACAGTTTATTGGTAGCTCTCATATACCTCAGTAAAAATGATAGTTGTGCATCATATTTTCTTCACTTTTTTCGAAACTTTTACTTGCTCGATTTTTTTTAATATTTTTTTTAAATAGGCAATCAAAATATAAATTTAATACATACAAGTTTTTTTCAGTTGGTATTTATTTTATTAAGAAATTATTTATTTGAATGAAATCTTCCTGTAACATTGATATTTGTACAAAAGTTTGAATTGATTATAAAATATAAAAACATAAGAGAAAAGATGTGTATACTCAAAATATGAATACCGTTATTATAACTCCTGTTACACGCAAAACAAATTTTGCACAAATATCAATCTAGCTGAGGTAGATCACTTAAAACGAACTTAAGCCCGATCTGATCAGTTTTTGCTGAGCTTAAAATCTTTTAGTTAGGATCAATTACAAAAACCATTCAATTTTATATAACAAGCATATTATATAATCTAATTTCATAATCAAATGCATTTATAACACTTCAATTTTTCCACACATTTCCTGTGAGTTGAAAAAAAAAAACATTTTTTATAGCTGAAAAAGTTTGTTGTTGGTCTGAACAATAAGTAATTATAGGTATTATACGTACAAACTCATAGTTAAATACATATGTATTTATATCTATCACTTATGATTTCACTTGCATATTACTCATACGGTCCGTGTGACGCCATCAATATCAGAGTGTGTGTTGGAAAGACAATTCAATTCTTTTTTTGTTTTTTTTATGTAATTGTGCGATGGAAAAATGTTTAGGCATTGAAATTGAAATTTGCAGTTGCATTCTATGAAATCTCAAAGCCTTGAGCAGAGAGAGAAACAAATTGTCAACACTTTGAGCTGTCAACTGCTGCGGTCACTTAAATCGATGAATGAATGTGCGCAAAAGAGATGAAAAAAACCAAACCTGAAGCGAAAAAAGTAAAAGAGCAACATCAAAAAGCTAAAACAAAATAGTTGTGATCGTTTTGAATGTGTCTGGGCGAGCAGATAGCAGTGAGCAGTGTTCAACAAGATGCCAAAAAGTAACTGGGACTGGGTAACAGCGGCAACAAACACACACACACACACACACAGACGAACACATACATACAGTTGGTTAAAATGAGCGGCTCAAGGTCATCACGCTTGCACAAAAACAAACATTGCAGCTTTGCCATCTAACTGCAGCGGCAAAGAGCTAAAAGCAACAACAACAAGCATCAACTTCAGCGCGCACTGGCTGTCGACGCCAACGTCAGCGCTAGCGTCAGCGTCAGCGTCGTTGTTTTAAAATGGCCTCGAATCAGCTGCAGCTCCCAGCGCCCCAGCAGAAACAGGCTTACGAAATCACGAGTTATTTGAATTGAATGAGCCGAAGTTTGAGACAAAGCAAAGCTCCACACTTGTAATAGTTAGACCAAGAGTCATACACACACACACACACACAAACACATATACACAGAGATGTATATCCTCTGCGCTGAGTACAAATTTCACACAGTTTTTCAATGAAGCTGACGCAGACAGATGGACAGACAGCGCAGTCAGCTGCGGTTTTTACTGCGCTGCCATTGCACTTAACGTTTGTACATATTACAATAGCAGTAACATAAGTGCACACACACATATGCACACTCATGTATAACTGAAGATGAGTGGCAATTACAAAATAAGATTTCGCTCTCGCGCAAGCTCTCTCACAGTTGATGTCTCCACTACTATTGCTGCTTCGCCTAGTCCTACTATGGAATGCTCTAGCAGTGGAGACAAAGCAACAAAAATATATGTACGTATAAAATAGAGCTTCGATCAAATGAACCGCAACTACTTTTGGTGCTGCTTCGCATTGTGGGCGTCATCAAAGTTGCCGTTCACTTGCGAATGTGGGCGGCTGTGAAGCTGTTGCTGTTGCTGAGGCCGAGGCGGGTGGTTGGCTTTGGTTCGCTTTGGTGGTGGCGTGCCTTGGTGGCATTTGTGTCATTTGAAGTTAATTGCTGGGAACGAACTAGAGGCCGAACGTACAGCAGCAGCAGCAGTAGTTATCGTGGCTGTGGCCGGATTTGTGTCATTCTTAAGGTTAACTTGTAATTATGATTATTGCATTGGCTTTGTCTTTAGTTGGGCTTAGCTGGTTCTTGCAGTTCAGTTAGATGATCAACATGAATAGCGTAACTTTAAGCAATTAACAAGTCAAAGGAACGCCCAAAGCTTATTTACGATACACCATTTACGATCAACTTAACCGTTAGCTTTACAGCGACAGATGACAACAAAATAGTAACAGAAGATTCATAAAGTATATGTATGTCATAGAGTTGGGCGTCAGAGCACAAAAAGAGCGAGAGAGTCAAAGAGGAAGAGTTCAAGAGTGGAGACCACACTTTGTGCTCGTTATTTGTTCGAGAGGAAAAACAAAAACAAATTTATTTTGCGTCAGCTTTATTTTCTTCCAACCAACTTCCAAAGAAGCTTCCAGAGCCAAGCCCTGTGCCAGTGCACAGTGTGAGAAAAGTGAACGAAGGCAATTTCCAAGACACAAGAGCTGCAGTAGAAGCAGCAGCAGCAGCAGCCGCGACTGAGACGGAGGCTGAGGCAGAGCTGTTCAACGATTACCGTTAGGCGTTAGGCGAGAGCTGCATTACAAAAAGGGCGCGCTCATTATAAAACTTAAAAATGGTTGCCAGCCGCAGTTTCAACAACAACAAAAGCCAGGAGTGGACTGCAGCTGTGAATTCCAATTGGACAAACGTTGTAGAGATCTCAACAGGAAAATCTCCACAAACAAAAGCCCAACTTAATGGTTTATGAAGTCAAAGCCTTAGTTTCGCTTTTTGGGCTTCATCGCTCGAAACATTTTTCCCTGCCACCACTTTTTTCGGTTAGTTTCTTAGTTTCACTGCGCTGCGTTGGGCTTTGGTATTTGGGTCAGGCATTTTAATGCGTTGTGCTTAGGAAGTTCAGTTTGTTAGTATGTACATATGTATGTATGTATTTAGTTTTCTATGTTGGTAACATCGCATTTTAAAAGGCTTTTCCCTTTACGGTTGCGATCAAGTCATGCTAATTAGGATCCCCCACTAAGCATAGGGGGAAAAAACAAATAAATAAATAACCACTAAATAAAAGCAAAGCTTAAAGCTTTTGTCAATTCTTGTGAATTAGCAACCTTGTGGGTAAAAGACCACAATAATTTCGAAATCTCCAATAGAATGCGTCATTTAGCTGGCAAGTTGGCTAAACATATAATTAAACTCAAAATTTATGCATTTTAATACTTAGTACACATTCGATCCACCAAAACCAATAAGCTAAAGACTCCTTGATGGGCAAGTAGATAAAAACCAGTTTTACTTAGCATTAGCTAAGATCAATATAATAAACAAACAACAAACGATTAAGTTATTGAATGAGAAATACCCTGTTTAGTTCGAACAACGAATAAAACTACATTTTTTTAACGAAAGAAAACTTTTAACGAAAGAAAAAAAGCAAAAGCTTTTGTTTCCAGTATGCAGAAATCTACAATTTCAAAAATACTTCAGATTTAATGAACTAGTTAGTTAAGTTTGTTTTTCTAGGGTATTCAACTTAACGAAACAGTAAGTGAAAACATCGCGACGCATTTAAGAATCCCACGCAGAACGCTTGATTCGATTTTTAGTCGGGCAGCAAACGGATTCGGTTAGCTAGCGTTAACGAAGTGCACGACTTTGGTCTAATAGCAACAACAAATGCGACACGAACGATCAAAGTATGGGCGCAAGGAGAGTCGCAAGTCGCTGAGGGGAGATGGGTGGCGTTAGTTGTCGAGAGGAAAACGAAAACCCCTACGCACAGGCAACGAAGGTTGATCTCTCTCACACACACACACGCACACACAGTAGGAGAGCATGGAATGATTGAGCGCGAGAGCAAGAGAGCGTAAGACGCCTTCGTATGACAGTTGTTGTCTGCTTGGAGAGTTTGTTTTTTTTTTTAATTAAAAGCAAATTTTGTATCAAATGATGCCGCTAAAGCAGCAGCAACAACAACAACATCAATAGCGACTACAACAATTAAGCAATTAATTTATATCAGTGGCGGGAAAGAGAACAAAAACAAGCACAAACCTGTTGATCAAGGCATCCACTAACACCTCCTCCCCCTCCTACCCGCTAGACACGATTAACGATTAACCCAGTTGCAGACCAAATAAACCCAGGGCGATACCCAGGAACTTAATTTCCACTTATATTTGCCCCGTGCCAATTGGAATTTGTAATTATTGAATGCAAATTTACGATTTACAAACGATTAATTAACTCAAAGCGCCCTTATGAATTCTGACTAATCTCTTAAGTGAATCACCATTTTTAATTGTCATCATTAGACTTGCATATCAGATCGAAATAGTTTTAAAGCATGTGCAACAATCTCTACACTTGTCTCGTACAGTTTGAGAGCCTTGAAACGATTGATAGATCGATTTCCAAAAATCCTCAAAGTGTTTTTTAAATATCGTTAACTCAGTTCTCCGTTCCCAAGTGTTTTTGATTAACGATCAAGCTATTGATCCTTCGGGAAGATACATTGTTGCTGGTTCTAGGGTAACGCCCACAATTGTATTAAATATCGTAATGCCATTAGCTGATTGTAAAGTGCAACTAGGGTGTTTCCCCATTCTACAAATTTCATATGCACATACATTAAGCTCACCGGGAAAAGCGGGGAAAAATAAGTCAAATGATTTCGGTTTCAGTTAGACGCGCGCCAGCTAGCGGGGCACGCTTCTGTATCAAACCCGTTTTGTGTATTTTTTTTTTTCTTTCTAATGGGATGGCATTTATAAATATGGTTGTAGTTACCGCTGCACGCGGAATGCGACACGTTAGAAATTTCCCTGTTACTATTTATAGCGTTGTTTTCTTACGAGCAAAAACTTTTATCGAGATGCAATCGATTTGCAAGTGATGCGAGAAGAAATAAACAAACAGAGCAAAAACTTCCAAAGAGCCACCCACTTGCCAAGAGAGAGAGCGCGAGCGAGAGCGAGAAAAGAGAGGGCAGCGCCGTTCTATCTATGCTGAGCATGCAATAACTATCAAAGAAGAAGAAACAGCAGCAGCAGCAGCAACCGCAACGTTGTCGCGACGGCGGCAGAGCGAAACGAGGACGAGCAGAAAAAACTGCATTGTTGTCATATTTCGTAATACGCTGAGGCAGCGACAGCACGTAAATGCACATATTGTACAGAAGGGCACGTGGGGTGGGGGGTTGGGGGGGTGTGTGCTAGCTACATGGGGCTGGCAGGTCATAGCGAACGAGCAAAGGAAGCCAAATGGGTAGTGAGCGACGCTGCTGCCGCTAGCGCTCTGCTGATTTCAACATGCGCTTATCAGGCCACTGAGAGAGCATAAAAGTGGAGAGAGAGTGTAGAGTCGAGAGCGTAAGGGTGAGCAGCAGAGAAGAGCGCCATCGCAGCGGTGACTACTGCTGCTGCTGCTGCTGTTGCTATTTGTTTGTGTTTGTGTTGGTGAGCGCCAAGTCAAAATGTCAAGTTGCTGGCGGCTGCGGCTCTCTCTCTTTCTGGCACTCTCACGCTCTGTTCGCCTTCTCTGGGCCGACTGCGGCACTTTGGCACTTTGGTCGGTTTTACTGGCCGCCAAGCCATTCAAACGCTCATTCCATTCCATTTCATCCGCTCGTCCGCGTCCGTCAACATCCCACTTAACGTTTTTTCAGTCTTTCGGTTTCGGTTGTTGTATATATTGTATTTATTGTTTGTCATACTAGCACACGAAGGCTTTTGTAGCTCGGCTCTACCGCTCGGCCATTTATCACATTTGAAAGCCGCCATTACAAAAAACACGAAACGGGAGCAGAGCGGAGACGATATTATTTTATCCACCCAGCGGCGGCGACATCGATACAAACACCAACAACGTCGTAAAACAGGCGCGCGTGTTCGTCGTCGTGGCAGCCCCTCAAACTCACACACACACACACACACACTTGCACTGACACACTCACACACACACATACTGAGACGCACTCACATCGGCTCCATCCAACTCTTCCGCCCAACACCTCCCCCTTCGAACAACAGTCGACAAATCTGCCGCCCTGACAGCTCAGTTCGGTTTTCGTGATCGTGCTCGCGTTCTCGTCCGTCGTTCGTGCCCGACGTCGCTGGCAGAGGCAGCGACAGCAGCAGCAGCAGCAACAGCAACAGTAACAAACATTAACATTCAGGGACAACGACAACACGGCGACGGCGTCTGCGTCGACATCCCTACGTTTCAGTTCTGATTGGAGGTTCGTGCGCCGTCGTTGCTTGCACGCGGCGAATTGCTCAGCTCAGCTGCGAATTGTATTTTGTGTTTAGTTATTTTCAATTCCGTTTTGCTTTCGCCTTCGAACCTATTTACAATACCCTACTTACTACTGTGTGCAATTTGTGCAATTGTTGACTATGTTTTAAATTTGCTAACAAACAAAACAAAACAAAACAAAAAACCAATTAAAAATATAAGAATCAAATCAAATCCCCAAAATAAAAAGTGATTTTTTCAGTGCTTGTGCTTTTGAAACTTTCCATACACACACAAAAAACATAAGAAAACCGCATTACAACAACAATTAGATTAATAACAACAACTACGAGCGGATTACGAAAGCTTCCAAGAATCGCTAGGTAAGTACATACATACAAACAAAGATACAAACGTATAAAAACCAAAATGTACGTGAATCAATATTCTAAACAAGTTTGCAGTCTGGTGTTTGAAAGTTTTCAATATAGGGTCAAAAGGGTTCTTGATTGGAAGCTTTGGATAAAGCTTTTTTACATGTTGAGGTTCGCGGTTTTCAACCTAAATTCTTATTGGACAAATGCTTAGAATATTTATAATACCTAAGATATTAGCTTAAGAAAGCTGTATAAAAGCCAAGTTAGTAACAATTGGATGGCTTAATACGATAAGAGACTTAAAGAATGAAAGGTTTTTAGGTTCCAATTCAAATGTTTTGAAATATTTGATTGAAATACATAACCTCATTTGGTAGGATTGTCAATCGAATAGTTGGTTACGAATCGACGATTTACATCAATTTCTGAAATGTAAGGCATTCAGGCATATTGTATCTCATATTGTATCTCATACTACAAACAGCAAAACTAGTAGCTGTACATAATATATATAGATACATATATAGATACAAATTGGTTTGTTGTTGTTGCTGCTGCTGTTTCTGTTCGGTTTTGCTTCAGTGATCTTTGTCATTTTCAGTCTCCCATTTCCTTTTTGTTTTCGCTACTGGCAACGCCAACCAGACAATCCGTCAGTTCGTCAGTTTGTCAGCCCAATCCCCACAAACGATCGGAATCGGATCAGTTCGTCAGTCGTCGTCGCCGCCACTCGGCCGCACCCCTTTTAAGTCAGTGTGTATGTGTGTGTGTGTGTGTGTGTGTGCTGTGGGGTTGGGTTGGGGGTCTAAATAGATCCCCAATTCGCGTGCAGTAACTGACACATTCCAATTTCAATTCACATTGCCATTGCCTTGCGCCTGGGCCTGCAAGTAACAACAACAACAACAACCACAAGCAATTTTCTGAATGAACTGACTGAATGAGCGAATGAGTGAATGAGCGAATGAGTGAGTGAATGAGTGAGCGATCAACGTTTTGAGCAGCATAATTACATGTTACATAGATATATGCACGCAGTTTAGTGCATACATACACACACACATGTACACTCTACCTCTCTCTCTCTCTGTCTGAATCTCTACACATTTAAGCTGTGCTCCTATGCGGTTGCAGTTCCCAGCAGCGTCGTCACTTCCGCTGCTGGCGCACGACAGCTTTAACACCTGTGCGCTTAGTACGCACACACACACACTTACAGCACACACAAATTATGCAAATCACATTAAAATCCCAATCTACAATCTCCATTTGCCTTTTTGTCAGCTTAACCCACTTCACACACATACAAACATACATATGCATGTAGATGGACAATGATATAGTATTGCAATGAGCACAACTAGCTAAAGGAAACCAATTTAACCAACAACAACAACAAAAACAACCGTAACTAATCACACATAAATATGTGCTGCTGTTTTGTTGTTTTGTTAATGAAAAACAACAACAACAATGTTTAGCCAGCAAAGAGCAAGAGCGCCGCTCTCTGAGTAAGCTTTATGTGCTCAGCAAATTATAACTGTTGTTCGGCCGGCGCGATCAACAACAATTAAAACTAAGAGAGAAAGAAAGACAGAGAGAGAGAGAGAGTGATGCGAAGCATGACTAACACTTTTTAACTATTGCTACTGTTTTGGCTGCAGCAAAAACTAACAGAAAATAATAATAATAATAAAACCAATCTATAACAACTGTTAAACAAAAACAAACACACAACTGCCAGCCGCCTACTCAACACTCGCTCTCACTCTCTCTCTCTCCACTCTCCACATGCCTAGCTGCTGCAGGTTTTTTGTATTTCATGGCGCGTGTTTCATATTATTATTGTTCTTACTTTCCGGCATTCCAATATGTTCCTTTATTAATTATTGTGTTCACAAGCACACAGCTGTAAAGAAGGTTAAAGAAACCTCCCAAAATTATTGACAATGCGCTTAAAACTGCAAAAAAAAACCCATATGTATCTTCTTCTTCTTCATCAGCGTGAATGTTGCATGTTTTTAGGGCCATTTCAGCTGAATTCTTTGGTTAAATCTCGCGCATTGTTTGTCGAATGCGCTTCTGATTTTTATCACTTGACGTGCTCCGCTTTTATCTCAAACTCTTCATCAACTGCTGCAAAGAAATAAACACATACATATGTACATGCATGTATACATGTATTTACATGCACGCATATGTTTGTATGTACTCGAAGGCTTCAGGGTTTTTATTTACGCAATGTCGATACGATGTTGAGCTTTTGACTAAGATTTCAACCCAAACAGTTGCTCAACAGCAGCGGCAGCTTTGCCAAAAAGAAAAGCTTCACTTACAACAACAACAACAAGAAGAAGAAGAAAGAGCAGCAAAACAAGCATCAGCGGCAGTAGCAAAAGATCAGAAAGTGGAACACAAACAAAAAAGGCGAAATAAAAGAAAAGGTCAGTGACCAAAATATGTTTTGCAATTGAGCAAGAAAAGAATGTTGCAAAAGCAAAAGCAAAACCAAAACCAAAAGAAGTGATAGCAACAAAACAACGGCGAATAACATTTTCGCTGTCTTTTCGTTTTTTCATCATCATCATTGTTGTTGTTGTTGTTGTTTCAGCTTACGCAAAGGAAGTGGGCCAGAAGTTGGGCCACGTAAATCTGCAAACGTCTAAATCTGACGAAAGGATTTCAACACGTGGCCTGCTTTTGGGGGGGGAGAGTGAATGGGGTTTGGCACATCCGTCTGCTGCCTATTTTATTTTGTAAGCGCTTTAATTCAATTAACGCCGTCGGCGTCGCTGCCAGCGTCGTTCGACTCAAAGTCCAAATGTCCGCGAGCATGCAATATGTATGTGTGCATGTGTATGTATTTGTGCCCAGGCTAAAAATCGTTTCCTATTTTGCATGCTTGCCAAAGCAACAAAGCAAAAAGGAAATGGCAAGAGAAAAAAATCTAAACGGTGCAACTGAGGACTTAAGTTTGCCAGCAGCAGTGTGAGTCAAACGAAAAGGCAACATCAGCAAAAATAAATAAACACACACACACACGAATATAAATAAGCAGCTACGAAATGCAAATGAAATGTAATTGAAAGCGTCACGGCTGACGTCGCTGTCGCTGTCGCGGCTACCCTTAAGCTCTCTCTCTCTCTGTGCTGTGCTGGGGACATTGTCCGTTTATGGAACAGTTGACAATGACAAGTGGTGTAGAAAAGGGAGGAGGCACATTGGTTAAAAATCAAACAGTCAATTAGGATGCTTGTCTAGTTTGCTTTTCATCGCAACGCAAATCACATGTGCGACACTGTGCACCACGCACAGAGCAAAGAGCACATGACAATAAGCAAAAGCTGTGTGTATGTGTGTGTGTATATTTAATCCTCTCAAAGAGGATTTTTGAACGAAAGCGGTTGCTGTTGCTGCTGCTGCGTTTTGCACACGACACCAACACCAAACACGTACACCACAAGCATGCCAACAGCAACAGCAGACAAATTCAATAACAAGCAGTTGCGTCAAGGAGCGCGCACAAGAGGAAAGTCACCTTTAAAGCGCATAGCGCAAATATCCCCAACACAGGCACGCACTTATACAAATACACACACACACACACATGCATACCATAACCCAAGCACACACTCGGTGCGCGATAAGCTTAATTGAGTGCGCGGCTGCGGCGAAGACGACAGCGACTGCGTCTGCAGCTAAGGTGGCGCAGAGCAGCGCAACACACACAATTTTTATCAAGGGGCCAAACGTCGACAGCACTCAGAGACATACATACGCACACATACTAGCACAGACGCGCCAGGAGAGCAATAAGGAGAACATACATATAAACACAAAAATATGCACGCAGGCAGCAGCGACGTTGTCAATTCGGCCCAGCAACCCCAGCAAGAGAAAGCAGCGAACGGCTGTCTCTGCTGTTATATTGCCTTTGTTTGTTGTTGCTGCACAACCGAAACGAAAATGAGCCGATCCTCTTTCGATACTGTTCGTTTGCTACTGATGCCGTTGCTTATGCTCTTCGTTAAAAATGGGCGGTGCGGGTGGACATGGATATGGCACAGGCAAACGATGGCAGCTGTTTTTTTCTATACACGAATGTGTATATATATGTATGCTTGTATACATTTGTTTTTGTATTTGCTTCTCCTGAGGATTTGGTGCTGGACGCTGTATTTAGGTCACCTTTTTAAAAATACACATTTCTAATTTCCATGCAAGGAAGCGAGACACACACATATGTATCCACGCATATACCCAAAGTAGCTTTAAAATGTTTGCGTCATTGGCAATCCCAAAAAATAAATAGCAATAAGAATCAAACATGTCGCTTTCCGGTGCGTTCTCTCTCTTATACTCTCTGCCTCTCTCTCGCTCAGCTTTTTGCTTGCTTGCTCTCAGTTTTGTTATCAAAAGTAAAGTGTATAAAGCTTTTGAAGATTGTTGGCGTTCAGTTTTGCCTGCTCCTAGGAATAAAAAGGCAATTTAATTTCTGGCGAAAAAAAAAAGAAGAAGAAAAAAATTCTTTTTTCATGAGTTGCACTGCACACGGATAACGGTTTCAAGTAGTTTTTATCTTGTGCTTTCATATCAATCACCACAATCACACATACATACATGTATGTACATTTATACATATTCAAATGTAAATAATAAATATGTATGTATGTATGTGTGCCAGCGTGTTGATACTTTTGTATGTGCTTCCTTCGAACTCACGTTATCAGCACTGTGGTGTTAAGAAAACCACAAACAAATTTTGAATTCGCTCAAAATACGTCAAGTGTTGCTTTCTCCCTTCTGCTTGCTGCTAATCCCATTACAAATGGAGTTCTATACAATAAGCAAATGTTATTTAACAGCAATGCATTACAGTGGTTCCAATAACATTTGTTGTGCTGTGAATTATTAGCAAACGGTAATAAATGAAACGTTGCGAGTAGAACCAGACAATCCACACTAATATAATATTAATTTTTTGCCACAAATAAAACGCTTTTACATTTTTTGCCCTGTTCGCTGAACTGTGTTAACGAAATGTTTCAAATGTGAACGCATGACCCGCATTTCCATGTCTAAATTAAGGACACCGCCATAAAATATCACGAAAGAAAAAGCTCATCCAACGTTTGTGTGTGTGTGTGTGTGTGTGTGGGCTAAGGCGTGAAGCATGAACAACAAAAGAAAAACATGCATAGATCAATAATACTGACAGGCGGATGGAGCTAAAGAGGGAACTGAAAGCAGCGCCCTTCTACTTCTTCGTCTGCTTCGTTTTATGGTTGACAAAATGTCAGCAAAGCTATAAAAACAAACATATATATACATATATATATATACTTGGTATGTATGTATAAGTTTTGTAATCCAGTCACAAGTTAAGACCGCTATTGGCATAACCAAAGTTGGCCAGCAGCCATTGACAGTTGGCCAACAGCTAACAAATCAGTCAGCAGCCTCAGCCTCAGCCGCTCGCCTTGCCGATCGTCAAAAAGTGACTTGAAGTGAGCTCACTGAAGCAACGATAGACGCTGTAACGAGTTTTGTGTTTGTTTTTTTCAGTTTTCAGTTTACAACATTCGACTTCCATTCCATTCCCATTCCCTTCCAAACCCTAGACTCAAGCCCTATAAAGTTTCAGTCCCTTTGCTTTGTCTTCAACTCCTCCGCAAAAATGTTGCTCTATACATAACGCTAATGGGACCAGTAGAAACTTAACATACAAGCAAAGGCGCAGGCTTAGTGATAATGTTTTAAGCACAATAAACTAAACTTCATAGTTATACAATAACTAAAAACCTTTATAATCACAGAAATATTGAAAGATGCTTTAGATTTGCAAACTAATATTTGAAAATGCAAACAAACTTAATTATTCGTTTTATTTTTAAGATCAGAAAGTATTTTATAACTTCTAAGTAAGATTGAAATATATACTACACTATAAATTCTATTCTTAAATACTTTGTTGAGATTATTTAGCGGACGTTATAGGGTTTGACTTAAAGAAATTGTTCTTGATATTTTTTTTTAAGCATAATTTTTGAAAAGCTTGCCACAGTTACTGTCGCAACCACAAATATTTCCTTGAGCGTAAAAGAAAAAAAAATTTTTTCTTGTGTTTTTTATGTTTTCTGTTTTTGTGTTCTGTTCTCATTTGATGGCCACTGTGCGACAAACGGCACTACGATCTGTCTGTATGTTTTGTTTGTGTCTATTATTAAATTTCTCCATGCAGCAAAACCGAATGCCCAACGCACGCATACGTATATACCTGTGTGTGTATGTGTGTGTGTTGGTGTGTTGTGTGTTTGCCCACGCATACAGCTGAGGCTCGATTACATTTCAATGACAGTTTCGAGCCATTGGACATTTGCTTAAAGCTTTCGATGGCGAGCTTAGGACTTTGTTTTTAATGCAAGTATGTATGTATGTATGTTTGTATGTTTTGTTATGCTCTGTGGCATTGGGCGGCCCACATGGCTTGCTTACATTTACATACATGTATGTACATACATACATACATACAACATGTTGTATGGGGTGCTTGTAACCTTTTTTCTAAACGCGCGCTCAATCGAGCCAAGCTTTTTTCTTCAACATTTTTTTTCTTTTTTGCCTACGTGCAAAGGAATTTCTACACTTGCACACACAGACACACACAATCATACAGCAAAAGCTAACGAGAATGAGCTACAACTAGAAGAACAACAACAACAACAACGGGACTTTATGACGAAAACGAAACGAAGACGAGAAGAAGAAAACAACAAAATGATTGTTCGTATGTGTGTGTGTTCGTGTGTGTGTGTGTGTGTGGCTCATACAATCAGTCAACAAATTGTCGCTGCTGCTGCTGCTGCTTGGAGGAGCGCTGGGCTGGGAGGAAGCATTAGAAAAGAAGAAAAAAAATCATAGAGCAATAGAGGAATCAACAGCAACAGCGAAGTTAAGAAAAAAACAGTTGGCTGTTAGCGGGCCGACGACGACGACGAGACGAGACGAAGCCGATCGTCGTCTCTGCTGCTGTGGTGGGGTGGTGGATGATAGTTAAAGGGGGAAAGAGAGAGAGAGAGAGAGAGGGGTGCTTGCTGACTCTACATGTGTTTGGTGGTGCCAACCTGCGATACCTGTTCCGCGTGACGGCAGCAGCGACGTCAGCAGCAAAAGCAGCCGCAGCAGCAGCAATGAGCAGAACCCTGCCAGTTAGTGAGTTGGCGCGCAGTCATCAACAGTTGGCAGTTGTCTGCCACACACACACACACACATATACACACACACACATGTACATATGTTATATATGGCTATGGACATGTTTCGTCTAACGCTTTTGCTGTTGTTGTTGTTGCTGTAGGAAATCAAACAGACCCTGAGAGAAAAAGACAGATGAAGCTTATGAGCGGCGGCGGCGCTCTCTTTCACTCGCTCTCTGTGATCGGCTTTTGATTGTGGGGGCGATGTGTGGGACATGTATCAGCACACACGCACACACTGCCACACTACAAGGCAGCGTCCCCAACAACAACAACAACAACATAAGCATCAACCTACTTTCCGGGCCCAGCAGCATATTGAGTAACAGTTGGCGGCTTCTTCAGACAGACAGAGAAGCAGCAACAGCAACGGCAGCGGCAACATTATCTTAACCTCCTCAAAAAGCTTCTCGAAGCGTTAATAGAACCAACTTTGATCGGTTAAACAGGCTCGGTTATGTAAACGAAAACGACAACGAAAACCAGATACAACAACATACACCTGCTCTTACAGATAGATATATATATATACGATTTTTTAACCTATCTATCTTGGTGAACTACCCTAGATCAGACTTTCCTTAAAAGTATATACAAACCCTCCTCCTCCCCCTCTTTCTCCTTCTCCCTCATGAACAACAGTTGCCATCTAAGAGGAAGTCATCTAACGTTATTATACACACACACACACACACACACAGCCTTAGGATAGATACACATACATGCATACGATCATGCATTAGATCAGCGACTAAGTAGAACAACAATAACATAACATACAAAAAAAAAGAGGAAAAAAAAAATAGTAACAATGGGCACTGCGATCGTTCGTGGTAAAGCTCCACCATTAAAAACAACTACAACAACAACAACAACAGCAACAGCAACTCAAAAGTAGAAAAAATTAAACAGACTGCAAAAAAAATAAAAAAAATAACCAACCAACAACACGCAATAGGGCAAGGCAAACAACAACAGCGCTAGCTAGCTGGCAGCGACGCCGGCAGCGAGCCGAGCTGAGCCAGCAACAGGAATTTACGATTCAGTGGCTACCCTGTTGTTGTTGCTGTTGCTGTTCGGCTCTGTGTGTAGCTGTTGTTGTGTTCGACTGCTGGGTGCTGTGTGCTGTGAGTGTGTGTATGTATTTGTATTTGTTGCTATTTCACCTGGGTTGGGGCGCTGTTTGTGCATGTGTGTGTGTGTGAGTGTGCATGGATCTTCGCCAAGGTGCGCCTGTGTGAACGAGAGCGAGCGAGAGAGAGCGAAGCCTATTAGACAAAACATTCGCTTCCGTTGTAAGAGCGTAAGGGTAAGGGTAGGGGTGCGCAACCGGACAGTGAATAATATAACAACAGCAACAACAATGAAAGTGTGTAGGATAGCGCATAGATAGAAAAAAAAACAACAACAGCAACAAGACAAACAACACTTTTTAGAAGCTTGGAGAGTTAGCGAAAACACCGCACAAAAAAAATAGAGCCGAATTGCGCAGTGCTTATAGGATTCCAATTAGAAAATTCGTCATTCGCCTTCGTACGCTTCACTTGTAGAATTTACAGTTGCTTACGTAATCCCAACCAACACATGCGAGCGCCTACACACAAACGCTCCTGCGCCGCACACATACACATACTCACGTTGATAAAAATCCAACCGCCGACGACGACGTCGACGACGACGACAGACAATTTAAGTTTTGTTGTTATGGTTTTTGTGTTGGGGACTGCGTCGCTGGCTCAAGTTTCCACATGTTTTTCCAATTGCCGCAAAACTCAAGCCAAACCGCATGCATGTACACACACACACACACACACACATATGCGCGCACTCAGATGAGATGGAAAAACCAAAAGGCCCAACCCGAGACCAGCCCGACAGCCGCCCAACCCAAGTGCCGCCTATTGCCCTTACAATTACACGACCACAGACGGCAACAGAGTGCTAGAGTGTGAGAGAGAGAGAGAGAGAGGAAGGAAGAGAGTGGAAGGCAGGGAGAGTCTACAGAAAATCCGCGGCTGCTGCAGCGCGGCACCCAAAGTTGTTTCTAGCTTTTTCTTTTTCCATCCATGTTTTTCTTTTTAACCCCGTTTCGTCAACGTTGTTGGCACGTCCGTTCGTCCGCCGTTGCTGCCGACGTCGCTGTTGCCGCCGTTTCCTCCCCCCTCTACGAAGGCCCCGCGTCGCGTGCAAGGGAAATTAAAATTCAAAAAGTCAAAGGCGCAAACAGCTCAAGAGAGGGAGAGCAGCAGCAGCAGCAACACGAGTGTAGAGAAATAGAGAGTGAGAGAGAGAGCTCAGTCAGTCGATTGGAGACTTGGGGACTTAGCGATCAACTGTTCGTTCCTTTTGTGAGAGCGTTACGTTGACAGCGACGCTCGCAGCGCTGCTGCTGTGCGACGACGACTGCGGCCGACGGATGTAGGATTGCTGTCGTCTATGTATGTGCGCGTGTGTAGCAAGAAGCTAATAAGCGGGCAAGAAGAAGAAGCGACAGCAGCAGCAGAGGCCTCGGCCGTTGCTTGGCTGTCGTTTAGGAGCCGAGGATCGCTCAGTCAGTGTATTGGTGTCAAACGAGACGGACGAATTTGGCGGCAAAGAGATTTTATTGCGTTTCGCTCGCTCGCTCGTTCGTTCGTTCGGTCGGTCGGTCGGTCGCTCGTCCCCCTTCCTCTATCTCTCTGTTTCACGCTGAATTGTGAAAATTTCCATTTGGAAATTGGGCAATGACAACAAAAAACTTAATATTAAATATATACAAAGTGCAAAAACGAAAAAAGTAAAAGTGTCAAGTAAAAGGAATAAAAACACAGGAAACAGCAAAAGAGGTGCATACACAAACAAAAAAAGTAACCATTTATATGAGTAAAATTGTGAAATGTATATATTGTATTGTGCTCTACAAGTGTACAAATAATTTTTTGCCAACGACAAACGCCCACTGAATCTGTTTTAAAAGTCGCCTGTATGAAAGTGCCTTAGGAAATGTATGTATGTATGTGAATGTATGAATATTTGAGTGCGTGTGAGTGTGTGTGTCGAAAGGGGGTGTAAAAATAAGCGCATGTAAAGTGATCTCCGCAGGCCCGCCTCCCAACCCTAAGCAACAACTGCTTATCGTGCGCCCTATCTGTGTGCGCCTGTGTTCGTGCGTGTGTGTGTGTGTGTGTGTGTGTGCGTGCGTGCGTGTCGGGGCTGCGCAGTCGGCTTCCTGCGCGAGGACTTTGACTTTTTCACTTCATTCGCTTTGACTTGCTCATTCGCTCGTGTGGCCTGCTCAAGTGAGGACGTGTCAGCGGCTTCTCTTTAAGCAAGCATAACTTTTACAACAACGACCAAAACTCAAGCATATAAATAAATACCATTGTGCACAAAGTAAGCAAAATTTGCTACCATATTTTACAAGTGCGTGCTTGAAAAACACAAACAAACTATATAAATAACATAAACGAAAATCACAGACGTGTTTTGAAGCGCACAAAGAAAAACTGTTTATTAATGCCACTGCGCTAGATCAGTGAAGCAAATTTTTTTCTACTGCTGCAAAAGCTGCATTGGGAACTTTGAAAGCTCACTGCTGATATTTGCTGCTAATGTGTTGTGTGTGTGTGTGTGTGTGTTTGTTTGTGTCTGTCTGTGCTTGTGCGCAAGAGAGGCAATATTTTTCTTATGTAGAAATGTGCGGCAAGTGTCTAATGCTCACGCTCTCTTTGTTCATCTCTTCGCCTCTCAGTCTGAGTCTCAGCGAGTTGTTTGAGCGCTGAATGGCCCATTCAATTAATTTGAACAAGTGCACTACAAAACAATAACAATTACTACGCAAACTGAAACTGCAATAACGAAAGCACTAACAAAAACTAGAAAAACCATAAACAAAATCAAAAAACAAAAGAAAAAACAAAATATAAGGCATGTGCTATAATTTGACAGCAAGTGAAATTGTAAAATGAATGATTTTCAATTAAGTGTACAAAGCAGAGTCTTGCGATAAGATAAGAAGAGCGCGTTAGCAGTTGGCAAACATAAGCAAGTACAATATGTAAGGAGAGCGGCATTAATGTATGTGTGCGTGTGTGTGTGTGTGTACACAGCAGTATATATGTGTATGTATTTCATACTAAGGAGTTTGGTCCAAAGCACATAAAACAAAGAACAAAATGGAACAACTGTGATAAGTGCTATGAACAATATTTATCAGTGTTGGCTAAAATTCCATTCGCATGGATATACATATATTGTGTGGATCTGGAAACGTTCTAGCAAGTGTTTTTGTTTCGCTACTCACAATTTAATGACTTTTTGACTGTTGTTTCTGTGCTGTTGTGTTGTCAATGCCATTTGAATTTGTTTCTCTAAGCCAGCTCCACACCCTTTGGCAAGCTTTTAAGTCTCCAAAACGTTGTAGTCACTTAGTCACTTACTCACTAACGATTATCACGTCCCACTTAACTAAGTCCGTTCGACCCACATTTTTACGTTCCTTTCAAATTGAAGGTTGTATTTTCAAGTTGTTAGTTCAATTCTATCGTTATCGATGAAATAATATGCACTTATCCATGACATTTGTAATAAGTCTTAGTCCTACTGGGTCTCTCAGACAGGCAAAACAGAGTGGAAGCCGATCTCGCTCCGCATTGCGTTCAATTTGTGTGTTTTTATGTGTGTGTATGTAAATCTCTCTCGGTTTGTGTGTGTGTGTGTGTATGTGTCAGAGAGAGTGGATGTGTTGTTGCTGTTGTTGTTGTTGTTATTGTTGTTATTGTTACTGTTGTAATTTGCCCATTTGAAACACATTTGAAATTTCCATTTAGATTTCCTCATTTTGTTGAGTAGATTTTTCGTTGTTTGTTGTTTGTGTTTTCCTGTCTATGTTTCCGCACTCTTCTCTCCTCTGCCTGTATAATGCTCGGGACCTTTGCTGGCTATTTGACCCGGCGGGTCGGCTGTTAAATTAAATTTGGTTTGCACTTAATTTATGGGCAGAGTGACGACAACACACTGAATAGCTAGCTCATTGAAGTCGCTTACCCTTTTCACCTCCCCCGCCCAGATATTAACCTTGCATACAATCCTTTTGTCAGTTATAATAGAACAGTGTTGTTAAATGTTTAATTTTTTTACTTGGTTTTTTCTTACAGCATTCTAATGATATTAACGTCAAAATGTTGAAGTGTTAAGCACAAGCATTTATCCCGAAGGACGTCAAAGGATATATATATTATTTTCATTTATTTTGATCGGACATTTTCCAAGTGCATGCAAAAACAAACAAAATCAAAGCATTGGCAAATCTTAAAGTTGAAAGTTTTCAATCGCTAATTGCAAAAAAGAGGAAAGAGAAAAAGATGAAGATGGCATCCCAACGATTTTGTTTGCGCTGGAACAATCATCAGAGCAATTTGTTATCGGTTTTTGATCAGCTGCTACACGCCGAAACCTTCACAGATGTGACGCTGGCCGTCGAAGGACAATATCTAAAGGCACACAAGGTATAAAAATCGAAATCAACTTGTTACTAAAACAAAGATAATAATAACATAATGATGTTCCCCCTTGATTAGATGGTGCTATCCGCGTGCAGTCCATATTTTAATGCACTGTTTGTGAATCATCCGGAAAAGCATCCGATTGTCATACTCAAAGATGTGCCCTATTCGGACATGAAGTCCCTGCTGGACTTTATGTATCGCGGTGAGGTGTCTGTCGATCAGGAGCGTCTCACCGCCTTCCTGCGCGTTGCCGAAAGTCTGCGGATCAAGGGCCTAACCGAGGTGAACGATGATAAGCCGACGTCCGCCGAGACTGCACCGGCGCCACCACAATTGCAACGCATCCAGCCGTATTTGGTGCCGCAGCAACGCAAGCAAACCAATGTCCTTGCCGCAAATGCAGCAGCTGCCGCAGCCGCTCTACAGGCTGCTGCCACCACACAACCATCGCTGCTCAGTTCCGCCCTAATGCCCAAACGTAAACGTGGCAGACCACGCAAACTCTCCGGCAGCTCCAATGGCACCGGCAACGATTACGATGAATACGAACGCGATGCTCACCTGAATGTAAGTTGCAATGAGATACGGCAAAGAACTGATTACTAACTGATTCTTCTGTTTGTTCATAGGACTCGGATTTGGGCAATGGCAAACTGGGGAACGATTCGTTTTCCGGCAATGATGACAACTCCGATGACAATCAACAAGAATCGACCAACAATGATGATCTGAATGTAAGTTTTACATCACACACATTTCGCTTATTCGAAGCTAATCTGATTTGACTTGATTAACTTTGCAGGAAAGCCGCGATTCGCTGCCCACAAAGCGATCAAAGAGCACGAAAGATCAGCGCATGGCACAACAACAACAGCAACAACAACAGCAACAACAAGATGACAACAGCACTTCCGGTGAGTTCAAGAATATTTTCACTCGACAAACACATTTCAAACATTTATTTGGCACATTCATTTTTGTATTACAACTTTCTCTCTAGTTATAAGCAAAATAAACATACATATATATATATCATCAATACTATAATAAACATGCATTCTAAATATAGATCAGATAAGTTTGTTTTAAGTAAACCAATACAGAAAGCATCACCAATAACCTAAAAACTGAAGGAACACAGCCACAAGATACAATTATGACCACAAAAAAAAACAAAAAAAAATATATCGAAAATAATAATTATTTTCGAACATTTATCTCATCTGCCAATTAAACATTTCGAATTGTGATATCGGAAAAGCTAAAAGGGATTTACGCATTTCATACAGGACCAGAAATTCGATATATATATATATATATATACAATTTTGTATAGAAACAAAATCGCAAAACGTTTTTTCGCGTCGGTTTTTTTCAGTGAGAAATAAGAAAAAAAAAGTTGAGTTGAGAAAATTGTAGAGTGTGAATAATTATTCGTTATTGTCGCGCGCACATTTTGAGTTGAGTTTTCGATGAACATCCTGCGATTGGCGCCAGGTGAGTGTCCAACAACAACAACAACAAGAAAAGATGCCAAAAACGAAATGCAAAATCCACAAAAAATGCTTAACACAGATTGAGACAAAATTGTCAAGTTGATAATCGGGTTGAGCTCACAGGGATTTATGGCCGACGCTTCTAACTAAAAAAAAGTCAATTAACGAATTTTATCCAAATTTTTCCATCAAAACAAACCGCAAACAAAAACAAAAAGAAAAACAAAAGAAGTCAAAGCGAATAGCTGTTAGAAAAGATCAATGAAAAACGTTCTAAAACCCAACAACAAGCTGAACAACTCTTAAACAAAAAACGTAGGATAATAAAAAATAGAACGAACACTTTTCGAAACTACGTAAAAAACGCGTTTTTGTTTCAGTGTTAAATGAAGAACAACAACAACAAATACACTAATAAGAAAATGGCTTGAAAATCCCTATAGCTTTTCCGATCCGATTTGAAAACTTGTTCTCTTGATTGTCATCATTTGTGTGTGTGATTTAGCTTATTTTGTTTTTTGTTTTTAGCTCTTGATGTGATGAACAGCGTTAATAATTGTTGAAAATTGTTGTTTTTAGATGGCAACGATAGCGATGGCGATGCAATGGACACTTCGTACATGGAGCCCCAACTAATGTTGGATGAGTACGATGAGCCAGTGGAATTCAAATACAATCCATTAACGGACAACAGCTCACCGACGCAGGATCATCACAACGCATCATCGAACACGGACAACAACAACAGCAGCAGCAGCAGCCATCAGCACCTCAATGAACAGGCACGCCAGCAGGCATTCCTTATAGCGGCACAGCGTAAGCATCAGGCCGAAGCTGCAGCATTGGCTGCAACAACTGCCAGTGGCGGTGGCGGTGGCTTGAGACTCAATATCATTGGTATTGCTGGCAGCGGTGGAGCCGGTGGCAAATCAATGGTTAGCATTCCCAAATTGACGCCCATTGGCAAAGTGAATGCTGCCTCAACGCCACTCGTATCGCCAGCATCCTCGTCGTCGTCGAAGCCGCGTGCCCAAAAGCGACCGAAGGCCAAACAACAGAACGGTGATGTTGTGAAGAATGTTTATGCATCCACAGGACAGGATTATCTTGATCTGTACAATAGCAGCAGCGATGGCTTTAAACTCAAGTCCGATCTACTCGGCGGCAGTACACCCAATTTGAGCAGTAGCGCAAGTGGCGCCACCGCCGGTGGAGGCGTTTCCGGCGTCACTGCTTCTGCCACCGTCAAGACCAAACTCAATCTCAGCAGCAATATTGGCGAGGGCGAATCGGAGGGCTCGGTCCGCGACTATTGTACCAAAGAGGGGGAGCACACGTATCGTTGCAAGGTCTGCTCACGTGTCTATACGCACATTAGCAACTTTTGCCGGCACTATGTGACCTCGCACAAGCGCAACGTCAAAGTGTATCCCTGTCCGTTCTGCTTTAAGGAATTTACGCGCAAGGACAATATGACAGCGCATGTCAAGATAATACACAAAATCGAGAATCCCTCAACGGCGCTGGCCAATGTTGCCGCTGCCACGTTGGCCAATCAATCGTTGGGCTCGGCGACGGGTGGCGCCACAACACCAACGCCACCGGATTTGAATGCACAGAATTCGAATCAATCGCTGCCAGCGACAAATAATGCATTATCCACCTCATCATCGTCATCCACGTCATCATCCAGTGGCTCCCTTGGGCCATTGGCAACAGCGGCGGCAGCAGCGGCAGCTGCCGCAGCACAATAATCTCCAAACCAACACACACCCACACAAACATAACAAACTAGCCGCATATTCCAAAATCAATGACGAAAAGAAAAGAAAAAAAAAAAATCTATTTTAGTTGAAATTCATAGAAAGAAAGAAGGCAAACAAATATAATAAAAAAAAAGGCGCCTGGCGCCAGGGGGGCATATATATATATAAGGGAAAGAGGAGGAAGGGGGGGGGGGGGGGGTGGCAGAGGCAGTTAACATTTGAAGTTTTGTTAATTTTGTTTTAATTTTAGTTATTTAACTTTGGCTTTGATTGATAAAACGAAACAAAGACGAAAACAAAGTTAAACCTTTAATCTCAGCATGAAGTTTCCTCTGTTGAATGTGTTTTTTTTTATAATTTCACTCTCTTATTTTATTTTCCACACGCTATTATTATTTTTTAACATATATATATAATATATATATATATATATATCAGAATTTTATGTTGTGCAATTTATATAATTTCGATTTTTGTTTACGAACCTTAGTTTAAAAAATGCAACCCCAATACTTAGCGTTTAAACACCAAAACTAACCATTATTATTATATTAAATAATTGATAAAAAAAAACATGTGTACTATATATATATATATATATATTTAAAATATGCAAAAATGTTTTATGCATTTTGCAATTTTGAATTTTTTTGCGCACCGCAGCGGCCTTATAAAGCAAATCAATTCTGTAACCCTAACAAAGTTACAATAAAAACTAAAAAAAAAAAATCAGAATCAAATTAAAATTAAATCTTTTGCACTTTTAGTTAATGACGACCCTAACTATACATATATATATATATTTATGTATTTATGTATAAACACATATTCATAACCATAATCAGTTTCTAAATATATCTTTGGTATGCGTAGCTATAGTGCACTATTAATTAATTTATATATACATATATATATATGAATATAAGCTAAACAACATTATGATTATCATTTTGTTATACATTTAAATGTTATATATATATAGAATATGTGTGAGAATCGTGCGAAATGGAAAGAAAGTAGCGCCGATCTACCTTGTTGCCTTCAAATGAAGCTAGTTGAAAAAAACACAAAAACCGAAATGCAAACAACATCGTTCTTTGCGATCAATCAAATCAATCAATCAATCAATCAATCAAACAAACAAACAAACATCAAGCTCCACAAATCGTACGAGAGATTGCAAATGTTTCGTTTCGATTTATTTTTTTGGGGAGTCACGTTAAATGTTAAATATATAAGTAATAATATACAATATAAAATATATATATATACATATACAATATACATACAATATTAATGATAATAATTATGCTATAACTAACGTAGTCTAAAAATCAAAACTATGCAAAAAAATAATTTATATCAAATCTATTAAATAATTACAATTAAATTTTAATGTTGTATATCGGAGGCTTAAATTATCGCCAAAGAAATGAAGCAAAACAAAACTAAAAACTAAAAACACAAAATCAAATAAAAATATACAAACATAAACATAAACATAAACATAAACATAAAATATATATGCAGCAAAGTTTAAACAAAAATCAACAATTGTAAAAGCAAAATGAATAAAACACGATCTCCAAAAACAAAAAAAACTAAAACAAAACTTGAACTTGCAAAAGTTAAAAAGGCAAAACACAATTTTTTATACAAAAATTAAATGTTGAATTTGTTGCAATCAAAAAAAAAAACACAATAAGAAAGTAACGAAAATAATAAACAAAACAAAACAGCAATCAAATAATCTGTGTAATAAATAATAATAATAAACAGAAACAGAAAAATCTGCGTGTGTACGCTAATTTATTAAATATAATTTTGTTTTTAATTCTTTATTTAGTGTTAGCTAGTGCAATTTAGTTAAGTAAAACAAAGCTCTATTCAACTAAAACAATTCGATAACTATTCTTCTTTCTTTTTTTGGCATTAACACACACCAACACACCACACACACACACATATGTATAAATATTTATATTGTATGTACTATATATATTTTAACTATAATTTTAGAATACAACACATAAATGTTTTTCTTTTCTTTCTTTACATTCAACAAAATGTAACTAAACTAAAAAAAACAAAACAAGAAAACTTTCTCGTCTTGAAAAAAACAATTTCCAAACTCGAAACAATAAATAAACAAATATATATATATGAATATAGAGCAGAAAAATAAATACTTCCATTATATATTATGTATATTTTAAAGATTAAACACACAGTCATGCTTTTGATGCCCAAAGAAATGAAATAAACAATCAGAACCACAAATTGTTGCACACTTAAAAAAAAAATGATATGGTTAAAATATATGTATTGGGAAAAAATGAAATCTTTCAAAAAGCAATCATCACATCATAACGGAGAAAAGAAAAAAATTGCATTAATTTTTGTAAATTTAATCAATAATAGTTAAAATCACGCAATATTATAAATTTAAACAAAACAAAAAATATATATATATATATTTTGTTATAGTACATGCATAATGTATTTGTTGTATTACGAAATACGCGATAAATGGATTATTATATCAATTTAAAAACTGACAAATGAGAAGTGAAATAAAATACACACACCACACACAAACAAAACAGTTCTGAAAAAGAAACAAATTGTTTTTTCTTTTCTATTATTATTCTTAGTCATATGGGTATATATTTAAGATTTGTACATTTTCGGCATGCCGATTCCGATTCTTTAACAATTTGATATGAAAGTTGCAAAAATATTATAATAATAACTTTAAAAGTTCTCGATCTTACTGTTTGAACTTGGCTTATTGTGTTGACTTTAAAGGTCTTTGACAACAAGACATATACGAAATATTTATTACTTTGATAAATCTGTTAATTTCATAAAGTTATTATTAAATTATTACTTGAGTTGCTATGCAGATAAAGTCGGTTATCTAGAACTGATAATTGAGAACTTTTATGATCAACTTTTTATACCTTAAACCCATTGAAAATAGGTAAAAATAACGATATAATGGCTTTGTGCAAAACTATGTAACAGGCAGAAGGAAGCATCTCCGGCCCCATAAAGTATATATATACTTGATCAGCATTCACAGCCGATTCGATATAGCCACGTTCGTCTGTCTGTCCGTCTCAGAGACTATGAGAGCTAGAGACATTCGATTTGAAACATAAGCTTGCCCAATCCCAAGATTGTTTCGAAATTTCGATAACTTTTCCCGTTTCCGATATACACATGTGATCGATAACAATAAAATCTTGAATTTGCCAAACTTTGAGACGCCGTTTGAAACATTTAACGAAAAATAACAATTTTTTATTTAAATCGGTTGAGAAACACCGGAGATATAGGACATTGAAGTTAAGTTAAGTATGCAGGTATGGTGGATACTAGGCTTTAAGGCTAAGTATAGGGTTCAGGGTTCGTTTTACTTGTTTTTCCAGAGATTTTTCGATCTCTTTAAACTCTTTAGGTTCAAGTGTTGATATTTTTGCTTTGAAGAATGAAGTTTTATGATTGTTCAATTTAATAATGATATGATAATGTTATTGTTTGTAGATTATTTTAATCAGTGTTGGTTTGTATGCACATACTTGTAAGCTGTAATATTTAGTAACTAATTCATTAATTAACAAACGACATTATCATTATTGTAACTTGCAGCACAAGCAACACCGGAGCTCTCGCAGCGACTTTTTGGCACCGCAACACTAACAACAACAACAATGGCTGTAACAAAGACAACAATCGAGACAAGCAATACAAACAGTCAAGAGCAGTCAAGTGAAGCACTGCATCTGCCTACCATATTGGGTCTAAAGATACGCGCCATTCATCCCAGCAGCAATACAACAACGACGCCAACGATGCAACAAAAGTCATCGTCCAACAACAATTCATTGCTTAAGCAGCAGCTGCGTGGTGGAGCCAAGGATCCTGAAACAATGCCCGTGAGTGCTCAACTAGCCGTAGAGGATAGTCATAAGCAGCAGGAGGTGCAGCAAAAGGAGAGCTGCAGTGCATTGCAATCGCTTGCGAATGCAGCTGAACGTCAGTCGCAACAAACAACCAACAACAGCAACAACAACAATAACTTGCATCAACAATTGCTGTTGCACATGGCTGCCACTGGCAATCCCGCCGAATACTATCAACAACAACAACAACAACAGCAAGCGGAACAACAGCAGCAGGCACAGGCATCGCCAACGAATGAAGCATCATTCATGGAGGATGAGATGGACATGGACATGTGTGTGGTGGAGCCACAAGACAAATGCGATGAGACGGATCATGAGCTGTTGACGCTAGCTGATGAGAATGCCGGCTTGCCTGGCTATCAAGCAAACGATGGCTATGAAGACGCAACACCAACACCCCAAACACAACCACAACAACAACCACCCACAAGAGCAGAGACCCGCGAATTGGCCACCTCATCCACACGATCGACAAACAAGCGACCCATCCAACGAAGACGTGTGCGTCGCAAAGCGCAATCCACACTCGACGACCAAGCGGAGCATTTGACTGAAATGTCTGTCCGTGGATTGGATCTGTTCCGTTATGCCAGTGTGGTTGAGGGCGTCTATCGCTGCACCGAATGTGCCAAGGAGAATATGCAAAAGACCTTCAAAAACAAGTACAGCTTCCAGCGTCATGCGTTTCTCTATCACGAGGGCAAGCATCGCAAGGTGTTCCCCTGTCCGGTGTGCCGCAAGGAGTTCTCGCGTCCCGACAAGATGAAGAATCATCTTAAAATGACGCATGAGAACTTTACGCCCAAGGATATGGGAGCGTTTAGTCCGCTCAAGTATTTAATCTCTGCTGCAGCTGCTGGTGAAACGCTCTACCAACAACAGCAACAGCAACAACAACAACAACAGCAGGAACAGTTCCAGCGGCATCTTGAGGAGCAACAACAGCTGCAGCAACAACTGCAAACCCAAGTGTCAACTTTTGAGTGCCAAGATAGCACTCTACTGCTGCCCGACGTCAAACAGGAGCTGGAGCAGGAGCAGGAGCACGAACAGGAGCAAGATCAGGAGCCAGATGATCTACATGGCTATGCGCCGAGTACACCAACAGCCGCAGCAGCCGCCATGTTGAGTCTGCAGAATGATGTGATCATCAAGAATGAGATACAAATCTCGCCATCGCCGTCACCATCCCCGCCAGCAGCAGCAGGAGCAGCAACCCTTAGTCTGCCACAACTGGCCTCAACGGCGGCACAAACAGCAACTTAAAAGACTTGAACCCAATGGTGGCAATGCTCACAAATCAAGATATTATCGAGTGCCTTAAGAGAAAAGCCCAACAACAACTGTAAAATACTTAAATAACTTAACGCATAAGCAATTGTCACAACTCAAAACAAATCACTCAAAACGAATAATAGTTAATGGTATTCTAAATAAGACTCATTTAGTTGACAACATACATACGAGTATATATATACCTATATATATATAGCTAATTTCTTTGTAGCAATTACTTAAAGGTTCCGTCCATAAAGCCTTAATTAGTAAACATATATTATTACACCTAAGTATTTAATGTAAGAATTTTAGTTTCTAAGTTGAATGCAACTGATTAACTAGTAGAAAATTTTATGTAAGAATCACTGCCTTCAAATTTGCTTCTTTCTCGGCTTTGATTAAAACAAACTTTATTAAGTAGCGAACGATTGTTGCTCTCGACGAGAAGGTTCCATCCAACTTAATTCAACTTTACTCGCTACTCGCTACTTATACAAAACCTAACTCGTTGTTGCGCCAACAATGTATTTTTTTTAGGAATTCTTTTTATTTTATGTTTTTACTTTAATGTGATTTTGTTAAACTGTATTTTGTTTTAGTCTTTCGTTTAATGTATGTGTTTTTATTCTCTTGTTTTTGTAGATAATATTAGTATTACGCTCAATACTCAAAGTCCGTAGAAAATAATTGGTGTGTTTTTGTGTTGATTAGAACATGAAAACGGAAATCCAATAAATTGGCTATTTGTGCAATTATATAAAAGAAAAAATAACATCATGGCGAGTAACGAACCCTTCGTTAGCCATGAATATGTTATAAACTTAATTACCAACTACTTAATTATGCTCTAGCTGACTTTTAGACTTAAATTTTAAACTATATAGCATAAAGTATACATACATCTAGTTATTATAAGGCATTATTGCGAAAAGGACTTCCAGTGAAAAGTAACTGATATTTGTTTCTTAAGCTCAACAACAAACCATAACTGAAAAATTCATCACATAGTATATATCGTACAAAATACGCACAAATCGTACGCACAAAACTACTCAGCATTTGTATTACATACTTATACTATTTATGTATTCTGATTTCAACATTTACTGAAAGCAATCATTACGACTTAAATTAACAGTGCGCTCAATAAATAGATATTATGCAACACTTAACTATTTATGTTTAATTTTCACTTTATATTGAATACAAATGATTTGTGAGTATAAACAAAAATTTTAAAGTTCGCGCTGTGCACATTCGGTTGCACACTAATTAATCGATAAACGGGACATATCGCAGCGAAATTTCATCCAATGATGAAATAAAATACAAATTGTAGAACAGAGATGTGGCCTATCGGTTAATGTGTCATCACTAAAAAACATATTTGTAGCTAATGTGAGTTTGCTATGCGTATTCTGACGCACAAACAAATATCGCATTTTAGTTGAACAACAAATGTAACGTGTGCGCACTTTCTGAAAAGCCTTGTTAATCTGAGAAGTAACAATGCCAAAGCGTGGCGGGGTTTTCGCACACAATTCCAATGGCAATGGCAACAACAACAACGGTAACAACAGCAACAGCAACAATGGTGGTCGCTGTGTATCCCGTTCAGCCATCCAAAAGGATATCGCAGATGTTGATGATCGTCAGCGACGCAAGGACCGCCACAAGCGACGCGTCAGCTTCAAGCCCACACAATTATCGCACAAGGGCGATATCAAGTTGCGGCTGCAGGACGTGCGTCGCTGGGATGAGGATGATGAGATGAGCAGTGAGGCTAAGGAACGTCACAATGCCCGACGACGCGGTTCACCAATACCAAGTTGCGGCAAATTTGGCAAACTGCTTGCCAACAGTGCCGGCTGGTATCAGGTGACCATACAGCATGGTCATGGCTATGACAAGAACACAATTATGAACTGCTTGCTAGCTGTGATGTCGCCGCACGTTTTCGAGCCACAATATTGGCGTTCGGAGGCGTACAGTTCCAAGTTCTACGTCAATGATCTGGATTTGGCCGAACGTATACAGCAGACGGGCCGGCATGCCCAACTGTCAAATGGATTCCGTTTGACACCGCGTGTCCGCTGCGGCATTCCCATGGTCACCATTGACGAGGAGTTCAAGCTGAAAATGAAAACGGTGATGGCCAAGCGCTATAATCTTCAAACCAAAGCAATCGATCTGTCGCGCTTTCAGGCCGATGAAGATCTAAAGCCCATCTTTTGTCCACTTTTTCGTGTCAACGTTATGTCTGCAGCACTGGATATCATCTGTGAGAATGTACCCGATGTGGCGGCAATCAATCTAAACGACAACAACATTTCCACAATGGAAGCATTCAAAGGAGTTGACAAACGGCTGCCGCAATTGAAAATAATTTACTTGGGCGATAATAGACTGCCGTCGTTGGCGCACTTGCTCGTCATCCGGAACTTGCCCATTGAGGAGCTGGTGTTGCGCAATAATCCGTGCCGTTCACGCTACAAGGATCCGCAGCATTTTGTGAGCGAGGTGCGACGCAAGTTTCCCAAATTGCGGCAACTGGATGGTGAAATTTTGCCGCCACCATTGCAAGTGGCGCCAGCAAAGGCATCATTTTTGTGCGACAGCGCTGGAACCGAAGTTGTGCGTCAGTTTTTGGAACAGTACTTTAACATTTTCGATTCGAGCAATCGCCAGCCGTTGTTGGATGCTTATCATGAGCAGGCACTGCTCTCCATTTCAATGCCGTCGGTCGGTCAGGCGGGCCGGCTGGACAAATTTTGGCAATTCAATCGGAACCTGCGACGAATATCGGCACCTGAGCGTGAGGATATGCGCTTCCGTCTGCTGAAGAGTGGTCGTCTAGCCTGCGTGTCCATGCTGGATGAGTGGCCACGAACGATTCACGAGCGGCACACCTTTACCGTCGATCTCACCGTCTACAATCCGCAACTTTTATTGGTCTTTACCGTCACCGGGCTGTTCAAGGAGCTAACCGACGATGCACCCACGAGTTCCACATCTCCAGCCGCCATGCAACCGTATGAGCTGCGCCATTTCATGCGCACCTTTGTCGTGGTGAAGCAGAATGCCGGCTACTGTATTCGCAACGAGACGATATTTATTACCACCGCAACGTTGGAGCAGACACGCGAATTTATGCGAGCGGAACTTGAACAACAAATGGCAACAGCACAACGAAGCAGCAGCAACCAACCAACTCAAGTTGTAGCCAGTTGTGGCGCTATGCAAGGAAGTCAACCAGCATCGACGTCCACAATTTGCGATGCCACCAAATTGCAAATGGTTCAGGCAATGTGTGCACAAAGTCAAATGAATGTGGATTGGAGTCGCAAATGTTTGGAGGAGACGAATTGGGATTTTAATCATGCGGCGTTTGTGTTTGATAAACTTTTTAAGGAAAATAAAATACCACCCGAGGCATTTGTCAAATAATTGGGAAAAATGTATAACTGTTTGATATTCTAAGCTAATTTTATATACTTCGATTAGATTATTTTTAAGCCTATTTCTTAAAACCAAAACACTACTTTAGTTTTCAGAATAAAGTCCCCAAATGGAGCTTAAAAAAAGCCAAAAAGGGCCTACATTTGAGTAACGGCAGCTTTTCTTAGAAGCTGTTTCAACTAAAAACATTGCAAAGTTCGAATGTTTAACAAAATAATGCCAAACATTGCGAAAAAAATTGAAGTCAAATAAATAATTTTTAGTTTGTTGTGTCTTAGAAAGAATGGTTTAAGCTTATTGATTATTGGCACGCCGATACCAAAAACGTGCTCGAAAATCATCGGAACAGGTGAGAAAAGCAGGCGCATTTGGGGAGTGGGTTATATAACGCACGGGTCCATTGTGGCCAAGAGAGTTAAGCGTGAGACGGCAGCCATTGCGTGAGTTCCAAGAACATAAAGAAGTTGTTGCCTCATCCGGGAAAAGAACGTAATCTTCGGTGTGGTTGAAAACGGCTTCCGCTTGATGCTCCTGTTTGCCGGTGGTTCCAGCTCCCGTATATGTTTGTATGGGCCGACTTGTGCACAGCTCCCACAGATACACAATCGAGTCCATGCCCGATGACATTAAATACTAAAAAAATACATTTTAGAAGATAGTTACAGATCGTTTTACTTTTGGTAGACTTACTTTTCCGTTTCGTGTGAATTGCAATGAACAAATGGCTGCACCGCTGTGTGCCTCGGCAATTGTGTTGATGCAACGACCGCTGATACCGTCCCAGATCTTAATATCACCATCAAAGCTACCGGTTGCATACAGTTTTCCAGTCGGTGAGTACTTAACGCATGTGACGCCCGCCTTGTGCTGCTGGGATGGAATGGCGCTGACAAAACATCGCGTAGTATGGACATCATAAATTCGAAGCACATGATGCTCCGTGCCCACCGCTATGTAATCGCCAGTTGGATGAAAGGACACGCACAGCACGGGCTCGCAGTCGGTGAGCACTTTGTGCGCCTTCTTCACGGATGGCTTGGCAATGTCGAAGAGCTTAACGGTGCCGTCACGGGAGGCCGATGCAAGTATGTGCTCCTTGGGATGAAACTCGAGGTAGGACACCTCATCAGTGTGATCGTATAGAGTGCGTATAACTGGATGACCCTGCTGTTCGCGGCCCGGCTCAATGTCCTCGGGTGCCGATTTGGCTAACATGCGCTCCACATCCAGAATTTTAATACTTGCGTCCACACTACCCGTCGCCACAAGTGAACCATCGAAACTGAACGCACCCGCTCGACATGCTTGCTTGTGCGACGTTACATAGGCCGTCTCATACGAATGCGGCTCTGGGGCCAGTGCGGATGCCTCTGGCTCAAATTCTAAATCAATGCCAGGCAGCACATCATCCGTATTGGTTTTATCCTTCTCGGACATTGTTTGCATGCCCGATATCATGACATGCAGCAGACGCTCACTTGGTGCACATTGATCCGCTTTGACCAGCATCGAGAGTTCCATAGCAAACTTTTCCAATCCATCGTACATTAACTGGCTGCACTTACAGAATAGAAATTAACAATATTGTGATTGAGCAACAGTCTACAGCTTACCTTATCATTAACCGGTATAATATTTCCCGGTTTTTAACTAAGTTATGTGGATCCAAAATTTCGTCGCGCATCTTTGTAAATAAAAATGTGTGCTGAACAACTATCGATGAGCCCACAATCGCGTGATATTTGTTTTGAATTTGTAAAATATCGATGGCACATCGATATGTTGTGCCGCAATCACAATTTCGATTAACAAACATTTCGATAGCACACAGCAACAGCTGCAACACGTGCAATTTGTTTTGTTTTCTTTGCGTTTTTAATATTTCCGAACATAAAATATGAAAATTCGTAAGAATCATGTGCGCAAGCGTTACCGCTACAATGTTAACCGCAAAACGATGAACAAAACACGTTCATCCACTGGCAAAATCAAGGAGTAAGCTTAACCATCTTATTTAATCTGTGTATGTTCTCAAAAATTGTGCTACGTCTCTGCAGCCCCGAAATGAAGAAGCTGTGGATGGAAGGTAAACGCGTGGGCACGAATTTTAAGGAAATGGGTTTGGCTAGCGACCCAAATAAGTCTGTGGCCGTACCGAACTACAAGCGCGAAAGGCTAGAGGCTGTAAAAATGGTCAACCGAAGCACAGAGCTCGATGATGAGCTTGTGGCTCGGGAATCCAAAGCTAAGGCGGCAGAAGACGAGGCTCAAAAGCCAAAGCGTGGTCATGTTGTACAGGAACTGGAACAAATGGCTATTGATCGACGAGCCGATCCAGAGTTCAGGTAAGCAGATAAAACAAATACAGAGTTAAAAACTTATCTTTGATGATTTGTAACAAAACAGATTACCCAAAGGAGTTGTCAAGGAGCTTACATATTTCATTGGCAAGCACAGATTCAACTACAGAGCCATGGTTGCAGATCGTCGCAACCATGGTCAGTGGACGTGGCGTCAATTTCGATTGAAAATTCGTCGATTTATGGCGATTCCGGAACAGTTCAATGAATATCTTGCTCAAAGGAAGCTGCCCATAGGCGTAAAACCAGATTGGCCAGAATACGAATCGGACAGCGAATGGAAATAAAATACTTTGGCTAAGAATAATAGATAAGCAAATATACACACGTAACAAGTTCTATATAAAAAAGTTGACTTCTTATAATATATCAAAATCAACTCCTTAAAACTCAAGTTATATGTTGAAAAAAGAAACAAAGAAATGTTATTAGTTTTTCCTTGTGTTAGATTAACATTTAACTACCGAGTAATCAGTTGCCCTACAAAACTTACATATAGAAATGAAATTTCTTGTAAATAACAATGGGACTTGCAGCAATTAGATGCATTATAATTTGCCAGCTTTTACTGTAATTGAATTAAATGACTTGACTGCAGAATAACGAAACAGTCATGTCCTTCTTTAGGTAATCAAAAATGCATTGCCTTTTCAAACAGTGCTACGTTTGAAAATTTCCCGCAATTTTCATTTGTCATGTGCAATGCCCGCCCATGCCCACAGAGAGATCCCTTGCCTCATTTGGTGGCTACTCTACTCATTTACTCGGCGTTGCATCATCGTCGTGAATTGGTTCGGTTCGGTCACATCGTCAACCGATTGCCTGTCTCTGTCGATTTCGGTCTTTCCGTTTTCTGGTTTCGAGGTAAGTGCACGTACTTGGGTCCGTGTGCAGCTTTCATAAAATCCTTAAATAACGCTCACATAAATAACCATCGATTAAATTGCTGCGTGTCAAATAACGGTTAAGTGCTTCTGCTTGTGTCTAAGCTGGTTATTTTTGCATATTTTGCAACGTTTGAACGGTTAGAAGCCGATTTAATTTCGTGCGTTTACCGGCCGGTGTCGCATTGTGAGCTTTTGCATAATACAAAACCTGCCTGTCTGCATATATACACAGACGTGTGTATGTATGTATGTGCGTAACGGTATCTATGCACATGATGTAAATTGATCGTCGCTAGAGCAAATATTAAAGTTATTGAAGTGTTAAATTCATACCTATGTTTATATTACATACATATGTGCATCTGCATATATGTACATAAATGCATACATGTACTCAGTTAAATATTCTGTGCTCTCTTGAAAATTTTAAAATGGCGGTTAGGCTCAGCTAGTGTATTGCAATTTCCAATATGCTTAAGGCAGATTTTCGTGTGATTGCGAATTTATGCATGCATATTTACACTCAATGTGAAACAACAATTTAACATACAAGTCTGATGACATGCTTAGTATCTCTGCATTCTCATTTGCCTCATTTCGCTGCTCATTGGAGGCTGCATGTCAAAGTATTTTTACACTTCCCTTTAAGGTTCTTCTTTTTGTCAATTTGCACGTACATATGTATGTAAATGCAAAAACACTCATCATGCATACATACATACAAAAATGCATTTGCAGTTAAAAATAACTAGAGAAAAGCCGCATTTTAAAATTGTTTCTAGGGGAGAAAATAAATCACAAGAAAAATATAATCATGCCAAAGAGCTTACATATATACAAGTGTGCTTGTGTCGGTATGTATCACACATGCATACATTTAATGTCTCCTTGTTTTTGCAAGTTTATCCAAGACGACGCGACGCAACAACAAATGACCAACGGAAACGATGAACAAGTGCAATCCGAAACAGCGGCACTTTTCCGCTCTCTCACTCTCTCTCTCTATCTGTATATGTGTGTGTGTGTGCAGTCTTTCACCCTTTTGCAATTTGCGAACTTTCTGCTCCGGCAACAGAAAAAAGAGCACACGAATGAACAAATGCCGACAAATGCCGGTGATGAGTAAAACGGCAAAACGGCAAGCGACACGAATACTGATGCAATCCCATCATTGATTTTCACTAATAGTTATAATTGTTGTTCAATGTTTGATTGTCATACTTCAATTATAAGGCCATTTTCAGCTTAACTCCTGACATTGTTAAGGCAGAGCCGGCTTAAAATAGTAAATGGGCGAAATAAATTTGTTATAGTGTGGATGGAATGGTTGGGTTTTGGGTGGCTTCTTCGTAATGGGTGTGGGAGTGCATCGTCGGCATCGTCGTGTCATTCGGCTCCCAAAAGTCTCTCGTCGTTTGTCTGGGTTCATTTATTGATTTTTCGTTCCACGAATTTCAACACTCAGCTGCATACTACATATCCGTGTCCAGATTTTCCGGGCATTCACTAACGTGCAGACGTGCACTCCGCACTTTTAATCTTGTCATTTTTTCTTTGGTGTCGGTATGTCTTAAATAGTTCACAACTATTCCACAATTCTTGTCATACGCTGTGCAATTTATCACTCTGTTAGATATTTGTTCATTCAGCTAGCAAAAAGTGTGATAATTTATATACACTATATTTTTTTTGCAGTACATCGTCAATTGGAGCGCTTGCAAGGGGCAAGTTGATTTCACAAATAATTTCCAGGTGAGTTTTTACATCAGTGAAGTTTAATTTGCGTGAATACTTAAGGAAAACTGATTCAAGCTGTATGTTTCGTACAGAAAGTTTAAAATTTCAACGTTTTTCAACAACGAAATATGTGTTATATATTTAGTATGTGTTTCCATTGCATTCTGACCATTTTAGTTCCATATAAATATTTAAAAATATACAGTTAGTTCTACTGTGTGCTGCATATATTTTGGTCTCTACACCGCAAAACAGAGTCGCGCCCACACCCACATTTAACGGTACCTGCATACCCATACATATATACATACATGCATATACAGTTATGCAGGTCCTGCCTATGCACATTCGTGTCTAGCACACGCCTTTTACTTTCTCTCTCTCGCTCTCACTCTCTCTCTCGTTTTTACCGTATTCTCTTAATGTGTCACCCACGCTCCAGTTGTGTATTTATTGTATACTATTTGTTTGTGTGTGTGTATATTGCATTCAGGTTTTGTCGCAAAATAAAAATACCACTAAAAGGAATCTTTGAAAAATCGCAGACTCATCGCCATTGATCGATATATACATACATATATATCAGTAGAGCAGCACCATGGGCAAGGAGAAGATTCATATTAACATTGTGGTCATCGGCCATGTCGATTCGGGCAAATCGACAACCACGGGCCATTTGATTTACAAATGTGGAGGCATCGATAAGCGTACTATTGAAAAGTTCGAGAAGGAGGCGCAGGAGATGGGCAAGGGTTCGTTCAAGTACGCCTGGGTGCTGGACAAGCTGAAGGCGGAGCGCGAACGTGGTATCACCATCGATATTGCTCTGTGGAAGTTCGAGACGGCCAAGTATTATGTGACCATTATAGATGCGCCCGGCCATAGGGATTTCATCAAGAACATGATTACGGGCACCTCGCAAGCCGATTGTGCTGTCCTGATTGTTGCTGCCGGCACCGGTGAATTCGAAGCGGGCATCTCGAAGAACGGTCAGACCCGTGAGCATGCACTCTTGGCCTTTACGCTGGGCGTTAAGCAGCTTATTGTGGGTGTCAACAAGATGGATTCAACTGAGCCGCCCTACAGCGAGACACGCTATGAGGAAATCAAAAAGGAGGTCTCCTCGTACATCAAGAAGATCGGCTATAATCCGGCCTCGGTTGCATTTGTGCCCATTTCCGGCTGGCATGGCGACAACATGCTTGAACCATCCGAAAAGATGCCTTGGTTCAAGGGCTGGACTGTGGAGCGCAAGGAGGGCAAAACTGAGGGCAAGTGCCTGATTGATGCCTTGGATGCGATAATGCCGCCCCAGCGACCTACCGACAAGCCGCTGCGCTTACCGCTGCAGGATGTCTACAAGATTGGTGGCATCGGCACAGTACCAGTGGGTCGCGTCGAAACGGGTCTCCTTAAGCCAGGTAAGCTCATCTTATACATTTATATACTAGTTATTCTACAGTTTTGACTTGATTTACCAGGCATGGTCGTGAACTTTGCTCCAGTTAATTTGGTGACTGAGGTCAAGTCTGTGGAAATGCATCACGAGGCACTGACCGAAGCCATGCCCGGTGACAATGTTGGCTTCAATGTGAAGAACGTATCCGTTAAGGAACTTCGTCGTGGCTATGTCGCTGGCGATTCAAAGAACAATCCGCCCCGTGGTGCAGCCGATTTTACCGCTCAGGTTGGTTCCATCCATTCCGCTAATTAAGTTTTCCATACTGATAGCATTTTTGTTGTTGTTTGGTTTTCACGCAGGTTATTGTGCTTAATCATCCCGGGCAGATTGCCAATGGGTATACACCCGTCCTGGATTGCCATACGGCACATATTGCGTGCAAGTTTGCCGAGATAAAGGAGAAATGCGATCGCCGTACCGGTAAGACAACGGAGACCGAGCCAAAGGCAATCAAATCGGGCGATGCAGCCATCATAATGCTGGTGCCAACAAAGCCGTTGTGCGTCGAAAGCTTCCAGGAATTTCCGCCGCTGGGACGCTTCGCAGTGCGCGATATGCGTCAAACCGTTGCTGTCGGTGTCATCAAGTCGGTTAACTTTAAAGAGACAACCTCGGGCAAAGTGACAAAAGCCGCTGAGAAGGCACAGAAGAAGAAATAACTAGGGTGTCAGCAGACTTTTAATTCAAACAACAACACTCAAATACAAGAACAGCAACAGCAACAACAAATGGCAACAACAACAACAACAACACAAATTCGCATGAAATTTATAGCATCTATTATTTATTATCGACAGAAACTTAAATCCGAATCGGTCGCACATCAAGCATCAGCAACTATTAATCGCTGCATTCTTTATATACTATTATATAAAATTGAGAAAATATTGCAATTCATTATTAACACACATACAATTAGCGAGGGTATCATCCAGTGTACCACTATGCCAGTCATTAAACAAAAATCCAAAAAGTTTAGCCTAAAACCCATTAATAGTACTACTACTACAACTACGACTACTACTAAACCGCTTTTCGGCACATCCATCCTATTATCACCAGCTGCACTTGATGAGCTAGGCGAGACGAGTGAGGAGGGTCAAGGGAACTTGAACTTGAATTTGAATTCATCATTTGGTCATTTGGCATCATTTTCGTATGCGTACTCAAAATCCATTGCCATCATATTCATAATTATCATCTACTATAACTATCTTAACTTGTTTCGCCACCGCAAATCGTTTCGCAGGAAACAACCGTCTCGTTTGGAGTTTGAGCAAAATGTAATCGCATCTGGAGTTTGCTGCTAACCCAGCCCAGTCCAGCCTAGCCCTTTTGCACCTCAACCCCCCCCTGCTCTCGTGGCACTAAGTTTTTAATAGTTATCACTTAACATTATTTTCGTTTCAATCAATGGATTTTAAACACTTTTTATACTTTTGATAAGTCAGACGTTTCAAGTCGAAGGCATTCGATTTAAAATCTATTATATAAAGTTATTTCGGAATTTAGTTATAAACCAATATCTCACACTCTGCCATCACAAAAAAAAAAAACTAAAAAATTTAATGCATAAAAAAAAAAACAACACGAAGACTACATTCGCAATGAATTCAAAATTTCTCAAAAAAAAGAAGAAAAAAACAAAAGAAAGAAAAAGACAAATGCTTAAGAAGTATTACAAAAATATTCATAATAAAAACATAATCATGCGGTTTTGACAAACATTTTAAATGTTCAATCGAGCCTCATTGGCATTTGCATAAATTAATCAAATGTTTCTCAACGATTAACGATTAACCACATCAAATTACATTCATCCACATATATGTCATATGCATATTTAGTACATACATATAATACAGAAAGCCATGGCATGCATGGTCGTTACACACTATGAAATTATAATTGTAACCAACACAATAGAGAATACCATTCATGGATACAGAAAAAAAAAACGTTGCTTAATAAACATAAATGATCTTTTAATGCATTAATTGAGAAAATATAAAATAAAGAATGCTTAACCTTAAATATAATTGCATTTTTCCAAGTACAAGTACACATGTCTTTTCAAGTTTACTAAGTTGAGATTTAAAATTTTGAGTAATATCTTTCTAGTTTCATTTTGTGTCGAATCAGTTCTATTGAGCGATTTAGTTAATTGACTGTCGTTCATTTGAACTGTGCTCTCTGATGTGTAACCGTTTTTTTTTTTTCGTACAGTTTGATGGCAACTGAATATATTGTGAGCTAATCGAAATAGGTGGTAGCTCTGCCAGCTGACTCACAGGCGGCATTTATAAACAACAAAGCCAAGTAAGCACAGCCGGCTGTGCAGGAAAGTCCGACAAATCATTAAATTATTTCAAAGCTTCCAGAAATTGTGGCAAAAAGGTATACTTAAGACAGCAACAAATACGACTTTTTCGCAAAAAGCACAAATATGGCAGATCCACGCATCAGGCAATTGGTTATTAAAACGGGTGTAGTAAAGCGGCTGTCCAAAGAGAAAACCGTTTATGAGAAGGAAGTCAACACAGAATTGGCTCGCCTGGAAAAATTTAAAAAAAATGAAGCTGATGAGCATGTGCTGCGTAAGCAACAAGAGGTCATACAGGAGTGCGAAATGATGATACCGGACTCAAAGCGACGGTGAGTCATCAATGATACCCAAATTGGCATTTAATAAAAATCTTAACCCGTTTTCCATAGATTGCAAAAAGAGCTCGAGGTGTTGCAAAAGTATCTGGACGACGAACTAGATCTCAAGGAAACAGAAGCCTACATCAAAGCGGCCGAAATGCTGGCCGAGGCAAAATCCGTCTTAGAGGCGGAATAATGCAGCAAGCTGCTATAAAAAATATTCGTTTCTGTTTTGTATTAAACCAAACACTCCACTCACAACATATGTATTTGAACGTTAACCAACACTTATCACAAAAATGCCGAAAGGTCACAAACTAAGCGAAATAAAAACTAATATAAGAAATGCGCTTGCAAATTTAGATCTTTTAGAGGAATTAAGCAATGGGCAACCAAGTGACTTTGACTTTGAGCAGTCAGAGCAACTGGAACGATGCACAGCAACATTGATGTCGCAGCTGACAGATCTGCCGTGTGAACAAATAAAACGCACACAACTTCAACGTCAACGCAGACGCCATAGAGCAAAACACACAGCAAAGCTTCAGAAACTGCTGAATAGAACAGCTGCAAACGATTCCAAGAATACAGCGATACACTCACAATCTCATGAAAAACCTGCGCCGGTTCAGAAACAAGCAGAACATATAACACTGAAAAAGTTGCACGATGCCAATAATATGCTCCACAAATTGGATTTGCTGGAAATATTGTACAAGGCACGCGGCGGAGAGGGCGATATAGCACAAAAATTGGCTAAGGTACGCACAGTATGGCAACGCGTGCGGCACGAGTGCAAAAATGCGACCACCACAAACTTTGACACGCAATGGGACAGAGCTATATTTGGAAACATCCCCGAAAATGTACAGCAGGGGAAATTGAATAAGCAAGAGTTGCTGCAGCGTCGGTAAGGCTAATAATTATGTAAAGCATCCAGTTTTGTATATATACTTTCCTCAGGATTATTTGGGATTCGTATATAAGTTATGACAAGAGTAGCAGCTGCATACCCAGAGGTTGGGTGTTGCCACCTGAAAGTCCCACGCCGGAGTGGACCACATTTAAATGTGATTAAAACAAATGCCAAAACATATACATAATGTGGAATTTTTTATTCTTTAAAAGAATCGGTTTAAGACGTAAGTGAGGGGCATACACATTGAAATGCAGATGTTATACATCATGCATGCATCATCTATTCGTAAATCCAATCCTTAGCAGCTGGGGCCCAGGTGACGAGCTCCTTCTCATTGAACCACAAGCCAATCTCCTTTTCGGCCGACTCAACGGCATCGGAGCCGTGGATGATGTTACGGCCAACCTGGATGCAGAAGTCACCGCGGATGGTGCCGGGCAGGGAATCAGCTGGGTTGGTAGCGCCCAACATTTGACGGCCGGTCTTGACCACATTTAGACCCTCCCACACCATGGGAACCACTGGACCGGAGTTCATGTAGTTGACCAAACCGGGGAAGAAGGGGCGGGCAGACAGATCAGCATAGTGCTTCTCCAACAAGTCTTTTTCGGCCTGCAATCAAAAATGTATAACAATTGTAATGCAATGTCTAAATTTTCATGACCTCTAAAATCGTATGTGTATGTACTTGTACTTATAACCTCAACCGGTAATTTGCCAACAGCTGAAATGGCGCATCTTGCCGTTGTTGAGGTTATGCACGACAATTGACACGCGCATTTATTGATTTCTTAATTAAATTAAGCCGGTTGTTTTACTTACCCACATGAACTTCATTGCTACCAATTTGAAGCCCTTTTGCTCAAAACGCTCGATGATCTTGCCGACGAGTCCTCTTTGGACTCCATCAGGCTTTACCATGATAAAAGTGCGTTCCTTGTTGGCGGCCATTGCGAATGAGAATAGAGAATAAACTGCCAAAAGTGTAGCAATCATTAGTGTTGTTGGGTTCTTCATTTAAATAGTGTGGCCGTTTGAATAAAAATTAAAAAACCTAACTAATATTATTATTAAAAATACTAAACGCTTTTAAAATTTATTTTTGAAATAACGAGAGTGTAAGAGCTTGAATTACTAAAAATGTTAAAGCATTTAACTGGACTAAGTTGGTTAAGGTTCTTCAGCGCATAAAGCTAAGATAAGTTGTTCATGGTTAATCGGATTATTGTGTAATTAAAACCATACAGTTTTTGACTGCGTGTTAGTATTTTATTAAGCCCTTACGAAGTGTATATATGTCTATCTCTCTCTTTCTTTAATCAGCTGAAGTTTCATGAAAATTGGATTAATTGCAAAGAAACACGAAAATAACGTTTGGCAGCAAATATTTCTAAAAATGACAAACGTAACGGATTCAAGACGATATTGGTCCGACGAGGCGATCATTTTTATTATTACAACGATTCGGAACACACCATACATGTGGGATAAAAGTCACAAGGATTTTAGTATTCGAAGTTTAAAACATAGTTTTTGGAAGAATTTGAAATGGACTCTAGAGAAGAGATTCAAGTGCCGAGCTTACACAAACGAGCTGGCAAGAAAATGGCTTAATCTATTATCATACTATAGGTCGCAACAAAAGGCAATTATTGATGCCTCGGCTCGTGGAGCACAGCCTGAAGAAATAATCCGTTTAAAGGGCTGGAAATTCTTTCAACTTATGATGTTTCTTCCCGTTGTTGCCAACGATAAAAATAGTGTAGATGTAAGTATGTGAAACAAAAATTAAAATGCAACAATAAAAAACCGGCTAAATCCAAACAATCAGGCAGACAATCTTTACGACAGCGCCCACTCGGAGGATTCGGACAACATAAGCTCTTCAGCAGGAATTGATGAAACCCAAGCTTGCAATCAAGATGACTGTGCTGGAAGTTCTTTAAATCAATCCACTTTCAAAATGCTGACTAAGAACAAAGCAGAAAAGCAGGTGGCAATTGAGGAATTAAATGTGCCCATGGAGGATAATGACATTGAAATGGAAGAGACAACTCCAATACAATTAGAGCCAATGATTGACGACATTCAGAGTTCGCCTAATTTTCACTATGGAATGGCAATTGGACAAGAAGTTTTTGAGCTCGAAGGGAACTTAAAGATTGATGCAAAGATGGAAATAATGCAAGTTATTGTCAAGTACCAAAAGAAACAACTACACCGCACAGTTATGAATTTAGCTGGCAGTTAAAATAAATGTAATTTTTGTTATGAACCTAGTTTTTAGTACGAACAAATATCGTATAACAGCTGCAGGCAGGTGACAATCATGAAAGTATCGGTCACGATGAGGACTGGGTGGTATCGATACCAATGTGTAAACATGAAAGAAGATTAAGATTAAGCAAATGCCTGACAATCACACACAAAACCGTTTAGATCACCTTTTTAGTTTAAGTTAAAACAATAATAAATAGTTGGAGTAGTTAATATATAGTTGTTATATTGTACAAAAAATAAAAGACAGTCATAGGGTGACTCGTGCTGTAGTAATATGTACTCTAGCTAGTTTGGTATTTTTCACGGGATTTTTCGGTTTCATAACTACAGCCACGTTGTTTTGCATTATCTGACGAATTCCTGGAAAGGTTGGTAGACATTTCGCTAGAAAGTGCAGCAACAAATTCTAATAAACAAAGAAGTAAACACTTGTAAATAAAATTTAAGAATTGTGTTTTAAAAAATATGAATTTTCTTAAGCTAAATACTTACATTGCTGTTGCAAATACTTTTTAGCTTAAACGCACTTATGAATTGTCAATATGGCGTCATTTGCATGTAAAAGAAAATGGCGAACTCGCTACTGTTTTTGCGTTTTTACTCTTGTAATTATATCGCACTAATGGCTCAACTATTCTTTTTTACAAATTCCGCAGCGCAGAAACTTAATTCTATAAAAAAAGCAAAATGACTGGTCGTGGAAAGGGTGGAAAAGGTTTGGGAAAAGGTGGTGCCAAGCGTCATCGTAAGGTATTGCGTGATAACATTCAGGGTATTACCAAGCCGGCTATTCGCCGCCTTGCTCGTCGTGGTGGTGTCAAGCGAATCTCTGGCTTGATCTATGAGGAGACTCGTGGTGTGCTCAAGGCAAGTACCTTGTATTTCATGAGGGTACACTAACTTACACAATAACACACTCTTACCGTTTAAAGGTATTCTTGGAAAACGTTATTCGTGATGCCGTTACTTATACTGAGCACGCCAAGCGCAAGACCGTCACTGCTATGGACGTTGTGTATGCCTTGAAACGCCAGGGACGTACCCTGTACGGTTTTGGCGGTTAAATGCAGCAAATGTAACTGGATTGAAATTTATAATCAATATATTAAAATCTGCGTATTTAATCAACGATCTACTTAATCTTGAATATTTGAGCATACTTATGCATTAGTAATAACACAATGTATTGAAAACAAAATATTCCATTATTATAAAACATATATAGGACATACACTTATGTGACACTAGCTTGCAACTTTATTGCATTTTGCATTCAAAAGATCTGCTATCACAAAATTAATATCAAAACGCTAATAAATTAATCATTTGTAGAAGGCGCAAATAATGAATATTCATTTTCGGCCCCAATACGCTTGTTCTTATGTTTTTTTTTTTTGTGTAGTGCATTTATTATTTTTATTTTATTAAATTAACAGCATAACCAAAACCGCAATCTTTATCCGATCGTGCACACCAGACAAATACGAAATGGCATCTACTCTATCTGCTCTACAAGATTCAACATCTGCAGTGTTAACTCAAAATTTGGCCCTTTTATTATTATTTTTTTCGAGCTCTTTGAACTTCGGACTACTTAGGATTGCACTTTAATTACTTTCAGTTTCAAAACTGTGCTACTACTGTTGCTGGGGCATGTGGCTAGAATTTATTGGTTGGCTTCATTCATTGTCTTTTGCATCTTAAGATACAGAGATCGTGGCGAAAGCATTCGTGCTTCAGCTCCTTGATCGTCCTGCAGTTCCATTTCAGAATTCTTATCGAATTGGCTGCGCCGTACGAATACCTTCATTGGTGCATAATTATTACCATCGTCGGCACATGTGCTATCGTTATGCTCCTGCTCCACATCCTCGTCAGTGATTGTTTCTTGCTCTAAAGAAGATTCAGCCATATTTGCCATATATGTCTCCACCTGCATAAAGTTGTCACACATGCTGTTATCACTAATGTTGCTCTGCTGCTGCTGCATTTTGGGCTTGTGCCGTTTTCTTCCTGATTTGCCATGAATCTTCTGTTCCAGCTCGGCCATGTAAAGTCCCATATGATCATCATTTCTCTGTTCCTTGTTCACAATTTTCTTGGTCTTCACCGTCTGCTTGCGACTCTCGTTGCGCATACCATCACCAATGTGTTCGGTCTCTTGATGGTGCAGGTTTTTCTTGTACGACTTTTGCCCCATTTCCCGCTCATACCCATTGCCATAGTTCATATCATTGTCATGGTGCTCGTGACGTTTGTGATCCTGCTGCTGCAGCTCATTAACCGAAACACTGTCGCCAATGTCCGTTTCGAACTGCACATTAGGATTAAGATTGAACTGCAAGGATATATATGGATGCATATAGATTGTTTTATTGAAACTATCGTACTTATACTTACATCGCGTTCGTTGGAAAACTCATGATCCGATTTGGATTCCCGCTTCTTGGCACTGTCTTTGGCAAATGATGTTTCCACATATTTCATCTCACTGCGTACCTTGCGCACCTTCAATTGTTGACGCGTCAGTCGATTATTGTCAGTTGTCATCACATAGACGTTCTCGACTTCCTCTTCTGGAATCTCCTCCTCGCATTCCTCCTCCTCGTACGACTGCAACTGGTGCGATTGGGGGATTTGTATCTGCTGAGGTTCAGAGATTTGCTGTCCCTTGCGCAATGTTTCAGTGCGTGGAGAGGATTCCACGCTCGTAACGGTGCTATTGACCAATGCTTGAGGAAGTTCCTGAATGCTGTAGGATGTATTCGTATGTATATTTATATACCCAGCTGAAATAACTCAAGTCTATTTACTTTTTGTCAAACGACTTCATTTTTTTCAATCGGCTATATCCATTTGGCGGAGCAGAAACTGTCCCTGGCGGCTTGGGTGAGAGCGCGCTTAGATCGAGGGACATAAGCTTCTGATTGAGTTTCTCATTTAGTTTCTCCGCCTTTTTGCGAAGTGTACGCTCGAGAGAGAGCTGCTCCTCCAGCTGCCTGGTGTGCTGCAGCAGTTGCGATATACTAAACTTCTGGTTCTTGGGCAGACTCTGGAGCCCATTGATGCAACTGAGATCGTAGTGCGGCTCATTCAACTTATCCTCATCCTCTTTGCCAAAATGATCGCGAATCTGGCGCATGATGTACTTACTGATGCCATCGTTGTGGCTCAAATTGAACTCGGTTATTGCACTATTCAATTCTAGGCACTCGAGTATTATATTTGCACCACGGTCGGTAAGACCACAGTTCTCCATATCGATAGCTACCAAGGAGTGCGGTTTTCCGTTTATTTGATTAAAGAGTTTTGTGTCGTTGTTACTTACTCTTAACCCAGGCATCCTCCTTGAGGACCTCAGCAATGGGCCGGACACCGTCATCGCCCAAATCTGGATTGTTGGCCAAGGCAACGGATCGCAGACCCGATATTGAATTCAAATCAACACTTCGATAGCGCAACGATTTCTCCCAACCTTCTGAGAAGCGCGTTATCTTTTGCATCTGTAAATAAATTGATTAGTTTTGGATTACGCGAGAAGCGAGATTTTACCTTAATCATATCGGACACAAACTCAGCTCCCTTTGAGGTTATGTTGCACTCGGAGAGATTGAAAATCTCAACATGATTCAAGTACTTGACTGTGCTACAAACTGCCTCGCATCCCTTGTCTCCTATAAGGGATTTTTGAAAGCTTACCTCTTTTATGCAATCATTCGAGGCAAGTGCCTACAAAATATTAGATTATATTATATACTTCTGGGATGGAGTTGGCTTCGTAAGTACAGTACCTTGGCAATCGATTCAATGTAGCCATTTTGCAAAGGCAGACCCTCTAGCTTCAGGATGGTGAGATTCTTATTGTCTTGTACACAATTGGCAATTGCCTCTACCAGCCTATTAAATATGAAGCGAGTGTAAATAACCGGCTTCTGGCGAAAGAGTCGAGCACGATTCTCCGTGTCGATGGGTACAATAACATCTGAGCCCGATTAAAATGCTGCGTTTAGTAAAGCAAAATACCTAAATCTGAGATAAAACTCACTTTTTTCATTCGAACGGCGCATGCGTATGTTAAGTGTTTGAAGCACCAGATCATTATGTAACGCCTCGATGATCAGCAGCCATTCACTGACGCCCAGCTTGTCGGCGACCAGCTCGAGATATGAAGTGGTATTAGGATTGGAGCGTATACTTGGCACTGGAGTTATGTTCTTGGCGCGGCACAGTTCTAGATACCGGAAATGAAATGATCGGCTCTTGCTAGATTTCTTGACAACTGGAGGCACCGTTACCACAACACTAGTTCGCTTCTTGATATCAGCTCCATGAAAAGACATATTCTTTGGAATAAACATACATATTATTTGCGTTGTGAATTTAAACCGAAAAAGTTTTTAGTTATAAGCAAGTTTGAAGGTTCTAGTCGACAAATCCCGAATAGACGATACCCTGTACCCTATAGATAACGCGTACTACTTTTGCACAAAACGATTATACCCGTTTTAACCATTTTTTGTGCTCCTAAAAGTATGCCGTAGCTTAGGCTTTGCAGGAACTTAATTTGTTTCAATGGTGTGTTTATGTGCTAAGAAGCTAAATACAGCATGAGCAAAAACTATAAAAAGTAACCATATTTCCAAACCATTTTTTGGTACGCAAAGTATTAGTGTGTCCTTGTACCACTTTTGTAACCGGTATGAAGTATGATAAGGTGATGTTATGTACATACACTTATGTTCCTTCTGGTATACCCAATTGATCATCAAATTTGTTTATTTCTTCACCTTTTTTAAAATATGTAAATACAACTGAATGTAGTATGAATGCTGCCTTGTTTATATGACGCAGCAAACAAAGCATACTTTCAACATTGTAAGTTACATAATTTTTTAGAAATTTGATTAACTACATTTTTAAGCTAACCTCTATGATCCATTAATAATAATTAACCCAAATAATCTAACCTTCAAAATTGTATGAACTTAACGCACTTCCTGTCCACATTTGCCATTTGAATACAACTTTTTCCAACCGCCAACATTTCCAGTCTTCCATTAAGCTGTCCCCCAATGCGACGCTATTTTTGCAAATTGTAAACAAACCACACACTGTCCCTCTCTTTCCCGGCTTTGAACAATATGCGCTCGCTCACGGCGCTGGAATTCACGCTCCGCTAATTACTCGCGTGCCTGCAGTGCTCGTTCGCTCATTCAACGCCGACGCCAACGCCGGCGCTCGAGTTTGCCATGTAGTTTAGCTAAGTGACAATAACGACGACGCCGACGATAGCTCAATTCCCATAGAGCACGCCGGCAGCAGACGCAACGTTTTGAGCCTGGCCTGCTGTCAGTCGTGGTTTGACTGTTGAGGAACACACATCGATTTCGTGCAACGCTCAAAAATGGTTTTTGCGGTTTTGAAAGTGCAATCGTAAAATGAAAATTATACTCTTCTTGTGCAACACTTAGAACACGTTTTGTTTTCGCCACGTTCCCCTAACTGTCTTACCACGCACGTCGGCCCCATAAAGAACAAAAGTGCTATTAAAGTGATCATCGTTTACTTCTAACCTGAATGACGACGGTGTCAAATACGCAAGTTCCGCTTCATGCATTTCTCAATTTTGAAGTGACACGTTTTTTACTGTGCTCTATTTGTGTGCGTGCGCTTATGATCGTATGTGTTTTGGGGTTTTTGACTTCTGCTGCCTAATTACCAGTTACCAGTAACCAGTTGTCGTGTACCCAGAACCCTTACCAAATGTGTCAGTACCAATAGGTGTTAAAGGAAGTAACACAAAAACATGCAGACTACTGTCGTTATAATGTAATTAACATAAACGTCAGCTGGTTTCAAATTGCAACGAAGGATACGTGATATCCAGGAGCCAGGAGTGCAAAAATAATCAACATAAAGGGTAAGTTTTGATGAGCTGAAAGGGTAAGGGTCTGACAGGGCTTCTGATCCTGCCCATTAGAGCAGAGAAAGTAGAGAACTAAAGTACATTTTTTGGTTAGCTTGTGCAAGATCTAGGTACCAACAGTCATTAGAACCATATCATTTAGTAACATGTACACCTGTACCATATGCAGGTACAAAAACCTGAAAATATATATCTTAATGTACCTGCAATAAAACTTTTACCAACGTAACGAAAATTCAAGGCATTAGATTAAGTTGGATTAAGCTTAGTATTACAAAATACAAGTTAATTAATTATAGAAGGCAAGGTCGCATCTTGAAACCAAGGACTTGCCAGCTGTACCAAGACCTTAGAGGCTGCAAATTTACGTATTCGAGCAATTAGCTTCAGATACATATGCAAAAAAACGAAGACTAGAAAAAGGAGACGAACTGTAACGAACGCAGATTAGACTCAACACTTGCTTCGTTGTCAATTCAACAACAACAACAATGATTCAGTTAGCTTTAGTTAGTTTATTCGCGTAAAGGTACGATTACGCGTATTACCATGAAAGCGATGCGGATGCGGGCCCCCTTTTAACTGAACTCTTTGACTGACTCTTCGGGCTATGAGTCAAAAATCAAGCTACCGCAACGAAGCTGCTGCATATCTAGCTTCCAGCTAGTACATCCTCCCCCCAAACCACCAACCACCCAAACTTACAGCTCTTTTGTTAGTCAGCAACAACAACAATATATATATATTTTTTAACAATAGTTTGCTGCTGCTGTTGCTGGCGTTGAACTTGACTGTCTGTCGGGAGGCACGTTTCGGAATCGATGTGCATGACAAAAAGGGCTCTAATATGGGGGAGGAAGTGTTTAAATTGGTATACTCCAGCCATAAGCTCATTTGTTTGCTCACTCGCTCGTTCGTTCGTTCGTGTTTGCTGATGTCGCCGGAAACTGAAGGCAACATTGGGATACAAAAACAAGCCAAGTTTTCAGTTTTGACTCCAACGCCTCACACACACGCACACAGCAGAGATACTTTTAATTGAATAAAGTTGATGATGTGCAGCAAATTCCAAATCCCAGACACTTTGTGTCTTTAAGCCGCAAGCTTAGCTGCCAGCCCAATTGAGAGTCATCAAAATTATTGGTTATTGTAATATCGTTGGCAGTTTTAATATGTTGTTGGGAAGTTTTGTTGTTGTGGTTACATGGAAAGCGACATAATCAAAATGTATCTATTGGATACACATTGTTGCCACTAGCTGCTTGTCACAGCTTTTCACTTTTGGTTCAAAGTCTCGGATCGAAGTCCGTTGTCATCCAAACTGAAGACTGGGTCAGAATATGCCAAGCGTAAACAGTTGGCGCCTTGGCCAACTTGGACGTACACAGTTATTAGCAAAAGGTCTTTCGTTATATTTGGTCTTGTTTCTGTCTTTGTCGACCCAAAAAATCACGCGTTCCCTGTGCAGATTTTGTGGCCAAAAGGAAAAGCGGGCAACGACAGCAGCTGCCAACATCGTCATGGCTTATGAGTTGACGCAGACATTTCCCCTGTTTTGTTTTTTTTTGGCTTATATAAATTATGGGAAGTGCCAAAAAAGCAAAAAAAAAATCAAATAGAAGACGAGCTGTTATTCGTCTATTAGACTTGGTTAACATTGCAGCGATGTAATATTTAATATATTTAATTAAATTTAATTCGCAAAGCTTTTTTAGTTTCTGGCCACGTGGAAAATTGGCTTCATGAAACTTATACCCAAACAAAATTATGGCAATAAGTGCTTGTTGTGATTAGAGCTTATTTATACTATTTAGTAAACGGCAATCAGAGCAGTTTATTAATCTGAAAATTAACAAACTTAACATGTTAAAAAGACGTCAAAGTAAAAATATTCTAGTAATTTGAATACAAGTTTGCATATTTTTGAGACTTTCTAAAACGTTGAAGATCGCCATCAGCACATTATAAATTCTTTCCAAGTAGTTTATGTGCTATATGAATTGTATTTAAGCTTGAAATTAAAGTGAAAACAATTACTCGAATATAAAGCAGATAGAAATCAAATACTTCAAATTTTCATTTTTACATAGCTACTTTTCTTTTATATATATGCAGATATGTTCAAAATATGCTTAATGAAATTTCATCTTCAATAAAGTAAACTTTATAAAACAATATAAACGATCTAATATTAAGGTCTACTTTGAAGTATATTAACAACTCCCAACTTCTGAACTTAGAATATTGCCAACATTTTTATTGATAACCTCAATTGCGAACTCAAATAGGTATTTAGCTGTTTTAAACAACATAAATTAATTCGCTGGCAAAAATCATTGCAGCATGAAATTACCAAGCTAATATGTATGTACAATGTATACACATATGCATGTTGTATATGTAGCACAAATCTGTGGTCTGTGGTCTGTGGTCTCTTGTCCACTCCCTTGCCACCCACTTCCCCCCGGGTTTGACTGACCAAACAACCCAATTGCTGTACGTTACACAAAAGCGTTAGCCATAAATACATATTTACCTCAACCAGCATCTAAATACCAGTAAAGAAAATTGTTTTTTGCTACTTTTAATGAAAAGAAAAGAAAATGTTGCATGCGGCATTTGAAAGCGAAATCAGCCTCATCCAGACGCAAATGAAATTATTTTTAAATAAAATATGCGCTTTGAGGCAGTTTAAAATAGCATTTGAAATTCAAAAACGACCTTGTCTCCGATTATTTTTTTGTCTTAGCATAAGATGATAACTATGACTTTCGAAGAGGTTGATGTAACACGCAAAATGGTAATGAACTAACTACAACTGTATTACTGTAGACAACTCTTTCAGGCCATTCAACATTTGTATCTCTTTCTATCTATCTGTAATATATTGTTTGTTGTATCTGCAAGTATTACAAATCAATCGGCGGGCAAAAAGTTTAACGAGCTGCGCACAAAAATGTTTGCGAGACAAATTATGAAATTATGTTGTTATAGTCGTTATGTTGAAATCAATGAACTGGCCGGCAAATGGGCGTGGCAGTTCAGTTGCAATAGTTTTAATAAGCCAAAGACCGAGTTCAACACAACTCAAACAATGGTTACAAACAAACAGCTGGCGGCAATGATACCGAATCATGAGATGCATCCAACAGATGCACATGAAGTTACATTTTCACACGCATTACAATTACACACACACACACACACACACACATAAAAAGACCAAACAATAATAATCCAGCAGTTTTTCATGACTTTGACGAAATATTCAATTGTACTTTTCTACTCATAAAAAAGATATATAAAAAAAAAAAACTGTTTTTGAGTTGCATCTCATTTTCATCTCTCTCCAGAAAAAACATAAAAATGATAAAGGAAAAATGTTTTGACCCCTATGAGCATTATTTGTTTGCTGATCCGTATCTACAGTCTTTAATGGCTAAGAAAGTATGTAAATAATATAAGTGCAGGGAAGTATCTGCTAGATACTTACGTACTACTTACTGCCTTAATAAAAACCTAATTCTTAAGCGCACATTAAACTTATTACTTAGCTATAGTAGTTGAAGCGTCTAACTAACAACAAATTTACAAAATGTAACGGTCATTAAACTTGTTACAAATAAAATTTCTTTGGCGGAATTCCGGGCTAACAACAAAAGCAATATCCAAGAAAGAAACCAACCAACAATTTGGACGCTTAATTAATTTGCCCATAAAACTTTCGCAAGATTTTTTGCGCACTTCTCACGCAGCCAGTGAAGGCGGACGAAAGCCGTACGTGATATATGTTATACGAGTACAACATATGTATAGTAAAGTATTCCCCGAGTAATGGCTTGTGGCCAGTTCCATTGAGAAACGCTTCTCGGACTTAATTCATTGTGGACTTATGCGATGTTGCAACTTGCAACCAGAACCAGAACAAAAGCAGCTTAAGCTACACTTAGAAAACGATTTGAAGTTTAGAAGAAGCCCGAATGGAAAAAGTTTGGTTAAAGTGTTCACTTTTCTTTAAGTGTAAGGCCAACTGCAGGCAAAACTCCAGCTTTACCTCCAGCTACACTTGTTAACCATTGTTGTTTTTCTTAGCTTGTGCTCATTTGTACATTTTTTTTTTATAAGGTTTATGTACTTAAAGTTTTTGAAGCGAAACTGCTTTAAGGTCATAAGGCACACATCACACAGTGGTGGAAGAGAGAGAGAGGAACATGGAGAAATGTGTCGCTTAATATTTTTGGTTACATTATAATGACATGTAGAATATAGGTTAACAATCATTTGGTGCCTGTTTGTTTAACTCGATTCTACATATACACGTATTTTTTCTAGGTGCCAGACTATGATGGTGGCCGAGTGTCGTTGCCGACAGCAGCCACAGTTGGCTGAAGGTGCTCACAACATTCAAATGTACAACGAAAAACAGTCAAAACTAAATAACAAAGCCATTTGCAACATGGCATACAAGAAGGTGCGCTTAAAAGTGTTAACAATCGAAACAGTTGGCCAAATTCTTTTCATAATACTCACAATATTAATATGCGCCGTGTCTTCAAATCGTCCACCTGGGTTCGCAATCGATGGACAATCGGAGATTGTGCTAAGACTGAAAGAGAGTCCCGAAACGAAAGTCGGTAGTCATATCTATACACTGCGGGGCTATGATCCGGACAATGATCCGTTGATCTTTGGCAAGCGTAACTCACATGATAGCGAGATCATTCGCATTGAGAATACGTCGAGCAATGAGGCGAAGGTGTTTCTGGCCAAGGAGCTGGATCGCGAGACACAGGACGAGTATGCCATTGTGTTAACTTTGACAGATAGTCAGTACGGCGATCAAAATTATGTGACGCAAAGTTTTCTGCTGCTCGTCGAGGATATCAATGATAATGCGCCTATATTTTTGCCCTATCCAAATGCCATTGAAATACCCGAGGGTAGTGCGCCGGGTGTGATTAGCACACTGGAAGCAACCGATGCAGATGAGGGTGCCTATGGTCAGGTAGTTTACTATCTACAGGAGCTGGATGGTGATAATGATGCTTTTAGTATATCCACGCATCAGGGCAAGGGCATCCTGCGATTGCAGCGAGAGCTCGATTATGAAATGAAGAGCTTGTATCAGTTGCGTATTCTGGCCATTGATCGGGCCAATCAAGGACCGGTCAATACGGGCACTGCTGCCATTTTGGTCAAGGTCCGGGATATTGAGGATCAACCGCCTGAGTTTGTCGAAGTGCAGGCAGTGGCAAGGATTGCCGAAGATGCACCCGTAGGCACAAAGGTGCTGCGTGTCCGTGCCATCGATGGTGATCGTGGCATCAATAATCCCATTGAATATGCACTAGATGGCAATGATCTGTTCGATATCGATCCACACACGGGTGTTGTTCACACTCTAACAGTGCTGGATCGTGAGGAAGAAAGCGATCAGGTAAATGGTGCTCACATCCTAAGGATCACAGCAACGGAGCTGACAAAGGCACGGTCTGAGCCTCAACAACCTCCTGCAACTGTACGCACTGAGGTTACCATTATTGTAACGGATGTCAATGATGAAATTCCCACTTTTGGTGCAGCGATTTATCGCTGTGAAGTCAATGAGAATGCCCAGACAAATACACCACTGAACTTTATTGATGGCGATGTGCAGAACTTCGTCTATGATCACGATGAGGGCAAAAATGGTACATTCCGTTTGTTCCTCGATCCACCGAACGATCTATTTGAGATAGTGCCTGAGTTGGCAGTTAATGAAGCAAATTTTATGTTGCGTGTACGGAATTCCAAATCTCTAGACTTTGAACAGTTTGTCGAAGTCAATTTTACCATATTTGCGCGAGAGATCGATGAACCGACGAGATGGAGGTATGTGCAATTCAAGATTCTCCATTCACGGGGAGTTTCCTCACTAATATTTTGTATTTCAGTTCGGCTCATGTGCAAATCTTTATCCGCGATCAGAATGATAATTTTCCGGAGTTTACACAAGCGATATATAACGCGGGAGTTGCCGAGAACAGCGAACTTGGCACAATTATTGCCCAGGTGGAGGCGATCGATATAGATTCCGGAGATTTCGGTAGCATGGGCATACGTTATACGAACCTAAGAGGTGGTATTGCTCACTTGTAAGTACATTTTTTCAATCATAATTCCTTTTACTTGGCTAATCAAACGATTTCACAGATTACATCTGAACCCCATAACAGGCGTGATTACTATTAAAACTCCTGGTAGCCCCGCCTTCGATCGGGAGATTATTTCCCGTCATTATTTAACAGTTGAGGCCATTGATAACGTGGGTCAGGGGAATCGCAATACTGCTCAGATAATTATTGATATTCAGGATGTAAACGATAATGCGCCAATCTTTCTGCACCGGCAGTATGAGGCAAAGCTGCTGGAGAACAAGGCGGAGTTTGAGACTCCGCTGCAGGTTGAAGCGCGTGATCTAGATCTCAATGGCACTGAGAATAGTCAGATTACCTATGAGATCGTTGAGGGACTGTATCGCATGAACTTCTCCATTGATCCGGAGAGTGGGTATGTGCGTCCCCTACATCACTTTGACTACGAGGAGCTAGTGGACAGTCATAGGCGACCATTGCGCCAGGCTAATGCGGATATGCGTGAAATAGATCTGCTCATACGTGCAAGGGACTCGGGAATACCAATGTTGTCTACTGTGGTGCCGGTTCTTATCTATGTACAGGATGTCAACGACAATCCGCCCATCTTCCAAAAGAACTTCTATGCCAAAACTGTTCCTGAGGATCTTCCCGGCGGTAGCTCTGTGTTGCAAGTGCTGGCCATCGACCGCGATGGATCATCGCCTAACAATGCTATCGTTTATCGAATACAAACAGGTGCTAGCGATAAGTTCATTATCAACTCAGAAACTGGTGTTATATCTGTGGCTCAGGGAGCAAACTTAGATCCCGATCTGACAGAAAGCAAGCGACTGATCTACTCTTTAAATGTGGTAGGTATTGCTTTAGTATATCGCTTGACTATATTCATCATTTTCTTATTTGACAGATCGCCTTGGATGGTGGTCTTGGCAGTTCTCAACTTACGAATACGGCAACTGTTAACATTACTATCAAGGATGTAAACAATAAGCTACCACTGCTACACGATTTACCAGCGTTGAAGATCGTTGAGAATACGCCTGTGGGGAGTTATGTTTATCAAATTCAAGCCACAGATCCCGATCAAAGCCCCATACTGCGCTATAATCTCAACTCGGTGCATTCTGAGGCACGCAATGAAGAAGGTGGACTGGTTAAGATCACTGAATATGATTACCTGAGCGCGTTTGAACTAGATCCCATTCAGGGTTATTTAAAGGTGATCAAACTGTTGGATCGGGAGAAAGTTGAGCACATTAAGCTTTCTATAACTGTTGAGGATCTAGCAGCAGCAAAGGGCAAACAAATTGTTGAAAGTAAGTTTAGACAGATCAATCCAAAACTAAAACCTTTATTTTAATGCCTTCAATTATTTTTTTAGCTTTTCTAAGCATTCAAGTGCTGGATGAGAATGATAACAATCCCAAGTTTAGGCAACCCTTTTATAGACAAGCTATTACCGAGAACAGCATCAATGGCATTCTGATTGCCAATGTGCTCGCCTATGATGTGGACAAGAATCGCACCATTACCTATGCAATGGAGGGTAATCCAGTCTATCGAAATCTAGTTCATTTGGATGCACAAACCGGCGAAATTGTCGTAGCAAACAAGATTGACCACGAGCAACATCAATGGTTGAATTTTAGTGTGCGTGCAACAGACTCGGGAATGCCTCCAAGATCAGCACTTATAGATGTCTATGTGAGCGTCTTGGATGAGAACGACAATAATCCGTATTTTATAGGAAGCATCAAGAACTATACGATCAGTGAGGGTGCCTCGCCGGGCACCCGAGTAGCCACTCTACAGGCTGCCGATGCAGACTCCGGAGATTTTGGCAAGATCACATTTCTAATGGATCGCATTAGTTCACAGGGCAAGTTTACCATTGATGCCGATACGGGTGTACTAACCGTGGCCGATCAGCTCGATCGCGAGACGAAGAGCTCATACAATCTGGTCATTGAGGCATGGGATAATTATCAGTTTGGTTTTCTGGCGGGCGAGAGTCGGAATGCCTTTAAGCAAGTGTTGTAAGTTGAGCTTGAAAAGGCTTTCTAAGAATTATATTTAAAATCGTTTTTTTCTTTTCAGCATTACCATATTGGATGAGAATGATAATGCTCCAGAGATCAGTTTACCCGCGAGTTGCGTGCTCATCACGGAGTATCACGAACTACACGAGAGTATTGCAAGCATAATCGGCAAGGATGCCGATGATAAAACGACTCCAAATGGTCGCCTCGAGTTAGCTGTAAGCAATGGCAACCGAGAAGGTCTCTTCGAGCTGAGGCAATCAGATCCTTGGACAGCACACATATATGCCAGTAAGTCGTTGCGTAATAGGTTTGGAAATTACAGCCTGAGCATAGTCACCAGAGATTTGGGAGTTCCAGCGAATACAGTGATCAGTAATTTGGATATTTGTGTGTCGGATTTCAATGATAATGCTCCGGTGTTTGTTAGACCTCTACATAACACCACAGTTCGCATACCGGAGAATGCTACAGTAGGAACAATGATACTACAGGCCTATGCAAGTGATGCGGATATGGGTCAAAATGCACTGGTACGTTATCGCTTGAAACCCGATCCTCTAGGCAGCTATAAACTATTCGAGCTGAATGTTAACACGGGGGAATTGTTTCTGAAGGCGCCCCTACATCGCGATAAGCAAAAGACACATGAGGTAAGCTTCCACTAATCCATTGTAAGACTATCACTAATCAAAAACTCCCCTAGATACGTATCGAGGCCTATGATCAAGGATTGCCCACATCCCTAAGCACGGATCTCGATCTAACCATCTATGTACGCAATGTTAATGATTATGAGCCACAGTTTATAGTCAACGAGATTGCTCTTAACTTTACGGAGCACTCGGATCCGGGATCAGAACGGATTAAACTACCCGACACGATAGACAAGGATGAAATGGATCTAGACGATCCCGAAGAGACGCCCACACAGGTCTGCTATTTTATCTTGCATGGAAATGAAGCCGGCTTTTTCCAACTTGATCGGGAAACCCATGTGCTAACAGTGGAACGTGAATTGGATCGCGAGCTGATTGCTAACTTTACCCTATACATTAAAGCCACAGAGAACTGTGCCAATGAAACGTTACCCAGTGAAAGCTTAGAGATCGATAGCAATAGGCGAATGGGTTTCGGACTGATTAACTATGATCGTTTTAAGCACTCACGGCAATTGCGTGCTGCTAATATGCTAGACTATGAAATCTCATCATCTGACGAACCGGAACTGATGTCCTACGAAAACTATAAGGATGTAAACAGTGCTGAGGAACGACAACCTCCGAAAATAGATAGCACTATTGTGTGTGTAAGGATTCGTGTTTTGGACATCAATGATAATCCGCCTAGATTTCGTTCGAAGATTTTTACGGGTGGCATTACCACCAATGCTGATTTTGGTCTTAGATTTATGCGCGTAGAGGCCTTTGATCCGGATGAGGGGGAGAATGCAAAAATCTCTTATTATCAAATAGGCGAGATAAGGCAAACACTTTCCGAAGGTCTGGAGAATGTACGCAAGGCACCATTCCTAATCGACAATAAAACGGGAGAGGTGCAACTAAACTTTGATCCGCAAAAGGGAATGAAAGGTTACTTTGACTTCATGGTGCTGGCGAATGATTCTCTGGGCATGCGGGATATGGCTCATGTTTTTATCTACCTGTTGCGAGAGGACCAGAAGGTGCGCTTTGTTTTCCGCCTGCAGCCAGATGAGCTACGTGCCAGAGTTGATATGTTCAGAGAGTAAGTAAATAGCTTTATTTTGTAACATAATATTTTTAATGTATAATTATAATACTTTCACTCTGTTAGCACTCTGGGCAACATAACGGAATCGATTGTCAATATTGATGAGATTAAAGTACACGAGAACAAAGATGGTTCGGTGGACAAGACAAAAACGGATTTATATATGCATCTAGTAGAACGGGAAGACAATTCTATATATGAGGTTGCTGAGGTACTCAAGCTAATTGATACACATATCGAGAGCCTAGACGACCTGTTTAAGGATCTAAACGTGTTGGACACACAGCCGGCCGAAGCACAGCTTCTATCCGCAAATCAAACGAAAAGCGCCATGTTTGTTTGGTTGATCTTTATCAATCTGTTTCTGGTTTCCCTGCTGGTAGTCACACTTGCGCTGTGTGCCTCCCAACGCAAAGGATACAAGAGGCAGTTACGTGCTGCCAAAGTTAACATCTTTCGTAAGTAGAATCTAAGTCTTTGTTACTTTAAAATTAAAGATTGATAACAAATCAATTATATATTCAAGGTCACTCGTCAACATCACTGCAACATTCACATGAGCCAGCGACGAGAGTTCCGAATACCAACAAACACAGTGTACAAGGCTCGAATCCCATTTGGCTTAAGGGCTACGATAACGAATGGTTTAAAACCGAAGAGAATATTAGGTAAGCTGCTTACTAGCTTAATCTCTAACCAGATTTTAATACGTAAAGTACAAATAATTGCAGCATTGGCGGTCAGGATTCATTGGACGATAATTTCTTAGCTATTGCCACACAGGATATTCACGAAACGCTCAAAGGAACTGCAAAACTGTTTAATAATTCAAATGACCTGAATCGGCACTTCAATCTGTACAATCAAATTGATAAGCTAACGAATAATGCTCAAATTCTGGCACGCAAATTGGAAACAACCGAATTATAGCGTCCAGTAATCAAAACAAATCCAACAACTACTCAACCAGTTTATTTATTGTACTTCCTTTTAAGATTATTAACTAAGTCTATCTTAAGCGATGTGAGCTATAAGAACCATGTAAATATATTGGTAAAAATGTGTAATTAGGCGTTTTACTTCATGCTTATCTACTAAACGATCGATAACGATCGATGCAATTAGATATTGACTTACTGCGTTTAATTTGTCAATTCAAGAACTATGCACTGTATCTTCTGATATGGAGGAGGTTTTAGTTACCTCCTTTGAATTCCAGACATATAAAATATAAATATATATATACATACAGCTTCACACTAGCTACAAATGACAAAGATAAACAATAACCAACGTTCTAATGTTGAATAACTTACCACTTCCGCGACTGTACTTCTCAATTGTTCGGGAGATTATAAATGTATAAAACGTTTTCAATTGTTACGAGATGTTCAACAGACTGACAGGCATTTGTAAACATAAGCCTATAATTGCAGCCTACCCAGCAACAAAGCAGTTACGTCACAAACTTATTACAATGTTACACAAACGTCCTTGTTGTTAATGGCGTTTACTCTTTTGTGGACCACGTTCAAGGGCCAAGAAGTCCCGGATGGGAACGCACTGTTCGATTGTTGATTGGTGTTTTTAAGTAAATGAAAAAGGAAATGCAACTCAAAAATTTGAACTGACCGACCGCAATACGAAGAAAGCTAAGAGTAACCAGAGAGGACTCTTGATTTAATTGGTATTGAAAGCTTTTAAAACGACTTTTATTATTTTTTCAACAGAAACTGTGCGAGTGTGACGAGTACTGATTTGTTTTTAGTTTTTTGTGTTAATATTTATTATGTGATGTCAGTCAGACCGTTCTGACAGCTTGCAATGCCTTCTCGGATTCTCGGATCTAGCCTGGTACTTGGCGTCGGAAATGCTAACAAAAACTCGTGGAGATCGCCAACAAAATACCGCCGAGCTTTCGTCGAGTTTCTGCTAGTTGTTCCTAGTTTTTTTCTCAAGTATACCAGGCGCACAGAATCAGCAGCAAGTGATGTATAAATTCTCATAATATATATTTGCATACTTTTAGGCTTGCTTTTTTATTCATATTGACCTTCATACTTTTGTAGTTGAAAATAAAAACCATCGCTCTTGCTGCCTATTCTGTGCGCCTGGTACTTGGCGACGGAAAAACTAAAAAACTCGTGGAAATCGCCAAAATAAAACCCCACCGAGCTTTCGTCGAGTTTCTGCTAGTTGTTTCTAGTTTTTGACTCAAGTATACCAGGCGCACAGAATCAGCAGCAAGTCGATTGAATTGACTTTAATATACGGCCTATGCCATAGGCAATGATTTTTTTTCCTTTTTTATCATAATGTCGCACGAACTAAATACAAAAGAATAAGCTACTTTTTTTAAGTATAAATTTTTTTTTATTATTTTTAGAGGGTAATTTAGCCAAGAAAAACATTTTTGTTTAAACTTATTAACAAACGAGAAGCACCTAAGTTTATATGTATATCTAATTTCAGTCCATGTCTTATATTATTATTAATAATTGATTGTAGATTTTTTATTAGATTTTTTGGTTTCTGAGGTAAATAAATACGATCCTTAAATACTATACAAAAATGTGTTATTTTTCCTTTGTTGGGTGGGAATCGCAACCATCTTTAATTGCAAAACCGATGGATCCTTAATGACATTGACGAATTTTGACCTAAAATGTGTTGAATTTTTTTATAAATAGTCCTAAGCCACTTATGTCCTTACGGATTTTCAAAGGACATATTGCGTAAGAGTTTCAAGGACCAACTCTATCGAACTGCATTCAAGGATTATGGGGTCGTCTAAGAAAAAAAACACTTGTAAAAATTTCACTCTACGGCCGAGCGAAAATAAGAAAAAACCATAAAAGTGCAGTTTTCTCGGAAACCACAAGGACGATTTGAATGTCCGTTGGCCAGTTGGTAGCCCTGGTCAAAACAAAATGTCTTACATAGGACTCGTTTGAATCCTTTATGATTTGGCGGAGATATAACCAATTTTCTGTTTTAAACATATATTCTTTTATTTCAGCTGTTTGAAGGACTATCGTCCTTTGAAATACTTTGGTCGTATCGGCGGGCCTAGGCCTACCTGTGGTCCAAAGGACATCCGGATAGTCCTTAAAATAGCCGAGTTATAGACGATTTTGTAATTTTTAAAAATTTTTCTGACCTACCCTGTAAAATTTTTCGAAAATTTTTTTTCAAAAATCCTGGAGATTTTTGTAAGCAAATCGATTGATCTTGTTGCTGTGAGCTCAAAAATGTATTTTCCTTAGATATCCTTAAGGAAATGTTGAAGTTATGGCCTAAAATCTAATGTCCTTTTTGCCGAAAATTTATGTATAAGTATAAATCGGCCAAAACTTTACGGATTTTCAAAAACCATGGTGCGTTGGATCTGCATGGAGAATCTCTTTCGAAATGCATTCAAGGATAATGGGGTCATCTAAGAACAAAACACTTGTAAAAATTTCACTCTAGGGCCAAACAAATATAATAAAAACCCATAAAAGTGCAGTTTTATCGGAAACTACAAGGACGATTTGAATATCCTTTGGGCAGTTGGTAGCCCTGGTCAAAACAAAATGTCTTACATAGGACACGTTTGAATCCTTTATGATTTGGCGGAGTTATAACCAATTTTCTGTTTTAAACATATATCCTTTTATTTCAGCTGTTTGAAGGACTATCGTCCTTTGAAATATTTTGCTCGTATCGGCGGGCCTAGGCCTACCTGTGGTCCAAAGGACATCCGGATAGTCCTTAAAATAGCCGAGTTAATGACGATTTTGTAATTTTTTAAATTTTTTCTGACCTACCCCCTGTAAAATTTTTCGAAAATTTTTTTTCGCAAATCCTGGAGATTTTTGTAAGCAAATCGATTGATCTTGTTGCTGTGAGTTCAAAAATGTATTTGCCTTGAAGATCTTTAAGGAAATGTTCAAGTTATGGCTTAAAATCTAATGTCCTGTTTGACGAAGATTTATATAAAAGAATAAATCGGCCAAAGCTTTACGGATTTTCAAAAACCATGGTGCGTTGGATCCGCATGGAAAAGCTCTACCGAACTGCATTTAAGGATAGCTGCGATATCTAGAGATCCAAATACTTCTTGGTCACGCGATTTGTAAAGAATATAATAACAACATTGCACAAGTTACAAGACAATTCTCATTATATATATTTGCATACTTTTAGGCTGGTTTTTTAATTCATATTGTCCATCATACTTTTGTAGTTGAATATAAAAACCAGTGCTCTTGCTGCCTATTCTGTGCGCCTGGTACTTGGCGACGGAAAAACTAAAAAACTCGTGGAAATCGCCAAAATAAAAACCCACCGAGCTTTCGTGGAGTTTTTGCTAGTTTTTTCTAGTTTTGACTCAAAGTACCAGGCGCACAGAATCAGCAGCCAGTCGATTGAATTGACTTTAATATACTTTTATATATGCCGTATGCAATGATCTTTTTCCTTTTTTATCATAATGTTGCACGAATTAAATATACACTTTTCTTTTTTTATTATTTTTAGAGGGTAATTTAGCCAATGCATCAACCTTATTTGTTTCCACACAACAGCGGTCGAGGAATCGCTATGGGGTAATATCAACTTTAATAAAAATATTTTGGGGTAATGATCAAAAACTTGACTATGACTGTTTGAAGCACTCACGGCAATTGCGTGCTGCTAATATGCTAGACTATGTAATTTAATCATCCGACAAACCGGAACTGATGTCCTACGAAAACTATAAGGATGTAAACAGTGCTGAGGAACGACAACCTCCGAAAGTAGATAGCACTATTGTGTGTGTAAGGATTCGTGTTTTGGACATCAATGATAATCCGCCTAGATTTCGTTCGAAGATACAAGAGGCAGTTACGTGCTGCCAAAGTTAACATCTTTCGTAAGTAGAATCTAAGTCTTTGTTACTTAAACCAACCAGTTTATTTATTGTACTAGCGATGTGAGCGATAAGAACCATGTAAATATATTGGTTAAAATGTGTAATTGGGCGTTTTACTTCATGTTTATCTACTAAACGATCGATACAATAAAATATTGACTTACTGCGTTTAATTTGTCAATTCAAGAACAAGATGCACTGTATTGATGAATTCTTCTGATATGGAGGAGGTTTTAGTTACCTCCTTTGATTCCCAGACATATAAAATATAAATATATATACATACAGCTTCGCACTAGCTACAAATGACAAAGATAAAAAATAACCAACGTTCTAATGTTAAATAACTTACCACTTCCGTGACTGTACTTCTCAATTGTTCGGGAGATTATAAATGTATAAAACGTTTTCAATTGTTACGAGATGTTCAACAGACTGACAGGCATTTGTAAACATAAGCCTATAATTGCAGCCTACCCAGCAACAAAGCAGTTACGTCACAAACTTATTACAAACGTCCTTGCGTCAGATTGTTGTTAATGGCGTTTACTCTTTTCTGGACCACGTTCAAGGGCCAAGAAGTCCCGGATGGGAACGCACTGTTCGATTGTTGATTGGTGTTTTTAAGTAAATGAAAAAGGAAATGCAACTCAAAAATTTGAACTGACCGACCGCAATACGAAGAAAGCTAAGAGTAACCAGAGAGGACTCTTGATTTAATTGGTATTGAAAGCTTTTAAAACGACTTTTATTATTTTTTCAACAGAAACTGTGCGAGTGTGACGAGTACTGATTTGTTTTTAGTTTTTTGTGTTAATATTTATTATGTGATGTCAGTCAGACCGTTCTGACAGCTTGCAATGCCTTCTCGGATTCTCGGATCTAGTCACAAATAAAAATAAACATAATTTCCATTCAATCTCCAATATCAAAAACAGGAAAGACGTCAAGTCTTGATTTTGTAACAATAATATTATGTTCAATTTGTAGTTGCCATAAAATCAATATTTATTTTTTCTATTTTGTATTCTTGTCTTATGTTTATAATGTATATATATATCAATATATATGTATATTCATATATATATAAATTGTTATTTTTTTTGTTTGTTTTATATTTTTGTATACAAGTATTAATTACACAAATAAGATCACAAAAATGCATGTAAATAACATAAAAAAAAGAAATGAAATGAAATATACCTCATACCGAACAGAAATTCAACTTACTTTTGAATCAATCTTTTGGCAGAGTTCAAATGTCGAGGTGCTTTTGTTTTTGTTAATGGAGGGGCTACTGCTCAGATTTATCCAGAAGATACCGTGAGACACAACTCCAATACATATCGATATTTTAGGAATTGGATTATACAATTGGTTTATTAAGAAGCCAATCTTTGGCTTTGTGTTCAACATTCCAATTTCAAATTTCGAGGCGCATAAGAGTGGCAGGATCCTCAAGAGTTTACAATCAAGTTCATTTAACTATGTTAATATAAGAAAACAATACACAAGCTTTGTTCGCGAAACTTGCACAGCAAAAAAAAAATTCAAGTTGTCAACTAAGTTAATTAAAATTAATGCCATAAATCCATAACTTTAAAAACATACAGAAATACATACAGTGTATAGTATATAAGAAATATAGATAGATAGAGAGGGAAACACAGAGACAGAGACAGAGAGAGATTGAGAGCGAATTGAATACATGTGTGTTTAATAATATTTCAATATTTTACAATTTTTCGTTTCATTTTATTTTTTTTTGTCTACTATGTTTAAAGTACGAGTAGCTCCCATTTTCATGAACACATCCCAAAAGAAGATCCTAAATATGCAATTGTTTGTTTGTTTGAGTGTGTGTGTGTGTGTGTGTGCGATGCCTAAACATAATGCAAAATTTATGCGTGATACATACATATGTTATTTATGCAATATATATATATATTGTTTGTTTATTAAACGGATTCTCTCATTTAATACTTGCAAAGATGATAAATGAAATATTACAATGGATGTTTCGATGAGTGTGTGTGTGTGTTTGTTTGTATGTGGTGGGCGTAATTTACTTTTAAAATTTTGATTTGGGCGCTAAATGAGTTATATTTAAAGCGTAACAGTTTTCTTGTATGTATTTGTGTATGTGTAAATATGTGTGTGTTTTGTGTTTTCTTAGAATAATTATAATTTTACAATTCAGTATATAAAATGTTTATAATTCTAATCTATATGTAATAGATAATTTACATATGCATGTAGTACATAGACCAAATCGAAAAGTAAAACTTTCGAAACTTTTGAGCCGTGAATTTGTTCAGGTCCCAAATCAAATTCAAACAAAAAATGTTGCCAACTTAAAAAAAATCAAGTTGCGATTTTGAATATTTGTTATTTGTAGGTTTCTTTTTTTTTTTTTGATTTTGTTTTGTTTTTAAATTAAAGCTTACTTATCTGTGTTATTTATATATATATATATATATATATATATATATATATATAATGTTTATGTTTATATAATATATATATATTTATATATATAGATATAGATGTATGTATATTTAGTAATACAATTCGCGGTTTTAAACTATGTAATCCCTTGTACGTTTAATGTGTGTGTGTATATATATGTGTGTGTGTGTGTGTGTGTTTATGTCTATTTGAATCATTAACTAAACGAAACTTAATAAAAGGATCTTGATAATCGTTTAGTTCCTGATTGAAATCCACTTACACGAGCACAACTGCTGCTTTAAATGGTTTGTTGTTACTTTTGTTATTGTTACATTTCTCGTAGTTTATATATATATATATATGTCGTATATAAAGTGGATTGATGTAAATGCGTTTATAAAAAGGTTTTAAACAAATTCTCTGCTTAATTAGAACTTAACTTTTGTATGTGTTATTAAGCATTTTATTTACGCTTCTTCCAAAATTCCAATTTTCTTTTATATTAACTAAAATTTTCTATTTACGTTCGTTTAATTTTTTTTGTTTTTTTTTCCACCCGATTTTGTTTTACGATATTTGTTTTAATCTGATTTTGTGTATTAATTAACCTTGCAATTTTGCATTGCTCTCACAATATGTTGTTGTTTCTATTTATTTTTTTTTCGTTTTTGTTGTTGTTGCACTATCTGATAAATTAAGTTAAGATTTTAACACTAAAGTTCCACGCGAATTTACAATATATATTTTTTTGTATATATTTTTTTTTTTTTTGTAATTTTTCATGTTTTAGTTTTATTTTTTGGAATTTTTTTTATATTTTTATTTTTTTGCTTTAATTAACACGTTGTATTTATAGAATTCTCCAGTTATTTGTGAACGTATACCATACGTACACGTGTAAGTAAGTTGTTGTTGTAATAGTTGTGTTTATATAGAAGTGTATTCTAGACAAGACATTGTGATCAGTGAATCTATTGAAGCTTCTCTGATGGCATTATATCGAAAAGATTTTAAATAACTTCAATTCAACTTGTTGTGTTGAGAAGAAGTAAAGATTTTGTTGATTTTGTAGCTATTGATTCTGTTTTTCCAATGTTTTATATATTATTTTCTTGTGTTATTCTTGAAAGCGACGAGCTGAGTGCGGCAAGCAAGCGTTTTTTTTGTTTTTGTTTTGGATTAGGTCTGTACTAGGCCGCGTATATCCGCGACGGAAGCTGCCGGACTGGAGCCGATAGGACCGTTGCTGCTACTGTTGCCACCACCGCTGCTATCGACAAAGAGGGTGGCAGCATCGATACCGGATGTATTTGGCGAGTTCATCACAGCGTTCACGAGCAGATCATCGCCCACGTCGAGGAGATCGTTAAGGAAGGCGCTGTCGTGATCAGTGCTGCCAATTGTCTGCTGCAGACACTTGAGGTTCTTATCGGCAATCTCGAGCGCACGATCCATGGCCTCGCATTCGGCTTGTTGCACTGCAGCGATGGCAATGGCAATGGCAATGTCAATGGCGCATGGCGAAGGGGTGCACACACATTAATTAGTACAGTGAAAAGCACAATTATGTTGGTTATTATGAAATACACACCGGATTGAAATAACTCGTTGAACGCATCGTCCGGCAACGTATCAAAAACATTCACCAAATCGTGCTCCTCCAGCAAATGGGCGCCGTTCAGTGCAATGTCATCTGTAAATTAGACAATGACAGTTAGTACAATTGCGTATTGATGTATTAAACTACTCCATTCATTACAACTTACCCGCATCATTAGCGCCTATCAGCTCCGATTCACTGAGGCCGCCGAGGCCCGTGTCTTCGGAGCTGGCATAGGCCGAGCTGTTCTCGCATATGCCGAACATATGCTGACTCAATAGACTCTCCGTGCTGTCGAGCGTTGTGTTGTTGCACGATAGTTGACCACCAATTTGATGTTGTTGTTGTTGTTGGCCAGACATGGCGTTGCCGAAAGCTGCGTTGAATGAGGGAAAGCCACAACTAATGCTGCTGCTGCCGCTGTTACTATTGTTGTTGCTGCAATACGTTATGCTGTTGTTGTTGTTGGTGTTGTTATTGTTATTATTGTTGTTGTTGTAGTGCAAGCTGTTGTTGTTGTGATGCAACTCGGTACTAGCTGCCGCCAGCTGTGCCACAATCTGGCTTATCTCATCGGCCTTAAAGTTAGCATTGGCCAACAAATCAACGTTAGCGTCCAGCTGCTGTTCCGGCTCAATCTTAGGCTGAAGCAGCTGCTGTTGCAACTGATAGTCGCTGAGCGGTGCCAACGCTGGCGGTATTATAGATAGCTGCGGCATTGCCATTGTCACGGGCGCTGTTGGCGTGTAAGGTGGCAATGCTGAATGCGACATGGCCGACGACTGCGAATTGCTGGCAATCGATTCTAGCGATGTTGTGCTGCTCTTGCGCTGCATCACCGCTGACATGGTCGGCCGGGCGGGCAATGTTGTCGTTGTGGTGGGTGTGATTGTTGTTTCCAGTTTCTTGTTACGCTTCTGCGGACGACCCACTGGATTGGCATTTGGATTTGTTTTGCGCTTGCGTTTGCCTGCCACAGTTGAAGTGATAACTGCTCCTGCTATTGCCGGAATAGTGGCAGGAACGGTTGATGTGGGCGTCACCTGCTGGTACACCTTCACCGGTTGTTGCTGTTGCTGCTGTTGTGGTTTCGGTTTTGGTTGTTGCAGTTCCAGGCCAGGCCGCAGCTGACTGTGAGCTGGGCACAGGGCCAGTGTATGGAGCACATCAAAGACTGGCGCCTGACACGCAGTTCCATCAACACGCCAAGCCACACACGGCTGGAATAGCTGCTGTGTCGTATTTTGCACAATATGGCGCTCACAATGGGCGGCCATGCTTAGGGTGGGCTGCTTGCAAGCAGCGACCAGACAACGATTACCAATGCCACTGCAACAAACACAAAAATGGTTACTCAAGAAAACAGCGAAAGGGAAAGGAAGTTCAGCTTATTATACTTACATGCCCTGCTGCAGGCTCGCCGTATCCCGGTACTTAAGTAGTAGACTCTGAACAGACTGTAGACGCTGACGTGCCGAACGCAAAGGTAGCTCCTGCAGCGTACGTGTTGAAAGCAACTGGAGTGCCTGATGACGCAGCAGACCCTTTCGGACGGCAATACGCTCCTCGCGATCACGATTGCTCAACGCCACAGTGGCTGGCTGATCTAGGCCAAGTTGTCTACTGACGTCGGCGGGAAGCCAGTCTTTCTGCAAGCAATATGGTACATCATTCTCAAGAGGCTCGTTCTCGGTGAAGAACAAGACGTTGCGTTTAGACGCTGGTGCAGCTGGCTTGCGACGTCGTGTTGGCGCATCCGAATGTGGCGGAGGCGGTGCAATAGAACTGATAGCAGCCACTTGTGTTTGTTGCGGCGGCAGCAGTGGCGATGGCGATGGCGTCGCTTGTTGTTCGGAATTTTTGACAATTTGTTTGTTACCCTTTCTGGAGGTTGTGCTGCCCGTTGCCGGAACTTTGCGCTTCGGCACGGCAGCAACAACAGTGGCGGCAGAATTGGCAACCTTGGAAGACATTTGTTCATTTTGAATGCTGGCGATGGGTGGTGCTGCTGCTGCTGCTTGTGCTATGAGGGCGGGTGCGTTGATTGTTGTTATTGTAACAGTTGACGCTGGCGGTAGCTGCGTACACACTGCGTTAGCTGCTAACGGCGACTGTGGTGGCATTGGCATTGGTAGTGTTAGAGGCGCCACAGCGCCCAATTTTAACAAGGCCAATTTGGCATCAACCAAACGAGGCGGCGGTGTTTGCCCGGCCAACAGTTCGGGCGGCTTGCGAAAGATAACGTTGACGGGTATCTCGTTGAGATCGTTGTTGTCATCGACAGCAGCATCGGCGGAATGTTTTTTCATAGCAGCAGCAGCTGCTGGTGTTGTTGTGTTAAACACCGTTAGCGGTGGTGGATGCGTTAAATTGTACGCGCCACGCGGCACCTGCGTTGTTGTTGTTGTTGTCGTTTTGTGCATCGATTCAACAACGATTGTGTTGTTATTGTTGTTGTTCGAATTCTGGCAAGCCAGTGGCAGGGATTTCTTTTTCTTGAGGCATTCCACTTTGGCAAAATGTTGCGCCAGCGTCGTATGATGAAATTTGGACGGCGGCAATGAGCCGCCACCTTTTGGTGGCGACATTATGGCCGGCGACACAATTGGCGACACCATCGCTGTCACAGCTGCTGTTGGTGGTGCACTACTGCTGGCCGTGGGTGAGGGTAACGAGGCGGGCAATGTGGGCGGACTGACCAATGCTGTGACAACAACAATGTTTGTCTGCTGTTGCTGTTGCAGTTGTTGCTGCTGCTGCTGCTTTTGTGTGGTGTCCAATATGAGCGGCGTTTGCCACAGAGAGGGCGTGTGCGTGTAAAGCGGCGGCGGCGGCGGTGGTGCCGGTTGTGGTGCAGCATTTTTTGTAATCAATTTCGCTTGCTGTTGTTGCTTTAGTTGTTGTTGTTGCTGCTGCTGTTGCTGCGGGCGTACCACGCAAACGTTGGTGGCGCGTTTCGGCGACGCTTGTGACTGCAACTGCAACGGCGATTGCAATTGCAGCTGCTGTGACGCTGGCTGCCTTTGAGATTGTGTGACATTATTAAAATTCGTTGTTGCTGTTGGTGTTGTTGTTGTGGTTGATGCTGCTGCTGCACCTAAAGACGCCTGCGCCTTTGTTAAAGCTAGTGCTGCTGCGGGTTTTGCTTCTGCTGCTACTGCTGTTGTTGCTGTTGTTTTTGTTGTTGCAGTCGCAGTGCCATTCAACTGCGCAATGTGCGCCGCTGCTGCTGCTGTTGTTGCAGCAACAATGCTCGACTTTTTGTTCACAACTCGCTGCTTGTTATTATTGTTTTTGTTGCTGTTGTTGTTATTTCTGCTGTGCTGCGCTTCGCTTAAGCGGGCTCTCGATTTCTGCAACAATATTTTTGTTAAGTTCGCTTTGTACTTTGTCTTTTGTGTTTTTTGACTTGAGTCGAGTCGACTCGACTTACCTGTGCATTAAATAAAATTGGCGGTGTCGCTGTAATAGTCTCTGTGAATACATAGGGATCCTCAAACGTATTCGTTTTGGCGGCGGCAGCAACACCAATATTCTCCACATCAACAACATCCACTTTCGACGCTGTTGGCGTCGTTTTTGTTATTTTGTTAGCTGTTGCTGCTGTGCTGCTGCTGTTTGTTTTAGCTGCTTGCGGCGTTTGCGCTGCTGCTGCTGATGATATTGTTGTTGTTGTTACAATTCGTTTTGTTGCTGTGCTTTTTGCTGTTGCTGTTGCTACTGTTGTTGTCGCTGTTGTAATGAATCTTGACGCTTGCTGACATGACATATCCAATTTGAAGCCGTTGCCCCGTTCCTTTAGTTATTTTCTTTCTCTTTTTTCTACTTCCTTTTAGTGCTCTGTTTTTATTGTTGTTGCTTATTCTCAGTTCTTACAGCTGCTATTTGGCGCCTGGCTTTTGTTATTGGATCTGCAATAGATAAGAAGTCGTTAGATTTGCTGTCTGAAGTCGGAGAAATCGCCACTGATAAGCCTGATGAGCAAGCAACCTTATTTCGGGGCGTTGTCACGTGTTCTCCCCTGCGATAAAAATGCATTGCTCACACACACACACACACACACACACACACACACAACAACACTCAATAGCACACTCAGTCATATCTTCAAGTAGCTCTCATTCTTTCTCACACACACACACTTGCACACGTATTCACATTCGCACACATGTGGAACGCATCGCAATAACAATCAACAAGGTGACTCAATTGAGAATGCGGCCGGCAACTTAAATATTGTTGTGAATGTGTAACGGGTGTATTGAAACATTGATATTTAAAAATTTATGACTTAAAAAACATCTAGTTATGTTCTACAGCAATATAAAAACATTTATAAATGTAAAAAAAAAAAAAAAAATGAATCGAATCACATTTAATGTCACAAGACACCCTGTGACAAATAGGCTACAGGGTGTACGAAAACAAACGTATGTGTATAGAGCTGTGTGAATGAATGTGTAAATAATAAATAAATCTGTTTGTTTGCCTTCGTCGGTAAACGAATTCGAGCGAATCGTACGCTTTCTTCTTTACCGTCGCCCCCCCCCCCCCCCCCCCCCCCCCGCCAGCCACGACCGTTTGGGGCGAAAACAAAGCAAACGCAAAACGCAAAGTGCTGATAATAAAACACAGAAAAATTTGCAATTATTCAAAAATAATAAACACTCGCGGCGCACACAAACAATCACAGTCGAACACACACACATACATGCACACGAAGTTAAACATTGAAAGAAACTGTTTTTTATATAGTATATATATATATATATTTTGTCGCATATTCGCGCAAACGAATTTGCCAATAATAACAAAGCGCAAGCACACAAATTTGCATGGAAGACAAAAATTGAACAAATGGGAACAAAAACAATTTAGCATATGGACACACGATATGCACATATCAACACACACACACATCCATACATACATTTGTATAATCAAGTGAAACAAAGCAAGATACAATTATTGAGTGCGCAGCAACAACAAAAACAAAACTATAAAGAATTAAGTACAAATATATTGAGTTGAGAATATAAAGAATATTTATAGTAGATTTATTGTGGTTTTCAAGTTGTTCTAGAAGCATACTACTTATCGAATTTCTCAAATAAAAAACCCATTCACAGTGTTAATGGAAACTATATATTTGTACTGCGTAGTTTTAATATCTTTATCTTTTAACGCTTGAAATAGATTCGTATGAATGTTGTTCGAAGAGATAAGTTTATATGCACATAGTACACACATATGTTATTAATTAGCATCATATTTGCATATGTGTTCTCTATATATATAGGTGAGTATAAAGTTCGACAATCCTGTTGCATTAGGAATATCATCATGTTATATCGCAAGAAAGTACAAAGTACAACTGAAAAGTTCATCTTAGTTAACATCTGGCAACAGTATTCAACTTGTTTAAATGAATGATTTTTTTTTTTTACATCGATTATCATTGTTATAATAATATAAGAGTGCGCGCGTCTTATATGGTCATTGAGTACAATTTCACCAAGAGTTGGTTGGATGAATAAATGTCATATGGGTGTTTAGAGTTTGTATGTATGTAAGCATTTTGCCCATGCTTTGTTTACATTTCCGAGAAAGACGGAAATGACAAGACAAAAGAGCATTAAACAAGTTGCACAGCTTCAGATACATATGCAACCCACGCTTACGTATGCAAGTCTCAATATGATGAGCGTCAGATATCTTAAGTGTGTGTACGTGATAGTTTTGTTTATTATGACTATTTCTACGGCGATTCACACTGTCAAGACAAAGACAGCAACAGCAACGTTGACAGCGACGTTGACTGAGCTGCGACCAACAACAGTAATAGTATAAGGTACGGCATTGAAAATATTTAAGGTTAAAACTTAGCGAATATGCTCAAAACAGAAATCAAACAAAAATACACACACACACACACACACACATAAACAAACACACACAAGAGTACAGCAGTAGGTAAAGGTTTTTGATCCTAAGCCGCAAGAGAAACCTGTGGCAATAACAACAAAAACAAACCAAAAAAACACACAAACAACAAACATATTTAGCGTACACACAAAGAAAGACAACGAAAAAGAACCAAAGGAAACATTCCGATAATTGCAAATAATGACTACACTGAAGTTTTGTAGTTGTTATTGTTGTTTTTGTTGTTGTCGTTGGTATTATTATTGTGCTGTTTGTGGTTTCCGTCGCTTTACACTCTTACACTCTTCACCTTGTCCATCTTCGTCTTCGTCTTCTTCTTTATCTTCTTTAACGAGGCTTGCCAGCGGGTTTAGCCTTTTTTGGAGTTAAATGTTAACTGGTTTTTGGCATTATTTTTCTTTTGAGCTTTGTTGTGCAGAGCATTTGGAAACGCTTGAATGCTGCTGCTGCTGTTGCTGCTGATAAAATGACAAAAGAACAAGCTAGCTAAGCAACAATAAACCAGTCATATAAGCCAAGATAATAGAAGCTAAAGCAACAACTAGTACAAGAGTGAACAAAACAAAACGTGCTCTGAAACCATAGGAAACTTTCCGGATGCTTAACAGTTCACTAGAAGCTAGAAAAAAAGGGTTAAAGAACTTTAAGATTGAATGTGTTGACAATTGAATAAATCTGATGCAAAGCAGTTAGTCAAAATATATATATATATATGTAACTGAAACATAATAAATACCATAGATTTTAATGCAGAAATATTTCAACATTTCATGTGAATTCATTACGAAAGCTTTGTTCTTTACTTTTTGCTTTGTGTTAGAGATGTGGCAATTTGGTCCGGTTAGTTTTCGAGTTCTAAATCTCATTTGTTGGTTCTTTTGAGTTGAACAATAAACACACATTTTTCTAGCTGCCTTCGCACACTTTTTGTTTGACACAAGAATGGAAGGTCTTAGGTTTGGGTTCGTTGCCTGCTCTTCAAAGAGACATGCAACCTTTTTGTCGAGAACTACCTTTACGAGTTGTTTTCAATTTTGAGGCGCAGTAAAATGGAAAAGTTCATAAAAATCGGTTGTCGTCTCAAAGGTCTGATCTTTAAATGAACAACAATAACAGCTATTACTACTTCTACTACACAACTACTACAACGAACGATAGGCTGCTGCCTGAGCCAGACAGAGGCAGAGGCAGAGGCAGGCAGGCAGAAAGCCGGTTGAGAGGTTAATTGCGAGAGCAAAGCGTTCGCATCGTTACGCTTAACGCTCTACAACAACAACAACAACAACAGAGAGTGGAACGCACTACTAAATAGTTACCAGCACAACGTATTAACTAGCTTGTATCAAATTAAAATGTTGCATGCACAAACACAAGCAAACTAATACACACATATATATGTATGTATGTTGGCAACGCTTGAGAAATCAACAAAGAACTGTCGCTCTTTTGTGTCAGTTTTTGCAAAATATTTATGTGCCATGGTGATGAAGAGAGCTGCAGTCGCAGCGCCCGTTGTTTTAGCATGGTTATTGACGCACATCTGAAATTACAATGCACACACACACACACACGCACACAAACGCACGTTTATTGCAAGTGCAGGAAAACCGAACCCGTTCGTTTCCTTCATAACCGGAAACTGAAGGCTAAATGTGTTGTGTAAAGAAGAAGAAGAAAGAAAAAAAAGCACAAAATAAACTCATGTTTGTATGTAGTACATATTTATGTACTCTCTCGTGCATCCATATATATATATGTATGCGCTGTGTATGTTTGTTGATGATGATGACCGCAACGAGGCTGTGCCAAACGGCAGATGGTAGAAAGAAGCAAAGCAGAGAGCGCCAACAGGCAAGCAGTCTGTCAGTCAGTCAGCGTGTAGGCTGTGTGTGTCTGTTCCGTTACTTCCCACTTCGCTTTTATACACTGTACACTGTGCTTTTGTTGTTGTGTTTGGCTGCGAAAGCACTCTCGCACTTATTCCGACATGTTATTACGTTTGTGGGGATGTATTACACACGCGTACAGCTGCTGTTTGCGGCACCTTTCCGTGTGCCGTTAAGAAGAAAAAAAGAAAGAAAAAGAGCCAGCATTCACTGTCTTGCTCTCGCAACTTTTATTGCACGGTCTAATCCGAGAGATTTTTGGCATCTCACACTCACACTTGCACATACGCTTTAGCAGAACGATGATAAGTGTGGCGAAACGTACTTAACATCAATCCGCTCACGCACGCACAATCTCTCTTTTGTGACTGTATTTGTTGGCGATAATAAACAAATCAACAAAACAAAACAAAATATGAGTTCTCGTGTAAATGAACTTCGAGACGTTTAAATGAAAGCGCTTTGGCAAGAGCTACGCTTTTGTATTTATTTAATACATCATTTTTAGCTTATATTCGTTTAAACAAGGCTCGTCGGCGTTTTTTTATATTTATATACACAAAACATACACATAAATATGTAAATTCAATATTGCCGGCATTTTTATACGTTTTTCGTTATGTTCAGACGTTTGTAAGGCAGTGTCGGTAATGTCGCCCTTTTTCCGTTCCTTCTTTCTCTTTCACTTTACTTCATTTCACTTACACACACACACAGCGGGAGACACACCCATACTAGCGCAACCACCACGCAACCATCGGTGCACTTATTACCTTGTTTGTAATTATTGCACTTGCTTTTTGTATCATTTATTTTATCACTTATACCAAAAATTTCTTGTGTCATCGAGTATTTTCGTATAATCAACGCGTCTGTTCTCTCTTTTCTTTATGCGCCGTTTAAAGTTTGTTGTTGGCGTTGATTTGCTGCAAAACAAGAATGCGTCACAAGCAGTGCAAACATAGACACACACGCACACATACAAGCGAACAGCCGCAGCAACAAACGAGAGAAAAAATTTACCCAACCGTCTGATGACGAGTCAAACGTCAAACTGGCGCCGCAGCGACGCGCGCAATACACTTGGTTTTGTTGTATTTAGGTACCCTCCCAAGTGCAGGGTTGCCAGCATGCCCGGCTAAATACTTAAAAAAAAAATCTTAATGTAAATATTTGCTAAACCATGCATTAATGTGAAATACAGTAACACTATTAATTTTTCACCAATTTTACTCCAAAATAAAATTATAAATGGGAAGATATTAACAAATACCAAAGTTCAGATAGAGTGCTGTCAACTCTAGACGTTTGCTTTTCCCGCGCTCTTTACTTCTGTTTGCTTGCGCGCACACACACACAAATAGCTTACAGCTATTCAGCGCTCTCTTTAATACATGCACAACAGATTCACAAACACATTCTCGCATACATGCACACACACACACACATATGGACACCCAGATACATTGCCAATTACGCCAGCACACAGACCTGGGAATTTTTTTCTTGCAGAAAATTTTTTCTTTGCACCGTAATCACACTTTCAAATGCAATTTTCGACTTGAAATCTTGTTGTTGACAACTTGAAACGATCGCCTAGCTGTAGAAAAATATTTATTTTTACACTTTATTGTGTTTTGGTTGTTTGGGCATCGAATTAAATGCGATTTATTAAATTTATTTTATTTTTTCACGCGCTGCGAACTTTTTAAGCGTGTGTGCGCATACGTGTAAAAATGTTAACACACACACACACCATCTGATAGATTTAACATTTTGCTGAACTGCTATTAACTGCGAAAACTGGAAAAACTGTAGTGAAGTAGTTTTCGATTTATTTAACAACGTTATGTCTTAGTTTGCTAATGCACGTTCTTTGAAATTGACATTAACCACCTGAAGATAACACAAACATAGTACGCTATGTAATTGTTTGGAAGAAAAACCTCGAATAAAGCGCGAATTTGAATTTAACAGAGACATAGCATAGATTACCCGTTTAAGGTAAGTAGAAAGTCACAGTTACAGTGACTGTCAGTTAGGTATGCATATATTTTTATTTTGTATCGAAAATTCTACAGATATTAACGGCTATAAATTTGATAATTGTTTACTGAAAATTGAAGTTAATTTGAAATTAAACATGGTCACCCATAATTGTGTAGAGTGGCTTAATATTGTTATCTCGAATCGCTACGCTCTCTCAACAGCTTTGACCCCCACACATTTCGATTGGATCGCTCAGTCATAAACATTAAGTTGACTGGCGCACGTTATTCTGTGTGCCTGCTACTATTAAGAAATATTATTATTTTCAAAACAGCACAGCAAAGTGTCTTTGTGAAAGTGTCTAAGCATGGGAATTTATTTAGTGCGAGACTCAACAGCTGCCAGTCTGGTTGTTGTTATTGTTGCTGTTGTTGTTTGCTCATTGACATTGAGCGTAGCGGGTAATTATGGGAGATTTAAGAAAAGAAAAGAAAAAAACAAATACCAATAACAAGAAACTAGTATATATGTACAAATTAACACGCTACGATTTATCTTCAGCTCAGCGGCAGGGTGATTGCACGTCTCGCATCCCGGATGGACGTGCTCTGGGTCAGTGTACGCCAATTCGGCAGTGCGACTACTTTATGCGAATACTTGCAAGGCCCACTGTTACCGAAACGGATCGCAACTTGTTGCGGGATAACCAATGTAATCCGCAGCAACTGCAGGACAATATCGTTTACGTGCGTGTAAATTACATTAATTTATTCGTATTAACAGACCTACTAACATAAATTGATTTTAAATTAGGTATGTTGTCCCTTGGATAGAAAAGATGGCTTGGGCGCTTATCGGCATCCTTTGTTGCCGAGCGATTGTGGAGCCGTGAAATGGGAACGCAATAATAACACGGAAACAAAAATCAAAGAGTATCCTTGGCTGGCGCTCATAGAGTATTCAAAACGTAAGTTTCAAAGCACATTTAAAATTATTGTAGACCGTTTCTTATCGCTAGTTCTTCTTCCCCAAATGACGCAGCGACTGAAGAAAAACTTCACGCTTGTGGCGGCGTTCTGATCAGTGATCGTTATGTTTTAACGGCGGCTCATTGTGTGTCGAGCTCGACGATAAGCCGTTTGGGCTGGCGGGTCAACAATGTGCGGCTGGGTGAATGGGATACGATGACAAATCCGGATTGTCACTCCATTAATGACGGGTTGGGGCAAACGGTATGTGCACCTCCCTATCAGGATGTGCCTGTGGAGGAGATCATTGTGCATCCGCTGTACAACAAGGATGGTATTAGCCAGACCAACGATATAACCATTCTTCGTCTGAGCTATCCAGTCCAGCTGAGTGATTTTGTGCAACCCATCTGTCTGCCCAATAAACAACTTCGCGCTGACGAACTGGAGGAACTGGTCACGGAAGTTGGTGGATGGCAGGCCCAGTCCACTACGAGAATGACAAAAAGTGAAGTGATCATCGAATCCTTTGAAAAATGCCAAGAACAATATGCGCAAACAAACGTCACCATCATGTCATCCCAATTATGTGGCGCTGCAAATTCAAACGAATGTCGCGGCAACTCCGGCGGACCACTGATGCTATTCAAGAATGATGCCTATCTCCTTGGTGGCCTGTTGTCATTTGGTCCCGTACCGTGTCCTAGTCGTGGCTGGCCAGATATTTACACACGTGTCGCATCCTACATCGATTGGATCCATGACAATCTGAGGGCATAAGCTTAAGTTATCCATACTTTATGTACTTAAAAATGCTCTTTTAAAAATATAACAATTGAATTTTTAGGTAGCTGTTGTTGAACTTTAAAAGTACCAGAAAAAAGCTTAAAAATCCTTCCAATAACTAAAATTCATATACACCCTCAACGAAAAGCATCGTTGGGGGGCATTTAATCCTAATGATGACTACGTTCCTTAGAGTTTTTCGATATTAAAGTTATTCTTGTATTTTATAAAAAGATAACAAAATAAACGTAAGTCACAGAAGCCCTTAACTGTCAATTGGTTCTCCTTTTTTTGGATTTGTCTAAGTTATGACAAAAAAATCTCAAGGATTTGCAAAGGACATGCGAGTTAGTACCAACAGAAGTCAACTGAGTTAAATTCAATTTTAGTAATATTGAACCGTTAAAGGATTAAACAATTTTTAGCTCATTTTTGTTATAACCAACATTAATTATGCTAATACATTCTAGTCAACATTTGTTATAATTTGAATGCTCAAATCTGATTACCCGATTTAAACCGTATGCGTTTCGATATGCTGCAATCGTCAATATCGGGTTTTGTTTGGTTGCAATTATCGATGGCGAGTGTTTTTTTTTTTATATAGCTATTACGCTTTTGTACGTGCAGCTCTTGCTCTGAGCACAGGTCTTAAAATATATTTGCTGTGTTTCTGATTGTGAAAATTAATTAAATTGTGCTAAACTTTTACATCCAGTGTTTTGCGCTCAAATTTCTTATGGCAGAAGCTGCAAAAACGGGTAAAAAATTGTCATACAGACGTGCAAACAATAATTTCCATTCGTGCGTATGTAAGCGACAATGGCGACTATTTTATTAGTTGACATCGATAGGATTTCGTTGCTGCGATGCTCTTGCTTGCAAGTACAGAGTTGCAAATTGCAATCGATTGGCGGCCGTTACCAACTAAATTTAAATGCAGTAATTTATTCAATAGTGTTTTTTTTGTTTTTTTGCAGAAAGTGCGCACTGTGCTGCATCACAGCGTCGTAAGCATCGGCGGGGCAAGAAATCTAAACTTTTGCCCAAGAAGACAAAGAATCAATATCCGCCTTGGAAAATGGATATACTGCCATCGGCAACTGGAAACGGCGCCATTGCTGCTGGGAGCAGTGGATCTCGTACTAAACTGGTGCGCTCTCGGTCCCTACTGGTGCCCTATAACACCAATCGTTTCCTCATGGAAGAGCATATGTCTGAGCTGCCCAAGGAGGACTTTGACGACAATGGCTTTAGCAACCAGACCGAGGACCAAGAGTTATTTCTGTCCAAGGAGTTCTCCAATGTTTACGAGCGTGCGCGTGTTGAGCGTTTGGAAACTATGAGCAAACAGGAACTCATCCAGGAGTGCCTGCAAGTAGAAGATCGTTATTCAAAGGATCAGGGCCGTCAGAGACAGCAGAGCCTAAATGCGCAAAATATATCCAAGGAGTATGGCGCAAAGGTACGCGCCTTGGAGGATAAGATACGCGAGCTGACACGTGAAAATCACAGTAAGTTACTGTTGAACATAATTCCATTAGATCGTGTTAATGAAATTTCAATGTTTAGTGCTACGATCGCACATCCTTCGCTCGCGTTCCCCAACCACAACTGCAGCAGCAGCAGCGGCTGCTTCTCCTCCCTCAGCTGCTGCGCCGACGGCTAGTGCTGTTTGTGAGTTGCAGGCTCGACAACAACCGCATCAACCACCGACACCGATGGACTCATCCAGCGAGGATAGCGAAAGTGATAGTAGCAGCTCCACATCGACCACGACGTCCAGCTCGTCATCAAGCATTGAGGGTCATGAGATTGGTGTGGCAGGCTTAAATATTGCCAATGGACATGCAGAGACCAATCGGCGGAGAAGCTATTCCCGCTCACCCATTCTGGTGATCAATGATGTCCAGTTAAATGGTCATGCCAACGAGGAGGAGCGTCTACTCCTTTTAGATGCCAGCCGCATGGAAGAGGATGATAACTCTAGTGAGGATGCCAAGAACAACGATGCAATCGATAGTGCAGTCAAATAAACTTCTGTTGCCCAAAAAAAAATGTGTTTACATACGATATGATACTTGTGACAGGCACTGTTCAATGATCCCGCTTAACTTTTAAGTAGTTTTTGACTCATTTAAGCTGTAGCTTTAAGCCTATTGAAAATTCCCATGTATTTTATATAGAAACATATGCCTGTAGAAGGTCAATGAAGTAATCCAATATGTTAAGCACAATTATTTTAAATTGATGTAGTTTGTGCTGTTATCCAAATCCCCGCTTCCGCCAAAATTGCTTTTAAAACGTCACACGTTTAATTAAGAAACGTAGTTTGCGAACATTATAAACATATATTTTTATCACAAAAAACACCCGGTTTATTACGGAAATAAAATGTTGAATTTTAATATTAAACTATAAACATGATGCAAAATAATTTATAATTTATGTATATTTGTAAATTTGTTTAATTTGTTTACCTAGTTAGATTTTTTGGCTATGGCTTTGACAAAAGAGCTAAATTCGCTGGCATAAAGCCGTTTAGAAATGGCGGAAAATTCCACGCCCATCAACTTTTGTTCTGCTGCCGTCAACTGGGGTTGAACTGTAAGGCGTTTGGGTCCACGTACGGGCATCCAGCCACTGACGGGCATTACATTGGAAACCATGCAGCCGCGGACTGCAAGCGTAAGGCCCACCAGTGCAAGAGAATCATCGCGGTATTCTTGGAGAAGCATATCGGCCAATCCTAAATCGTTGACCGCATCATTGACATTCGAAATGTCTAAGAAATGTGGCAGATAGTTGGCGTGTATGAAGTTGACAAAGTTCCTGGGCTCCGTTGAGAAGGCCTCAGCTAAATCCTCTGGGTTATGCAGCAGTTGCTTATTCTTATCTTCTGTATCTGTAGGTTGAAGAAACGGATTTAAAGCGGTCTCAATGATTCATTTATAGTTCACTAATTACATTTAGGGTTGAAAACGCGACCGAGCGCATGCATCATGGTTATGGACTCATCTCGTCCAACAGACTTTAATGTGTTTGTTGCTTTTCGTTTGCGACCTTTGCCTGCACCCGTTTTGGTAACACTCAGCTGCTTGGTTTCCATGCTAGGAGCACCCCTGAGCGAGCCAAAATGCAGATTGATGAGAGCATTGCGTACATCTCCTTGGGCGCACACCACAATCGAATCCATTACATTCTGAGTTGGTGCCTTGTACAGGTTCTTATGCTGCTGCTGCTGCATAAGTGTGGCAAATCGTTTCATTGACTTTTGCATTATTGTCGATGCCACCGCATTAAAACTAATGTGTTCAATGTGCAACTTAGCTTTCAGTTGATCCGTAAACAGTTTGTAGCTTATATTAAGGACACGCGATTTGCTGTCTGCTACTATGAAGACAAGCGGGGACTTACCGTAGTTCACATAATCGCTAAAAAGATGGAGTGTTAGTCAAAAATCTAGGTGCATATTACAATTTACTTACTCAAGCAACTCCTCAAAAGTGGCTGCACCATCTTTCAGCAGCGCATTGGGAAAGTCCTCAACCAGTAGCAGACGTTTGTTCTGTGTTGCTAGCAGAGATTTATAGCGCGAGGCGCGCAACAGAAAGCTCTTAAATGCTTCGAGCTGTGAGCCAACATAAGCACCTTCAGGTTGATCGCCTAGCGCATTGATTTCCTCACAGTCAATTGGATTGATCCACTCCTGCAGTGCAAAGCCCATCTCTTGGGCCAATACGCGCAGCGTAGCGGTCTTACCACAACCAGCGGGTCCTGTCAACAGGCAAATTTGTGCTGGATATTTTTTGCGCATTACTTCACAATGCTGCAACCAGTTGCGTACATCGCCAATTTTCTTAGGATGTACTGCGAGATCATCACTAGTTGTGGGCGCAAAGCTCTCCATCCAATTGTCGCTGACAACCGGTGATTCTTCCGTCTCATCATTCCCGTTGTCCGTCAAATCCACAACCGATTCCGTAGTTGGCGTTGAGCACTTACTTTGGCTTTTAGACTCGGCAGCTGCAAAAGAACTTGCACTTCTGGTGCGCCTTACGGGCACTGGGTCTGGGCTGGCTTTTACTATCAAATCTAGTTGACTGAACGCGGACTTCGCCCATGGTTTCTGTGTACAAGTCGCTTTGTTTTAGTTGATTATTGGAAAAAAAAATTAAAATTGTTTACCTTTTTTGCGCTCATTTCAACTAGAGGCTATCGATATAAATATATTGCGATTATTCAAATAGGAGTTGTTTACAAAACGATATGTGCACATCACTAATGCTGTGCGATAGTTTTCAATAAGCTATCGAAATCTAAATATTTTACAGCCACACTCAACTATTGGTGCCCAGCATAATACTAGCAAGCGCCATATTTAAATATCAACTCACGAAGTTAAGCGTTAGGTGCAGGAAATAAGTACATCTGTGGATTCAATTAATTCTTTATTCGTTTTTAAATATCGCAAGTGTGATTTACAACTGTACAACATGATAACATTACACATTTAAGAGTACTGTGGACTATTTTGCATTGAGTTTAGTTTTCTTTAAGTTAGCTACGCGTTCGTTTTTTTCTCTTTTTTGTGACAATTTGACTTCTTTGGTTTTTATTTACAAAAGCAAATAGCATATACAGATATATCTATAAACAATTCTAGTGCATACATTTAAATATAATTGGTAATATATATATATATATATATATATAACTACACATATCAATAAAATTTCGTACACTGAGCCTTACAATTAGTCATACTGAGATACTTAAAAAGCACATTAATTAAGCAACGTCTTATAGATCTAACTAGAAGGATGTGGCGGGGAATGAATATCAACGACATGTGCCAAAATCTAATTTCTTCGTTTATAACCTAACTTACAATATAGAAAAGTCATAGTTAGTCTACTTTCGCTGCTCGAAACGCGATGTCAGTGAGGAAATATTCGACGCACCCTTAACAGTCGGCGGCGTGGGCGCGGTTGCCCCCGTTCCAGCATTTTTTGATCCTGGCACACGTTTCGCTAATCCGCCACTAAATGAAGGCTTGGCCGAAAGCGGCTTCGGCTTCTGTATGGTGGCCGAGGGCGTGGTAGCCACACCATTGGGCAGTGTTTTTGTTGTCTTCGTAAAGGACTTAGGTCGCGGGGCGCCACCAATCCGCGTCGTCTGTGCAGCTGGTGCGGGCGTGGGAGTTGCCTTGCTAGCATTACTAGCATTGGAGCTGGTGCTTATAATGTTGGTTGCCGCTGGCGCTGGCTTAAAGCTGGAGAAGGCGCGCGATGGCGATACATCGGAGCGAGTGGGCGCCACACGTGCCACAGGCGCTTTAAGGGGCGTTGTACGTAGATACGTGGGCGTCACTGCCGGTGGTTTCTCTTCCGTTGAGCTATTTCGATTGCTGCCCGCCGGCTTTGGTGGCGCCGGACGTTGTGGACTTCGCGGCATTGCAGTCTGTTCCTCCTGCACAAGCTCCGATATCGCTGCTCCTACCTCTGTTGGTGCTTCGGCTACTGGTGTGGTGACCTTACCCGAGTAGAGAGAATCACCGCCATTTAGTTTCTCAAACTCATTGACAATTTCACCCAGAAGACCCATATCGCTGCTGGTGCTGCTGTTGGCCACAAGATCGCTGCGCTTGAGTGTCTGAGCCGCTGGTGGAATCTCCTCAATGACCGAGTAGATAGCATCACTGGAAGCACGCAATGGTGCTTCAATAAACTCACAATCATCATAGTTATTTTCAACGGTCTTCTGGGCGGTGGCCACCGGCAACTGATAGCCGGATGATGTTGTCGAATTGGTCTTCTTGACCACTGGCGGTGGACGTGGTGGTGGTGATTTGGGTCGTATGCCACTACCGGCATTAGCACTGGCAACTGTGCTCTTGGGACGTGCTGCACCTGGTGGTGAGCGCATGGATCCAAATGTCTGTGGTTGTGTGTTTTTGGTGGGCGAACGCATGGATTGGGTGCGCTTTACTAGATTCTTCGTTTCCTCCTCACGTGGCGTTGTCTCCGAGTCCGAATTAGATGACTCGGCCTGTGGTGTTACCGGCACCGGCATTGGTGCAGATATCTCCAAGGTACGCAATCTCTCCCTGTCAATATAAGTCTTCTCCTTCAAGGGCGGCTTCTCCTCCTTCTTGAGGAACGAGGCAAAACGGCGTATGGTGCCATCTCGTTTGACATTCAGTTTAGGATCCGCATGCAACGGTACTGGCGGTGCCGGAGCTAAACGTGTTGGCGACATATCGCCACTGCTGCCCTTAAGCGGCACCATGGTCAACGTACTAGAGTCCAGCGTCGGTTTGGATATGATCGGTCGCGCCGTGCAGCCAGGATTCGGTGGTGGCAATGCAGGCGCTGCACGCGGCAAGGTCGCGCTTCTTTGTGTCTTTGTGGTTGCCGTCTGCTCTGGAGATTTCACCACTGGTGGTGGTGGTGCCGCACGCTGTGGCACTCCATTGCTCTCCAACTGCACTGTGGGCTGCACAAAGGCTACATTCGGTCCACTGTAGTTGCTCGCCGGCGAGCTGGCACTGTTCAACGGACGCAACGTGAAGCCCTTGAATTTGCCAAACATGCCCGGTGTCGGGGCTGCTCCTGCGGCAGCATCACTCGAATCACTTGGGGACTTCAACAGTGCCGAGTTCATGTCATCTGTGCTGCTCGGCGTAGATTTGGGCATTACATTCGGACCGCCCGGCGGTGGACCGCTTCCATTTTGATTATTTCGCATTGTTGGCTGCTTAATGGCATTAGCTGTTTTTATGCTGCAAATATAAATCAAACGATTAGTTTAATTAAATCAATGATTGATCTCTAGAACTATATATACACACATATAAATATATATATAGTTTGTGTGTTTTTGTGTTACATACCATACAATATACCAAGCAAAGTGCAAACAAACCAACACCAAAAAGTCAAGCTAAATAAAGTTAACAGAAAGTTGAAAAAAAAAGAAAACATGCGATTCAACACCAAAAGAGCTAAAGCTTGCCCAAATATGATAAAAGTTCTTAAAACTTGGATTTTTATAGGCAAAAAATAATGTTTCGCAAATAAAGCTGAAGCAATTAAATCAAAATTGGTTGCTTTCCTTTGAAATTCTTTAGTTTTACGTCAAACTATAAGATAATGAACAAAAACAATGTCGAAAGTTCTGATAAACAGATGGTTGGTTTAGATTTACTGAAAGTAAATGCACTCTCGAGACTCTCGAGAGTGTTGGATTATTTAGGTATCATATAGGCGCTTTAGCATGTTTAGATGAATAAATAACAGATAATAACATATAACTTAAAACAAGACATAACAAGACCAACACCAATGTACTAAAATAGAAGCAAACATTCGGTTACATTTTATTAAAGCTTAAATTAAACTAAAATTAAGAAGGCACAAACAATTCAATTAATCTACTTAACACAAAAGATGGTAAATGAGGAATGGATAAAAATAATAATAAAAGTGTTACAAGGAGAGAAAAGAGTGTACAGCAAAACATGCAAAAAGTTTATTATAGTTTATCATATTTGATTTTTTTTGGCATGCAAATATTTTGTTGGCAGTGTTATTTGTTATAGTTGTTGCTGTTTGTTTTTGGCAAACCTCGCGGGGTCGCTTTGAATGTATTGGGCGCCATTGGTGAGCGCCAAAGGATTTGTGGTTGCATGCAGACGCGGCGCCGTTATGTCCAGCCGGCGACGCATTGTGTTAGTAGTATTATTGTTATTGTTATTTTTGTGGATTGGAGGAACTGGCGGTGGTTGTGGTGCTGGCGTCAGTTGTGTAGTTGAGAGCTTGCGACGCAATTGAGACACATGTTGCACCTCGAAATCGCTGTGACTTTTGGGCATAGCAGGCGGATGAACTGCAGCCAGAGTGCCTGGACTGGACTTGAGACGCGGCAAGGTGGCGTGTATGTTAGTTATTGTGGCAGTAGTTAAAATGTTAGTTTGTGTTGGATTGGGCTGTGTGGTTAGTGGTGTGGATGGTGCTAATGGTGGTGCAGAAGTTGAACAACAAGTAGTGCGGCTGGATGAGCTAGCTGTCGAGCAGGAAGAGAAGGCAACGGCACAGCAAGCGGCCGGAGAGATGCCACTGCTCGAGCTGCCGCTGCTACTACTTCTACTGCTGCTGCTGCTGCTGTTAGACGTGGATGTGGATACATACATAGCTAATTTTCCATCGGCGAGCAGCTTGTTGTCCCGCAACACACAGCGATAGAATAACCAGCTGACGACCAACAGCGGCAGCACAAAGAAGAACAGGATGTACAAGAAACGGGAGATGCTCAGATTGCCTGCAAAAAGGATAGAAAACCGAGAATAAGTGAACTGGTTTTTATAATCTGAAAGACGACGATACTTACTGCTTGGATCTGTGGCTGGTCCGCTGTCCACGGAGCCACCGTGTCCAGGCTTGCTGCATGCCTCACCCCCAAATCCGACGTCGCAGTGGCAATTTCCACGACTGTTGCAAATACCATTATCATTGCAATTCTCGGGACAGAGTGCACCCATGCCCCGTTGACGTACAAGTTCCACGGCTAGGCATTGTTGATTGACGCACATGCTCGAATCGCCACACTTGGCGCCATTGGGTGTTAGACCAGGATCAATGGTCTGCAGGCCGAGATCAACTAAAGCCGTGCGGCAGGCGACAATCTTACGATTGTGACTGACATAGGAATGAGAAAGCTCCGCTGCCGATTCCATGCCAAATTCGAGTCGCTCGTTCAGATGAATGCAGTGCAGCATGCCACAATTCACATGCTCCGGCGTGCACTTGACATATGAGTTATTCAGTCGATTGAAGCCACAGTTGCCCTGACGGGAACCCTGCACATTTTTCTCGTAGCAATGCACAGAATTATCGCCGGTGGGTCCCCAAAGCATGCGGCACTGATTGGCATGCGAGCGGCAAGTGCCCAGATAGCAGTAGGCCTGATTATTATCACATGGCTCCGTGTCGCGTCGGAACACATCTGCCGGACAGTATTCCGATTCGCCCGTGCAGTACTCCGGTAGATCACATTCATTCTCAGACGGACGACAGGCACTGCCCGCCAGCTTGGGTCGACATGTATCCAAGTCACAGCATTGCCCAGTGGCACAAGAGGCATTGCTGTGCAACATGCAAGTATGCGCATTGCAACAACTATTCTCACAGTGCGTGGGCAAACCACAATCGCATTGTTCTCCGGGCTCAACGAATCCATTGCCGCACTGCGGCGAATCAAACAAACGCGTGGGCTTATTCCTTAGGCAGTAGTTCATGCCACGCGAAAAGGCAATGGTCAGCTGATCAATGCTGCAGCTGCTCCAGTGCACAGGCACAACGGCCGTACTCGACGCAGCCATTACACACTTCTCATCCGGACAGTGGCAATCACTCGAATCGTGTTCCATGCCAAAATTGTGACCCATCTCATGTGCCATTGTTGTTGCAACCACAGCCAGCACCTGGCTATGCTGCGCGCTAAAGCCGCCGGAGTATTCATTTGTGCATATGGGTCCCTTGAGTGCCTTGCCGACAACTCCACCAGCGAACGTCTCCTTGGTCAGCAATTGTGCGTTGTCGTTGGGATGATCCAAAACCAGTTTTGTTCTGCGATAGTTGAGGAAGCTCCGCAAGGTAACATCACCATCACTGGAGAACTCAATCTCATTCGATTCATTCCAAATCACAACTCCGACGAGTGCAACAAAGATGTTCAGTGGCACATAGAGCTGAGTATGACAGATTACAGAGGATTAGAAGGGAATAGTAAATCAATATTTCATTTTTACTCACTGCATTAACAATATTGGCTAGATCCTTGCAGTGCTGGTGCACTCGCTTTGCACTCTCACCAAAATGCTTGAACGCCTTATTGTCGACAACAATCACCAGTTCCACATAGCTGGAATACTTGTTGGCATTGTATGGACCAAGTATCAATTGGTTTTCAGACGCATGGCGTCGATGGCGTCTTAGCATGCGATCGAATTCACCTCCATCCAAGCGATTTGGCAATGTGGGTTTTTTCAGATCCTGCTCCTGCTCTTGTTCCTGCCAGCTATCATCGTGTGGACTGTGGCTGTCGTAGCCACAGGTGGCATTCTGCTGCACCATATCCGCGTGCCTGCACAAACAAGACCAATGAAAATATTTAGTAATTTGATATTTCCGTTGCCAAAAACACACACAAAAATTAATAACGGAAGTGCGAGTCGTAAACGAGCGGACCTATAGACTGAGTACAAGATATGGGCATGGGTAAAATGAGCAAACTAATAAAGCAAATGTTTATTGAACGCAAATAAGGCAAACATTTTAGGTAGGTAACTCTCTCTCTCTCTTCCCCGAATCCAGAGGCCCTAGCAATAGTGGAAATGTGCGTAATAGGAATAAGCGCCGTTTATATTAGATAATATGTTGCGTGATTATTTTACATTCAGGTAAATGCATGAAAAATTAATAGACATAAAGTAAAGGGAACAGATATGTGACTTAACAAAAAAGAAAATTTGGTTAAGGTTAACTTTAATATGGATTTCAAAACATTTTATTAGCATTTACTAAAGTAAAGTGTAATTTTTCAAAGCCCATAGCATAATCGAGTTCCAAAAAACCTAAAATTCCCAGTAAAAATTTAACTTTCTTTCCAACTCTTCTGTTATACTCCGGAATCCATCGTCACTCACCTGAGCAGATAGTGGTCATCGTGTAGTCGTCCGTTACCATTATTGTGTGGATGTATGAAATACGTTTCGTGGCCGTCAAAGACAACGCCATTTAAAGCGCCATCACAGGTGGCAAGAGCCACACTTGAGTTTGGTTTTCCATGTATGTGGCCCTGTTGAAAAGAAAATGTTAAAAAAAACAAAGTAAACACACACACACCACACATTGGAGCTAACTTACCTGATAATGGCATAAATCAATGTCAGTCTTGGTAAAATTGAGCACCACGTAGCCAGAGTTGCCAACCAGCTGGTTGCTGGCATTCTGATAGCGTAAAAAGTGGGCGTCGGGTAGGAGGCGATCGTTGCGCTGAAGTTCGATTTGTATGCGTTTTCCTTGATGTGTGTAGCTCAGTGTTAAGCTCGGTGCATGCAGACCATCCTACAAAGACCAAACATAACAAATTAACTCAACTTCAATGTTCCATATCTCCAGTTTTTCTTAGCCATTTTCAATTAAAAGTTTCACAGATTTTAAGGATTATGTCTAATGCTTTTAATGCTACCTCAGTTTTCCAAATTCTTGTTTGTGTTGTGAACAAACCCATGTGTATATCGAGGTAGCGGGAATTTGTCTGTTAACCAACCACTTTTGCACCACTTTTCACCGCTTTGCTAGGCGATGAACATGTTGAGTTGTCAAGGGGTCGTCTTTGTTTATAGGCATCAGTTAATAACAAGTTATACCGCATCCACAACATTTAAAATATCTACCCTCAATGTGTTGAGACTTTACTTAAAACAATCGCAAATCAGTTTGAGTTTAATAGACCTGCGATTATTTTCTTATCTTTAAGAACTGATTGAAATTCTTGTTAAACCTCAACCCAATCACATTTCGTTAATGACTTGTCTTAATCCCATTTCTAGTTACAATGTAGTCCAATTACTTACCGATGCATCTAGAGTGCTTTGAATGTTGCGCTTAGTGCGTCCATGTTGCACTTGGGGGCGTATCACAGTGTGCGTTGTAAACTCATTAAGGGCAGGAAAATAGTCACCAATGTGTGCTGCAAAAGGTAAAAAAAAAAGGAAAGGAAACAATTAAAGGTTTGTACTGAATATGAAAAAATTTATTACTGAACGATTAAAGAACACATATAAAGCAGCTAGTAACAAAGCTACAAATAAAACATTTAAAGGCACACCCAAAAAGTTAACGAAACCTCCCAATATACAAGACAAAGACAAATCCGATTTGAGTGAAGAGATCGGTTTTCTTCACTTTCAGGATTCCTTACGTAGGTTATAATCTACCTCACCATGCTTTCTTTTGATCCACGGCTCCACGTCTGTGATAAGGCGCGCAATCCAAATCCCTCTGCTTTCCGTTGTCAAGAAATGGCATGAAAATTGTTAAATACCAACTTGGGCATTTGATATGTAATTAAGGCTAATTAATTCGTACAACTAATATATAATAATAGTAAATCACGTGAAACAGCAGCTTACAAATGCTTTATACAGCTGCTGACTCACAATTGGGACTTTGACACTACACACACACACACACACACACCTCACCTCACTCAACCAGAGCTGAGTCAGCTGCTCTCCCCCTTAACTCCCCCTTAACTAACCTTTTACCTTTAACAAAGCTTTTTACGACGTTAGTGGTAAGGTATGTATATGTGTAGTGTGTATTTGTGTGTTAGTATTAAGCATGCAGGTTGTAAAATAATCGTCGAACAATGACTTTTCTTTATACACATTTAGTTGCGGATTTGGTTAATTGTTGAGCTTAGTTTGTTGAGCTCTTAGGAAAATACGTTTATTAAACTAATGAATCATTTATTAAGACAAGTCCAAGTTTAATCAGGATATTGATAATGCTTTTTAAATTTCCACGAATAAATCAGAAACGTATGAAATATCTAAATGAATTTCCATTATACATTTGTACATAAATTAATCATATTGTGGAGGTGTCATGAATTATTTTTAATATTTAAAACAAATTCTTTAAGATAAACAACTTTTGTGATACATACTAGTCAAAACTTTGCTGTTTATTATGCGTTGCTTTTATGCATGTAAAAATGTGTTTTTATCACAATTCCCAAGTGAGTTGACATTTGAAAAGTCACTTCCGCTTTTATGACCAAATAAAATTTAACTTTAGTACTAATTTTGTAAAACTAAACAAGAACTCTCTGGAAAGATCTTAAACTCAGGGTTTACATTTAGAAGATTTGGTATATATATATATTTGTATATAGACCTCACTTGTTAATATCTCAAAAAAGAAAACTTATCTGAAGCTGACAACTAAGTGTAAATCTTTTACCTAGTCTAATCCTTATTAAGCTTAGCTTAAATTTTTTTTATGAAATGCATACTCGTTTTCCCCTCACCCTTTGTGACTGTGCATATATGGTAAGTTTGCGTTACTCACCTTTTGACTCCGTATTGTCAGCTGTGACGAAGGCGATGTCTTGTTGCAAGCATATGTTGAGCAATAGCAACAACAGGGCAAACGGCAACTGCAACTGCAACAGCAGCCGTTGACGCAACTTTGAATGTAAATGGGGAAGCGACCGAGGCATTTTCCTATGTCGAATCTTAGGAATCCAGAGCAGCTATTGCAATAATGTTGTCGTTGTATTGCTGCTTGTGTTTATTCGTTGTTTTTTGTGTTGTTGTGTAGCAATCATACAATTTTCTTTTCTTGTCGTTTTGTGCAGCAGGCAAATGCGGTGACATCACTTCACAACTTCCCGTGTCAGCAGCATCTCAAACTGGATGAGGGGGAGGTGCAGTGCGACGACGACTTAAATGCTGGCATCTTTTATTTGCCGCATTCAAAATGAATTATAAAACAGGATGCGAGGCGAAGCAATTCACAAAAACTCCTCGCACAACAGCAATAACAACACCTTAAAAACAACAACCACAATAATTACTGCAAGCACTTGTGCACATACACAATCGCACACACACGTACACACTCGTACTCCCGGCGCGCTTAAGTGTAAACAACAGAAAAGCTGATATCTTTATTTGCGTATACAAAATTATAACGGCATTGATGTTCTTGTTTTGTATTAGTATGGGGGCTTCGTTGTTCCTCTTCTTCTTCTTCTTTGCTGTTAATTCGGTCACTTTTGTTGTTGTTGCTTCTGTGTTGCTAACTATTGGAATTTGATTAAAATTCGACTTGTATCATATTTAAAACATAATTTAATTAACAAAATTTGCTTGTTTTCATTTGTTTTTTTTTGCCAATTATTTAATTTTGCTTAAAACTTAAAGTTGTTTTGCACAGAAACACAATCGCGTGCACACAATCATCCGTGCAGATATTCATATACACATATACATAAGCTCTACAAGACAGCCGCGCTACGCGTTGACACAACAAATGGATGAATAGCACCCGCAAAACACACCTCGCACGGCGACAACTGAAAAGAAACTGAAACGAGAGATACTGCAAATAAACAGAAGAGACAACATAAGACCAGGGCCGATGTACGTCTATCGATATATCGAGCCACTCGATATGATTTGCTTTGAAATCGGGTATTACTTAAGATGTATTTGAATAAAATGAAAAGTAATAAGTTTAAAGTAAAAGTTAAAAAAAAAAACAAGTTTCAACTTACAACTTACGTATATTTAGATTTGAGCGCTTAAAACCTTTATTTCTTTAACATAAAATGTTAAGTACCCTGTTCTGTTATATTTGAAATGCGAGGTATATGACAGCAATCAGCTTTTTGTCGTGTAGCCACAGGGCGTTCCTTAAATTTTTCGTTAAATTATGTTTTTAAACACTATGTACTTCACAAAGTTCTCCTTAATTTAATTTTTTAATTCATAATTAAAAACAATGAAAACGTAACAGTTACAATTTAACAATTTTAGTAGGAAATGAAATACTTTAATGTAGGCTTCTATCCACCTTAGTTTCGCTTGCCGTTAAGACGATCCTGGATCTGTTGAAGACTCAGACCCTTTGTCTCCATGACGACAAACAGGACAAAAAAGAAAGCAACAACGCAGAAGAAGGCAAACAGCCAGAAGGCATAGTAGGAGCCAAGTGCATCCAGCGCCGGATAATAGCGCGTTACAACGAATCCCAGAATCCAACAGGTGCTGGCTACCACAGAGGAGGCGGCGGATTTGATATTCGCAGAGAGAGTGGCAGGACTATGCAGCCATTGCACCATTGCACCATTGCAATGCCTGATACGACACAAATTGACCAAAGCACCAATTGCAATCAACGATGATATCCAGGCATCTTCATCGGCTGTTATCGGACGATCCAAAGGTGAATCCGAGGTATCGGCACTCTTCAGTTTTGGTCCAATGGGCGATGTCCAACCCAAACAAGTTCCCACCACAAAAGCCGATAAGTTGGCTAAACAATTTTGATTGATTTATAAAATTTATAATAAAGATGTTTATAATGATTTACCTGCCACAGCAGCTAGAAAGATTCGACTCGTTTTCACTGGTTCCATATTGCGCGATAATCCGTCGCTTATTTGGAAGGAGCTTACTTCAGTGTAAGACTGTTCATTTCGCTTATCAGCACTAAATTGGCTCATTGCTGGCATCTGGCTTGCTCACGTGTAGCAGCTGCAATCAAATATTTACATACTTTTATTATAAACATTCAACAACACGCCATTTAATCACAGTCAATCATCACTTGTATTCCAAAATGCAATCCAATTGTTAAAGCAAAGTACATTTAAATGGCTTCTTAAGTGCTTAACTAGTGTGCCTTGTACTGCTACCAAATGTAATGGTTTAATTGGACCACACCCACAATGATGGAGCAAACGGAGGCATCCAGACTGCTGCCAGCCGACTTGAATATGGACTCCGTATAAAAGATCAAAGCATTGATGCCCGAAAACTGTTGGAAGACCATCAGCATCATGGATATAACCAGACCATTGCGTGCACCACGGTTCGTAAACAGATCCAGAAACGAGGCATTCGATCCCGCCTGATCCAAATCATTCTGTATGACCTGAATAGCGGTACGAGAATCACAATAGCGTCCCCACAGCCACTTGAGCGACAAAGCTGCATCCGCACGACGACCCTGCAGATAATCAATAATGAGATTTTATTGATGAATACATTAGGATATATAATCGTTACCTTCTTTAGCAGATAAACAGGTGTCTCTGGCAGCATAAGCATGCCTGCAAAAAGAAGGATGGGTACAACAAGGCACATTGTGCTCAGAGTACTCCACGACACCAAGGCACCAACTATATAGATAAAGAGTATGCCCACGGTTAGTAGCAATTGAAACAGTGTGCCCAGAGTGCCACGAATGCTTGTCTCAGCTATCTCCGATATATACATGGGCGCAACCACACAGAAGCTACCAGTCGATATGCCTAAATATATATAGTTGTGATTAGAGAAAGATTCTTGAGGTAAACAAAACAAACTTACCAATTAGAAAGCGACCAAAGTACGGTATATCCATAAGCATGGCTGTGTAGTGTCTGCCAATTGCATCGGTTTTTTCGAATCACTGGGTGACTTCAACAGTGCCGAGTTCATGTCATCTGTGGTGCTCGGCGTAGATTTGGGCATAACATTCGGACCGCCCGGCGGTGGACCGCTTCCATTTTGATTATTTCGCATTGTTGGCTGTTTAATGGCATTAGCGGTTTTAATGCTGCAAATATAAATCAAACGATTAGTTTAATTAAATCAATGGTTAATCTCTAGAACTATATATAGTATAGTGTGTGTGTTTTTGGGTTACATACCATACAATATACCAAGCAAAGTGCAAACAAACCAACACCAAAAAGTCAAGCTAAATAAAGTTAACGGAAAGTTGAAAAAAAAAAACATGCGATTCAACACCAAAAGAGCTTAAGCTTGCCCAAATATGATAAAAGTTCTTAAAACTTGGATTTTTATAGGCAAAAAATAATGTTTCGCAAATAAAGCTGAAGCAATTAAATCAAAATTGATTGCTTTCCTTTGAAATTCGTAAGTTTTACGTCAAACTATAAGATAATGAACAAAAACAATGTCGAAAGTTTTGATAAACAGATGGTTGATTTTGATTTTCTGAAAGTAAATGCACTCTCGAGACTCTCGAGACATAATGTATGTTTGATTATTTAGGTATCATATAAGCGCTTTAGCATGTTGAGATGATAAATAACAGATAATAACACTTAAAACAAGACTTAACAAGACCAACACCAATGTATTAAAATATAAGCAAACATCTGGTTACATTTTATTAAATCTTAAATTAAACTAAAATTAAGAAGGCACAGACAATTCAATTAATCTACTTAACACAAAAGATGGTAAATGAGGGATGGATAAAAATAATAACAAAAGTGTTACAAGGAGAAAAGAGTGCGCAGCAAAACATGCAAAAAGTTTGATTTTTTTTGGCATGCAAATATTTTGTTGGCAGTGTTATTTGTTTATAGTTGTTGCTGTTTGTTTTTGGCAAACCTCGCGGGGTCGCTTTGAATGTATTGGGCGCCATTGGTGAGCGCCAAAGGATTTGTGGTTGCATGCAGACGCGGCGCCGTTATGTCCAGCCGGCGACGCATTGTGTTAGTAGTATTATTGTTATTGTTATTTTTGTGGATTGGAGGAACTGGCGGTGGTTGAGGTGCTGGCCTCAGTTGTGTAGTTGAGAGCTTGCGACGCAATTGAGACACATGTTGCACCTCGAAATCGCTGTGACTTTTGGGCATAGCAGGCGGATGAACTGCAGCCAGAGTGCCTGGACTGGACTTGAGACGCGGCAAGGTGGCGTGTAAGTTAGTTATTGTGGCAGTACTTAAAATGTTTGTTTGTTTGGGTGTGGTTAGTGGTGTGGATGTTGGTAATGATGGTGCAGATGTTGAACAACAAATAGTGCTGCTGCTACTTCTTTTACTGCTGCTGCTGCTAGACTTGGATTTGGATACATACATAGCTATTTTTTCATGGGCGAGTGGCTTGTTGTTCCGCGACACACAGCGATAGAATAACCAGCTGACGACCAACAGCGGCAGCACAAAGAAGAACAGGATGTACAAGAAGCGGGAGATGCTCAGATTGCCTGCAAAAAGGATAGAAAACCGAAAATAAGTTAACTGATTTTGTATAATCTGAAAGACGACGATACTTACTGCTTGGATCTGTGGCTGGACCACTGTCCACAGAGCCACCGTGTCCAGGCTTGCTGCATGCCTCACCCCCAAATCCGACGTCGCAGTGGCAATTTCCACGACTGTTGCAAATACCATTATCATTGCAATTCTCGGGACAGAGTGCACCCATGCCCCGTTGACGTACAAGTTCCACGGCTAGGCATTGTTGATTGACGCACATGCTCGATTCGCCACACTTGGCGCCGTTGGGCGTTAGACCAGGATCAATGGTCTGCAGGCCGAGATCAACTATAGCCGTGCGGCAGGTGACAACTGTATTATTGTAAGTGGAATAGAACTGGGACATTTCCGCTGCCGATTCCGTGCCAAATTCGAGTCGCTCGTTCAGATGAATGCAGTGCAGCCTGCCACAATTCACATGCTCCGGCGTGCACTTGACATATGCATTTTTCAGTCGATTGAAGCCACAGTTGGCGTGACGAGAACCCTGCACATTCTCCTTGTAGCAATGCACAGAATTATCGCCGGTGGGTCCCCAAAGCATGCGGCACTGATTGGCATGCGAGCGGCAAGTGCCCAGATAGCAGTAGGCCTGATTATTATCACATGGCTCCGTGTCGCGTCGGAACACATCTGCCGGACAGTATTCCGATTCGCCCGTACAGTACTCCGGTAGATCGCATTCATTCTCAGACGGACGACAGGCACTGCCCGCCAGCTTGGGTCGACATGTATCCAAGTCACAGCATTGCCCAGTGGCACAAGAGGCATTGCTGTGCAACATGCATGTATGCGCATTGCAACAACTATTCTCACAGTGCGTGGGCAAACCACAATCGCATTGTTCTCCGGGCTCAACGAATCCATTGCCGCACTGCGGCGAATCAAACAAACGCGTGGGCTTATTCCTTAGGCAGTAGTTCATGCCACGCGAAAAGGCAATGGTCAGCTGATCAATGCTGCAGCTGCTCCAGCGCACAGGCACAACGGCCGTACTCGTCGCAGCCATTACACACTTCTCATCCGGACAGTGGCAATCACTCGAATCGTGATCCATGCCAAAATTGTGACCCATCTCATGTGCCATGGTTGTTGCAACCACAGCCAGAACATGGCTATGCTGCGCGCTTAACCCGCCGGCGTATTCACTTGTGCAAATGAGTCCCTTGAATGCCTTGCCGACAACTCCACCAGCGAACGTCTCCTTGGTCAGCAATTGTGCGTTGTCGTTGGGATGATCCAAAGCCAGTTTTGTTCCGCGATAGTTGAGGAATCTGCGCAAGGTTACATCACCATCACTGGAGAACTCAATCTCATTCGATTCATTCCAAATCACAACTCCGACGAGTGCAACAAAGATGTTCAGCGGCACATAGAGCTGAGTATGACAGATTACAGAGGATTAGAAGGGAGGAGTTAATAAAAATATTTCATTTTAACTCACTGCATTAACAATATTGGCTAGATCCTTGCAGTGCTGATGCACTCGCTTGGCACTCTCACCAAAATGCTTGAACGCCTTATTGTCGACAACAATCACCAGTTCCACATAGCTGGAATACTTGTTGGCATTGTATGGACCAATTATCAATTGGTTTTCAGACGCATGGCGTCGATGGCGTCTTAGCATGCGATCGAATTCACCACCATCCAAGCGATTTGGCAATGTGGGTTTCTCCAGATCCTGCTCCTGCTCTTGTTGACTGTGGTTACCTTCGTGGCTGTCGTAGCCACAGGTGGCATTCTGCTGCACCATATCCGCGTGCCTGCACAAACAAGACCAATGAACATATTTAGTAATTTGATACTTCCGTGGCCAAAAACACACACAAAAATTAATAACGGAAGTGCGAGTCGTAAACGGGCGGACCTATAGACTGAGTACAAGATATGGGCATGGGCAAAATGGGCAAACTAATAAAGAAAATGTTTATTGAACGCAAATAAGGCAAACATTTTAGGTAGGTAACTCTTCAGGTGGGAATTTAGTTTAGAGAAAGAAAATTTCGTTGACGTTAACTTTAATATGGATTTTGAGACATTTTATTTACAAAGAGTTTATGAATGGTTCTGACACAGTATAATTGGGTTTTAAAAAACTTTTAATTCCCAGTAAAGATTCTTTCTTTCCAACTCTCCATCGTCACTCACCTGAGCAGATAGTGGTCATCGTGTAGTCGTCCGTTTCCATTATTGTGTGGATGTATGAAATACGTTTCGTGGCCGTCAAAGACAACGCCATTTAAAGCGCCATCACAGGTGGCAAGAGCCACACTTGAATTGGGTTGTCCATGTATGTGGCCCTGTTGAAAAGAAAATGTTAAAAAATCAACACACACCGCACACTGGAGCTAACTTACCTGATAATGGCATAAATCAATGTCAGTCTTGGTAAAATTGAGCACCACGTAGCCAGAGTTGCCAACCAGCTGGTTGCTGGCATTCTGATAGCGTAAAAAGTGGGCGTCGGGTAGGAGGCGATCGTTGCGCTGAAGTTCGATTTGTATGCGTTTTCCTTGATGTGTGTAGCTCAGTGTTAAGCTCGGTGCATGCAGACCATCCTACAAAGACCAAACATAACAAATTAACTCATTATTAACAAAGAGATTTCAATTAGTTATCGTTTTAAGGAATATATACTTTCACACGCAAAATTTGTTTACCAGTTTTCTATGTGCGAATGTGTTATATTCTGCGCCCCAGAGCGTGGCATGAACGTTGGTAGAAAGGAGTCGTCTTTGTGTATAGGCATCAGTTAATTACAAGATTTAGCGCACCCACAACATGTAAAATATCTACCCTCAATGAGACTTTACTTAGAACAATCGCAAATCAGTTTGGTATTAATAGACCTGCGATTATTTTCTTTTCTTTAAGAACTGATTGAAATTTATGTTTAACCTCAACCCAATCACATTTCGTTAATGACTTGTCTTAATCCCATTTCTAGTTACAATGTAGTCCAATTACTTACCGATGCATCTAGAGTGCTTTGAATGTTGCGCTTAGTGCGTCCATGTTGCACTTGGGGGCGTATCACAGTGTGCGTTGTAAACTCATTAAGGGCAGGAAAATAGTCACCAATGTGTGCTGAAAAAGGTAAAAAAAAAGGAAAGGAAACAATTAAATGTTTGTAAATGTGAAAAAACAACGATTAAAGAACACAAAAAGAAGTAGAACAAAGCTAGAAATAAAACATTTAAAGGCACACCCAAAAAATTAATAAACCCCCTAATAGACAAGACAAAGACAAATCCGATTTGAGTGAAGAGATCGGGTTTCTTCACTTTCAGGATTCCCTACGTAGGTTCAAATCTACCTCACCATGCTTTCATTTGACCCACGGCTCCACGTCTGTGATAAGGCGCGCAATCCAAATCCCTCTGCTTTCCGTTGCCAAGAAATGGCATGAAAATTGTTAAATACCAACTGATACCAACTTGATATGAAATAAGGGCTAATTAATTCGTAATAATAGTAAGTCACGTGAAACAGCAGCTTACAAATGCTTTATACAGCTGCTGACTCACAATTGGGACTTTGACACTCACCCAAACATACACCAAACACACACCCAAACACACACCACACACACACCTCACCTCACCAGAGCTGAGTCAGCTGCTCTCCCCCTTTACTCCCCCTTAACTAACCTTTTACCTTTAACAAAGCTTTTTACGAGGTAGTGGTAAGGTTTGTGTATGTGTAGCGGTAAGGTTAATGTTTATTTGTATGTTAGTATTAAGCATGCAGGTTGTAAAATAATCGTCGAACAATGACTTTTCTTTATACACATTTAGATACGGATTTGGTTAACTGTTAGCTTAGTTTGTTGAGCTCTTAGGAAAATACGTTTATTGGACTACATTGTAACTAGAAACGGGATTAAGACAAGTCCAAGTTTAATCAAGATATCGATTATACTTTTTAAATATCCATGAATAAATCAGAAACGTATGAAATGTCTTAATCATTTCAAATGAAATTCAAATATATATTTGTACATAAATTAATCATATTGTGGAGGTGTCATGAATTATTTTTAATATTTAAAACAAATTCTTCGAAAGAAATAAACAACTTTTGTGATACATACTAGTCAAAACTTTGCTGTTTATTATGCGTTGCTTTTATGAATGTAAATATTTGTTTTTATCACAATTCCCAAGTGAGTTACCATTAAAAGAGTCACTTCCGCTTTTATGAGCAAATAAAATTAAACTTTAGTATTAGTTTTGTTAAATCAAACAAGAACTCTCTGGAAAGATCTTAAACTCAGGGTTTACATTTAGAAGATTTGGTATATATATATACATGTATATAGACCTCACTTGTAGATATCTCAAAAAAGAAAACTTATCTGAAGCTGACAACTAAGTGTAAATCTTTTACCTAGTCTAATCCTTATTAAGCTTAGCTTCAATTTTTTTTTATCAAATGCAATTATTGAAAAATTGAAACGCAACTAAATAAATCGGTATTCAATACAATAATGCTAAAAATTATTAACAAACTTTGTATTAAAATAAAAGTTCTCTGAGTTAAATGCAAAGCTTTGCATACTCGTTTTCCCCTCACCCTTTGTGACTGTGCATATATGGGAAGTTTGCGTCTCTCACCTTTTGACGCCGTATTGTCAGCTGTGACGAAGGCGATGTCTTGTTGCAAGCATATGTTGAGCAATAGCAACAACAGGGCAAACGGCAACTGCAACTGCAACAGCAGCCGTTGACGCAACTTTGAATGTAAATGGGGAAGCGACCGAGGCATTTTCCTATGTCGAATCTTAGGAATCCAGAGCAGCTATTGCAATAATGTTGTCGTTGTATTGCTGCTTGTGTTTATTCGTTGTGTTTTGTGTTGTTGTGTAGCAATCATACAATTTTCTTTTCTTGTCGTTTTGTGCAGCAGGCAAATGCGGTGACATCACTTCACAACTTCCCGTGTCAGCAGCATCTCAAACTGGAGGGGGAGGTGCAGTGCGACGACGACTTAAATGCTGGCATCTTTTATTTGCCGCATTTGACATGAATTATAAAACAGGATGCGAGGCGAAGCAATTCACAAAAACTCCTCGCTCAACAGAAACAACAACACCTTAAGAACAACAACCACAAGAATTACTGCAAGCACTTGTGCACATACACAATCGCACACACACGTACACACTCGTACTCCCGGCGCGCTTAAGTGTAAACAACAGAAAAGCTGATATCTTTATTTGCGTATACAAAATTATAACGGCATTGATGTTGTTGTTTTGTATTAGTATGGGCTTTTCGTTGTTCCTCTTCTACTTCTTCTTTACTGTTAATTCGGTCACTTTTGTTGTTGTTGCTTCTGTGTTGCTAACTATTGGAATTTGATTAAAATTCGACTTGTATCATATTTAAAACATAATTTAATTAACTAAACTTGCTTATGTTTTCATTTGTTTTTTTTTTGCCAATTTTAGGTTTTATTCACAACCTAACGTTATTTTGCACAGGAACAGAATCGCGTGCACACAATCATCCGTACAGAGATTCATATACACAAATACATAAGCTCTACAAGACAGCTGCGCTACGCGTTGACACAACAAATGGATGAATAGCACCCACAAAACACACCTCGCACGGCGACAACTGAAAAGAAACTGAAACGAAAGATTCTGCAAGTGTGTGAGAATAAACAAAAGGGACAACATTAAACCAGGGCCGATGTACGTCTATCGATATATTGAGCAACTCGATATGACTTGCTTTCATTGAAACCGAATATTGCTGTCGATGTATTTGAATAAAATGAAAAGTAACAAGTTTAAAGTACTAAGTAAAAAAAAAAAACAGCTATTAACTGAAAACGTGTATTTAGATTTGAGCGTTATAAGCCTTTATTTTTTTACATCATATTTTTAGTCCACTGTTCTGTTATAATTGAAATGCGAGGTATATAACAGCAATCAGCTTTTTGTCATGTAGGAGTTTTTTTTAATTTTCCGTTATTAGCTTAAATAATTATGTATTTAAACACTATGTACTACTCAAAATGCTCCTTAATTTAATTTTTTTTCAGTATTGAAATTTTTGTAGTATAACATTTTTTTTATTACAGTGAATAACAATTTTAAAAATATGCTTAAAAGTAAGAAATAAAATACTTCAACTTATATATATATATAGGATCTAGGCAAGGCTATACTTCTATCAATCTGTACATGTAGGCGCCAATCAACCTTAGTTACGCTTGCCATTAAGACGATCCTGGATCTGTTGAAGACTCAGACCCTTTGTCTCCATGACGACAAATAGGACAAAGAAGAAAGCAATAACGCAGAAGAAGGCAAACAGCCAGAAGGCATAGTAGGAGCCAAGTGCATCCAGCGCCGGATAATAGCGCGTTACAACGAATCCCAGAATCCAACAGGTGCTGGCTACCACAGAGGAGGCGGCGGATTTGATGTTCGCAGGGAACATCTCACCCAGCACGGCCCACGGAAGTGGGCCAAAGCCCGTGCAGTAGACAATGTTATAGAGTATCAAGGCAGGCACTGGCAACCAGACCACACTGGATATATCACCCACAACCAGTTGCATATAGAAGAATCCACCCAATGCCGCCAGACCGACGCTCATAACGCTCGCCGAGATCAGCAGCAGCACCTTCCTACCCAGACGATCAGCAACAATGGGCGTAAGACCCGAAGAGCTGACCTGCACACAGCCAATGATAATGGTGGCAACAGCCGGATCGAGTCCCGTATTGGCGCTGGCAAAGATCGACTGACTGTTGAAGAGCACCACATTGATGCCAGACAACTGCTGGAAGCAAATGAGTCCACCACAAATGAACAATGCCTTGCGATTACTGGGATTCTTAATGAGATCCATGACGGTGCCTTTGCTGGACATTGCCTCCTCCACATTGGCCTGAATCAACGCCATTTCATCGTGGACACCCTCAGCGCTCTGTCCGCGAAGGAACTGCAGCGAACGCACTGCATCCGTTTTGCGACCCTTGCCTGCCAAATAGTATGGACTCTCTGGCATAAAGAAGAACACCGCGTTCGAGATTAGAGGCAGGACTATGCAGCACCATTGCAATGCTTGATAGGACACAAATGGACCAATTGCATAATCATACAGTATGCCGGCTAAACGGGAAAGAAACATTAATCAAATACCAAATACCAGATACCAGTTTCATTTTGCTCAACTACTTACCTACAATGAACAGTTGCATCAGGGAGCCTGTGGCACCACGTACATTATCTGTCGATATTTCACCCACATACATTGGCTGCACGGTCATCACGAAGCCAACGCCAAAGCCTTGGACTAATCGAGATAGATAGAGTATAAAGACCTGGGAGGCAACCATGTTGAGCAGAAAGGCGGCCACAAAGAATACACTGCTCGAAAGCAGCACCCATTTACGGCCAATGCGATCAGCGAGCGGACCAGCAATAAAAGGTGCCACCAAAGCACCAATTGCAATCAACGATGATATCCAGGCATCTTCATCGGCTGTTATCGGACGATCCAAAGGTGAATCCGAGGTATCGGCACTCTTCAGTTTTGGTCCAATGGGCGATGTCCAACCCAAACAAGTTCCCACCACAAAAGCCGATAAGTTGGCTAAACAATTTTGATTGATTTATAAAATTTATAATAAAGCTGTTTATAATGATTTACCTGCCACAGCAGCTAGAAAGATTCGACTCGTTTTCACTGGTTCCATATTGCGCGATAATCCGTCGCTTATTTGGAAGGAGCTTACTTCAGTGTAAGACTGTTCATTTCGCTTATCAGCACTAAATTGGCTCATTGCTGGCATCTGGCTTGCTCACGTGTAGCAGCTGCAATCAAATATTTACATACTTTTATTATAAACATTCAACAACACGCCATTTAATCACAGTCAATCATCACTTGTATTCCAAAATTCATTCAATTGTTAAAGCAAAGTACATTTAATTGGCTTCTTAAGTGCTTAACTAGTGTTCTCTGTTATGCTACCAAATGTTGGGGTGTAATTGGTACAAATGTACCAAAATCTGTACTACTTTATGTAGGAATGTTTTCATCTTCTGAATTTGCTAGCTATCAGGTGTCACTTAATAAGTTTAATATAAGTTGCATTCGTGATCAATTTCGAGGTGTTAGAAAATATGTTGGAAGACCTTAGCGCCACTTTTTCACAGTGTATATAATAACTGCTCAAAGAACATATAAACACAAAACACAACTCTGTGCCCGGGCCTAAACCTTTTTTTTGGTACGCCAAAACATTTTTTATGATTAGCTTAGCTAACAGGAACTGGCTTAAAATACGAACTTAAATTGCTTTTAATTTTGGCATTGCGTATACGCCGCATTGATTCATTAGCCACAACAATTGAGAAAAACAAAGCACAAAAAGCCAACGCACTCTGTTGAATTATTTACGAAAATTATTCACCGGCAAAAACAAAAAAAAACCCTCAGACATTTAATGTGTTTGTATAAAATTAATTAATTTCAGGCATGCCATTAAATTCGAATAAAAGTTTCGCGCAAACAACAAAACAAATTCACAAAAAATGGAAATTAATTAATAAAAGTCACACAAAATAAGTGAAAATATGCACGGTACTTTTCCAATTGATTAGGAAAAAAAATTGTTTAATGAGACAAAATATCGAAAAGCTTATAAATAATAATTGCTTGTCGCTGAGTTGACATATTTTATGGGATTTCCCAATAAGCACTAATTACGTTTTTATAATGTTTAAATGATTGGTTAAAATTTTCATATCAACTGAATTAAACTTTCTTAAAACATGTTTTCACTTTGTGCACATCCTTACATGATATCGAAGAAAAAGTTCACTAGGAAATATAATTTTTGGTATAAAGAAAAACGAAACCGAACGAAACCGAACCGTTAAGTTTAAGCCTGAGAATTGAAATGCGTTCGCTTACAGCAAAACGTTTAAATTTAAAGGTTTTTTTTTATTTCGGGGCCCGATTAAAGTCAATACGTAAAGTCAATACTAAAATCAATAATGCTCATCAGCACTCAAAAACTCACTGAGAGCGCATTATCTTATCGGACAAGCTTGCATTCAATCTGGCATCGATGCAACAGCTAGTAGTACTACTATTACTAAGAATTGTCTTTTAAATTGTATGTATATTATTTTTTGTTGCTCAAAATATTGCGGCACTTGTGCATTTTTGCACTTGAACATTGTGGCCCAAGTGATAAGAAGGCGACGGTGTTGTTGTCGTTGTCGTTTTCGTTGTCAGTTCTGCTCTCATCCTGTAATCTCTGAAAATGTTTTCACACAGCTCGACCCACTTGAGCCGAAAGTCGCCGCTAAGGGCATGTTATACATACATGTACATATATATATATAGTAGTAACAACGCCAAAAGGCAACGATGCCACCAAGCAGGTGACATTAGTAATCAGTTAGCAGGCACTTCTTGTTCAAACATTGATGCGTTATTGTTTTCAGTTATTTCCGTAAATTGTTTTTCATTGCAGTTTCTGGAATACTTGGCATATCTGACGTGGGAATCGAAATGATATTACTCATAGCACTTCATATTATGTAAACTATCCAAGTTAACCAATTTTCACTGACTACTATGTAACTATAACTATATTTATGTGTATTAATAGTTAAACTCTAAGAAGAGGGAGAGAAAACATCTAACTTTTACAGTATTGTTTTGATTCCCACTGCTAAATAATATGCAATTTGTCAGCATTAAATAGTTAAGTACTAACTACACGTATAGTAAATTATTAAGTTAGTATATTAGAAGTGTCAACAGATTGACACAAATTGACAATCGACTACAATATAACTGAAATTATTGATAAGATGCCAACATATGGGCCAAAACAAAACAACAACAACAACACTCGTTGTGTGCGTCTCTCGAAATTCGGTTTTAATCAATAATGTATTGCAAACATTTATTGACAACATATGACCTGATTTTCTGGCAACAAAAAGATACAAAAACAACAATGCAGATATAGAGCGAATCAAAAAAAGATTCTCGCTTGCCAAATATCAATCAATTAATACCAAAAATGTCAAAGGGGTGTTAATGAGTGGGAAATAGAGAAGGTTAAACACTTTTCTCACTTCGAAAAAGTGCTGCTAACAATAATTATAATAAAACACATTCTTGGATTAAATTATCTCGTGTCAACTAAATATTGATAATGTTTTTTGTATAACAAGTTTTTGTTAAGGCAAAATAATCGAAACCGCTTAAACCTGAATATTTTCTACCTGTTTTTTAACTTTCAAAAGCGAAATTATTATAAAAATAAATAAAAAATAACTTGTTACGCGTCTTAAATATCGCTTTAAGTAGTATTTCACTTAGCTAAAAATATTAAATGCTTTAAATAGTTTTCACCAGCTACTTGATACTCACAAATAAAATAAAACTTCACAAAGGAGCTTTTAAAGGTTAATAGACAATTTATAAAAAAGGACTTTTATCCTTTTTCTTAATGGTGAGTAATCGAATCGAATAGACACTTTTGGTCACGACGCCAAATTGAAACTGTTGACCATGTTTGTAGACAGGCCACTTGATCATGGCCCACAAATTGAATACTTAGTGTGATAAGTATTTGTGTAATAATATTGATAGCAGGAGTGCCCAAAACGTAACTAATTATTTTCATATTTAAGTAGTTCATTGTATTTAATCAGCACTCAAATGAGAATAAACAACAAACCATAGTTTCATAGTTGATCAAAAACAATTTAAAATACTTAAATCACTCACATGATTATTATTCATATAACTGACAAACATATATAAGTGTGTAGTACATATTATTACAATCATTAGACTGTTAACTCACCCATTTTGCCAAAGATTATAAAATTAACACTCAACAGCAATAAATGATGTAATATTCGGAATGTTTGGTAAAAATATATTAAAGGGATAGTAGAAGTTTCCGTGTAATTTTGATCTCTGTCACCGTAGCACTTAAGATCTGAGAGAACTGTATTGTCTGTTGTCTGTCGCTGTCGGGAAGCGAATGCGCGAATGAGGCTCTACTTAAAATGTACAACAAACAAATTTGAGCCGAGACGCATTTAGAGCTCGTGTTTAAAAGCTGTAGCAAGTGCGAGTAGCATATATACTACCACATCTATATATATATATACAACCATATATAACGATACCCATAATCTATATATCGTATATCGTATATTGTCGCCAAGCTTAACGTTCGTTGAACTGAGCTGAACTCCAGATAGTGTGATTTTTATCACTGTCTGTGGCTTTTGTGTGAACGAAACAAATCAAAACAAGCAATAAAATTCAATTCAATAACACTTAAACTTAAATTGTTGTAATGCAAATAGAAACAAACAAAAAAACATTTGGAAGAACCGTGGAATTTTAATTGCATTCTATTCGGTTTAGTTCCGCCCACCAAAACGTTTTATCTTTCGCTCCAAAAAGTATATCTCAGCTTGAGGAAGTTAATTGATATGCGACATACGAGTATGTACTTATAAATGACAGACGTGTATTATGTATGTGACTTTTCGTTGGGATGCGTCTTGACTTATTTAGTCGTTGTCGCTCAAAAAAGCTCGAAAAAAAACAGACCGACTAGCAGATACCTGCTAAAAACGTACATACTTACTTCATAAATGCATTCTTTCTTTGCAGATTCTTTTTCTTTTAACCATGTTTTATAGGGTATAGTTTAAAATGTTTTCAATGAAATATTTATTCATACAGCATCAATACAGCTGTCGGAACCAGCATAATAATCGAATTGAATTATTAATTTTCAATCAATAACTAAAAGTGAATTTTGTTTAGCGATGCGGGGCTTTGGCATATTTATAGGCGAACTCCCGAGGTATATATATACATACCGAGAAATATGCGATTGGTTGGACTATGACTGATTATGGAACTTAAAATATTGATTCATTATACGAGCATATCATTTTATGTATAATTTTTCGTTTCTTCTGTGATTCTTATGCCGTTGAATGCTTAATTCGTCTCAAGCATTAATGGGTCAGAATTTCGTTTAAATGTAGTATTAAGCTAAATGCCAAGCAATGACTTATGAAGGGATTGCATTTGATAATCGGTAGAGTTTTGACCTATTTACAAGTTGATTTTTGTAAATAAATCCTTTGACAAAAGCTGCCTTTAGACTTTTTCAAATACATATTAACTACAATTTGATAAACAAAAGGTGCAAATTGTTGATTTTGCAGTTGTTTAAGGTTCAAGCTTAGTTAAAAGCCTAAACAGCACATTAGTCAACAATATTTGATAGCGGCATTCCTCGCACATTAGATACATTTGCTACCAGTTTAGACATTGCACATTCAAGTTTGTTTAACAAATCAATCAATCTATTTGCTAGACACTCACAAAGCAACATTCGCAACAATCAGCCAAATACGAGTATGTATGTAGAAACGATATCCGATGAGCCGTTATCTGCCTGTATTACAACTACAACAACCAGTTACATATGTAACTAAACAGACGATTTTGTATTTGCATTCCAAAAACAGCAACAATATGAGTAATAAATGACACTACCTGCCGCACACACAATCAATTTACGTTTATCAATTTGGCGACCTTGCCAATGCCCGAAGGCCAAGTGCAGGGCCAACGGGAAGCCAGCAGCCAGCCTGATTAGAATTGCAATCGTATGAGCGGCGCCAATAGTGGGCGTGGCCAGTTTCGGTCGTTGATTACATTGATTAACATATCAAAAATGCATATGACAGCCTCAAGCTGATTAGTTGCAACCAAATTTTAGGGGCGTTGCCATCGAATGTAAACATTTAAAAGAGGTTATCAATCAGGTCAATTGTAGTTGTAACAGTGCTTTATTATCAATACATATTTATATAAACTGCAAAATATATATATAAATTTATTTATTTTAACCACATGTCTTTACATTCGCACACTTAACACATACACATTTAAAAATATGCAAAAAATGTTGCCAAAAATACCTAAAAACAATTAATTTCTCTTATTTGATTTATTTAGTTAAAAGAGAGAAATATGTTCAAAAAAAACCTACAGTCGAACTTCGCTTAGATACATTTTTAGGGTTTAAAATTTAGCTCTGAAACAAAGTTTTCTACAGTTTTGTCAACAAAGCTTGAAACTCTTTTACATCAATTTGTAAATAATATTTTATAAAAATTTCAAATGTGACTCTTATATCCTTGCAGAGTCTTTGATATAACTATAAAAATAATTTAATCTCTTTAATACTCTAATTGTATTTTTTTCTCTCTTCTGTTATGGCCGTTTGGCTGATGTAGTATGTTCAAGTTAAGGTTGTTCGACTGTAGCTAAGTGCTTATAAATTAATTGGAAACTAGACTATTCAAATCATATAATCGTATATCATAAATATTGTACATTTCTCATCACACACTGCGTATGCGTAATCTCCATGCTTCTGTTTTCGTTTTGGTATTGGCTGCCTATTTACTTAATGAGTACAATCGCTTGTTAAAGATATTCAACTAATTCCCACTAAGCCACTTTTGAATTTGACTAGCAGTCTTGCCCTTGGTCTCCACTAAAGATATTGCCACATAGACTGTGGCAAGTGCCATGCAACCAGCGAAGAAAAAGAACGTCATATCAGAGCCCCAATCGCTGATCATAAGCCCAAAACATTTCGTAACAACAAACACACACAGCCAGTTGACCATGACAGTGAGTGCAACCGCCGTGGCCCTCACATCGGGCAGAAAGAGTTCGCCCATCATAAGCCAGGGTATGGGACCATAGCCCACCGAGAACGTAATGATAAAGAGCACCATGCAAAGCAGTGGCAACCAACCGATTGTGGACACATCCTTGCCGCTCTCCTTCATGTCAAAGTAGGCACCCAAGATGGCCAGGCAAATGGTCATCACTGTGCTGCTGAACAGCAACAACATCTTACGTCCAGCACGCTCGATGAGCAGCGATGAGATCAGCGTCATAATCACCTGCACCACGCCAACAATGATGGAGCAAACGGAGGCATCCAGACTGCTGCCAGCCGACTTGAATATGGACTCCGTGTAAAAGATCACAGCATTGATGCCCGAAAACTGTTGGAAGACCATCAGCATCATGGATATAACGAGACCATTGCGTGCACCACGGTTCGTAAACAGATCCAGAAACGAGGCATTCGATCCCGCCTGATCCAAATCATTCTGTATGACCTGAATAGCGGTACGAGAATCACAATAGCGTCCCCACAGCCACTTGAGCGACAAAGCTGCATCCGCACGACGACCCTGCAGATAATCAGTAATGAGATTTTATTGGTGGATACATTTTCTGCTGTTGTAGGATATTTAATCCTTACCTTCTTTAGCAGATAAACAGGTGTCTCTGGCAGCATAAGCATGCCCGCAAAAAGAAGGATGGGTACAACAAGGCACATCGTGCTGAGAGTACTCCACGACACCAAGGCACCCACTATATAGATAAAGAGTATGCCAACGGTTAGTAGCAATTGAAACAGTGTGCCCAGAGTGCCACGAATGCTTGTCTCAGCTATCTCCGATATATACATGGGCGCAACCACACAGAAGCTACCAGTCGATATGCCTAAATAAATATAGTTGTGACTAGAGAAAGATTCTTGAGGTAAACAAAACAAACTTACCAATTAGAAAGCGACCAAAGTACAGCCAACCAGCCGATTTGGCAAAGCTGATCGATAGCCAGGCTAAAATAAACGGTATATCCATAAGCATGGCTGTGTAGCGTCTGCCAATTGCATCGGCTATATAGCCCGTGGGCAGAGCGCCCAAAAACGCGCCAATTGCCAATAGTGAACTCACCCAGGTCTCTGCAAGTCAACAATCAGTTAATAGTTACATATATGTCTTTAAAAAAACAGTTAACTTAGCGATTAGGGTTGTGTCAATAAAAGTATGATTATTTTTTTTATACTTTACTTCCTTACTTAATGCATGAACCTTTCTTTCGGAGTATGTTGACTGTGCTCAGCTATTTTTGATATGAATCATATTAAGTTTGTATTCATGCTATAAATATTTTCCAATAAAGTATATATATTTTTGATCAGCACCAGATTTGGAACATATGTATTGTTATATTCTTAGGCAGTACAAGTTTGTTTTCGATAAGTCTTCCCATTTTCGATATACACATGTGATCGATAACAAAAAAATTTTGAATTTTGAAAACTTTGAGATGGCGTTTTGAACATTTAACGAAATAATGATAATCTGTAAAATTCTTTGAAGTCGCTTGAGATATGGGACATTGATGTTAGAAAAAGTATACACTATACTGTACGCGTAAAGTATAGGGTTCAGGGTATCGTCTCGTCGGGACTTCTTGACTAGAGCCCTCTTACGCGTTCGTAATGCTTTTTTTATTGTAACATTGGTTACTTATGCCAGATTATTATTTATACTTTTGATAAAGATTTGCTTTATTAATAAATTTAACTTACGTTGTCCAACAGTTAGTTGAAGTTGGTCATCGTGCGGCATAACTGAGCTATTCGTGGCATTGGGGCTTACACTGATTTGTGGCAGCACAGGACTGGTCCAGGCCAAGGCTGTACCCGCAGCGACAGCACCCAGACAAACTGTAAGTATTTTTAAGAATATGAATAATGTATCGAATCATATTTCTCTTATTCAATCTATGCTTACCAACAAGTGCAGCCAGATATTGACGTGTCTTAGAGGTCTTAATAACGCCATCCTGCAGCGGATCGTAGAGCATTGGATTGTGTGACGAAATATCCGTATCCTCCTGGCTTACAGTCTATGAAGAAGGAGAAGAGATGGCATTAGAATTATTTGGCAAGATAACTAGAACAGTATGGTTGATAACATTATCTATATGGTACACAATAAGACTGCTCGGAAAAATCAAAAACTCCCGTTTGCCAAACAAAGAACGTTTGGCTGACATGATACGCTGGCCAACAAGAATACGCAAAATAAAAAAATGACATGGAATTAAGACAGAGTTAAACTAAATTAGATTAAGCTCCAAGCTAACTTAACACACTTTTCGTTATTGCTTATTGATTTAAATGATATTAGACAAACTAAGATAAATTAAGGTCAAAAGATGTTTTCGTTTTTTTTCTATTTCCTTATGCCATTTAGACACTACAAGTACAGGGTGTAAAAGCATTACGAATTTCATGAAAATATTCAATTCTATTTATGTGAGTGTTTATTTTTAACAGAAAAGAGGTGTGTGCATCTGCAAATGTAATATGTTGCCATATTTGTTGACTTTACCTGCCACCAACGCGCCATGGCGGCTACCACTTTATCCGAGTCCATTGTAGAACTTTTTTTTTTTAATGTTGTGCGTTATGTAAACACTAATGCTATCACAAGACGCAACCAAAACAAACACACATCCACGCACACACACAATGTGCGTGTGTTATTTATATCTTAATATTTAGTCTTGATTCTTGTTTCACAATCGGCGTGGCGATTGTTTCGATCCGATCGGCCAACACTGTTGGAGACGACTGTTCTTGCGACTCTTTGAAAAGCGCATTTTCTTTTCGGATCTTCAAATAGTGGCACTTCTATTTTGGTGAGTACTCTTGCGCTACTTTTACATACGGGTACTTTGAGTTCATAACGAAACTTGCGGCAGCAGCGATTATTTGTTAAATATAAAGTTTACTTGAGATGATGATATAGAAAAAAGTACTAAACACATAATACAAATACAAAAATTAATCAAATTTAAGATCCTGTATGATTTAGTATACTTTTTATAACTGCTGAATAGAAACTATTTTATTTTGTTGCACAGTACTTAAGAGTATTTAGTCTTCGGCACTTTACATTTATATTTAGCAACATTTCATTGTAGTGCCAGAGTTTTACGCGCATTTAAATGCAAAAAACAATTTTTCTTTACGTCAGACACAAAAAAACGTTGCAGTGAGGATTTCGATCAACAATTCGAATGTCCAAAGGTGAAAAATAAAAACAACAACAGAAAGATCTAATAAAAACTATTCAATCAAAACATTGGTAATAAAAAGTTTATTTTTTATAGTCTTTTAATGGGTATAAATGAAACAAACAAATATGTGAGAACGCCACAAACGATTTAACGTAATAAACATGTGCAAATATTACGCATCCGCCCCCAAGTCCAAGCAAACAGTTTCTTTCCGTAATTGAATTGAATTTGTATATAGAAAAAAACTGCGTTGCTGTTGCACTTGCCAAAAAATGCCGTTCGACGACATTCAAACATTTTAAATCAAGATAAAACTAAAACTAACTACATATATAAATAAATATGTGTATTTTGATATGTCTGTTATATCTGCATATAATATTTCCATCTTTTTCACTGGAAAGATTTATATTTGTCTTAGAAAATATATTTAATTTTTCAACGTTCAATTTAATTATATAAATATACTATAACATTCTTATTAAATATTTCTATCTTTCCATCTTTTCATTTATTTTTTAATAGTACTGAAAACAATGTGTGTAAGTAAAAAATTCGAATCCTGTGCATTTTAATTGTTATCAAAGCAGAATGTGCAATTATAAACTATGTTTATATATATATATATATATATATATATATATATTTATATGCGCTTGTGTGCTGCACGAGTGTAATTGTACTTAATAGCGTCAAATGCAATTCAAATGCCAAATAAACCTGTCGCCAATAAAACGAGATGGCGAGCACAGCAAAAGCGAGAGAGAGAGAGATAGAGAAAGAGATGTAGACGAAGCCGGACTGAAGAGAGAAGAGGAGAGAGACACACCCACCCAGGGCAAAAGAGGTGCATCACATGCTAATTAGTTTTTTGTGCCGTTTGCTTTGCTCTGTTTACTATTTGCCGATTCCGATTCCGCTTTGCCTTTGCCTGCCTCTACAATGTCAAGTACAAACAACGGCAGCAGTTTTTTTTTGGCGCCGTTGAGCTTCGTGTCTCTCGATTGAGCACGAACGCACAACGCTCGTTAATCGTTCGTACGCTTTGGAAAGGCTTGTTTAGCAACGATTAGAGCAACTATTAAAATGCTTGTGTGTTTGTATTAAGGACAAGCATAAATAGGAAATTCTATTGCTGTTTTACCTTAAAGGTGTGTACAAGATCATTAAACATGCACATTCACAGTGGGTTACAGATTATTTGGTGCGGTTCGTATATTAAATTAAAAAATTTTTAATAGTTTGTAGTATATAAACAAAGCATATACCAACTTCTTGTTTACTTATGTTTATTTACATTTGCACATTTCTTTCATATTTTTGATAAAGATGGTAGGGCAAAGAGTTTGCAAACAAATTGCAATATCTACTGCGTATGTGCTGGATATGATGATATACTATGTCAAATGTACATGTAAATATTATTGTAGGCTTTCGCAGATTGCTCGACAGCTCGCCCAAGCAAGATAAACATGTATTAAACATGTCCGGTCAGAAAATGTGATAGCCTAGCCAGCAATAAATGTTGTTTTCTGTGTTCTGTGCGATAAAATAAACAGAATGACATTTTTGGCAATGCTTGACATTACATAATATATATATAATATGGTCTTTCTATTATCAGCAATCAGAGATTCGTTTTTTCCTAATCCCAAATAACAAATAACAAAATGCATACTTTAATCTATAAGTATTTATAAAAATCTCAATCGTTGATCGTCACACATTCAAAGGTCTTTAATTGGCCATTATCGAAAGCAGTAAGTTCTCACGTGAAACCTACGCATTGGATTTGCTTCTAGATAACATTTTGGTAATATATGTACAAACAATAAGGTAGGGAGTACTCAACTCCTACTTACCTCTTACTTACACTTTTTCACAAAAAGCTAAACAATTCTTACAAATATTTATTTGGATAAAGTTTTTGATTGCTTACAAAAGGTTTGTATCTACTTTCAATATCCTCTGAAGAGTTCGTGCCATTTGCATGTTTGCTTATAACCAAGTTGACATTGAAATATTTATGAAATCTATTCGCTTAGCAATACACCTAGAAGCAGATGTCGTAAATTACAGCTAAAAAAATTTTGGTAGCGCTTGAATAGTATTTTTGTTAGTTTCAAGATAAGATATCTGATCCGATGTTGGAAGCTTCTGGGTAATAAATTAGCTCAATTATTCTAGATTAATTATTTAAAATTTATAATTCATGCATAAGTACTATGCTGGGCATTTGTTTAAAGTTTATTTCTTCACTTTCAATATATTATTAATCACAAATTTTTTCCATGGCAAAATTAACAACTATTCAGTAGTTAAATTCATATTTCATTTTACACTTTAACACATTCGCTTACCTTCTTAATATCCTCTGTGGCCACCATATTTAAATCGGTCTTTTTTTTTAGGTATCTGATCAATCCAATTGGCTGTATTTAAAGTTGATTTATTTGAAATTTCAGTAAACTATTTGTTAGCTGCTATAGTTTATTATGTTAAGTATTGAATCGAGTGGATGGACGCATTGAGCGTCCGGGTAAAACTGAATTTCTCCAAGCAAAGGAAACGCGCTTAGCAGCAAAAGCTAACAGAAAACGCTGCCCTGGCCGACGCATCGCGTCGACTGCGACGCTGCGTCGTCAATTGATATGCACACTCAAAAAAACAAAGTAGAGCACATTATACGCACAAAGATTATACTAAAAGAATTATACTTTATTAGGGATTTGAGGGATCAATAAGAAATAAGTATATATATATATATATTACTCAAGTTTATATATATATTACACAAGTAAATAGAAGGCTCTGGTCTAGTCTAGGGAAATCCAAACTAGACGGGCGTAAACTGCATACTTAACATAACTTCAATGTTCCATATCTCCGGTTTTTCTCATCCGATTTTAGTTTAAATTGTACAGATTTTTATAATTTTGTCTAACGTTTAAAACGCAATCTCAAAGTTTTCCAAATTTAGGATTTTGTTGTTATCGCTCACATGTGTGTATCGAAAACAAGAAGAGTTATCGAAAATCGAAAACAAACAAGTACTGTCTAGGGATTAGGCGAGCTTATGTTCCTGTTCTAGAGTCTCTATCTCATATTGTCTCTGAGATCGACAGACGGATGGGGCTATATGGATATGGATATATAGTATATATACTTTGTGGGGTCGGAGTACCTTCCACCTGTCTGTTACATACTTTTGAACAAATTTATTGTACTTTTTTACTCATTTTCAATGGGTTCAGGGTATAAAAACAAAAACTAAAACAATTTGTAAAATATATGCTTGTTTAAGAATATTCTTGATTTTGATTCGATTATATCTATGACCCAAAAGTAAAAATCTACAACAGCTGATTCTGTATGCAGCACCAGCAGCAGTTACAGCGACGCCAGCGTTGACGCACGCAATAGTAGTAGTTCCGACTCTCATTGAAAATTGGGGATGCAGTCAGTAAGCGAGGCAGCTCGTTGAGAGAGTGGATGCATCTGGTTGGATCATAATCAAATTGATCGAGCGCATTATTGTCGAAATCGTATTGAGAACTTACATTCAAAAAAATTTAGATGTTACGTTGCGTATGAGTGATTTGATTATTTTATCGCTTTTTGTTACAAATTTTCGTTACTCAGACTTTTTTTGAATCTTACAAAGCTACAGGCTTTCATTTCATTTTGCTCGAAACAAGCCTGATATTTCTCCATGAGTCGCTGGAAGCCACTCTCCAACGCCGCCGATTTAACATGGTCGAGCTTTTCGAGCACATACGCAAAAAAGGACTCAAGCAGCATCTTTAGAATAGAAGTAAGAAATCATAAATATTTATATTTGCAATTGACTAGACAAGAGTACCTTCATATACTTGGGAGAGACATTACAGCGTTCGTGGGTCAGGTGCATATCATTTAACATCGCCTGAAATGACACCGGATCGTTCTGATCAATTGTAGCGCTTATGAAGCGCATAAAGGCCAAAGAATGGCGATGTAATCGCTCTGAATCTAATTTGCCACCAAACCGGAAATTTTCAAATGTTTTCCAGTTAACCCTTAAAAAACTGTAAATAGTATAGTCGTCAGTTAATGTTGTTTGACCTTGGACATGCTTTCAAGCTTACGTAAAGTAAATTTCCTTTCCATAGCGGCGTTCGAAAGGTTTGATTAGCTTCCAGGCCTGCCTGAGAGCTAATCTCTCGCTAAGCGTAAAGCCGCTCTCATCATAAATGGGTCCCACTTTTAGTTCGGGTAACTGCTTTGGATATATAGTTGCTACATCAATACTACTACTCTCATCATCTTCAGATGGCAATTTTGAAGTAACCGATCCTTTTTCGGTCATAGCTTAATTTGGTAAGTATTTGGAGAACACAACAAAGTGGAAAGACACTATTTATAATATTAAAACTTTCGTTAGGATACCGAATTTAACTTCAAAATAAATAAATACTATCCGCCTACTAGAATATACAAAACGAAAGCGAAAGCTTTTATAGCAAAATATATATAATAAAATTTGTTCGCTTATATTGCTAAAATGCTAATAACAATACGATATTACAGTCAGATTTGCCGGCAGATTTACAATTTCAACTGTTCGGGAATAACTACATTTTGATATTTTTCCAAAACAGCAACAACTTCAGTCATGGTTTTACGTTTTTTTTTATCACAATTCCAACAATCGGTCATCAAAGTTATTATTTCGGTGGGAATATCGTTCATCAATTCGTCTAAGGGTGGTCGCTTGCCTAAATCAAAAAATTTACAGTTTTTTTATATAAATGTATTTAATAAACGAAGAATTTTTCTTACCTTCGATCACAATCGTGCCTAAATCACTAGGGTGTACGTTTTCAAAGGGCCTTTTTCCTGATAACATTTCCCACAGGGTAATTGCCCAACTGTATACGTCACTTTCCTCACTATGCCTCTCACCTTTGAATATCTAAAAAAAAAATATATATATATATATATATATAAATGTATATGTATGCATGTATAATTCTAAGTGAAGATACTCACCTCCGGTGCCTTATATGCGCCCGTACCAACATTTCTCGTCTGTGTTGTGCCCTTGTTTCTTGCATACGTAAAATCAAATATTTTCAAATCACGTTGATGATTTGTAAGATGTATACGTTTTGGGTTAATATCTCGATGAAGCATAGCTCTTGGTTGAATACCATGCATATAAGCAAGGGCCTGTCATAATATAATAAACATGCAACGAAATGCCATTCAGATCTTATCTTGTTATCTTAAAACACTTACCAAGGCGATTTGGTACGTCCAGTTAATCACATGCGCTACATAATACTTTGGTTTACTTTCGGAATGCAAAAGTTTGTCTAGAGATCCGCCATCCATGTACTCCATTACTATATACAAAACACCACCAGCACCTTTAGCGATGCCATGAACAAATATAATATTTTTATGGCTTGCATTTTTCATCTGCTTTATTTCTCTCTCTATTTTAACTGCGTCTGTGCACTTCTTTACAACAACATCTTGATTTCGCCACCGTGCTGCAAGCACGTCACCACTGGTACCTATTACCTAAAAGAAAAAAGAGTCACTTTATTTAGAGTTTTATGTATTTTGAGGCAATACTTACCTCACCTAAAGTCAATTCCAAGAAATCTATGGATTGATTCATTTTGATATATGATTCACAACCTAAAATAACCGCTCACAAGTGTATGAGTGATAATGCGAACTGATAAGTTTCGAAGCAAAGAAACAAATGAAAAAACCTATGGGTAACTCTAACGAACCTAATATCGAAATAAATATGGAAATCGATCCATCGATAGGTGGGATGCAAACTTAATTGAATGGTCACTTGTTACGTCATAGCGAAACAGCTGATTTTACCGACAAAAAAGGTAAACATGTCTGCGATATCAAACCCATTTCGAACCACATTTCGTTTGCCGAGTCGAAATCAACGAATCAACTGGTTTCCTGGGCACATGACCAAGGGGATGCGACAAATACAACAGAAGCTACGCAGCGTTGATTGTATTGTTGAAATTCACGACGCCCGCATTCCATTAGCTGGGCGTAATTCACAATTTTTTGATACGATTACAGGTATGCCTATGGATTAAAGATATGACCCTTTTATTTAATATTTATTCTGCTGCTACACAGGCAACGGTGTTAAACCACATATATTGGTACTGAATAAGGTCGATCTATTGGGAACGAAGCAGCATCGTGGAGTTCTAAAGCAGCTACAAGCACAGCAGCCAGAACTGCGAAACATTCTCTTTACCAACTGCAAGGATCAGCGTAATCATGGTGTCCTCGATATTTTGCCATTGGCCACAAAACTGGTGGGCGAGAGCAGTCGCTTTAATCGTGCTCAAAGTGCCGAGCATAACATTATGATTATCGGTGTGCCCAATGTGGGCAAAAGTTCCATTATTAACGTACTGCGAAATGTGCACCTAAAGAAGCGGAGTGCGGCTCGTGTGGGCGCCGAAGCGGGTATCACGCGAGCCGTTGGCGAGCGAATTAAAATCCAAGAGCAACCATCCGTTTATATGATCGACACGCCTGGCATACTGCAGCCATCTGTTACCGACGATGAAATGGGCATGAAACTGGCGCTGGTTGGCTGTTTGCCGGATCACATCGTTGGCGAGGAACTGATAGCCGATTACCTGCTTTATTGGCTAAATCGACACAGACGCTACGAATATGTCGACTTGCTAGGACTTAACTCCGGTCCCAGCGACAACATTAGCGCAGTCCTTGCCGAATATGCCCAGCACGAGGGCATGTTCCATCGGGTCAAACAATACAATGGTCAAGTTGAGGTAATGACAAATCTGTTGGCTGCCGCACGTCGATTTATTAGCTTCTTTCGCACTGGGCAATTGGGTGCAATTAATCTTGACGCCGAATGCAGAAATCCAAATTAAGTTTTCTTTATTATTTTACGTTAATAAAAAGTAAGTTGAATCATTATAAAGTTTTTATGGGGTAACAAGTAAGAAGGCTCTAATCGGTAAATGATAATCTGTGAAATTTGTATTGAAATCGGTTGAGAAACACCGGAGATATAGAACATTGAAGTTGAGTATGCAGTATGCGCGTACACACACATACTTTCAAGCACTGACTGTACGCGTGAAGTATAGGGTTCAGGGTATCGTCTAGTCGGGATTACTCGACTAGAGTCTTCTTACTTGTTTATCATTCCACTATTGGAACGTCAATGGCAATACTGCCGACACCTGGAACTGGTATTGAGTAAGAGACGCCTACATTTTCCAGCTCGGCATCGACGGCATCTTGTTCGCTTTGTGCAACGGCCAATTCTAAGGGCATTTGTTTTTGTTCCATTGAGTGCGTCGGTTCATCCTCTACGCTGCAAGTGGACGGCTCCACTGCATCCGTGAGGGCGCTACTGACGGCATAGCTAGTTTGAGCTGCAGCTGCACGCATTTCCTCGGGTACGCCCTGCATACGCTTGTTAATGTGGCTGGTGTATGGTGCAATTTTCTGATAGTATTCGATAAGCATCTGCGGATCCTTCTCGGAAACCTGAGTGCTCGACACCAAGTCGAACTCATCGCAATATTGCCAACGAACGAGGTACTTAATGTCGCCGGTGACATCTGTGGCGCCCATAATTTCCGCTAGTTCTAGGCCTCGATCATAGCCGCGAGGCTTTTGTATTTCCTCGCATTTGGGTTTCTTTTCGCCGCGTTTCTTTGACTTTGCCCGAGACTCCTCAAACTTTTGTATGAGCGCTGGACAGTCACAATTTTCTTCCGGCTCCCAGGTGTTGTCGCCGGAGGGATAACCACGCCACTTTATAAAGTACTCAACTTTTCCATCGGCAGTGATGCGCTTGTCCACAATACGCTCAACCACAAAATTTGATTCGTTTTTTACCATTGCTTATGTTTTTCTTCTGTCAAATAATAAGTGTTTGTGTACATTTTATTTAGTGATGAGAGAAAAGAAAAAATGCGATGTATCGCGGTTTTCTGTTAAAGAAATGTTCTGTTAACTGCAGAATATATCGATACATTCAAAAACCAACAGAGATTATAGATTTTCACGATGCCAATTCAAATAAGTAGCCGCAAATAAATTTTAAAAAAATTCTTATTACTCTACAGTTTATATATATGTGTAGGATAGTTCGCGAAACTGCTGGGTGAACGTAATTTATAATAATAATAAATAACAATCGATTTCCTGATACATAAAATTGAACATTGTGTGAATGTCAATTGCAATATCGTATTTCACCGTATGAAACCACGCTCGGTATTTCAGACATAGGCAGCTTAAACATTGTGTTTCTTTTTATATTAATAAAAACAACAAATGGATAAACAAGATGATTGGGATCCTATGGATCAGCTCTACAATGATGAGAACTTAAACAAGTATAAGACCCAAACCGGCAACAAGGATACAAAGGATCACACTCTTAAGCAAATACAATATCCATATTTGGTTGTTAAAAAGCAGACCGCATTTATTACGGAAACAATGTTAAGAAACTTTTTCGGCGATGCCTATATTTATGACATTACGTTTCGCTCAGCATCTCGCGTATTTTTCGTTTATTTCCGCAATATTGGGTAAGATATATTGTATATTATGTATAAGGCTTAAGAAAAAATGTCAATTTTAGATCTATTGAGGAGGCATGGAGAAAAATTCGCCAGTTTCCAAATATTGTCGACTGTGTGCAAGGGCGGGGGAACCCGAACCAATCGGGATTACCACTTTTTCTAGACAAGACTAAGGACGATGGAAAGTTTGTTGAAGCTGCACCTGAGCCCAACGCCATCGATTTGCAATCGCGTGACATCCATGTGTCCGCAAAGCAGAACGAGCATCCGGAGTTTAAGAAGTTTCCGATAGTTGTCAAAGCGGACTACACTACCAAAGGCTCCATGTTGGCCGCAAATGATCCCAGTCGGCGCTTTTTAAATGTTAGGTATGAGTTCATGTTGGAACGTCTTGGAGCTTATATAACAAAAGAAATGATCGAAAACGAACAGGCCGTCAAACATCTTCGATCTGGTCGTTCAATTATTATGTAAGTTATCCAAATCTTATAGTCAAACGCATATAATTTAAACAGAATGCTTGCACTAGCTCTCAAAGTCAGCTGAATTCAAAGGCCTCCATTTGGAAATCAAAACAAGCGCTACAGCATGTTAGCAAGTGTTTGGCCTGCAATTGCTTTACGGATAACAGCTGCAGATTTTGCCAGATGCACTTCTGCAATCCAACGTGCTTTGATGAACTTGCCGCTGCCCACAAGGAGAGTTGTGCCAAAGGCATTCCACCAGTAATTAACAATCCAATTGTGCAACAGTGCACAATGCCAACAGTGCCGCCATATGGCAGCAACGTTAAAATTACTGCTTTTGAGCAGACCAACGTTGTGTATGTCCGTTCAGCGGATATAAATGCCGATGTGGCCTACAACAAAGTTCTTTCTGATATCATGATGCTGGGCAAGAAGGCACCTCCGCTAAGTATGTTGCCGCAGTGCGGCCAGTTGGTCATCTACAAATTCGATTTGCAAATTGTGCGTGCTATGGTTTTAAATGTGGAGAATCCACGCATATACGTGGTTTGTTTGGACTATGGCAGCGTAGAGTTTACCACACTGGACACTCTGTACGAGTGCAGCGAGTATTTGGCTTCCTTACCGCGCTATGCTGTGCCCGTGCTGCTGCTTGGTGTACCGCATTGCTATATGAATGTGAACGTGCGCGCTATGCTGTATGACCTAGACCAAACGTACACCTTTGTGATTAAGTACTCGAAGCGTGATTTTAACCATGATAAGGGTATGCAGCGCGTTCTCTTAATAGAGACTGAAATGAATCGCAGCTTAAACCGTTTGCTCAAGACGATTGTGACGCCAACGGAGCCATCATTTTCAGAGATTGGCTTTGGAGAAGATGTAGGTCACATTTCAAATAAGTACACTTATGCTTCACAAATGCTTCTAAAAAGCTTGCAACTTCTTTTACAGCATCTGATACACATGAAGTTTCCCACAGGCAAGGACATTGATGTGGTAATCATGGATAATACGTTTTTAAAGTTTCGTGTCCTTTACTGTACCACTTTGGATTATGCGTACGAAATAACCCAGATGCAAATCGACATTCAATTTTTTGGTGACTCCTTGGCCAAATGTGAATTCTATGGACCGTCGTAAGTCAATGTTTATAAAATGTCAAATATTATTATTAAATCGCAATAATTTGTTTATGTTTAGAAAAAATGATTTGTGCATTGCCAAGTACCAAGGGAAGTGGTGCCGAGGTCTCTGCATGGAACGCGTTGCCGATGGATATCCCAGTATTTTGTTTATCGATTATGGCAATATACTACCAATTCATGTTAATGATATTCGCCCATATCCGCCACAATTTACATTCCCCATTGGGACCATCGATTTCGATTTGCTTGACGTGCCTGAATCATTAAACGATGAACAGTTGGAAAAACTGGAAAAACATCTAGCAATCGGTTCAATTGTTAAATGTGACGAAGTCATTTACAATGAACCTAAGAACATTTACTCACTGCGCTTTAACGCTGTGAAAAACCTTCTGAATTAGTATACATTCCATTTAATATTTACTTTTTTGTCAAAACCAAAAACTGAAGTTTAACTGATATTAAAACAAACCAAAAACAAAGTTAGTTTGCAAAAATTTCACTCTGCTTGCTGAAGACGAACCTTAAGCTTGGCAATTCATCACATAATAACGTGTTCTGCAAAATATTTAATTAGCAATTAGTTATAAATTACTTATTTCGCTTTATAATTTGCATACCTTTAGAAACGTTTCGCTAAATGGTGGTTGCCATTGGCTCCAAGTTGCTAATGCCTGCAAGAAATTGCAAACGTTAAAATAGCAAGTTTAACAAGTAAGCAGGCTCTAGTCGAGATATCCCGACTAGACGATACCCTGATCCCTATACTTTCCGCGTACAGTCAGTGCTTGCAAGTATGTGTGTGTGTGTACGCGCATACTGCATACAAAACTTCAATGTCCCATATCTCCGGTGTTTATTTTCCGATTTCGATAAAAATTTCACAGATTGTCATTATTTTGTTTTATAATTCAAATTGCATCTCAAAGTTTTCCAAATTCAAGATTTTGTTGTTATCGATCCCATGTGTATATCGGAAACGGGAAGAGTTATCGAAAATCGGAAAGAAACTTGTACTGCCTAGGCATTAGGCGAGCTTAAGTTCCAAATCTGGAGCCTCTAGCTCTTATAGTCTCTGAGATCGACGCGTTCATACATACGGACGGACAGACGGACGGACGGACAGGCGGACATGGCTATATCGACTCGGCTTTCGATGCTGATCAAGAATATATATACTTTATAGGGTCGGAGATGCTTCCTTCTACCTGTTACATACTTTTGCACAACTTCATTATACCCTTTTTCCCATTTTTAATGGATCAGGGTATAAAAATAATTGATTCAACATACACTTTCTCGAGCTCCAAGCAGCTCATTGGTAGGATTTACACGCAAACTAAGTGAATCCTTTAATAAATTGTTGTCGACTAGGCCAAGGTGTTGCTGAAACATTCGCTCCTCCAAACAGTCAGCGGTGATTAGAGTATAGATATTTGTATCAGCATTAGCTGCTAATGATTGCTTCGCATTCATATGTACACTATAATTATACAGTATTATATGTTTACATCTGATCAAGCCAATGGCTTCCAAATCGCTTGCCATTATGAGGACAACCATTGGCGACTCCGACTCATTCTCCATAATGGACATGGTGTCTTTAATTTGTACACAGGCTATTTCATAGCATTGACAATAACCTTTAATGATGTCCAAACACATCTGACTGGTAGCCACAATGGCGCATTTTTCATTGCGTTCCACAACTAAATTGTCCAACATTAAATGCACAAATTCAAACTTGGCCGAGTCATAAAGACCCATTTCCTGCCAGGGTGGCAAATGCGGCAGAAGAACTTTCGACAGTATTGGTTGGCTCTCCATATGCTTGAGTAGCACTGGATGATCGCAGATTTGTGTAGCTATTTCCAAAATTTGTTTTGATTCCGATGGAAGTATTGTGTTGTCCAAATCTTGACAATAATCTGTCAGCAGATGAAGCGCCTGATTTTGGAGTTCTGCTGGTGACAGCATGCATACATATTCACTAAGCTTACAACGAGGAACAGCTTTCTTGATAATACAGCTCTCGTCGAGGGATTTGGATTCGGGAGACAGCTTAGGCTTTTTTAGTATGTTCATTGGCCTTTGCGGTTTGCATACAGAGGAAACAAGGCCATCAGATTCCTCCTGCTGGCGATACCAATTTTCAATTTCTTCTTTTCTCTGCGTAATGCATTCTTCAGCGGTCTTGAGCTCGTCCTGGATTTCAACGTCCTTCATGCCAAACTCTAACAAAGCATCAATATGCATTTTCTCTGACTTAAAACTGGGCACAACGTCCATGACTTTGCCTATTTCATCTTTTAAAGTTGCTTTAGTTGCAGTCAACTCCACAGTTCCATTGCCTTTCCAGGTTTTGTGCTTCTTGTTGGACTGATTGCGCCAGAGGACAAGAAAGATGCGCTTGTCCTTTAGCGGATTCTCGCCTTCATTGTACTTTCGTGGTCTGAAATTTTTAAAGCCTCCGACTGTGCCCCACTGCATTTCCGTTGCCACATAATCCTTTTTATCCACATCCAATTCACAAGCAGTAGCGCCCATTTTGGCTGCTCTGCGCATTGATGGCGCTTGGGAACGTCGCATTCTTTTGCCGCACAAGCAAACTTAAAAATAATTCAATACAAGTCACCAATTGCTTCACAACTTATCGAGCAGCAAAACTCGATCGATCAATCTATCGATACTTGACTCATTTGGTAATGCTAACATCATTTTTTTTTTTATTTGAATGTGAATAATATTATTAATTACAGAAACTCCTTTATCTTGGTAATCAGTAAATCAATTTGCATAAATGTTCCTATCTTCTATCTAACACGAAAAATAATCGAACATATTTCTGTATAACACAGCGCTGAAATTACATGCTCCTTGAAGCATTGCCAACACAGAGTTTAAGTTATTGGCGCCGAAATATGTGTAAAAATAAGTACAAACAATAACTCAGCGAATCTTATACATGCGTACATACATACGTATCTATGCAAATTATCGGCGTTGACAAGTAAATAAGCCGTAAAACTCTTCCCTATCGAAAGTAGTTAAACCTCTGGTTTTGGCAACATACTTTATCACGCAAATACCCGTTTCAATTAAAAAACCATGACACTCTGTCAGCTTGTATAAATTACGGTCTACGACGTGTAGTTGTTGTTGTTATTGTAGCTGCTGCTGCTACAGTCGGTGATTGCATACGCATATTCACGCCTTTCAATTGACGCCTTATGGAAAACCAAAACAAAAACCAGTTCCAAAATCAAGAGTTTTCTTCCTCGAGCACGCGTTACTCACACACACTCACACACACACGAACACATATTGTTGCACAGAGCTGCAGCACTGTCAAGGTCGATGTCGTGAGAACAAACGCTTTATTTATGGATTTGTGTTTATTAATGCGTGTATAATGCAAATCGATTCGAAATTGGACCGGAACTTTGGAATGCTAAACATTTGAACTTGCGCACTCGCTTTTCATAATTCGTTATGCATATTTGGGCACAATTAGCTAATTGGCAAAATCAAACTGTAAAATAATATTGTCAACCGTCAGCCTTAGCTTTCAACGCTTCCTCTACACTTCACTAATTGGCATATAACGAAACTAATTATATAAAAATATGTACATGTATGTATATAGAAATCAGAATTAAAGTGCAACATCGTCGTTCGCTTAATTATGAAGCCAGCCAGGTAAGGTCGTTGAATTCACATCGACAACTTAAGGAACTCAAAGTGAAAGCCCAAAAAAAATAAAAATATCAAACTGAGTTTTGTATATGTAATCGCCGTTAATAATGAATAATGTGATTTGAGAGTTGAGTGCAAAAAACCTATTACCATATCACTTAAATAATAAAAACAATTGATTATGTCACAGTATAAATTTTAATTTTATCAATATTTCGAAATAAGAAATGGTTCATTGAAAGAAAAAGCAGGATCGCTTGGGTTTATACACAATTTTCTGCTTTATTAGAAAACCTACCTCAATTCATGTTATTTGAACCGTGAACCCATCGATATTGGGTAAAAAGGTATAATGTAAAATATAAAGTACATATATTCTTAATCAACATCAACAGCCGAATCAATATAGCCATGTCCTTCAGTTGATCTCAGAGACTTCAGATTCAGAACATAAGCTTGTTTGGTTAAAATTTGCAATAACTTTTTCCGTTTCTTATAAAAACATAAAAACATTTCTCGACTATAGTCTTCTTACTTGTTTAGAAACACATAAAATGTTTTTTTTCTCAATTCTTGCACTCGTAAACAATAATTTGTATTTGACAGCTCTATAAAAAAAAAAGTTACTGTTCATCAATAATGAGCCACTTTAATACATTCTATTCGCGCTGAGCTTACATAAAACGTATAATTAATGTACATGTGAGATTAAACATATCATTTACACTGTGATCTTTTAACCGCAAACCAGAAGCAGTTCCGGTTATGACACAATCTCAATTTGCATTTTTTGGCAAATTAATGCTCCTCTGACTGATATTTTAAGCTCGTCAGCTTCCTTAACTTTCAATAATTGAACTTATTTATTAACCAAATAAAAAAAAACATTTAATTCTTTGAGTGAAATTTTTTAATGTGTATGACTGTACTTGATAATTGAATGCGCGTGTAGAATCATATCAGTGATTAATGATCTCGGATAAGCCAGATAGATAGATTAGCACGCGAATAGTTGGACTAATATATCAGCAACTATTTTTAGCGCATTTAAATAATCATTTATTTAATTAGTGGACGGAACGGACTACGATCATGTGCAGACATGTTTTGGGCCCAAAACACTTTATTTTTCAATTCCTCAAAGTGGCAATAACCTCAGGCCGGGCCAGGGCAGGCTGAGGCCAAAAATCTGTATGATTGATAACCATTGTGAGAGACGTTCAACTAATATTTCAATTAAGCTAACAAAAATCCAAAAGCAAAAGCAAAACGAAAACGAAAACGCAAAGTCAAATGCAAAAATAAAGCAACAAAAGAAAGCCAAAAGAAGGCAAAGTACGCGCAAGGCAATTTGTTAATTGTTTAGCTGATCAGTCATAAATCAATGGCAATCGACAATTAAGTGCGCTAATTATTGAACTGGCTTACAACAATTGCCAATTGCCAATTGCCAATTGGCCAACTGAACTTGACCCCAACGTCAACTGAAGACAATACAAACAACTATGTACATGAACTATAAATAACTACAACAACAATTCAATTTCAATTCCAATTTGTTTCGATTTGATTTTTGCGGTTTTCCAACATTTGTTGCATCACACAAAAAGAAGGTGAATTTGCGGCTAGTCTGCGTCAGACACCTGCTGACAATTGAACTTGAACTTGGTATTTGAATTAGCCAGCTATCGCCAAGTCAACCTATTCTCGCCACTCCCCGCCTCTCGCTCAGCCCCCACCAACCTTACATGGCTGTAAAAAAAAGCTACTAAAAACGCATTGCTGGCATAGCTGCGACAAGTGTGCAATTCGTATTTAATTGAGCGCATTAAGTACGAGGGCTGCTAATCATGTTAACTGCTTATCGAGTTGTGTTGAAAATGTATTAAAATCAGACAGAATGTAGAATAAGAATAAAAGGGATAGTAAATATAATAATAAAAAATAAGATTTTATATAAATAGGTTTAAATAAATACAGTTTATGTACATAAAATATCACTCAAAACAACTACAAATAGCATCATTATATTTATGCAATAAATAATAAATATTCTTAAGCTAAGCAATATACTCATTATAAACATCCCTCGTAGGCAGTTTTTTTGATTAGCTAAAGGGTCTTAAATGTCAAGCATTTAATGCGGCTCATTACAAAGCCAATATTAACAGTAGCAAAAATCGTGAAACAAAAAATGTTGTAGTGAAAAAAAAAAAAATAGCTTTAAGCCTTCTGTTTAGTGCTTCCGGCAGGCAATTCGTGTATTATGATTATGATTATGCATATTGTTATATATGGAATATATATATATTTAATCATGCCACAAGCGAGTATAAACGTAAATTGTCATTTAAATCAAGTCAGCGCTCTAACTAAATGTGACCAAAACACACACAGCAACAACAACAACAACAAAACGTACCAACACTGGCCAACAATCAAACGAAAAATTTTCACGGTCAAAACGACCGAGGCGGAAGAAATTGCCAAAGCTTAAGCTGCTGACACAACACACACACAACACATCTATTGTTGTTGTTGTTGTTGCTGTTGCTGTAATTGATGCAATTGTTTTTCACCTGCAATCAAGGCAAGGTGTTTGCCAGCTTTCCTACAACGAGTATAACATTTGCATTCGATTTGCATAAGCGTCCATTCAAACGTTCGACTGATTCGATTGACCCGCTTGAAGTGCAACACTCTCAAACACTCAACACTCGAAACTGGTTACCGGAAAGCAGTCGCTAGAAAGTTGCCCATTTTCATTGCATTACTTTAAATTTTGTTCAACAATTCCCGCCCAAGAACAACGACCATCACCTGTCGCACGTACTACACCAACAACACCAATTTGCACTCAAAACGGCGCACGAGTGAGAAAGACAAAAAAAACTCACTCACAAACAAAGCAAACGACGGCCACGTCGCGACGCCGACGACGGCGCACGCTTGCCATGCTTTATATAAAATCAACTGAGCATTTCTGTTGGAATTCATTAAACGTTATACCGCACAGCTCAACGTACGTACACACACACACACTCACACACACACACATTATTCGTCGAGCTACCGCAAACACAATATAAAATATTTGAAATACAGCGTGCAAGCTTCACTGTATCCAGCATCCAGTTAATTGTTTATATTTTATTTTTTAAAGCCAGCGAACGCGTTTGAATTTTCGCTTTTAGTTTCATTTTGAAAGTGCTCAAAACTATAAACAAAAGATATATTTAAAACATCAATAAATCAAAAATAATACAAATAAAGCAAGATATTGAAACAAACAAAATCGTGTTTCGTGTGGTTGTTAAACAAGCAAAAAATTCCAAAAAAAAAATTAAATAGTGCAGTGATAAACATCTATTATTAAAAGCGAATTAATTTTTGAAATATATATATATATATATATATATATATATATATATTTGTTAACTAATTGCAGCTCAGCGAAACCAACTTACCAACAAACTATATATATATATATATATCAACAAACCACCAACAAAATCAACATGAAATTCGTAAGTACAACAATGCAAAAACAAAAACAAAAAAAAAAAGATTGCATTTTATATGTATATATACTTGTATAGTATTTTGCGTATGCGCAATATTTCTTTATTTGGGCTTTGCAAAAAAAGTTCGTTGCCTAAGTCTTTTGTTTAAAAGCTGCCAAAGCAGCGACAATATTCACAGCATTTACATTGATGCTCAGCCTTAATGCGAATGCAATCACACACAAACACAAACAGCAAATTGACTCTTTACTTAAGTTGATTTATTTTTGGTTTTGGTTTTGGTTTTGTGAGGTTATTGTGGTATTCAGAATTTTTATTGGGCACTCGAATTTATAGCCAACTATGTTGACCATTTTGCCCGACAAGTCGTGTCGTGTCGTGTGTCATTTTGTCGGCATTAAAGATATGACAAAGCCGCATACGCCGCGTTCGAAATCGTAATCGTACAACCATACATATATGCATGTATGTAACTGGCAATTAAGCTGTTAAATCGCAGACAATAGAGTTTTGAATGGGAGGCGTGCTACATCTACAGCCATCCAGGCCATACATACATATATGATTATTATGCACGCATTAACCATGTTTCCGTCTTAGCCATAACATAAGTGTGGGCTATAAACGTTCAATTTGCTGAACGGCCAACAATTACACGCAAAATGTATACTATAAACAAAAATGATTGGAGGGGAAGTTCAAGTTCATGTTGAAGGCCGCGGCAGCAGACCAACAGACAACCAGGCAGACACTTGTTTACAGATCAGGCAACAAAACCACAATAACAACAACAACAACCACAAACAAAAACGTGCTTGGGCATGCGTTTTGTAACTTAATTGAAAAAGTGCGATACACACGCGCCAATATACAACACAAACGCATATACATATGTATAAGCCACAAAGCCAGAGTCAGAGTCACAGTCAAAGTGACCAAAACTGGCGCTCACGCTGACCAACTTCTTGTCCAATTGCGTGTGGCTCGCATGTTCATGAATGTGCGTGTGTGCATGTGTGAATGTGTGCATGTGTCTATGCGTCTGTGTGTGCTATAGCCATAAATTAAACAACTATTCAAGAAAAGCGCCAGCGTTCAATTCATTAGAGTCACAAGTTATGCAACAGCAACAGAAAACGGTCAACGGGCAACTGCAGTCGGCATTTTGTTTGCATACCCTGAAATAGGTATTAAGGGTATAATGGTTTTGTGCTAAAGTATGTCACAGGCAGAAGGAAGCTTCTTCGACCCCATAAAGTATATATATTCTTGATCAACAGCCGAGTCGAGACTCCAGATTTGGAACATAAACGCGGCTTATCCCAGTACTTGTTTGTTTCAAGTTTTCCATTTCCAATATGCCCATGTAGTCGATACGACAAAATCTTGACTTTGGAAATCTTCGACAGGGCGTTTGAGGCATTTAAAGAAATAATGACAATCTGTGAAGTTTTTCTTAAAATCGGTTGAGAAACACCAAAGATGTGGAACATTGAAGTTAAGTCAAGTATGCAGACACACTACAAGATACTTGCTGAGGCGTCAAGCATATGATTCAGGGTATTTTATAGTCGGGATGAGAGCCTTCTTGCTTGCATTTGTTTGATTTTGTTTTTGTTTTTGTCAGTTTTCATCCCAACAGCTTGTTTGGGGGCACCCTGGGAACCGCAATCGAGCCTGCTGGCAAATCGCTCTCGATTGGGATTGTGCCAATGCTTAAGAAATAGAAACACAAGAAAGAAAAAAACAAAACATAAAAAAAATAAGATTTATTAATTGCTCGACAATCGGTTTAATTCATTGGATTAACCGTCGTTTGCCATCGCCATCAACTTGTCCTCGTCGACAATTTTCTTGCATTTTACACGCTTTGCGTGTAGAAATTCAAATTAATTGCCATAAATTAGCAATTGCCTTGCGTTGCGCTTGGCTTCGTTCGCTTTGGCCCGTTTAGGCCATAAGCTACAAACACATACAATTTTTATCTATGGCCTAATGAAGATGGTGCGCCGGAAAGTAAAACTTGCTCAAAAATGCAATTGTTATACATAAAGATCAGATGTCATATATGATTTTGTTTATATGTGATGACTTTTTTCAGACAAACGCCATTGTCTTAGTTCTTAACGAACATTTAGTTAAACTATTTTTATTATATATCTAATTATTATATTTTAAGAACTATAAAGGATATTTTCAATGTACAAGAAGTTTCTATTGATTACTTTACATATTAAAATTTCATTATTAAATATTCCACATTTTAAAAATTATATTTCCTTATTAAAACCACAACTTATATTGTGTTAACAAATCGTTTTAGGCAACGTGGTTAAAATGTTTATAGCAATATCATATTTCTTGAAATGCTTACGACTCCTTTGTGTCGTGGGTGACTCTCCTTCTTGGCAACTACTATGCCACTTGGACACAATGCCTTACCATGTCATTTGATATCGAGATTCACATCGTTTTGACCAAACAACAACAGTTTTAGTTTCTTTTGGGGAGCTTTATTTACTATGATTACAATTCGCTTAGTGTGGCGCGATTAGCGGGTTTTTTGGCGCAGCTGTCGCAATCAGAGTTGGAGCCATGTTCAAGCTGGTCAGTTATTCCGTCAGTCAGTCAGTCAGTCAGTCAGTTGGTCAGTCAATGTGCATGGCAAGTGCCTGGCATACACATGTTCCACACATGTCCAGCTGTACAGTTTGAGAGAGTTCGTATTGGTGCCCAAGCCCACATGCGAGTGGTGCTTGCGAGCTTGCCAAATACGTTATGTTAGATTTATCGCCAGAGTGGAATCGGGACGGGGTTTAAGCATTACAAACATACACAGAAGAAATACAGTCAGTTAGTGCGTTGTTGTTTGGCATTTTGTCATGTCGCTTAAATGCTACAAATTTGCAAACGAACTTTTTTTTCGCTTTTTTTTTATTGTCGCAGCATGAACTTGAACTCATTTTGGTTTTTGGAGCTGAAGCAACAGCAGGAAAAGGAAAAAGGAAAAGTGTTTCAATTCTCACGCTGCCCAGTGAACAATTTAGCACTTCCTAACCAACAAAGCAACCAACCAGCGAACTGTGGCAAATTGATGGTTGATAATTGGTTTAGCAATTGCCAATCAGTGTTCACAGCTGGCCGCAAACTCAGACAAGACAAACTCTGACTAGCTGGCATCATTTCCAGCTATTAAACACAATTCAAAGTAATTTAATGTTGTTGTTCATTGCAGTTGCAGTTGTTGTTGTTTGATCTTGTTGCACCTACTAAATACAACCGACAGTCGACAAGACTTAAATCGACTTTAGGCTACAATCGAATTGGCATCCAGACCAGGGGGAGCCAAAGATTGAGCGCTCAACGCTTCCGTGTTGAAAGTCAACGAGCAGTTGCCCAATCGAGCGTTAACCTGACCAGTACTATTAGCATCTGAGCACTTATTCCTGTTATAGTTGTTGTTGTTGTGGGCGTTAACAATCATTAACAAGCGATAACAATATTCATTTTAAGTTATTTTTCTTCTCATTTTTTTTTGGTGTTGGCCGCGTAAACTTGAGCGCATTTCAATTGTTCAACATTCACTTTTGCAACTGGCCCAAAACAAAACTATATATATATATATGTATATAAATATATATAGTAGGTTCACATCAAATTGCAATTTGTAATGCTTGCGTTTGGCAAATGACTATCCATTTAAATAAGATTAATTAATTCTCCAGTTTAAATGAACAGGCCTCATTTTCCATGCCTCCATGACTCATTTTTTTTGTGTTGGGCGCCAATGCAAATTTAGTCTAAAACCTGCGGGTATCGCACTTTTTGGCCAGGAACAACTAATTGAAAGTTCATTGCGATCTTTTTTTATGCATTTTTTTTTTATTTTTGGTAAAAATGTAAAGCACTCTGGTTACCTGTTGGAGTCCATTGTTGAATGTTGCTATGTTTTTGTTTTTTTCTGTTCGCTTCAGCTCGTAAAGTAATAAAAATAATTTAGTTTTTTCAGCACATTTGAGCCAATCAAAATCTAAACGCCAATAATGAAAAAATCTGATTGAAAAACAACCAACAAATGGTGTAAATATATATGTGCCAGGCAGTTGAGATATGCTGTAAATGTGTAGCATGAAAAAATTACTTGTTATTGCAAATAGAAAACTTTAAGTTTAGTTTCACATAAATTCCAAATTGATTAAAGAAAAACTTTTGATATAAATGTTAAAGTTATTTTTCTAAATGTTTTTAAAGGTTTTCACAGTTTTTATAAAATAATTGATACAAAAAAATAGCTCGTTAATAATGATAGCTAATCTACCTACTTGAAAATATTAACTTTTAAACACATTACAAGAAAACTTGTAAAACTTGATTGTAAAATCACATCAACTTATTATTATTCCTATCTTTTCAAAATGAGAATTGTTTCGTTAAAAGTATACTCGATCTGACCAAACCTTCTATGTTGACGACAGGTTTCTCTTTAATCTTTAGGCCTAGAACACCCTTTAATTGAGTTTTTACAGAGCATACGTTGCTGCCGCTAACAATGTAGATTTTCGAATACTTTTTGTTGCTTTTGTCCAGTTGTGTTTTATTTTGTTTTTATAGGTTTTTTATGCGCTGGCACGGGCACGGGCACAGGCACGGACACGCTCACATGTTGCTGCATTTAATCATTGTTTGTGGGTGGGTGGGTTTTCGCATGAGCCGCCGTTGGGCAACAATTTGAGAGTAGTTGTTGTTATTCTTGTTTGTTGGCATGTTTGCTACCAAGCGCCGCCCAATTACGAAATCATATCTAAGGTCATTTGTACAACTAATTTGTTGTGGTTTCGATATAGGGGTTGCGGGGGGTTGAAGGGTTGCAGAAGGAATGGTGGATAGCTGTCATGTGGAATTTTTTGGAAATTCAATACAAAAAATTAGTTTTGTTCTCATGTCAAACAAATTAACTTCCATTAGCTTGCTGCACGGTTTTTGAGTGCGGTTTCCTTGCGGCTAGCCACAAGCAACAACAACAACAACAAAGTGCGGCCTAATTAATTTAATTTGCTTAAACGATCACCTTTCAAAAGTTGGCAAAAAACAATCACAGATTTGGAGTTGTCGTCCAAAACTATGCGAAGAATGCCCAAATGCAAATCAGTTTGTCTGGTAATGTGTGGAAACGCTGCCTCCGGTTGCAGCTGGCAACATTTTGACGGCTAACATGTGTAGCATGCCACAATGGACACTAGGCATCCAGGCTGTGGCAACAACAGTTAGAGAAACGTTTCTAAAAGTATTTGTAATCAAAGTTTAAATTTAGATTTAGGAATCTTTTTTACGCTAAAGCAAAAATGAAAATCTTACATCAATCTAACATATTGAACAACAAATTTCCCACAATAGATTATCTCTTTGTTTAAGCAATTTTAAACTAGTTCTTAAAGCTAAATCATCAACTTCTGATCAAGTTAAGTCAGTTTTATATATATTCTCAGGCACTTTAGCTTGTGACTTACACAATTATTTTGCACAGTGTACATACACAGCTGCCTTGTTAAATACTTATTTCCTTTCCTTACTTGGATATCAAAACTTAATTGTCTATTTATATTTGTTGTTGTTGCTTATAGCGAATCAAAAGTTTTGCCGGCTTCTCATGATAACTTTAAGCTCCAATCTACCTGGCTTAAAGCCAAGCATTTTGACAGCCGATCGCCTGCCAAATACTCCCACACCGCAAAGGTGCTATAATTCGTTGTTAATCGCTTTTGCAAGCGTTTAACTTCGTTTGAATTGGACATAACTATCGTTTAGATTTAATCGCCTTGAAAAGAAGCAATCCTGATCTTCTGCGCCTCTACGGGCAATAGTTGGCGAGTCTGTGACTCGGAAGACAACGACAACAAAACACGCAACAACAACAACAAGCATGAATTAATTAAAACCATTTTCACAAGTTGTCGAGACTTTAAAGTCTAGACGTTGCCAACTGGTCGACTTGTTTGCATATTTTTATACCCTGCACCCATTGAGAGTGGGTAAAAAGGGTATAATGGTTTTGTGCCAAAGTTTGTAACAGGCAGAAGAAAGCATCTCCGACCCCATAAAGTATATATATTCTTGATCAGAATAAATAGCCGAGTCGATAAAGCCTTGTCCGTCTGTTGGATTTAGGGTATCGTCTAGTCGGGATTTCTCGATTTGATTATTTAGTTTCAAGACATTTTCTTTTTGTTGTTGCTATTGTCAGTATGCATATTTTTGCTAATAGCAATTAGCGTTCTTGTTGTCGTTGTTGTTGCTGTTGCTGTTGCTGTTCTCTTGTTACAGCTGCTTGTATTTAGCTGTTTTTTTCCCCCTTTTCTGATGGCTATTTTATGTGTAGGGTGCTTGTAAACTATTAAATCAACAACCAAAATTCTGTTGGCTTGTTAAATTAGCATGCCAAGAAACTAGGCAAAAAAATCAAATTACCAATATTGCACATACGCCCTGTAGTGCAATGGCGATTTCATATATTGCAGGCGCGGCCCATTAAGCAATTAATGAAGCAAAAAATGCATTCAAAGCACCCCCAAAGTAACTGAAAGCAATAATTACAAATCCGATTAATAACAAACTGCTGCACAAATTTCCAATAAATATGCATTAGGATGATGACGATGATGATGTGCAGCTTTTTGGTTTGCAAAACTTGTTCTATTAAGTCGAATGTGCTTTGTGCTTTGTGCCCTGTGATTAGTGTCCAGTTTGGCTTATAAATAAGACATTAAGCACAACAACACCTACAACATTGAACACTCTGTGCAACAACTAGTATATAGTTGCCAGTGTTCACAATTGAATGGAAAAACAATAAATTCAAGCGCCTCAACGGACAGCCTGCACTTTTGTTTGTCTGAGCCAATTTGCACAGCATGCTGCATTGGGTCCATTGATGAATGCCGCTGCAACAACAACAATATTCGTTGCTCCTTAACGAGCTTCAACTGAATGCTTATCACTGCATTAGATCGTTGCATGCGAATTGGGTCAGAGCTTTGTGTGAAATTGAAATTGGAATTGGAAACTCGGGCTTTTGAGTTTTATGCAATCATTGCTAATTATACATATCGCTCTGCATATGAAATATATATGTGGCCAAAGAACCTTAGCCAGGCTATTGGCCACTTGCAAACTTGGCTCGTGCTCGACTCAAGTACACTCGACTGGCATTCTATGGTACGTTTGCTGTCGCTGTCGCTGCTGCTGGCTTAATTGTTTTTGTTTTTTTTTCATATAGCTTAGCTACGCTTTGGCAATGACACACATTTCAATTGTTTAATCGTTTTGACCGTATTTACCTACCAACAACTTAACCATATCAATTGTCTATTCTCTGTTTCTCTCTCACGATTTTTACATGCAGTTAGTCACCATCGCTGCTCTGTGTTTGTGCCTGGCTTTTGCTGCCGGCCAGCAATACTTTCTAGGACAGTTTCCCAGCCGCTCCCGTTTCGCCTATGATCCTCTGGCGCTGGCACAGCCTTCAGCAGCGCAGGTGCGCGATCCACGCCAGAACAGAGGTAATTACACACACACACATACAGTTAAACTTCTCTAAAAGTAAAACCAATATCCAGTTTCAGTTAGAGAAGTTTAACTGTACACATCTCAACTTTTTATATTGAAATACTCGATTTTGTTCTTTTTGTGTATTTCTTTTTTGTTGCAGGACCCGTTGTCTTCCCACCCTCGCCACCAGATGCAATTGAGGAATCGAGCGGTGTTGTTGTTGGCGCCTCCGGTTTCGGTTTCGTGCCACCCCAACAAAGTAATACATTCATACGCTCGGTCTCTAGTAGAACCTAGGCCATTGTCAAGTCACACACAAGCAAAAGCACAAGCACATACACTTACACACATACACACACACACACTCACACACACAGTCACATACAAAGCTTTATTAGTGCAATTAAAGTAGTGTTTAGATTTGAAGTCAAGTTGTTGTTGTATTTGAATTGTTAAAAAATTATATTAACTTACCCTTCAAACAACGTCCAATTCACAGGCACAATCTTTGGTTAACTACACACACACACACACACATACACACAGCCATAAACACACACACACACATGCACATGCACACATGCTTACAGCATTGCCAATGCCAAAATGCAGGGCCGGAAACGGAAATGCGCGTCACAGTTATTTGCAATTCAACTTCTAATTAAGCACCCAAGCACCGTCACAATCCCCACAACCCCCCCTCCCCCCCACACACACACACAGACACACACGCAGCGCAACACAAAAGCTAACATTACAACAAAATAATTAGTGTGTAATAATTAAATTGTTTATTAGTTATGATTATGTAGTTTAATTATTGTTATCTAATTGCAAACACACATTCATTAATATATTATTATTATTATTATTTTGCTTTTTATTCAACATTTTTTTATGTTTGTTTGATTTGATTTCATTTTGGCAGATTTGTAACATTCTTATGATTTGATTTGATTTGTAACTTGAAATATTATTATTTTTTATTTTTAGTTGAAAACAAACTAAATTTTAAATAAACAAAAATCCTTTTTTATACATATCTTGATTTATTTATTTTTTTATTATTATTTTTACACCGTTTATTGGCCGAAAAAAAACTTTGTTTGTTTGTAATAATTATGTAGTAGTATGTTTATTTTTGTTTTTTGTTTATAGTTTTATTATGCAAATGCACTATATTGGCTTTATCGTTATGTTTCTCATGATTTCTTGTAGCTATTATTGTAAGTGCACACAAAACAAGCGTCTAATTATCGAAGCCAGCTTTGAAGTGCAGCGACACATCGATCGAAATGGTACAAAAACAAATCTAACGACGTGGCCTACACTCTTTACTCTTTGCTCTTAACTCTTCACTTTGACTTTTTTGGTAAAAGAATGTGGGCTAAGCATTAAAAAAGATGGAAGGGAAATTTGAAGCATTAGGCATATTCATTGAACGATGTTGCTTTTGGAATCTGGCAAAACCAGAATGTGTTTGCTGGGCATTATCTTTTGTATCTGACGATTAGTAGATCGATATGATAATGATAACGGATACTTGTGGTATTTAAACAATGCTTTCTGTTCAATTGAAACATGGGCCAAAACCCGATTATCTTGAAGCTCAAACAAGTTTGGGAGTATTTCGTACAGCACACGACTCAAAATAAGGTTTATCCCACAATGAAATGTCATATTTTATGGTTACGCAAAGCTTTTTAAAACAATTCAATTGACATGTACACAAATTAATCATTTATGAACTCAATTTGTATGAACCATTCAAACATAGTTCAAACAGTTTTTAATTGTTTAATTTCAAAGCAATGTTGTTATTAAATCAGTTGTCTTTGAGATATAAATTATATGGGCTAGACAACAGGTATCAAACAGTTTTATTACTGCTATATTCTGCATACTTAATCTGCATTAAATCGGTCTTAACTACAGTTATACGCATATATTTAACTTGCTTCATTTACAAGAGAAGCGTTTTAATCTCTTCTTATCGTCTATGGATGCCAACCACGTTTGCGTTCTCTTTTCTTAATTGCTATTTTTTTTAGCTCTTTCTCTCTTTAGTCGAAATTTTTATTATCCTCCTAAAGGCAAGCCAAGCAACTTATGAACACTAAAGTACCTCACTCTAAAAGGCAACTAGCAACTATAAACCATGAACCATTTTAACGACTAGCAAATGTTTCGGCCCCAAGCAATGCCGGCAACAACAGCAGTAACAGCAGCAACAGCAGGTGCTGCAGCAGCAATCAAGACTTAAGACCCATATGGCAATAAGTGCTGCCTGTCTATAAGCTCAATAAGCGCACACACACACACACATATAGACATTTGCATAAAAACAGAAAGAGAGAGAGAGAGAGACATAGATAGAGAGAGAGAGAAGGATATATAGACTCAATGATATAGGGGACTAATGCTTTGCAAAATATGTTTGTAGTTTGCATTTTTTTATTTATTTTTCATACCCTGCAACCGAAGGTGCTAAGGTTAGGGTATGTTAAAGTTAAAGTCAATATCACAAATTGATCTTTTGAATAGCACTTTTTAAAGTAAGAACTATGTCAAAGCTTATCTTTATATGTAACATTTTAAGACAAGAAATATACAAAAAGATAGATCATGCTTCAGACCTTATTAACAGGGTATCTTTAAGTCAAAAACATTCTTTTCCGATATGTTTTCATTGTGGTTTTGATTTTTTTTTGCATATCATTGCAGAGGCATACAAATTTTAGGAAAAACGAAATGGAGCAAGATTTATTTTATTTTTTTTGAGGTTTTTTTCGTATTATTTTATACTGAGCCTACTGTGCCGATTGACACAAAAATGCAAAGAGTAGGCCAGTTGGCCAGAAAGACCGAGGATTTGGACTTACTCAGTACACAAATGCTGCGAAAGACATTTCACAATGAGCAAGCGAACAAAACGAACAAAACGAACAAACAAACGAACGACACTAAGTTGAGATAATTTTTACAATTTGACAATTTATGCACGATTGGCGACTGTTTGGCCTGTTAGCCAAAGTAGCTGCCGCATGACCCGATACCATATTGCCAACCAACAGTTAACAGCCAAATGGCCATTGTGTAATTAATTTTGCCAGCCAAAAGTTCTCTTTACGATACCGATACACACACACATTCGCAACAATAAGTTACGCAGCGCGCAATGCGATACTTCCTGATGAGGACTGCCTGTGGCTGTGGCGGCTGTGGAAAGTGCAACCAAACAGTACATATGCCCCCCCCCCCCCCCTAGATTAATGGTCAATTGCTCTGTGCCCATAAAAATGACGTAAAAGCCACAATTGTTGCATAGTAACGGTTGCAGCAGCAGCGAATGTGAGCAATTGGTTGCCACCCGCTCCAATGAAAGTATTCAATACACAGGGAGAAACACGCAAGAAGGCTCTAGTCGTGAAATCCCGACTACCCTGAACCCTACACGCGTACAGTCAGTGCTTGCAAGTATGTGTGTTTTTCACATATCTCCGGTGTTTCTCAGGGGCTTTTAATAAAAATTTAACAGATTGTCATTATTTTGTCTTATGTTTTAAACGCCGTCTCAAAGTTTAACAAATTCAAGATATTGTTGTTATCGATCACATGTGTATATCGGAAACGGGAAAATTAATTGAAAATTTCAAACAAACATGTAGTGCCTAGGGATTGGCGAGCTTATCTTCTAATTCTGGAGTCTTTAGCTCTTATATGGCTGACATGGCTATATCGACTCGGCTGTTGATGCTGATCAAGAATATATATACTTTATGGGGTCGGAGATGCTTCCTTCTGCCTGTTACATACATTTGCAGAAAAACATTATACCCTTTTTACCCATTTCTAATGGGTTCAGGGTATAAAAAGGGTCAGGAATTTTTGCTAAAACAATTTGGGGTACATATCTTGTTACTAGGGTCACTGTTAATATCAAAAAAAAAGTTTCCAAGTTGTTACATAACGAGTTTTATTTTCGAGAGAACTTGGGACTGGTGTCTAATGTGGCCAATAACGAAACTGGCATTCTAAACTGGCCCAAACAAACACTTGACTCGAAGCAATGGTATAAAAAATTGACGTTGTGATTGACGAAGCGCTTGGCCTTCGACATGTGTCGGCTTTGGCCAGTTGACGCCCACACTTGGAATTTATAACAGTTGGCAGGCAGGCAGTCAGCGGTAGCAACAACAATACTAACACCACTAATCTCAAGTGCACCCGCCCAAGACTAACATTATTAATTGTAAATTGTTATTGCATTCGCACTCGTAATAATGCCAAGTACAAAATGACCGCCAAATATTCAATTGACAATGCCTCTATTCGTTTTTCGTTTCTCGTTTTTCGATTTCGTTTGTTTTGCTGTTTTACTTCTTCACACTCTTTTCACAGCGGTGGGAGCTGTGGCAGCGGCAGCCGGCGGCGTCGATCCAACATATTTCAGTACAACATTTCAAACGCCCGACACATCGTATGCAACATTCAACTATTTTAGCAATCCATATGCTAGTACGCGATACACATACTTCTGAGACGCGGTTACGTTCCCGTTCCCGATCCCGTTCCCGATCCCGGGTTGTGTTCCAGGAGGCGAGTCGAGTCGAGTCCAAGAGTCGAGTCATGTGTAAGTAGTAGTCAGTTAATGAGGCGCCTAGGCAAAAAAAAAATACATATATATATATCTAATGCTGTTGTAAATAAATATGTAAAATATGCAATTTTTGTTTAACTTGTGTTTTGTGCGTCGTTGTCGTCGTTGTTCGTTGTTGTTCGTCGTCGTGCACTCAACTGTGCAACATAATACTATGTATATGTATGCTGTTGCAATTGTTTAAATATATGCACAGCAAGCAAAAGACTCAGGAAACGAACTTGAAAGCGCGCAAGCGTTAAGCAAACAAATAAATCAATTGAGTTATCACTGTACTGTGAAGCTCTTTCTCTCTGACTGTTCAGCCTACACTAACAAAAAAATAAATTAATACACAATCCAAGAAGTTTGTTTATTTAACTGGTTTTTGACTTACTTTAAATCTTAGCAATAAATTTTTAACGTTTAGTAATTAAGAAAGAAAAAAATTCCTTTTTCTTTAAAATTGCTTAACAAAAGTAAAACGGCTCAGAAATATTTTTTGAAGGTGCATTTTTAAAACTCAGGCTCGATTCTAAACTATAAAGTAGATTTTATTAAACCTTAAGTACAACACTTATAATTTAAGGGGATTTTATTTCTATGGATTTTATTATAAATAAATTTATAGCAAATTTTGAAAACGTCAAAATATGAGTTTAATGTTTTTTTTAACTTTATTTAAGTAAAAACTTTTTAGTGTTCAAAATAAAAAATCTTAAATTTCAGAGAAATTCTTTTTCCTTGTGTGAAATTGCATAATGACGAACTTTTAATGTATACCTGAAATTGGATCCATGCGATGCTTATCGTTTGACAAAACGACAAACGCCAACGCTAAACAGTAGCTATAACTATATAGCTAAAGTTGGGCCATTGGAGTGTGATACGCGTCATTGTGGCTATAGGCTTTGGAATGTTTATTTGTTTGCTTGTCGTTTTTACTGTTGTTGCTGTTGCCAATTGCAAAGAAATCTGTGCAAGCGTTTGCCTTTTGCATTTAACAACAGCACAACAGACATGTCGCATGCATGCTGTCGTTATTGTTGCTGTTGTTGCTACTTGCCATTGTATGGTAAATTACGTAGACGCCTATGGTATGGGGCAAGCCGGTGTGGCAGCGGTGTTAATTTCCATTGACACTGAGACTGGGACACATTGAGGCAGTGGCTAGCAGCAAGCGTCAAATGGCAAATAAAGCACCCAATTTTTTTTATTATATTTCTTTATTTATGCGAGAAGTTGCAGAGCACTGAGACAAAAATATGAAAAAAAGCAACAATTCTTGCACAACAATGCAACAAACAAAGCCACAACAGATCATTAGTGGTTGTTGTTGTGGTTGTGGTGCAGGCGGCATGATTCACAGCGCCACCACTAAGTGCAACTGCAACAGCAATGAAATTTTATTTCAAACTCGGCTGGTCAACAAAATGTAGATGGTTTGGCCCAGACTTGTCATAATTTGTATTAAGTGCAACCAACAACGATAAGAGGCCAATCGCAATCAACGATTGCCAATTGGCAGCCATCGCGCCGTTGATAACCTTGTTGACCGCAAGAATTTTCAATATATAATGACAATTTGTTGAATGCTTGAATACGAGATCAATTTATGTGTTGTCGCCGCGGGCAATAATTGAAACCATAAGCGTGTCCCACATATATTTAATGGTCTTGTATGCATGACGACAAACAAACAATACATAAAAAAAAATAATAATAATAGTTGCAACAAAATTTAAAGCTCAGTTAAAATTAGCCCTACTCCAGTCTTGGTCTATTTATTTCAGTTTTAGATTGGTTGTCATGCTACGTTTTTAATTAGCTTTGATTCATGACTCACAATTTGTCAGCAAACAGACTCAATCACACATAAGTACACACCTTTCAGAGTGTTTCGTCTGGCAAATCCTGTGCAGAAATCACGTACACCAAAAGCCGATCTGACCTTCAGTATGTTTGCATTAATTGATTTGTTTCTTAATTCCGGTTTCGCTTTGATTATTAGCACATACCGAAAAGTTTAAAGACCCTTTCAAAACGATCGCAATTCTGTATAGTATAATTAATATCATTTGCATTGTCTGGTTTTTTTTAATTGTTCTTCAAACGTTGCCTTTCTAAGCATAAATACAGGTTTCTGTTCTCTTATCAGATAGTCAAAAAGCCGTTACTACATTATGTCCATGTTAGTCAACACTTAACATGAAAACTTATCGATAGTCTTATCAGACCTTCATGATACGTTGGCAGTCTTAATAAAAAAAAACTATCGGCAACACACCACACCGTACGCGAATTTTCTAGACCAAAGAAACGAAAAATTTTATCAAAGTATAAAAAATAATCATGGAGCAATGCTATAATAGGGGTTGCGGCCAACTCTTCGATCCAGTCACCAATTCTGATGGTAAGTTAAATGCACAACAACCACTTATTTTCACAATATAACAGCAAAATCTTTTTTGTGCACAGATTCATGCCGGCACCATCCAGGTGCTCCGTTTTTTCACGATGCCTACAAGGGCTGGTCATGCTGCAACAAAAAATCGGTCGATTTTACAGAGTTTCTTAACATTAAAGGCTGCACCTTGGCGAAGCACTCAAATATAAAGCCACCCGAACCGGAGAAGCAGGCCAAGGATGACGATCTGCCGGTGGAAGTCGAAGTGCGCGCTCCAATAAAAGAAGCGCTGCCAAGACCAGCCATAGAAACGCCGTTAACGGTATTGCAACCAACAGTGGCGCCTGCCCTAAAGGAAACCATTGATGCATTGGAAAGCAGCCCAGTTGCACCGCCAGTTGCAGCTACAGCTTCCGACAAGTAATCAAATTGTTGTTATTATTGTTGTATTAATTAAACGATTCACATTTTTTCCACAGTGGAGTTGCGGTGGGAACCAGCTGCAAAAACAATGGCTGTACTTACTCATATACGGACACAAGCAGTGACTACGGTGAGTGCACCTATCATCCCGGTGTACCCATATTTCATGAAGGGCTGAAGTTTTGGTCGTGCTGCCAGAAGCGTACCTCGGACTTTGCGCAATTCATGGCCCAAAAGGGCTGTGTTTATGGTCAACATAAGTTTGTTAAAGACGTGAGTGACAGCGTAATATATCATAAATCATATAATAATTGATTGTTTCATTGCAGGATGAAGACAAAAAAGTTGTTCAATGCCGTTACGATTGGCATCAGACGGCTACGAATGTTGTTGTTGCAGTCTACGCGAAGAAATATCATTACGCTCAGAGTTTGGTTGAAGTAAATCCGATAAGGCTGCATATAATGCTGGTCTTTCCTGAACAGGAAAATGCCAAGTTTGACCTAGACGTAGAATTGCGTGGTGTAAGCATATAGAATAATTGTTCATTTATCCATTTTTCTCAAGCATTATTCTTCTACTTTAGATTATTAATGTGCAAAAAGCATCGGTGCAGATGTATGGCACCAAGGTTGAGATAACACTGCCAAAGCTCGAGCCGGGCTCATGGTCAAATCTGAACTTTCCAAGAGAGTCTCTGCCAGCTGCAACGAAAAGCTCAGCTCCAATCAAGCCAAATGACGACGAAAGTGAAGATGAGTTCTTTGACTTGGACGATATCGAACCTGTTCACAGCCACGGAATTAGGTTATCGGAAATGAGTATGCAAAAACCGAATGGATTGGATTGATACCCAACGCTAGCATTTTATTTGTAACACTAAGTAATATACCTTACTGTGTTAATCGCTGATTTTGTTAATAACAATAGACACAAGAATGCCTTATACACCTCGAATTTATAATATCGCAGTACACAGTCTAATCATCGTCGTCATCGGCGCCGGGTACCCAATCCTCGTCGTCGTCATCATCCAAATTAAGATCGCCAATATCTTGAAATAATGTCTCATCGATTTTAACATTCTCAATATTCTCACCGGCCTCCAACAGAAACTTGATGTCTGAATCATTCAGTGTGTTGTCGCACATGAACAGCTCCCGGCCCGTCAGCTTCTTGCAATCATTGTTCTTTTCCCGTTTGGCTGCAATACCCGTGCTCTCCTCGAAATCCAGTTTCCATTTCATAAATGTTTCGACAGTGACACGCGTGCCTTCGAATTTTTTTCGTTCCGCCTCCTCGACTTCTTGCACTTTGCGCGCTCGCTCGTCCTCCTCGCGTTTTTTATGCTCGTCCCATTGCACGTTCAGCCATTCTTGGCCACTGCTTACCAACGAAAATATCATCTCCATGCCAATGTTTTCCTCAATAGTTAAGCGTAGGTGTTCCAGCAACTGTGATTCAAAAGTCTCTTCAAAATTTTCGGCCTCCTCGATTTCCACAAGCGGTGCCTCATCCGGATATTTGGCTGTATAAGTGAACACTAGCTTACACGCCAAACCTTTTTCACCATCTCCGGCTGAATCCGCATAATATTCCTCTGTGGCTATCGGAATCTGAAATTTGTGAAAAGGCTCCGTTTCTAGAACTGCAATGGAATGAGAAGTTTTTGAATTCCAGTGTTTTGTTAAATGAACAAGACGAGCCTATTAAGTTACCGTCCATTTCTCCACAATATATGGAGTCGAGAGCTTCAACTTCATTGAACTGATCTTCTTTGTAGTTGCGGCTCATTGTAATATTTTCTAACTAATTTACAAAATAATAAAAATGCCAGCGATGCCGACTCTGACTCTGGTACCGCTTTGAGGTTATTTGTTAAGGTGACCTAGCAACGTTCAGACAGTATGATCGCTCAAATCAACAAATGTAGGCAGCTGTGCAAATTCGTTAATTCATTTCAATCAAAACAATACAAAACATAAACACAAAAACGTTCACAGTCGACTAGTGTGAACACCCCAGATACGCAATAATACTTCATCCTGTCATACAGCTTGAACGTGTCATGTACATAAATTAGTGTTGCCAGATGGTTAATAAATTCAGGGCTGCAACATACATTTAGCCACTTAAATAAGCTGCAAAATATCTTTATAAAATTATTTTTTTTCAATGGTGTTGGTGAAATAGATTGTACATTTGATTTTGTACATTAAATGGTTTATTTTTGGATTCTTGGTTGTTGATCATTTTACAGCTTATGGTTTCTTATTAATAATAATTAACTGTTGACCTAAAAACAAGTTATATGTAATTATGTTGGGTAAAAAACATTTTATCTATATTAATCAACAGGTTGACCCGCAACAAATTTTTGGAAGTCCTTATAAGCTAATGCTCTGGTGATTCCAATCTGAAAATACAAAAAAATTTGTCTTAGTAAACTTTAAATTTAAAACTTAAATGTAAACATTCATACTTATGGACTGTTATTAATGGATTCGCATCGACTTTAGTGTCTTGCGGAGTAAGAAAACAAAACTGCCGGTTTGGGAAATCGACGCCCTCTTGAATTAGCAGTTTCGTAATGAAAGTCCTGTTAATCTCGTCCTATAAGTAATTGACATTCAATAAGTTGTAAGCAAATTAGGACATGCAATATACTTACTGTAAATACGTCATATTCATCTAAGAAATAAAATGGATGCTCGGAAATACTCCAAAGGCCTTTAAGTAACGCCACAGTTGTAAATGACCTTTCACCACCGGACAAACTTCTTACATTTGATGTCATATTACCACTGGGTGGAAAAACACTGATCTCCAGAGTCTTTTCGTTAAAGTTGGGAACCAGATTGCCCGAAAATTGGCGACACTTTAGTGCAGCCTTTTGTAAATAAATGATAAGAATTGGATATACTGGAAACACAAGTTAAAATAGTTGACAATTTTACCTTAAAGTAAAACAAAATGATGGAGAAGAAGTGAGATCGTGAACGCTGAAATGCCTGTGCCCGAGAATGAAATGCATTGCCCAAATGCTTTATTATGCCTGAAAGACTTTCCATATTAGACGTCGCATTTTCAAGATCTGTACGCAATGATTTCAAATTCTGCTGAACCTCTTTGACGTTTATATTTTTCGATTCGTAATGCTTTATCTTGGCTTGATACCGACTTATTGTATCGCGAATTTTTTCTTCAGATGCGTTTGTGGCAATAAAGTCGCCAGACTTTTGTGCAGCATGTCTTTCTTTTTCTAAATCCTTTTCCAAAGCTTTTTTGTCTTTGCGCATTGATTGCAGCAGCTCGTTGGTTTGCTTGTACCGCCTTTGGTTTTCTTCAAAATTACGATCTAGATCTCGCAATTTTCTTTGTACTTCCTGGGTCGCCGATTCGACTTCATTGACTTTATTATTAATTCCATCGAGTATCTTTTGTTCATTTATAGCCTCTTCTTGAGTCTTAGCTTTACGTTCGTTAAGATCACGCAGTTGATTTTCATAGGTCTCACGCTCCTCTTTATATTTCTCAATCTTTTTACTGCTGCTGGTCAAGTGAGATTCCTGAAAATACAAATACATTTTTTTTTTTAATAATTGAATGATCTTAAGAGTCGAGCCAACTTACAAGCACATCAAGGGCAGGCAATTCGCGGTATTCAAAATTCTCGATGTCCATAATATCTTGTATTGCTTTTGTGTTTTCAGTGTAATGAGCATCGATCGTTTTATTCTTTGTGTTTATCTCCTGAACTATGCTGTCTAATTTATGCTTAGCCGTATTATACTGTGGCTGAATTATTGCCTCTTGCTCCTTGAGACTACTCTGTTCCGTTTGCAGTTGACGAATACGGTCATCCACATTGACCTGAATAAAGCGAGCGGGTGAGATCTTAATCGAGTACATGGCATAGTTAGGGGATGGACAGTATTCTAGCCCCAAGCTGGGCACCAGTATTCGCGACAGATTGGGTGGCACGTTTTCCGAATTCGAGGTAAGCGCTTCTGCCGTCTCCTTGGATTCGGTCACTAACACCGTCTCAATGCGGATCGTATCAATGAGGTAGTTCATAACGACAGGATCATCACATCTACAATTAAAAACAAGTTGGTAAATAAAATGAAGTCAAATTCGTATAATAATCAAAACTTACTTTATTAAATCCATTAGAACGGCGGTATTTGAAGATCTGCACTGCACTTTGTACTTTGATACATTGTAAACCTGATTCGTAAACGCACTGGTAATGATATTAGGTATATTACCCCCTGCATACGCTTTTTGCAATTGTGCCCTTAACGATATTCGATCTTTATCCGAGCTGACAATATACGAGCGCAGACAATGAGATAATTGATTCTCGATTAGATCTCGATACTTGGGATCCGGTACAGATATGTACATGCCGATGGGTCCACGTGGCTTATTGTGAGCATTACTACCACTGTACTGGACACTTAGCGCATTTGCAATTTGCACCGCATGTCCGCCATAAACAGACATTGTGTTGGACTTGTTGCGTGCCAGTGATTCCATTTCGTATTGAAGGTTTTCTGAAAATATTACAAATTGCATTGACTTCTTTGATTTTATTTAAAGACTTTTTTGAACGTACGCTCAGATTTACGCAGTTTGCTTAGCTCGTTCCTTACGGACTCGACTTGCTCTTTGGCACATGGTATTTCTCTCTGCATATCGTTCTGTTCGTCACGCAACCTGGCAATTAGCTGTTTACGATCGGCTACCGTCTCCTTGAGCGTGGCCAGTTTGGCAACATTCTCTTCTCGAAGTCTCTTTACTTCAGTATAGTCGGCTTGGTAGTTTTTCATATGGTTTTGACAACCCTCATGTGTTGTTTGCTCCTCCTTTATCCGTCTCTCTACATTCTTAATGCCAGACATTGAAGAAGTAATTTTGAATTGGCATTCCTGCAAATTTGCCTTAACGGATCTTAGCCTTGCGCTTTCCGATTCGTAACGTTCCATGATTCGCGACTTTACTTCACCAAATTGTCTATAGGTACGTAATTATTTTCAAATATGTTATACGCTATACGCTATTGCCTTACTTACTTGAGCTGTTCGGATAAAGCCTCTTGTGTGCTGTCCTTTTGCGTTGTCTTCTGTGAAAGGTCAGAGTTCTTTTGGTCAACTATTTCAATTGTGTGCTCCATTTTAGCAAGATCTTCCTGAATTTTGGTTACTTTTAACCAAGCCAGCATGGTTGTAGCCTCTTTCAATAGTTTCTAAAATGATGCATATTTTAAAATCCCCTTCGACCAAACAAAACGGTCTGCCTTACCGCAAGTGCCTCCTTGTCCTTTCCAATGTTCAACTTTTCCTCCTCTTCGCGACACTTTCGCTTTAAGGAGTCATTTTTCTGAACGGTACAAATATTGGCATTAATTTAAGAGCAAAGGTTATTCGCAAAATATTTACCATCTGTGACAATTCCAAGTCATGAAGAGATTGTCGCCGCAGCTCATGGCATTGCTTTAAACTGTCTGAACATAAATCCAGCTGTGTTGCCTTCATTACCAATCTATAGTTCGAGACTGGCTCAAGGCTATTGATATGTGATGACATATGAAATTGAAACTGAAATTCAGGTAAACACTCACTCTTTAAGAAATTCCCGTGAAGCTTCCTGATTGAGCACATATATCGGATTCTGCACAAGTATGCCGAAGCTGAGAATCATACGTCGTACTTCATCTAGTTTCTTTGAAACGCTTTGCTTTCGAGCATTCTTTAACTCATACGTAGATGACGATAGACGGATGTGGCGTACGACCGTAAGATGTGGTCCATAAGACTCGAACTTGAACGGTCGCAAACCCTCATTGCATAGGGTTAGTTCGATGGTTGCGCTTGTCTCACCGTTCTTAATTAGCTCTGAATCAATAACAAAATTATTTCTTATAATTGTTTATACTGCGGCTGCTTTAAAAAAGAATACTTACTCTGTATGCTGCTTGCTCGGCTCGTGCTACGAGCGTTGCCAGCAAGTCCTAACGCTAGCGCAGTAATAACTGCACTTTTGCCGCTTCCATTACTACCAACGAGAAAATTGATATTTGGTCCGAACTCAATGTACAAATTCGAGTGGCACATAAAATTCTTTAAACGTACGGACATAATTTTTCCACAACGCCCGAATGGGTTTTGAAATCCAAGCCCAGCCTGTAAATAAAGTTTAGTTATTACATTTTCAACCATATTTTTCATTATGATTTACCGTTGGAGTTGCAATTGAAGTTTGCAAATTTGTTGCATTTGCGTTAGCTGTTGCGCGATAATGAGCGGCGCGTGATGTAGATGCCTCGACTACCATTTCATCACCCATAGGCGTCGATTCAATACTTTGCCTGGATTTCTTATTTTGGGGTGAAGAATTTGAATCGTCGCTGTCAGAGTTAACTGACACTTGATTCTTTCGATGTCTACTGCGCACCATTTTGTCTTTTTTTTTAAATATATAATAGAAAACAGTACACAAGATTCACGAAATTAATTTCTGTTTACATACAAAATGCGCGGGTATTTTTGTTTACCACATAGTGTGTTGCGTTCTTTAGTTGCAAATTATAAATTGAATTAACAAAGTTGTCTTTTTACTTACACGATATTATTTAAGCTGATAATTATTGTTGTTTGTGGGTATTTAATGCAAGCTTTATATTATTTTAATACGCAAATTGTATTTAGCAACAACGAAAACATTGCATTTCGTGATGTTAGTGTGACCAACTTTGAATATGCTGATAATGAATAAGTCCGTTCATTATCGGCAATAAGCGAAAATTCATTAAATTTGTATCGATACATTCATGACTCTATATCGGTATTTTATATGTAGCTGAACTTAATTCGCAAGCGACTCCAGCTGCCTAATCCAAAATGTTTTTAGCAACACATCCAACTCAAAAATAAAATGAAATATATCCTTAAAACGCTTTGGTGACATATGCAACTGATTTCACCATGTCTGACTCAGATGACGATTGGTTTAACACAGATGAAAACAAGTTAGAGCAAAACCTGGAGCAACAGATAAAGCTAAAAGTAGCAAATGAACCGCACGAAGAGCGCATTGACTACTGCAGCAAACTTGGTAAGCAAACGTGAACAAAATTAAACTGATCAGTATATATATAGAGTACTTATTATATATATTTCAACAGATGATTATGACGAGCCAATTTTTGCTGATGACAGCGCACCGGGCCGCTTCACAACCGGCGAGCTAGCAAATGCTCTGAAAATGCCACCATTAGAAATGTTTCTCTATTTTATGGCAGGGCGTCGTGATCTTCTTGTTGATCAGTTGAAGGCCAGCGATTCGCCTAATCGATTATCAAAATATGTCCAAGTTCTAACGTTACTGGGCCAGTTGGAAATGGGCGGTTTCAATGAGCAGCTGCTCTCTGCGTTTGCCAACCAACCAGTTCTAATGGATCTCCTAAACCGCTTTGCCCTTAAAATACTCTCGCCCTCATTTAAAGGTATTTTGGATGGGGACACCGAGCTAACGTTGCAGAACATGTTTTGGTTATTGATACGTGCGCACAAACTAGGTGTACTTAAAGAGACGGGGTACAATGCAATTGATCACTTTAAACGGTTAATCGATAACTGTTCGCAGCGTGGGAAATTGAAGCAGACGACTTGTGTTGAATTTGCAAATGCTATCGAGGGGCTGCCAGCCATTGAAAATCATGTAAAGAACGAAATCTATCCCCAGCTCGACGATTTACTGCGACCAGAAATAAAAAGGCTGATTCCACCTGCTGCACCTGGCAATGTGTCGGCATACATTAACTGGCAGCGTCTGCAGCTATGTGAAGACTTTTTGCAGCCACTGCGTGAATTTGTACAACGCCTGCGCGTCCAAAGCAATATCGATGCTCTTGTGGAACAGAATCTAGTTTTGCCGCACACGCAGCTTGTGCTCAGTAAGGAAACTTCCAAAGCCCTAATATTAATGGACTCAATGCAGGCAAAACGTAACGACAAAGATAAAACCCGAAACTTGTTAATGAAGATAAAAACCGGCGCTTTATTATGCTTTACCAGCAGCTATGATTTTGAGAATCTGATATTGGCAACTGTTTCGTTCACCGATCCCGAGATGTTTAAACAGGGCTATGTAAGGCAATGTTACACTCTATATATAATAATGCGTTATAACTTCACTAAACTTAATGATTTAGCTAAGCGTGGAGATTGCCAAGCAATACAATATTGGAAATATCTATGGGAAGCCCTTTATCATGTTCGAGACGCCGGTCTTCTTTGAACCATATCTGCGTGTCCACAACTATTTGAGTACCTGTAGCTCTGATGACTTTCCCATGCGCGACTACATTATCAAACAAGTAAGTAAGATGCAAAATGAATTACATAATTAATTTACAATTTTTACATCTTAGGCTAAACCGTTTGAAGTCAAGCCACCCGCCCACATCCGTCCAGGTGTCCAACTAACATATAATGGCAAACTGTTTACAGCTGCAAAGCCACCCAAAGAGACGCAACTTAATAATACACAACAATTGGCTTTGAGTGCCGCACTTACCAACGAATTCTGCCTGATCCAAGGCCCGCCCGGCACAGGCAAGACGCATTTATCTGTTGAGCTACTCAACACGTTAATACAGAACGCCGAGCGTCTTAGGTTAGGGCCCATTATTGTGCTGACCTACACAAACGACGCACTCGACAAGTTTTTGCTGAAGGTGACCAAGCACACTGATAACATTTTGCGCTTCGGCATTCAGACGCGCCTGCCGGAAATCGAAAAATATAATTTGCGCAAAAAATTTGAAGAGATCAAGGTGCCGCCAAGTGTCCATCGCTTATGGTGTCAAGTGGTCAAGTTTGAGTACAAGGAACAGTTTCAGCGACTGCAAGCTCTACATGCTGACTTTGATGGCAGTGAGGAGTCGTATGTTAAAATACAAGCGGCACAGGACCAATTGCATCTGGTTACTGAAAAGATAGACACACTGCGCAACATATTTCAATACTATGTGGCACGAGACAAGTCAGTGCTGGCTATGACCACTACATGTGCGGCACGTCTAAACTTCTTGTTTCGATTGCTACAAAGCAAATGTTTCATCTTTGAAGAAGCCGCTGAGACGGCTGAGTCGCATGTGTTGGCCTGCCTGACGCCCTTCACAAAGCACGTCATACTTATAGGGGACCACAAACAGCTGCAGCCGCATACGGGTAATCATACACAACAGGGATTGCAGATATCGCTCTTTGAGCGTCTGATTAACGAGAAATTCCCCGTTAACGTGCTCAATACCCAATATCGCATGCGTAAGTGTATTGCTGAGCTGCTTGTGCCAGTTTTCTATGATGAATTAAACAGCGACAATTCGGTATTGGAATATGGCAATGTCTCAAACATATCAACAAATATGTATTTTGTCAATCACCAAAACTCGGAGGAACAACAGGTAGATAACAAATTTTCCTTCTCCTGACACAAATGTGTTAACACTTTTCTTCTTTTGCAGACGGACATGTCTTTTGTTAACAAGTATGAAGCAGTCGAGTTGGTCAAACTATTGCACGGCTTGAAGGCAAAACCCAGCGATATTGTCATCCTATCACCGTACAATGCCCAAGTCGAGTATATAAAAAAACTTCTTTTACCAAACAAGAGCTTTGCGGTAGCCACTGTGGATAGCTATCAGGGCTTGGAAGCAAACATTGTGCTATTATCGTTGGTACGCAGCAATCCGACTGGTCAAATTGGCTTTCTACGCCGGCCAAATCGTGTTTGTGTGGCATTGTCACGTGCCCGTTGGGCACTCTACATGATTGGCAACATGGACACGCTTCAGCGTGGCAATCATGAACTATGGGGAGCTATCAATGGCAAGCTGCAGGCGGCCAATGCAATTGGTAAAGCATTCCCATTGACCGAGAGCAAGGAAGAAATCTCTTAGTTAATATGAATTTAAGGGTCTAGCTTTTAACATTACTATAAGCATAAAAATGTAAAAATTAGTCAATAATAAAATGGTCTCCTTTTTGTTTCTTCAAATATTTTTATTCTAATCGCACAGTTTTTGAATGGGTTTCTTTTTGGCGCCAGATGAATAATATTGTATGATACTTTCGTAATGTTTATTTGTTTACTTCTTAGTATTGTACACTGAATATTGAACTGTATTGTTCTCAAACCGATATTTTTCTTTATGTTATGTTGCTATTGCTACTTGAACTATTGTATATGTTTTTCAAAATTGTACGTGTGCTGCACATTATTTGTTTGGTGTGTTTTTCTTTGATTATACGAACCTACATACATTGCAATTAAAATATGCCTAAATTCAATATAAAATTGAATTTATGTTCGACTATATTTTACATATTTCTATTTCTTTTTGTATATTTTTTATTTTGTCAGCTGTTCATCGTTTATGTTTAGACACTTATTATAACCTCTAAGTTCAAAATTGCAGACTTTCGTTACTTTATAAACATCTTAAATGAGTTGGCATCATATGTGTCCACATTTAATCAGCCTGTTTATTTAGTCCAATATTTAGTTTGTATATGCATGACATTGAATGTACATAATGTTTGAGAACGCAGCTATACAATAACTATGTAAGTTTATGTTTTTAAACTTTGTTACCATCTATGTTTGTTACACAGTAAAATTTGTTTTTTATATATATTTGACAATATGTTTGTGGCCCAGTTAATTTTTGTTTGCAGATTAATGCAATTTTGAAATCATCAATTTGTATTTTGAATTTGTTTGTTTCTTTTTTTTTTTTGTTTAATTTGTATACAATAGTTATGTTTTAGATACTTTTGCATTTTATACTTATAAGTAGCTTTATGTTTTTTGTTGTTGTTGTTGTTGTTGTGGGTGTTTTGTTAAGTATTGTTTTGTCTGTTTTTGTCAGCTTATGAAATATGCTACACATATGTGTGTGTTCAAATTTATAGCACGTTATTATGTGGGGTTTGCAAGAACATAAGTTAAGCATGTCTATTTATACAGTTTATTATATTCGATGCTAAAACTGAAATTAAAAATGATAAAATTATTGAACGAGAAACGGAGCGTGCGAGTGCAGCAAGTATGTATTGTTATTGTTTTCAAGATTCTCCGCTGCAATGTGTGCTTGGTCATAGATATTTCCATCCATCATTATCATTATTGGATTTTAAACACAGCCAGCCAGCGCACACGGAAGCGAATCCTCCCCAAAACTTCGTCATCTTAGAACTCGAGCATGTGAGATTTTGTGTGTGTAATAGAAGAAATCAAGCCAGAATTGAAACTAAACTTTAGGTTGAATTATTGTATGAGCGGCGGCGACGGACGACGTTGTTGACATTGCTTGGAAATGGATTTGTGGGCTCTTGTGGTGTGGTGATTGGTGTTTGTATGGTGATTGGCGGTATGCGTATGGATCCATGGGGTGCGACCTGGTGGCGGATGCTGCTGTTGCTTCGTATATTGTTGCTGGTGGTATTTTGATTTGTGTTCTTGTTGACGCTAATGCTTCGGCCGCGATATCTAAACTGATACGTGCCGCTGGCGCTGCCACCCCTACCAGTGGCTGGTTGTCGAATTGTTGCTGTTGTTGTCGATGTTGTTGTCGTCACCATGGTCGTTGGCCTACCGCGCCGAGTCTATTGCTACCTTCGATTAATAAGCCCATTGGGAGGCGCCTGCTGGCTGGCCGTGTGCATCAACTCCAGCTCGACTAGCAGCGGAAAATGATCGGAGGGTATGTGTGGATGTGGACAGCCAACCACTTTATTTTCGCGTAGCCAATCCGTTGACACCGGCCCCAACAGGCCAAGCGGCACCATGCCCGTTTTTGTGTAGAATATATAGTCGATAATGCCCTTAAAATCGAACGTATAGTTTGTGTGCGGCATTATGTCCTCACTGTAGGCCGAGGCCAGCTTAAAGGAATGCGTAAACTCGTTGGTATCGTTGGACAGTAATCGTTGCAGGCATAGCTTATAGCCCATATCCTTAAAGTCCAAATGGTCCATTGCAACACGTCCCTTGCCCAAAAACTCAACCACACCCGAATCGGGCAACGAATTGAAATCGCCGCAAAGCAACAGCTGTACACTGTTCGAGTCATTCTTATGACCCGGTCTAAAGCTGTGACTGGCCTCATCGATGATCGTCTTGAGCTCGTTGCTCAGCATCATTGTCTGAATGAGTTTGACATCGCAGAACTCGGGATCCCAATGTATGTGAGCGGTGCACACGAGCAGCGGCTGTGAGATCTGTGTCACCTCAGACATTGGCTCCCAGGCTGTCTCCTTAACTTTTAGTAGCGCGGCCAGTCCAATGTTATCCTTGGGCATCACTCGGTTCAGCATGTTGTCCGAGCCCTCCGCATTGGCCATGGCCAGCTGATTGAATTCAATTAGATGCTCCTTAATCAGCGTGAATCTGCAATATGGAATATTTTCAATTGGATTAAATTTGATTTGATTTGATTCGATTGAGTTGTACTTACTTTGATGTTCGAAAGAATATCGCACAGCCATCAACATATTTGCGTTCCACTTCGGACATTGTTTTGGCCCGTGACTTGGGCGAAAAGATGCCCTCATAGCCATCATTCTTAAGTTCGGGCAGAAAGAAATGATAGAATTGTTCCGTTTGGATCTCCTGCAAGCTAATAATATCAGCCGCATAATGACGTATCTCATCGATAATCGACTTCTTGCGATACTCCCAATCCAAGGCCCATCCCGGACAATAGCCATACATCTGTCTCGTTGCATACTTGTCGCACAGCACATTATAACACATGACCGTAAAAATGCCTGCGAGAGTAAAGCAGAAACAGAAATTAAACCGATTAAATCATGTTTTGATTGTATTTCGATTGTATTATTTACAGGCTGGTCGCGATTTGTTGGGTTTGGCAAGTGGAAGCCATGGCCTTTGGGGCGGTGGATTAACCGTAACTGCAAAGAAAACAAAACGAGATCAAACATTAGTTGAATACGCAATGAAACTACTACTAAGGGGGAAAAAGTTGAAAAGTGGCGATTATGAAATTAACACCCGCACACACACACACACACATACAGACAGTGTTATTCCACTGACACACTGCGTTCGCGTATCTAGTGTTGTTGTTGTTGCTATAGTTTGCCAGGTGAAAGTGACATGCAAAAGCAATAAAATTGCTTCCGCCTCGCGCGATGCGCCACCAGAAAGAAGTCAGGTGGTGTTGTGGTGTTGTTGTTGTGGTGGTGGTTACCTGGGTTTCTCTGACTGTCGCCGATCTGTGCCTGGCTGCACATTATTGCTGTGGACTTGTGGTGTGGGTGCGGTTGCGTATGCGGATGCGGGACGGTAACAACGCATGCCAGCCCGCGTGCCACACCGCCGCCGCCGGCACCACCACCACCACCAACAATCCTGTTATTAGCCGTTGTTGCCGTTGTAATTGCTGCTATTGTGCTGTTAACTATGCTTTCTGCTGCGGCTGCGGCTGCTGCTTACAACATTTGCTTTTGGGGGATGATGTCTCAGCTATAGTTTTTCGATTCTATTATCGCTTTAAGGGGTTTGTTCGAAACGAATTGCAGTTTTTGCTTAAGCAGCTGATCGCTTGCTCTTCGATGTTTAATCAACTCTCACGAACGTGCCTTTGTTGTTGTTGTTGTTGTTGCTTGCTTGCTTTTATCTGGAAGATGTATTTTGTTTTTGCTCTGCACGATTGTTTTTTCGTATTTTGCTTTTCTGTTAATTTTGTGCAAACGCCGGACGTCGAAGCAGCAAAGACGACGACAACGACGACGACGACGACGACGATGACGATGATGATGATAAAAACAAAAAACTTTCACTATTTTTTGGCTTAATAAATTTTGTGATTTTTCATAATTTTGTCTATTTTTCTTTTTGATGTTTGACTTTTTTTTTTGTTTTTGTTTTTGTTATTGTTGTTGCCTTTGTTACTTTGGTAGACTTTGGTTCATTATTGTTTTATGTCCATATATTAACGAAGGGTTTTGATTGCATTTATATTGTGCAGCTTTGTTTTCTATATCATATCATCATATATATATATACATATATATATATATTTATATGTATATGTATGTATTTTTTTTTGATTTTCAAATTTAATAACGACAAATAATAACAGTAAACTATGTTTTGTTTTTGTGTGTGTATACGAACTGAAACAGAAACTGGACAAAAAACAACAAAAAAAAACAAAAAGAAAAACCAAAAACACACAAAAAACAAGGCAAGTTGACAAAAGACTTAGGCAACGAACTCAATGCCAACTAGATAATGGTTAGGTAGGCAGGGAGCAGTTGCCAGAGGGCGTGAAGAAGAGGTCGTGCAATTATGAAACTTTTACTTGGCACACTTGTGGGCACCCACGCACACAAACACACACACACACATAGACACCACTTAGAGTCAATAATTTCCCCCAATCATAAAAGTATGAATAATAACCGAAAGAAAAAAAAAACAAGCCGCTAAAATATTTGTGAATTGTCGGGCCATACATATAACTTGTCTTAAGTATATGCACTACAAAACTGTCAAAAATAAACCACCCATGACATCTACTCAAGTGCTAAAAACGATAGAAACTCTTAGACACAAACACAATGCTTTTAACTTATGTTTTTCCTCATTTCTCTTTCCAAACAACAAAAAATAAAAAGATTTTAAGATTTTTTAAGTATGTCTCATATATATATATATATCTTTGACTATATATACACATATTATATAAACAGTGTATCAAAGATAAAGCAAAAGAAGCCCTTTCTACTACAAATTTTTTTTCATGGTCGTTGCTTGGCTTTTGCAGTCCCAAAAACAAAAGAAAAATTATAACAGAAAGAAAGAAAACAAAAACAAAAACAAAAGTTCGAAAGGCAAAAACCCAAGTGAGCGTATCGAAAAAGAAAGTGAAATTCAAATTGAAATTTGGTGCGATTAACCACACCAACACACACACACACACACGCACATACACATGCTGTTCGTTGCGACCCCCGCTGCTGCCAGAAAACATTTCGTATGCACAACATGCAATGACAATGTTGCTCTTGTTGTTGTTGCTGTTGTTGTTGTAGCCAATGAGTCGCAGGCTTGCTCTGAATAGAAAACAAAAGTCAACTCGCCACTTGCCACACTTTGCGCTGCAATTAGATAACCCGTTTCATTTGCACCACTTTTTTTTTTTTTTCGTTGTACTGGCAACCAACAACAACAACAACAACTGCAAATGACTGCCAATGTTCAATGGCGTTGGCCGAAGCTTGATCGTTGATCATTATTGTCGTTTGCAACAACTAAAAAACCAATCTTGCATTGAAATCATAATAATGAAACTGAATTTAAGGTGCACTCCACAAATATATACACACACACACACACATATATATACATGTGACAGGCAAAACGCAATATACAAACCAGTTCAACAGCATTTTTCATGCACAAATATACAACGACAACAACAATAACAGCGAACTGCATTCGAGGCTATGCAGTTGTCTCGAGTGTTAAATGCTCCCAAAGACAAAAACAAAAGCTTTAGCACACACACACACGGACACACACGAGGGTCGCTTATTAAACATAAAGTTGAAATCAATTACAGTAAATTACAAAAATTGCCAAAAAAAAAAAAAAAAATATATCAAAATAAATGTTGCAAAATCCAATTTAAAGTATGTTTAATTTTTCTATCTGTTGCTCACTATTCCAATACACTAAAATACATAATTTTGAAGTGCATAGAATTTTAAAAATATATATTCAAGTTTTTTTTATTGCCTTTCACTCTTAGCTCCTTAAAGAACTACCTTTTGATTATTTTCTCGTTAATCATAGTTCAACTTCAAACCTAAACATTGTCTTATGCTTATTTCAACATAAGATATTGTTAACAAAAAGTTACAACTTAACGAATTATAACAGTAATTTTATAGAAATAGTTAATGTTTAGTTTTTGTATTACTGCTTAAAGTTTAATCATCAAAAAGTAACTGATTTATCTCTGAAAACTAAATAAACTTGAAAGCTATCTCTGTAGCAGGCCAGATTGATAGTCATGGAAAGAGCAGCAGTTTTTCAAATGGCTGAACATAAATATGTACTTAATGTCCATTTAGTTAATTGGCGATTTAGTTAAGAAGCACACCTCGCGCAATTGTTGTTGACTAAGACCAACTACTAACAACAACTGACTCGACTTGACTTTAAGTCTCTCTTCCCCCCTCGTAACACTTCAAAAAGAAGAAAACTGCTCAGACTAATGTTCATGATGATTATGATGATGATGATGATGATGAACGTGAGCGCCATATTCATAGGCTAACAAACAATAACCGGCGACCGGGGCAAGCAAATTGTGCTGCGTCACATGGAAAATCAATTGAAATGTGCGCCACAGAGTGCGCAGACCATGATTATGCAGACACGAACTGTTTGTTGTATTTGTGGATGTGTTGCCAGAAGTTGCTTGTTTTGATAGCTGCGACCGGTGCTGCTGCTGCTGCTGTTGAGGATGCTACACGATGGTGGCAAGCAACTCTGTCTTGGGTTTGGACGACGCATTCGCGTGGGCTTTCATTCGACAGCAGCATCTCGCATCTTTGTAGGAGTTGCTTGTTGTTTGGTTTGTGATGTTGCTGCTGCTGCTGGAGTTGTTGTTGCGGTGCGGTGCGCTGCATCTGCATCTGCGTCTGATGCTCACGCGATGCTGCCACGCGGTTTGGTTACGTTTATTATTATTTTATTTTATTTTATTTATTTTTTTGCTTGCTGTCGCTGATCCACTTTCAGCTCTTTTGCGCGTACTTTCTCCCCCAATTGGAAAGCAAGCAGCGATGCTGCTGCCGCTGCCTCTCCGAATCGGAGAGTTGACGGGAATCTCGCATTGACACAGAGCCGCCAACGTGCCGCTATCTCAAACAGTTGCAACAAACAAAATTTAGTACTCACTTATGCCCTTTAAAGTTGAAAACAATTCATGTTCATGATCCCTCTTAAAGTTAACTCTAAAAACATTGATGCCTTATCAAAGAGCTATAGGATATGTATATAGGTGTGCCATATCTCCGGTGTATCTTAACCGATTTTAATAAATACTTCACGGATTGTCATTATTTCGTTTAATATTTGAAACTCCATCTCAAAATTGTCCAAATTCAAGACTTTTTTGTTATCGATAACATGTGTATATCGGGAACGGGAAAAGTTATCGAACAACTTGTACTGCCTAGGGATAACGCGATCTTATCTTCCATCCTGGAGTCTCTAGCTCTTAAAGAGTCTGAGATCGACGCGTTTATACATACAGACGGACATGGCTATATTGACTCGGCTCGACTGATGCTGATCAAGAATATATATACTTTATGGGCTCGGAGACGCTTCCTTTGCCTGTTACATACTTTTGCACAAAACCATTTTCAATGGATTCAGGGTATAAAACGTCAAGTTTTGTTTCTGGGTTAAAATTATATTATAATCCTCGAATGCATCGAATGTACCATATATGATGTATATTTCAGCCTTAGCTGGTCTATGGTCTTAACTTCAACTTTCTAATCATTTGCACTTCCTTTTTACGCAACAACAACCTTGATAGGCCCAAAGCATACAACATACAAAACACACACAAAATGAAAACGAAAACAACGAAAAAAAAAACGGGCTATGCGCCACTTCCGTACTAAAGCAACAAAAACAACAACAACAAAACATGAAAAAGCACACTCAACATAAACATAAATAATTATTTTATAATAATAATGAAAAACGAATTGTGGCAGCTAAGAATGGCCAATAACAAGACTATCAGACTAAAAGATACTTTAGATGCCAATAAGCCTAGAAAAATCAAATTCGAAGCTTTTGTTTTTGGCAGAGAATCGGAAACAACACTTATTTAAAGAGATAAGAAATGAAAGAAACAGAAGAATTATTTTCATTTCAGTCGGACAGACACAAACTAGTTTATGTTTACAGGGTATAACAAAAAGTTTTAAACATTTCCTATATCATTGCATATTCATAAGCAATGTGGGGCAACTTATGCTCAACGGAAACGCGCCTAAAACTAAAAATCAAAGCGATACTAGAAAACGACGATATATTTTGAAAATGTCAAAGATGCAATACTCTGGTTAATAAATACCAACTATCATTTTAGTTTATAGGGAAATCAATTCAAATCCATAAGAATTTACATAAGGTTTTTGGGTAATACAAAAGTATTTATCAAAGTATACAACATATTTAATTCCTTGTAAAGATGATATAAATAGTATATATAGTAGACACACTGTTTCCAAATGGTGCCGGATATATTTCACATTATGCGTTACACACTTTTCTTAACAATATTAGAACACACCCTCCTCCCTTCCCAACACACAAAGCGCAATGACTCGACACAAATTCCAAAAAATATATTGTTGACGTGTTTTGTAACCGGCAAAAATAAAAAAAAGAAGACAGTTAACATACAAGGGAGCTACTAACTGCAAAAAGCGGGTCTGGTACAACAACATCAACAAAAAAAGTCTGTTTTCACGCCTGTTCCAATTAATCGAGTCAGTTAACAGCTGTTTTATTACTACTTATTGTGATTGTTATTGTGATTGCTGCCTGCTGTCTGACAAACACATTTTTTGGCACTAATATCGTTTTGTTATTATTATTATTACTTTATTTTTTTTGTTCGGTTATAAATACCGGTTTGTGGCAGCATGTGCTCCAATAAATCATCATCAGCAAACAACCGAAAAAAAATTCACAACAACATGTACTTGGCTGGAAGTTGATGACGCCGCGACGCGTTTAAAATGCATTACAAAGCATAAATTGTCATCAAAATTAAATTAAATATAAACGCACAAAACTAGCTTAAGCCAATTAAACGATTAGGTAACAGTTATAGCAGTCAACAACTACAACAACAACAACAACGAAGCTGACTATAAACCTACATATAGCCACCGTTGTAACCAACCAAAAAAAAAAAAAACGTTAAAAATTAATTCATGTTGTGCTCATTTTGTGAGCGGCAGCAACAAAAGACAGTAGCAACAAATGAAGCACAAATAGTAGCTGGAAATAAAAAGAGCGTACGCTGAAGTCTGAGTCAAAGATTTTTTTGTAACAACATCTCACCCAAAAAAAGCAAAAAGCAAAGCAACGAAGGGAACACATTAACAACAATAGCTCAAAGATTCGCTTTGTTCGCTTTCAAAACAGTCGTTTATAGTTTGGGTCCTAAAGAGTTAAGCTTCTTCTTCTTTTTCTCTTTCTATTTCTATGATGTATTCATCACTTTTACGTCAGACCGAAGACGATGCATACGATTTCATGTAGATAATAGCTTCATTAACAATTGCAAATCGTTCACCATTAACTTGAGTGCTTGAATCGATTATTACAAACGCTTCTTTGAAATGATCTTTTGTAAGTTGAAATACATATTTTTTGGTTAAGTTAGCTAAGTTGACTAGAAAAGTTTTTTGTAGCTCAGTTTGATTTAAGTTAAAGTTAAAATAATCTTTCAGTTTTTACTTGCAACAAGTATGGCTTGTCTTGTCTCATTTCAAGTTTTAAGTAATATAATGAATTGCATTCAGAAAAGTTTCAGTTCTATTGTCAAAAGTAATGATCGTCATGCTGTAGATAGTCGTTTATGTCTTTTTACCCGTTAACAATCTTAAAAAATTATCATTGAAACGTGCTAAACACTTACACACCTAATTTCTAGTGAACTCGTTTCGAAAATGTTCATGTACCACAAGTGATTCAGATAAAGTTATTTTATACTCTGTTCCGAAACGAACGCTTAAACTTATACGATACCTCGAAATTAAGATAAGCATATATATATATATATAAATTGAAAAGGTGTAAGGTTACAGCACAAAAACTTTGAATATCTTATATATTTCAAGAGTTTAAAACCATTATGTTAATACGAGTATTTAACTGCTTGTGATCAAAAGGTTCCGATTGCCACATATTTTAGTGAGTCAGTTTTTATTTATATCGATTTCGCAATCAAACTCTTCGATTCTATTGCACAGCACATTATGCATATTGCATAAATGCGACCCACATTAAGACACTCTGCATCGTGATCTAAAAGAAAACTCAAGCTAAACATCATAAGCAACAACATTGCACACTAAGATATTTGCCATCGTCGTCGCCGTCGTCGTCGTCGTCGTTTTGTCGGTTGGCAGGTAAGTGAAGTAAAGTGCCAACTACTTCTAAGTAGCAATTTATAGGTATTGTTACTTCGAGCACAGAGCAACGGTTGCGATGAGGCATTCATTGTTGCTAAGCCCCAGCAGAAATTGTCTGTGAAAATCACTAAAAACAACAGAAAACAAGTAAGAAGGCTCTAGTCGAGATATAGAGACTAGACGATACCCTTAACCTTACACTAACGCCACAGCAAGTATCTTAACTTAAATATTCCATATCTCAGGTGTTTCTCAATCGTCATTATTTCGTTTAGTTTTTCAAACGCCGTCTCAAAGTTTTCCCAATTCAAGATTTTATTGTTATCGATAACATGTGTATATCGGAAAGTGAACAGTTATCGAAAAACTTTTACTACCTAGGGATCAGGCGAGATTATCTTTCAAATCTGGAGTCTCAAGCTCTTCCTTCTGCCCGTTACATTATTTTGCTCAAAACCATTATACCCTTTTTATGGGTTCAGAGTATATAAACCAAGCAGCTTAAGAAGAAGAAGAACAACAACCACACGAACTTGTAACTGAACTGAGTTGAGCAGAGCTGAGCAGACGACATTAAAAGTGGAAAATAAATGTAATAATGACATTTGTGGCCGTTAGATTCTTAACTGTTTGACATTTTGCGTAACCTTTTTCGTAGCATTTGGCCTTTTTTTCTGTGTCTTGGCTTAGTTTTATAATAATGCTAGCGGCTTTTAATTTTTTTTTCGCTAGTAGAAACCGGCAACTATTGGTTTAACACACTTTACGTGAAACTTGGGTAAAAACTTTCAGTTTCATTGGCAAATCCATGTATCAATCAAATGAAGCAAGAAATTGAAAATGCAAGAAATCAAAGCTAAAATGCAAGCCAAATAGAAAAATCGCTTTGCGGTCAAAAAAAAAAAAAAATGAAAAAAATAGAAAAAAAAAAAAGAAAACAAAGACAACTAAATGGCAAACTGGAAAAAAAGCGTTTAAATAAAGCAAAGCCAAAGTGTTAATACGCTAACAAACTGTACTTAATGTTAAACTTTAGTCTTATTTAAGTTGTCAATGGTGGAAAAAAAAAGGAGATGAATAAGCAATTGAAAAACTCTGAAATTACTCATCGATGCTAAAGAATTAAGTTTAATAGAGGAGAAATTTAATATGCCAAGTTTAACTTCAAATACGTGTGGATATAATAACTTGAAATGAGATTACAATAAATCTGTTCATGATTAGAAAAAGTTGAAAATCGAGAAGAAAAAAAAACATATTGCAAATGTTTCAGTATCAAAATATCTATGTCAAAATAGTACTAAGTAAGATCAACTTTAATTAAAGTTGAAAATACATTTAAGAACATAAAAAAGCTAAAGGTAACATGTTTTTTAAGTGTTAGAAAGCTTACAAATAAAGTTGATAGTAATAGCCTCTTAAAAAGCTTAAGTAGAATTCTCTATAAATGCGATTTCAACATTAACAAACTGTCAACAAAAATATCGTTGTAACCTATAAGGAAAGGGCATCAAGTAACAATTAAATTGTTGAGGTTAGAAAGAGAAGCAAAGCTTCGCGTAGAAGACGACGCTAACTATGCAATGCTACTTTTGCCGCCGGCAGCGTCGGTTGCAAGAACAACAACTTGGACACAACAGAAGCAAGCAACATGCAACAGAGAAGAGAAGGGAAGAGAAGAACGAAGACGGAGACGGATAGACAACGCATTTATTGACGTAGCCAAAACACATTAGGCCAGTGCCAGAGTCTTCTCATTGTCGTTTGGGGCTCCGGTTGTTTAGTCGGCGTGATGGGGCAAACAGTGTTGCAAATGACCCAATTATCCACTGACCCACTCAACGCCGAGTCCCAAACGCTTGGACAACGTTTGCCGCTTGTGTAAGAAAAAAAAAACAAAACATCGTTGGTATAGAATCTAAGCGGGCCTCTTTAGGGAGTCAAAGTGTTGTTCAGAAGTCAACGGGGCTAGCTGGCTGGCAAATTGTGGTTGCAAATGAAGATAGAAGATGACGAGACCCTAAAAATAGAGACATTAATTAACCAAATGACCGGCAATTTGTGCCACAACAGAAACAGAAAAGAAATTAATTTGCCAGGCTACGGTTATTACAGCGGATTTTTCAAACCACTGCGAATTTTTTATTTTTTCCCAATATGAGCTCTTAACGAGTAGTTGGAAGACTCTTTCAATTAAAGCCGCCAGGTGAAAGGTAGCGGCACATCCAAATCCAAGCTTAAGTTGGTTCAAAGTTTGCGCAGCAATTCAAAGTTGGGTGGCTGGAAAAAAAAACAGAAAACTTTGTTGTTCTGGCTAATGTTTGGAAAGTTCATTCTCAAGTGCCAGCTACAGAGTCCCAAGATCGCTCCTCCAGTCTAGAGTAGTGTAGATAAGAGTATGTGTATGTGTGTGCGTGTGTGTGTGTGTGTGTGTGTGTCCGAGAGACTGTTTATTTATTTGTTCAAATAACTCGACAACAGCTCGAACGTGCCCCATTAGAAATCTGTCGGCTGTCTTCAGCCACTGAAGGGAAACAAAGTTGAGTTTTTGTTTTTTTTTTTGTTTTTTTCGGGGCTATCAAAACAGTAATCAGGTATCTTTTTGTTTGAAACACTTTTCCAGACAATCGTCGTTTCGTTTTTGCTTTTTTTTATCATTCTTTATTGAGCTCTCGTTCACGCTTAATCAAAATAAATAATAATTGCCATACATTGTGCGAGCAACAAGAATAAGACTTAATACAGTACGTACTTAAAGCTAAATGTAGTGAGAATTATGTGAAGTCTAATTATGTATCTATATATATAAATAGATATTTATAGTATTTAGAAAACGTTGATGTTTTGTTATTTGTGCAAAAACGATAGAAATATATATTATTAAAGTAAGTAAGTAAGTATTAACAATTACAAATTACAACTAGTGAAAATCTTAATTAAATAAATTAGTTGCGAGCAATAATTGTTGCTTATATGTGGGGAATGGTAACAACAAAAGCTGCCGGCTCCATACCGGGCCGGAACTCGATGTGAACGTGGAAAGAAAAAAAAAACTGTGACATTTTTTTTTATTCCAACATGCCAAGCAAAAGTTGCAACAACAGCAACAGCAACAGTAGCAACCGTAATGGAAAACTCGAGACGATCCAATGCAATTTAGTCTGTGAGCGCTTGTGAGTTTCTTTTAATTAAAAAGGCGAAAACTTTTACTCGACGCCAACTGCTAAATAAGCAGGTAACTAGGGCTGTTGCTGATGCTGATGATGATGCTGCTTCCACTGTTGCTGTTGTTGTCTTAGATTTTATGCTCAGTGATCAGGCAAAGGCATAATTGGTGGAAGTGTCTTATAAATTAATGCCGCGGCGACCTTAACCTTTACTTTACTTTAGCAAAACAGCTGAGCAGCTGACCCAAAAAAAACCAAACCATATTCAAGCTGAAGCCAAATCAAAGCCGAAGCAAATGTGAGCTAAATCAGTCAGGTGAATCAATTTTTAAATAAATAATTATAATAGAAAACAGTTGTTTGGAATGCAACTGAAGTGCAAATTCAGTATTCAACGCATGTGTTTTAATGATTCGAAAAGATTGCAAATACAAGCAGTAAAACCGAATGATTGTCAACTGAATGTTTACAAATAACTAATTATATTCGATTCTATTGGTGTAGTTAAGAATATAGTGAATGAACTTTTAGTTTAAGTGTTCAATGAATGAATCGAATAGATTGAAAACATCACAATCGAATGTATGAATGATTGCAATGAATGAATCGAACAGATTGAAAACATCATGATCGAATGAATGAATGAATGATTGTAAGTGATAGTATATTGAATATAATATATTTTACTATAAACTATATACTATTGGTGTAGGAAAGAATATAATGAATGAACTTTAAGTTTAAGTGTTCAATGAATGAATCGAATAGATTGAAAACATCACAATCGAATGTATGAATGATTGCAAGTGATAGTATATTGTATATAATATATTCTACTATATACTGTATACTATTGGTGTAGTTAAGAATACAATGAATGAACTTTGTGTTCATTCAATGAATGAATCGAATAGATTGAAAACATCATGATCGAATGAATGAATGATTGCAAGTGTTAGTATATTGTATATAATATATTTTACTATATACTGTATACTATTGGTGTAGTTAAGAATATAATGAATGAACTTTGTGTTCATTCAATATGAATCGAATAGATTTGAAATAATCATGATGGAATGAACGAATACTTGCAATGAAAACATCGAATGAATCGAATAGATTGAAAACATCTCGATCGAATGTATGAATGATTGCAATGACTGAATCGAATAGATTGAAATAACCATGATCGAATGAATGAATGATTGCAAGTGATAGGATATTGTATATAATATATACTATTGGTGTAGTTAAGAATACAATGAATGAAACTTGTGCTCAAGTGTTCAATGAATGAATCGAATAGATTGAAAACATCACGTTGGAATGAATTAATGATTGCAACGAATGAATCGAATAGATTGAAAACATCACGATTGAATGTATGAATGCTTGCAATGAATGAATCGAATAGATTGAAAACATCACGATCGAATGAATGAATGCTAGCAAGTTATAGTATATATTCGAATGAGTCAAAAGATCTAACAAAGCCACCATAAAAATATTTTCAGTACTCAACATAATAAGTAAATCATTCGAAACGAAATAAAACAAAAGAGTTAAAATATAGTTGAAATTATTATTGCTTAGAATATAACTCTCAAGCGAATGAATATGATTTCTGATCTCAATATTGCTTGAATTGATTGAAAAGCAGATTTCGAGAGAGCATTAACTATTATGATCCTAACACAATTCGATAGAGATCATTGCATGTCTTAAAATTTGAATTGTCTCAACAGCATTTAGCTAATAAATAAATAATACAAATAAACTTACGAAACTAAAAAAGTTCACTTTGTAGCGCTTATTAAAAACTAATTGAATTGTCACCGGAAAAAACCAAACGAAAAACTAAGAACCCAAAATTTGTATTCAAAATAAAACATGCATTAGTTAGGAACGTGGCTTAACTAAAAACGTATTACGAGTTAGCCTAAAAAGACAAATAATTAAGGTCAAGAAAAAAACAAAAAAGAAAGTGAATCAAATGTTCCACACAAAATACATTTTTAACAATATTTTTTGCGAGGTATAAATGATTTGACTTGGTTTTTTTTTTTCTTTCTGACAAATTATTTGCTTTACTGTCAAATAAATAACTAATAATAATAATAATGATAATAATAATAGCAAAACAAATGGAGATGCGAAACCCAATAAAACGGTTCAATTATGTTCTCAAAAGCCTTTTCAAAACTATACAAAATGTTAATGCACAAATAACAAATAATAAACTATGAACCAAATGGACGTCAAATGCGTCATTACTTATATATATATGTATATATACGTATAATATATGTGTATGTTAACCAGTAACTGGTAAATCTACAGATGTTGCTTTTAGTAGTTGTATTCGCATCTACAACATTTTTCGGCTGGGCCTCCTCTCTATCGTCTAGGCACGATTTCTATTACTTTTTTGCGGCTACAAATCTGCATAAGAGTTTTTCGTCGTTGCTGTTGTTGTTGTCTTTTGTGGTTGAATTGCCGTTTGTCTGGGCAAAAACAAACGAGACTCTGCCGCAGTGAAAGTGAAAGTTGTATATACGTCTATATATATATATATATATATGTTTATATATATACAAGGTTTCCAAGCGCAGACATCTTTAGTCATATCGCCAATTGTTGTTGTTTCGCCCATGGAGTTTTTAATTTCAATGTCTCTGGTAATTTTTTTTTTTTTTTGTGTTTGTTTGTTTGTTTCTTTCGTTTACCATTCAATTTCTCTTCTGCTGACAGTTTTGTTTAATTTTGTGGGTTAACGGCTTTTTTTTTGGTTTTTGTTTTCGGTTATGCAAGACGCTAGAAAACGCGTTTTTAAAAACACCCACGCGCAGCCAATAATGTTTGTTGCCCACATGAAAAGTTTGTGTTGTGTCTCTTGGCAATTAGCTCGAATTTCCAAATGCGACATTTAACTGAACTGAACTGAACTGAACTTTCATATGCTGCTGCTGCGGGTTGGTCTCTTGTTGTTGTTGGCTTCACGATATTGTGGAAAATGCTGGCTTCAATTTTCCAACCGTGCCCAATATTAAAGTCGTCGTTGTTGTTGTTGGTGTGGGTGTGGCAGCTGTCAGTTGACAGTCACTGTTGTTGTTGTTGCTGCTGCTGCTGCTGCGCCACACCAAGTCAAAGCAATTGTTATAAAATTGTTGCTTGCGTTCAGCAGCATTAACAGAATTATTGTTGTTGTTGTTGCAGTCAACAGCTGTGGGCGCCTTTAAATTTGTATCCATAAGATTCAAATGCTCAAAGTTGAAGACAAGCGCCTCGGAACTATAGCTGCCAGCACTATCCAAGCCACTATCGCTAGCGGATGCGGAGCAACTGCTGTTCTCACTCGTATCGTCACTGCATCCACCACCGTCTAATCCCTGCGAGCTGCTGCTGGGCGTCTGCGTCTGCGTCTGGAGCGTGGGCAGCTCATTCACAGCAGCGCATGTTTCGATGAGCTTGCGCGAAATCTCGTTGATGCTTTCGTTGAGGAGCGTTTCGGCGTTGGTCGTGGTCGTGATGGTATTGCTGCAACTGGTTGCGTTGGTTGAATGATTAAAGCAGCTGGCAAACAAATCGTTGGCAATATTCATGCCGCTTAGGATGTCGCCGTAGCCCGAATCATTCGAGTCGCTTAAATACAATGTGGCTGGCGTTGTTGCAGTTGCTGCAGTTGTAGTTGTTGTGTGGGCGTTGTTACTACGTTGAGAGCCAATGACGCCCACAATTTCGGCGCGACTGCTGTCGCCAGTGATGGGCGCAAAATGTTCTGTCTCCTCATCGAATTGTTGGTTGGTGGTGCCGTTCACCGGCAGACTCTGTGAACAAATGGAGCTGGCGCATGAGTTATCCGAGTGCGTTGATGATGATGAGGTGGAGGTGGTGGTGGTGCCACCACCCGATGCATCCGAGTGCGAGCGACGCAACATTGTTGGATAGTCCCACAGTGAACGCAATGGATCACAGTCGCGACAAAAGCAAACACCGTGACTGTGATCATGTTGCATCATACTGGGCAACAATTGTCCATACTGATGCTGCTGCTGACGTTGCTGCTGATGTTGTTGTTGTTGCTGCTGCTGTTGGTGTTGCTGATGTTGTTGCAACAGCTTGGGTTGTACTTCTGCTTCCATTTTGAGTAGCACTCCATTGGTCGGCTTGCGATCCTTTTTTCGACGCTTGCGCGGTTTGATGATACGCGGCAGGCAACTTTCTGCCACAATTGATGTTTGATCCTGGCCAGCACAATTGTTGTTGCTGTTGTTGCTGTTATTTTGTTGCTGTTCCTGTGTGTTGAGCACTGCTGGCGCTGAATTTTGATAGCGTAGCGTGCGAGATTTGTCTGTCATTTGAAAGTTGTTGTTGTTGCTGTTGTTGTTGAGTCGCATTGGCTGATAGCTGACAGCATGAGCTGGCCAGGATTGATGTTGCTGCAACTGTTGTTGTTGTTGCTGGTGCTGTTGAAGATGTACATGATGCTGCTTGCTGTTCTGCTGCAGCAATGGTTGTCCCTGGGCATGTGCCGCCAGCTGAGACATAGAATGTCCCAAGGATGAGGAGGGCCACAATTTGCCTGATTTGCGTAGCAAACGATGACGCTGAGCATGCGTCAAATGGTTGCCAGCATTCGAGATGAGCGGTATGCCGGCACATTCATTAATCCGCTGCTGATTGACCAGCAGCTGTTGTTGTTGTTGCTGTTGCTGTGGTGCCTTCGATACTGCTCCTGCTGCAGCTGCATGGTATAAGCCATGACGCAGTTGGGCACGCAGATTGTAGCAAGCGGCAGCTGCTGCTGTTGGTGATACTGCTCCTGCTGCTGTTGGCTGTGGCGGTTGTGGAACAGTGCTCCACAATGCATGTTGCTGTTGGCGATGTTGGCGATGTTGTTGCTGTTGTGTTAGTGGTGGTGGTGGCGGATGGTGCAGTGCATATCTAGCGAATTGGCAATTCACGTTTGCGTTTTCTGGTGCACGATAAACGGCCAAATGCGATCTCATAATCCTGCCTCAAACGAATCTCACGTACTGCTGCTGCTGCTGTTGTTGTTGGTTGTTGTTGTTTTTTTGGTTGTTGTAGTCCTGCGTGCGTATCGCACATCACTTGGCCGCAATGTATTTGATTTTTGCCAAATCAAATTTCAACACTTAAGGCATTTCGTAAAAAAACCTTTCAACACAACACACTCACACACACACACAGGTACACGTACACAGGCACAGTAATGCAGGCGGGCACGTGAAATGAAAAGCGTCTGTCTGAATATAAAAAGCGAACTGCAGACACAAAAAAGAAACTGGCACACAACAAACTGTTGCTCGTAGCTCAGCAACTGTTGCTGTTCGGAATTACGAAACACTTTGCGTCGCAGTCGCAAAACAAGACGGGCTGGCGGCGTGAGACGAAGGCAAAGACGACGACGACGACGCGACACAGCTGTAAACGGGTTTTTTCGTTCGTGTTGAGCCGACGACAGCTGTGAAATCGTAAAGCGTCCGCTCGCGAGCCAAGCTGGTGGCAGACTGATCGCAGTAAATTCAATTTCATTCGCGCACGAGCTTTGCCGGCCTAACAGTAAACGCACTTCCAAGCCATTAACGGCTTTAACACACACTACACTCTCTTCTCTTACACTCTCTCTCTCACTTTTGCGAATCGGTGTCGCGCGCGCGCTCGTTCGCATTCATTCTCTTTCAAAGCTCGCTCTTACTCTTTAAAGCTGCGTCTGCAGCATCGGGCATCGGGCCATTGTCCACAACAGCTTTGCATGTCGAGGTCGTGCAGTATTTTTACTTTTGCTGTTGTTGTTGTTTTTGTGTTGCATAAACTAATATTTGGCGATTGCAATCAATTAAAAATATAATATATGCATGCATTGTGCTCTTGTATTAGCATAATTATTAAAAAAAAACAAATAAAAAACAACAATCATGAGTTTGAACTTTAATTGCCCGATTGGGAGTCCATAAACCGGTTGTCCTGACAACAAGATGCATGGCTCGTTATTCAGTTCGAAATTGAATCGAATACACAGCAAAAGAGAAGAATACATCGCGTCGAATATTAAATGCACTTTGCAAATATATTTCAAGATAGTCAAGCAACAGTACAAAGTTAATACAAAACACTTTTGCAGTGTTAAAAATTCAGAAGAACAATTAATTATATTATTAAGAGAGAGAGCAAAGTTTACATTATATTGGGATAATATCAGAGACACATTTTCCTGAATGCGATCAAAAACGATAATACCCTTAGCAAGGGTATTTAAAAATACACACACACATACACATACACACTTACGCCACAAGAGAACTTTCTCTTTTTATGCGCCTTTTGTAGCTTTCCTTTTTGCTTAAAACAGGAGTGTTACACACACACACACACAGATACACGCACAAGCAGCGCATAAATAAAAATAAAAGTGACAATTTGTGTTACTCACATGACAAGTTGTCCAGCATGTGGGTGAGAAGTTTCGGTGTGCCATTCGGTTCGTTGTAGATGTTCATGAACTCCTTTTGCAATGGATTACCCATCAGACCGAGTATGACCAGATGGAAAAGCTTGCCAATTTCATATGGCAGCACACGCAGAAAGTTGTTGTTCAACAGCAGTTCTCTGTCAGATGTAGATGTAGTTGTTATGTGTTAATAAAGTTTCAAAATAAAGGATTTCAAATGGGTTAGAGCGCTACCTAAGCTGTATAAGCTCGCCCAGTTCAGCGGGCAGGCTGCGCAGCTTGTTGCTGGATAAATCAAGGGTGCGCAGGCCAACCAACATGCCAATATCTGTTGGCAATCGCAACAGCTGGTTATCATTCAGATAGAGTGCAGTCAAATGCTCAAACTCCCACAATGACGGACTGATATTCCGTACGCAACCTAAAATTAACAAACAAAAGCGTTAACAACGATTATTGTATATATTTGTTTTTATACACACACACACACCTGTTATCTCGAGACCCGTCCAGTTTGTCTTCTTGCCGGCGGCAATGTCCTCGGCAGTCAAAAATATCTGCTGCCGTCTGTTGGTGCTATCATATTTGTCTTTGTTACGAGACATCTTATAGTAGTTTCCTGTGTACATAATAAAGAAACCAAATTAGAGTTATACATCAAGCACACGGGTTGTGCGGGGGGCGAGGGGCATGGCGTTAGCTGTTGTTATCGTTTCGTTTCGCTTTTGTTTTTTTGTTTAGCAAGTTAGGGCTCATGTTAGGAGACAAAACCTGGCTTAGGCAACGGCAAACGGCAACAATAATAACGTACATATATGTTTGCAATATGCACAAATATATATATATATTTAGTTTTATTTTTTGTAATGTATGTATGTAGAGAGGGGAGGATGTTGAAACAAATCATAACCTTTCATAATAACCGCCTGATGATTTAAGCGTCTCTGCAAAATATTAACAAAGTGATAGAATTATTATTTGTATTAGTAAACGGAAAAAGAAAATTAAAGACAATCATTCGCAAAAATGATACACAAAAATCTACATCTATTTTAAAAAATATGCAAAGAAAAAGTTTTTTTTTTGTCAATGATGTCACAAGCGCGCTCAAAATACATCACAATGCATTTACGTATGTTTGTATGTATGTATGCAAGCATATACTGCACATTTGCCTGAGTGTTGGGGAACAATTAAAATGTCTTTTTGGCAAAACACTTGTGGTGAAGGGGGAATCGGCGAGTGTTATAGATTTTAACAAAAACTGTAGCAAGGCAGATAATTGGTCAAGTTTTGTTATTACTATGTACAGTATGTATAATTATTTGTATTATACGCGTTAGAGCTGTACGTCTGTCTGCTGATATATGTATGTGGCTATAAAATATGACTCCTTTACCTATGTATTTACATACATATATGCTTATGTTAAATTCTGCCTTGATTTGGTTTGGTTCTGTTTATTGAGTTTATCTCCTGCCGCCTCTTCATTAGTGCCCGCTTTTTGAATTACTTAACAATTTTGATTGCCAAATTTAGTTGATTCTTTTATTTTTTGTTGTTGTTTTTTATCTGATTTTTTTGGTTTTTTGTTTTGTTTCTTTGAATTGTTGCTCTTGCGCGTAACTAAAAATTTCGGTACTTAAGCAACGAATTTGACTATTCTCTTTTTCGTTTTGGGTCGCTTTTTCTTTTGTGCGCGTTTCCCTTCCATTTATTTATTGTGTTCGTTTTCGTTTTCATAGTCGCTTCTTGTTTTTGTATACATGTTGGCTTGGAGTTGCCACTTATTGTCCAAAGAATATGTGTATGTTGCAAATGCGGAAAAATGAGATATGTACTTTAAATTTAATAACTGTTCAAATTATTTTGACTAATTTTTCAAATATTTCGCATCATCTTCTATTTTTTAGACACACATGTCATTTACAACAAAGTGGTTTAACCAAAACAAAACAAGCACGTAGAAGCACTCAAAACACATATACACAAAGTTACGGTCAGTTGCAATCATGCATATACATACAAACACAATTAAAATTCGTACTATTTGCTATGTCAGCCACTTTTTAAGATATTAATCTCAATTTTTATATATTTTGCTGCTTTAAACCGTTCTGCGTTTTATTCGTGGCTTTGCTGGACCAACTTTTCTTTTTTCGCATATCTCTTTCACACGCTCTTTTGCACGATGTGACCATCGTTATCAAAAACCCGCTATTTGGTATATGCAAATATTTTCGATCGCTTTTACATTACGATGGTCACACTTTCTTAATAATGATCAATTTGCACTAAAATAGTCACCTCATACCTAAACTGCGTAAATTTCTGAATACAACATATTCATTTATTATTTATTTAATATTTACTCAATACTGGAAATATTCTTAATAATTAATTTAAGACATTCAAAAATATAAGGTTTATGTTGTGGTTTCAATTTCCTCGATATCATGGTCCGTATTTTTTTTATTAAGCAATTTTGATATTTTCAGTGTCTGATTTGTTTATTGTTGAGTTTGCAGTACACGGTCACACTAATGCCAAAATAAAATACAAAGCAGGGAAACAACGTCAACTTGAATTTTGATAGCAGTAAATTCGAAATGGCGCGAATTTTATCTGAGACGCTATTAAAATATCAAGCCGAAGAAGAGGCTAAAGTCATGCAGATAGGTGATGACCTGGATGCCTCTGGCAAAGAACTTGTACGACAGCTATACGCTCCACTTGTAAGTAAAACAAACAAAGCAAAATAACGAGTCTAATCTGCCGGATTGCTCACAGAAAATAACCAGTGAGGATTTAAGTCGTGAATTCAGTACGACTGAAGTAAAGCAGCTATGCGTGCGGACACACGTTCGTGTGAATATGACGCACTTCAATTGCGTGTGGGATGCGAAGCAGCGTCTAGAGAAGAAAGGACGCCTGAAAAAACGTTCAGAGCACTTTGTCAATAAAATGCTGGTCAAAGCAGTGAGTCGTCAAATGGTCGTACCCTATACGACCGAAGAGATAGCTCGGTGGAATCACATTAAACACTGTCAGATTAAAAAAGATAACATTTTTCGCCTTCAACGTTGGAGGTTTGAATCTTCCCAAGCCTCTGTGGTGGAGCACAGTTCTCCTGCACCGAGTTCCACAGAATCATCAGATATTCCATTGAACTACTTAGTATCAAATATTTTACAATCATCGGCATCTACGTTGGGAATTCCATCAAGTCAATCACAAACTGAAGAAATTGCGGTCAATGAAGAAATCCCAGAGATTATAGAAAAATCGAAAAGTATGGAAACTCCTGGTAACGTATCGATAGAGTCTACATCTACACCCGACATGGCCTGGGCCGAAGCTGCAGCTCAAATCAATACCGAGTCTATGACGTTTGAGACCTTGGATCTGGATATGGAGACACAGGAAACACAGAGTCAACCAGTTGCGTTAGGCACTGAGGATTATGTGCTGTTCGACACCCAAGTGCCTGCCACATCCACACAAACCCAGTGCACAGAACCGTTCCTTTAATAAGAAATTATTTGTAATTATCATTGCAGTTGCCATTGAAATATACTAACGATCTATTTATATATATATATATATATGTTTATTTGTAACATTATAGTTGGACTTTATTGTGCGTTAAGAGTATAAAACTTGTTCTTAAAACGTCAAAAGTTCAATGCTATTATCCTAGTTAAAATCGCGTATTTTTTTTTAATATAATCGTGTTTATTTTTGTTTATCAAATGTTTTGTATTAAAAACTTATATTAGATAAATTGTACATACAAAATTTATAATTATTACATTCCTGCAGTGCATATAATTTATTTTACAGTTCAAACTGGGCTGCTGTAATTAAATGTTGTAGACGACAAACTATGTATTTCAAAATTGTAATTCGAATAAATTCTTAATTGAATTGTTTTTTGTATTATCCAAATCTATATGTTTCTAGACATTTCTTATATTGGAATATTTGAAAACCATTTGATATGAGTCTATTACAATAGCTAAGAATGTTTCGCGCTACTCAAAATATTTATACTTTATATTTTTTACAAAAATACAACAATATCTCAGATTATTATTTTTGAATATTTGAGAGAACTAATAAAATTTAAAATTTTGCCAAAGCCCTGCCAGGATTTATAACTTATGAATTATGTTAACTATGTACACAGATTTACATTTAGCACATTACATACATACGTACATACATACAAACAAATATTAAGTCTAATAGTCGTGGTTGGGTGAGGGCGGGAAACGAAGGGTTGGTGGGGGATTTGAATTGATCCATTGTAAAGGTTGCAACCTTTCGTTTAGCAGCCCCGTTGCCAGGGCCGGCTATGGCTATGGAAAATTATCAAAGATGAACTGTTCCATGAACAGTGTCTCCGAATGCTAGTTGGACGAGTTTTCGCCCACCTCGCTGACAGAGATTGTCATTTTTTGATCATCGCCACTATCCTCCTCATCGTCCTCTTCATCATCCTCCTCGGTTAGTTCATCATCCTCTTCGGTTAGCTCCTCATCCTCCATATCATCGTCTTCGCCAAAACTATCTGTGGATGCACCGCCAACAATACCATCATCATTGTTAGCACACAATGCTGAAAGCTGTACGATTGTGGCGCCACCCGGCGCTGACGTTACAGTTGAGCCAGCAACTGTTGCCGCCACACTGGAGGCGATACTGCCATTATCCAGTATTCCAGTGCTCGTTGGTAACTCAATCGTCACAATGCCGCTCATCGTATTAATACTCTTCGGCGCATTTATCTTTTGCTCCTGCTTAATGTTTAGCTCGATCAGTTCGACACCAGAGCGCGACTTAAAGTGCGTCTTAATGTGCTTGGACAGATGATCGCTGCGCATGAATTTCTTATTGCATTCGCGACACTGAAACCTCTTCTCGCCCGTATGCGTTCGTCGATGCCGCTGCAGCTCATCAGAGCGAGTGAAGCGCTTGCCACAAAACACCCAAGAGCAAACAAACGGTCGCTCGCCCGTATGCCAGCGCAAATGGGCCCGGAGATGCGAAGTCTTGCCATAGACCTTATTGCAGCCGGGTATGTGACAGATATGTTGTCGCTTACGATCCGAGTGCTTCTCACCATCCGTGCAATTGGGACAGGTGCAGGCGACACGCTTCAGACGCGGCTTTATCTCCGGCACATCGCCATCGTTAACATTTATGTTCACGTTGATGCTGGTCGCCTGGGTCGACTGTGCAACCGCTGTTGCCGCTGCAATTGGCGTTGATTGCTTCAGCTGCTTGGGTCGCGTTGGCGTTGGCGTTGTCACGGACACCTGTTGACCCCCTGTGCTTAGGGTAATCTGTGTACTGTTGCTGCTGCTGCTTCCGCCGACGCTGCTGCTGCTGCTGCTCAATCCGACCAGACTTGGTTTGGGTGTGCTGCGTGCTTGCTGCGTCGCTGGTGATGCTTGTGGCGGCAGGGCGGTTATCTGTATAGACGATGGTATCGTGACCATTGGTAAATCAGCTAGCAATTTTTGTTGGTGCTGCTGCTGCTGCTGTTGTTGTTGTTGCTGCTGTGGTGATGATGGCATAATAAATTTAATCTGCTGTGGCTGCTGTTGTTGCTGCTGTTGTTGCTGCTGCTGAACAGCCGCAGCACTTGGCGATATATTTGAGACATCGGGTGGCTCTTGTTTGATATTCGTAATAAGCTGCGTGGGACTTTGCGGTTCCTGCTTGGGCATCATGGTTATTGCTGGTGTATTGTCTGTATTGCTATTCGAATTCTGCGTTGGATTGCTAACAATATTTGCAGTTTGCATTGTCGGCATGGGAAGCTGGGTGAGCACCTGCTGGAAATTGGCTGCCATGCCAGGAGGCAATTGGCTCGCTTGTATGATCTGCACCTGACCTAGGCCGGGTATATTCTGTATGGGCAGCGCTTGTAGATTGTTCGTTTGCAGCTGCATAGCAGCAGCGGCATTTTGATTCGCCCGCAAGTGTTGCAACTGTTGCAGTTGCTGTGCGGGTATCATCGTCAATTGTTGGCCCTGTGCATTTGTTATTGTTATAGGCTGGTTCGCTGGCAATTGACCGCCTGCCTCGTTGATTGCATTGAAGAGCTGCTGCTGCTGCTGTTGTTGTTGCTGCTGTTGTGCAGCTGCTGCTGCTGCTGCCACTGCTTGTTGCTGTTGTTGGTGCTGCTGCTGCTGTTGTGTCTGTTGTTGTTGTTGTTGTTGAAGTTGTGTCTGTTGTTGTTGCAGTTGCTGCTGTTGCACCTGTTGCTGCTGCTGTTGTTGTAGCTGTGCTTGTTGTGGCTGAACAAACTGTTGCTGCTGCTGAGGATTCTGTATGTGAATTATATTCGCATTCGGCGGCAGCTGGGAATAGTTAAGCGCGTTCAACGGCGCCAGCTGTACCTGTTCAAAACAAACAAAAAACAAATGGTATTTAGTTAAAAAATGTTCTTAAAACAGCTGGATATAATGACAATCAGATAACTTGTGTATGTACCTGCTGAATTTGACCATTGGGCGTAACAATCTGAGCGATTTGGGCAAACTGTGGTATAATCTGCATTTGAGCGGCCGCCTGTTGCATTGAAGCGGGCAATGCCTGGATGGACTGCGTCAGATTGGACAGCGTTGGCTGTGCGGGTGCTGCAGCAGCGGCGGCCGCCTGCACGGGAACGTGGACTGTCTGGTAGATGGTCTGGCCATTAGCTGTTTGCACAGGGATCTGCACGGCGACTGTTTGCTGTAGTGTTGGTGCCGCTTGTGCCGGCTGTGGAAATTGCAATATTTGTGGTGCTGAGCCAGGCGCTGCTGCACGTAGTTGAATATTTTGCAGCGTTTGTCCGTTCTCAAGCTTGATCGTTGTGGGCCCAGCTCCGCCCAGCAGATTTGTTATGTTGCCAAGCAGACCATTGGCGGCGGCCACCGAAGCTGGAATCTGTATGTTGGTGCCGGGAATCGTGATCGTTTGCGATGCTGCTGCAATCTGCTGCTGTTGTTGTTGCTGCTGCTGATGTTGTTGTTGCTGTCCAATCGTGGGCGTTGCTGCTTGTTGAGTTTGCTGCTGCTGCTGCTGTTGTTGTTGTGGCTGCTGTTGCTGCACAATGTTGGCAAGTGGGATTTGAATATTGGTGCCGGGTATGGTGAACAGCTGCTCATGCGTTTGGGGAGCACGCACTATCTGGCCATTGGGTGTGATGAACGCCTGCTGGCCATTGATATTTACAGCCTGAGCTGTGGCCAGTTGTGCATTTAGATTGGGAATAAAGATCGCCTCTTGACCATCAATGTTGACCGTTTGCATGCCCATTGGCTGAACAATTTGGAACATATTCTGCGGCATTTGGGGTCCTCCTGCGGCTTGCTGCAGGAACTGCGGTTGCATTTGATGTATGTTTATGATCTGTTGCATTTGTGCCGCGGGCGTTGCGTTTGACGCGCTACATCCGACGACACCCGCACTGTTTGCATTTTTGGCGGAGGCGGTGGGCGTGGCAGTGGTGGCAACTTGGCCATTGTTATTGTTATTGACAGCGTTGGAGTTTTTATACTGCAGCATTTTAATATTGCTGCTGTTTTAGCGGCACTGTGTTCAGTTATTCGATTCGCAGTCTTTCAACTGCGTTTAGCACAGGTGTACATAGTATTTACTATAAATATGTCCATTTTTTTTTCTCTCACTCAAGGGACGTATTTTCAGACGAGAAATGGTATATTTTTCATAAAGATACACACATACACACACACACACTCACAGTGGAACACTATTTACATTGCATTTTGGGGGTAATAGCTAAATTAGGCAGTAATTATACAACAATTAAATTAATTTTTTGGATTTTTAATTTTGTTTTGACAAACATAAACGCGAGAGAGAGATGAGCAGAAGATTTGGTGGCTGCTATCGATAGTATTCGCATACATATTATCGGTTGTGAAAACGCGACTGTATGTGTATACTTTTTTAGAAATGTTCTTACTGTTTTATAAGCAAAGTCATTTAATTTAATTTTAAGCTGTGCATTTATTCCTCCCACTTAATATTTGATTTGTTGTGATCTAATTTGTGAAATTGGTATTGCACAAATACATTGTCACTGCATTTCTACCATCACTATGTTCCAAGTATGAAAAACCTATCGATTTTATTTGCTTTATATCGTTATTAGTGCGACTCTGAAACAGAGTGATGCATCGGCAGTTCAGCAGAAGTGTCGACATGGGCTAAAAGAAGCCCAAAAATTTGTATATTTTCTAAATTGAAAGTTGAAATCGCTTTGTGGTCTTGTGCACAATATGGAGGTGGATCAGCCGACACTTGCCGATGTGGTGTTCTTAATCGAGAACAGTGCCATCAATGGAGCCTACCTGAACGAGCTGAAAACAAACTACATACTGCCCACCCTGGAGCACTTTACACAGGGCTCCATTGATGAGCGAGAATTTCTGATTGCCGAGCGCTATTCGACGCGCTACGGCATTGTCACCTACCGTACAGCATCGAATCTTCTGGAGCCCGTCTGTTCGACTTACGGTCCCTTTGTGCAGCCCCAAAAAGTGATTGAAACGATCGAACGTCTGCCGCTGGTCGGAGGCGGCATGGAATCACATGCACATATGTCCGAGGGATTTGCTGCTGCTCATGGCTGCTTTGATGAGATGAACAAACAACGCTTCATGCTCGAACAATCGAATTTGCAGCGCCATTGCATTCTTATCTGCAACAGTCCGCCGTATCAGATGACCGTAAACGAGTCGTGGAAGTATAAGGGCAAATCCTGTGAGCAGCTAGCCGCACTCTTTAACGAGCGTAAAATCAATCTATCGATTATTGCGCCACGAAAAATGCCGGTGCTGTTCAAGCTGTATATGAAGGCCGATGGCGATCAGCCGATTACGACCAAAAACTATGCCAAGAACATCCGACACTTGGTGCTACTGAAGGGCTACAGCCTAAAGGAGCGGGCACCGAGTCCCAATAGTTCTGGTCCAGCAATTCCCCAACATCCGATGGGCGCACCACAAGCACAGGCAGCAACTGTCAATAATAATCCAGGAGGACAGCAGGCGCAGGCACAGAACATGCCCATGGAAACGACACCAGCACAGCAGCAACCTGTCGGACCGCCACAACAGCAGCAACAACAGGTCATGAATATGAATGCCATACAGCAGCAGCAGCAACAACAGCAGCAGCAGCAACAACCACAACAACAACAACCTAATGTTGCTGCACAGGCAGGCCTTCTTAATGCTCAGCAACAGCAGCAACTATTGCAGCAGCAGCAACAACAACAACAACAGCAACAAAATCAATTTGTGCCCAATCAAATGCAAAATGCTAACTTTCAACAAAATGTTGTTCCTGGCCAGAATCGCTGGATGTATACGAATCAGCCTGGTGTGCGTCCGGCTTTTATGCAAACCGGTGGCAACAATATGCCACTGCAGCAAAATCAGAATCCTAATTCGGCGCTCATATCGCGTATTAATGCACCGCCCAATCAAACGGTCAACGCTTTGCAGCAACAGCAGCAGCAATTGCAACAACAACAGCAGCAGCAGCAACAACGACTACAAATGTTGAACCATCAGCAATTCAATCAGCTGCAACAACAGCTAGCACAGCAGCAACAACAACAGCAGCAGCAACAACAACAACAACAGCAGCAGCAGCATCCACAACAGCAACAACAACAGCAGGTTAACCCCAATGCCAATGCCAATATGATGCCAACTGTTTCGAGTGCTGCCAATGTGCCAAGTTTGCAGCAACAGTCGGCACCACAGCAACAGCAGCAGCAACAACAACAGCCCAACCAACAGCAGCAGCAGCAACAACAACAATTGCAACAGCAACAACAACAACAGCAGCCACAAGAGCAGGCATCGCTGCGTGAAAAGATCTGGACTGGTGTGCTCGAATGGGCTGAAAAGGCCAAAAATGATCAGCAAAAGATACCACATTCGCTGCAGTGCACCGTCTGCACCAACATCAAGGATGGCGAACCCGAAATCAAAGCCGACAATTGGCCACCAAAGCTCCTAATGCAATTAATGCCCAAACATCTGGTGGGCAATATTGGTGGTCAATTTCTAAAGGACTCCAAAATGGTAGTTTTTCGTCCCACGCCCGGCGAGGCGCTGGATTCCCTGGCCAAAATGATGACATCCGGTTTCGCTGGCTGCGTTCACTTCTCTGCTCTGGCAAATGCACCCGCATGTGACATCAAAGTACTCATCCTGCTATATACGCCCGATCGGAATGCCTTTCTCGGTTTCATACCCAACAATCAGTCGATGTTTGTAGATCGTTTGCGCAAGGTCATCCAACAGAAGCAATCCCATGGCAATATTCAACAGCAGCAGCAACAACAACCGCAACAACAGCAATTACCGCCCCAGCAACAAATGCAACAAATGCTGCAGCAGCAACAGCAGGGCAAGTCACCCATGGAACTTCAGCAGCAGCAGCAACAACAACAACAACAGCAAATGCAACAGGATAACTCGCAGCAGCAGCAGCAGCAGCCGCATTATAATCAGTATGCCCAGCTCAACATGCAAATGGGTGGTGGTCCAGGAGGCAATGGTGCCGGCGGCATGCCCATGCAGCCCCAAATGCAAATGAGCATGATGCAGCAACAGCAGCAGCAACAACAACGTATGCCATTGGGTGTGCCAGTCGCAAATCCCAATTTGCAGCAACAATTGCAGCAGCAGCAGCAACAAGTGCCACAACAACAACAGCAACAGCGTATGGTGCGTCCCATGCTGGGCAACAACAATCCCGGCCTACGTCAGCTGCTGCAGCATCAGACACCGGGCAATCAGTTTCGGCCCCAAATGGGCGGGCAGCCAAATCAAATGGGTGCCGGCGGTCCCATGGTTGGTAATCGAAACTTTGACGATGGCGGCTTTGAGTTTATGTAAAACTATTTAATATTTTATTATCCGTATATTTATATGTATGTAGGTGTATGTGTATAGATGTAAGATTATTATGTTCATGTATCAGTCCTATATATCCGTATCAATATCGTCGTTAGCAGTGTGTATTCGAATTTGATGTAACAATTTTCCGGTTTCTTCGATTTTGTCCCCAATCTCTTGTCTCTTCGTCATTTTTTAAATTGTCTAGGAAATTTATACATCTTATATTTAAAGTATCTATGCAAATATACAAGGTTTTTATGAAAATGAAATTGTTTAATAAAATAATTCATCAATATTGCAACAGATCCGATCAAGAAATCACTTATAAATAATGATGATCATTGATCATAAAAATTAACAGATAACTTTTGTTAAGTGTTTTAATATTAATTTATTTGAATTTAGTTCAAGTACATTACAAATGCAACTGCATTCACACTTCTCTAAAAGGATCATTTAGATTCTAAATGGATGAGGAGTACTCCGTGGGGAATTTAAATGTATGCTTTCCGGTCGATTGCACTGATGGCAGCAAACCGGCATTGGGTATAATATTCCATGACAATGTGAGCGTTACGTTTTTGTTGTCCTTCAGACCATTACCGTCATCCCAGAAATAATATTTGGTGTTCATGTTCTTGAAGTCCAGCAAAGCATTTTCGCCACGCAAAATGATTTTGTCCCACAGTACAACTTGATTCAATTGATTTGAAGGTGTCTGGTACTCTGCGGTTAGGTACAGAAAAAGCTGCTTAACATTCCAGTTGAACACGTTCGTAAGATTCGTTTCCAAATCGAAGGTCAGAAATCCGAGATCATGCTTCTCTCTCGATGCTCCGTAGTCGGGAACGTTTTTCACCAGCACACGTACAGTATTAATTTTTGCATCGGTTCTGTAGTCTAGGAACACGGTCGATACGAAGCAGCAAAAGGTTAGGCATGCTAGGACGCTTAGGGAATATGCAACAGTTGCATTTCCTCTGGTTAACACAGTATGCATTTTTTGTGTTGGGTTTATTGGAGATAAAACTGGACACGTACGTAGACTGGTTGCAATTGAAAGAAAATCTAGTGAAGGTGTGGTCACCCTTAAACGTTAACATTTACAGAAATGTTAATCACGTTAACATCGCGGTTTTTTTAATTCGTAACAATGAGCGTTTATTTGAATTCAGATATTTGAAAAATGTATTTTAAGTTTTATGTTAATGCAAACGCCTTATTGACAATTTTAAACCAAATGTAACGTGTGTTCCAAAGCAGAAACGTTGACAGACCATTGAAATTCAAAGTAACAGCTGCTATTTGGCTTCAAACGAGAGCCGGCCCATTACAGAACAGCTGCTGCCTTACACATCTATCGATTTGTTTCCACTTATAAGATTGCTGGAGCAGCAGCGTTTTATCCTTTGTAAAAAAAAAAAATGACTGGATACATATTTAAGCAATTAAAGTATTTTACCCAGTGATCTAGTAGTTTGGCTTAAAAATGCTTAGTATGTCAAATGCTGATCTATCGCCGGCACTAGCGATTTGTTATTAATTGGTCGAGCGCTTATCCGATAACAACCATACGTTTTTGACACATTCTTAGCTTCGATGCCGCTAAACGGAAAATGTTCTCCTGATCAATATACAAAGTATTAAAATATTTAATATGTATATTTAATAAAATTGTGTCGTTTTCCACAAAAAACAATATTAATTTTATTTTATTATTAACTTAAATTTAAATAAAAAAAAAAATAAAAAAACCAGCATAAAAACCAGCAAAAAAACGTATGTTGATACATTCGAATTATGTGTAAAATTTATAAATATGTATAAATATCCTACTCGAGTAGTTATACATTTATATGGAAATATCCTTCGGATACAAAAAACGAATTTAAACGTAAGACCATTAACGCAACGTAAGTGTAACATACTGGTTCATTTCGCCGTTGCGTTCTAGTTCAGTTCAATATCCGGGAATAATATGGCGATCCGAAACTGTGAATGACAGACAGTGAATTTTAAAGCTGCTGAAAAATTAATTTATTTGCCAAAAAGTTGCAACGGTAATACGCGAAACTATTGTAAATAAATTGCGTAACATGTGCCTTACACGCTGAGCATGTTTTCAAGCAATTAAACAGCTATTAAGTGTTGAAAAACTGCATCGGAATAGAGTTAGGAAAAATTTTCCCTTAGTTGCTTAATTTGCCTTCGTCGTCGTCCGCCTGCTTTTCGACTTTGGCGTGCGTGTGATTGTGGTTTCGCTCGACTCAATAGCGTCCTCTCGCTTGCGCATACACAATGTCGTGCCACCGACGGACTGGCTGGTCATTGTTATCTCGCTTTGACGCGACGTTCGTTCGGTTTCGTTCGCTGTAAATGTGTAAAGTGATTTTTGCCTGCGTTCGTTTGGGGCGAAGTCGAAAATGCTCGAAAAAGTTTTATAATTAAAATATTGTATTTAAATATATACACAAATAATTAATCGTCTAAAATGCATCATGCATTTGGCAATTGAATTGTGTAGTTGGTGCGATTATATAAAGCATAAAAGCATGCTGTGTCAGCGTCTAAATGACCAATTGCGCATCGATTGGCCATCCATAAGCCTTTAATTGAAATAAATTCAAAAATAATGGTTTTCCCTTAATTCTAAACTGTGTGCAATTATTTTCTCCTTTATTTTTGATATATTTTTTTTGTAATTAGTTACTACGAAAACGTGAATTAAGCAAACGGAAAATTAAAACGAGTATATGCATATGTATGTATGTATGTATGTGTATATACATATGTACGGCGAACGAATGAGTGTGCAATGCTGAAGAAGTGAAAGAATGCGCAGCGTTGCCATACGGTTACGATCCGCCTGTGTGTGTGTGACTGTGTGTGTGTGTGTGTTAGTGTCTCTTATATATGCATTCTCACAAATGTATCTAGCTCAATTCCTTAACAAAATCAATAAAAACGCAGCACACTTTGTGTAAGAAAAAATTCGGGAAATTACATGAATCCTGTGCCTTGGCGTATTTGTCAATGACAATGAAGAAATTGGTTAAAAAAATTTCTAAAACACATAAAATTCTTTCAAGTGATTTAATTGTTAAATGTTTTGTTTAAATTCGTATTCGTATTCGTATTTGTACACGGATAGCACACGTGAATTGATTTCAAAGGAAGCCCAATCGAGACTAAAATGAATAATGATGCGAAAAATCATGATGGCGATGACTTAAACTTGAATTTAAATAACGTGCGCTCTGCGTATTTAAACAAAAAAACAAAAACACCAACAACAACAACAGCAGCATCAGCAGCAACAGCAACAAAACAAATCAAAGCAAATAGCGTCTCAACGCCAGCAACAACTGCACAAAGACTTTTAGCAGCAACAACAAAGAACAACAACAATAACAACAACAACGTTGTTCGGCAGGTGAATTACACCGGTCCGCGCATCGCTGCAGCTCGACATTCGATAGCAACTGCGCTCATTGCCAACAACATTAAAAACACCAACAACATAAGCAGCAGCAGCAGTAGCAGCACTGGCAAGAAGAAGCATGAGACGGCAGGTGCCAAGCAACTGACAACAGCAGCAGCAACAACAACAACAACAACTGAACTGAGCCAATTGAAGAAGAAGAGTAGTGTTGTTGTAGGTGTCAGCAACAATAACAATAACAACAATAGTGTCAGTTTAAAAGTTAACAGCCCGTTTGCCACTGCCAATACTACCAATAACAACAGCAACAACAACAACAACTCCAAAATGTCTAAATCGTCTTCTGCCAGCAACAAAACAATGCCACAAAGCGAAGCAACAGCCGCTGCATTCGATACAGCTGGCACAACAACAACAGCCACACCCTTGCCCGCCTCAGCAACAGCAGCAGCAGCAGCAAGTGATACGGCAACAACAACTGCGAAAATGAATGCTCCAAAAGCTGGTGCTTCATCAAGCGCGGGCGCTGCGGCAAAATTTCGTGCCGGTGTTGCCTCAGCGACGACGCCGAGCAGCTCAAAGAAAACCCGAGCCGCATACGCGGCGCTCAAGCGTCAGGTAGCTATGCAAAAGATACAGCAAACTGCCACACCCACAACAACAACAACAGGAGCGGGAGCAGTTGCATCCGCTAGCAAGGACTCGGCGCATTTGAAATTTGCAGCAACATCATTGTTAATGGGCGTTGCTGCTGGTGCGGCCGATAGAAACGCAGGCGCTGCTGCTGCTGCTGTTGTGGGTCTCGGTCCATTACCTGCCACCACCACCACCCAATCGACAACCAGCAGCAACAGCAACACCAGCAGCGGCAGCAACAGCAGCAGCAGTGCGGCAACAGCTGTTGCTGTACTCAAGCAAAAGCTGAAAGATGTTGGCGCCATCTCCAATGCGGCGGCGGCGGCGGCTGCAGCTGCAGCTGCTGCCAATAATCGTTCAGCATCGTCATCAACGACATCATCGAACTCCTCGCCGCTGTCATCATCGGTTGGAATTGTGAATGCGATTTCGTCGGCGTTGCAAAACATCATAACGACGGATACGGATACGGATACCGAGTTCTATCCGCAGCCCGTAACCACAGATCTCTCCGAATCTGAAGAGGAATCTGTCTCCGAGGTGAGTGTTGGTTTTTTTTTCTTTCTAATCTAATCGAATCCGAATCGAATATCAACTTATCGATACACAAATTACGATACGACACGATTTTCGTTCGTAAATGAAACTTCTTTGTGGTGGAAAACGTATTTAGTATTTATTTGGTTTATTGGATGGTTTTGATTCTTTCTGATTTCTGTTTACACAAATGCATTTACACCTGCGCAGGTGTTGACGCATTTCGTGTGTATACAGAGTTCATTTAAAAACAATATCAATGACAGATTTTTGTGGCTATTGTGTAACCAACTGTCTGTCCCACCTCTCTTATGACAAACGTAGAAAAGTGTTATCGTAGTTTTATGTTATGATTAAACTACAAATTGTCGACTCAGACTCCAGATATGGAACTTAAGTTCGCCAAATACCTAGGCAGTACTTGTTTTCGATTTTCGATAACTCTTCCCGTTTCCGACAAGTTTGTTTTCGATTTCCGATAACTCTTCCCGTTTCCGACAAGTTTGTTTTCGATTTTCGATAACTCTTCCTGTTTCCGATATACACATGGGATCGATAACAACAAAAACTTGAATTCGCAAAACTTTGAGGCGGCATTTAAAACATTAGACAAAATAATGACAATCTGTGAAACTTTTATTGAAATCGGTTAAGAAACACCGGAGACATGGGACATTGAAGTTGTGTATGCAGTATGCAATGACTATACACGTAAAGTATAGGGATCAGGGTATCGTCTAGTCGGGATTTCTCGACTAGAACCTTTTTACTTGTTCTCATTTGGAATAGATCGTTGATAATGGTTTAATAACACGTCAGATTTTTCAAACTTTTTTTCTTAAGCAAACGATTAACAGCTGTTAATGTCTGTATATATATTTAAGAGAATAATTTAGACTTATATACGTTTTTGGTCTTTGCGTTGCGGTTTTCTTTGTTGCTAATTTCCTAATCTTAGATACTATCGAGTAATTTGTATACAAACAGCTTGGAAGACAGACAAACAGCTGATGGGACAATCTTGAGAATTGTAACGCAGGATCAATATGATATAGACAACAACGTTATTTAGTGATTTCGTGTGAATTATTTAATTCGTCTCTCCCTCTCCGTCTCCCTTCAATTGAGCTTGTGAAAAACCCGTTCGTTCCCAAGTAAAAATGTTGTATGACTCGTTGTTTTAGTCTTTTTTTCTTCTTTGCGGGGTGATGCATTGTGAATATAACATTCATTTGCCGTCTGTGTGTGTGTGCGTGTGTGTGCACGTACACAGGTAAATCAGCTGTGCAGCTGCTGCTGCTGTATCTATGTATGTATGTATGTCCTATGAGTGAGTGGAAATATATGTTTCTTTGTCTGGCCATTTGATATTGTTCGTTATAAATATTTATACTATATACATTTTCGAAACTTTGTCTGCTTAACGAACGAAAGGTCATTAGCCATAATTTTCGGTTGTTTTGTAAATATACCATAATACATCACGACCTCGCAAGTGTATGACTTTCTGTCTCACTCTTTCATCAAAAAAAAAGAAGCTGTTTTTTGTTTTTGGATAAGTGCCATTTTGTATGCGGCTTGTTTGACGTTTAAATTTACACATGTATTCAAGCAGTCTGGCAACGCCAGCGTTATCCGTTGTTGTTTTATTTAGTGAAATCGTACGTAAAGATATTTTGCAGAAACTCACACAAAACCATAATAATAATATTAATCACTTGAAAATAACGAAAGTACAATATATTGCACGTTGAGTGTAATGACCGATTGATATGGCATAACGTCAATAATAATGTATTAAAAAGGTCGAAATTGTAGTTTTTCGGGTGTAACGAGATGAGAAAATTTATAATTTTCGCAGGCAGACAGAGAGACAAACGCACTACAAATACATATGTACACAGAAACACATAAACAACCACACACACAGACACACTCCAACGCCCGAAACGAGAAGAAATATGACCAACCAACAGCAACAACAACAACAACAACAAGAGACACAAGCAGCGCACGAGTAAAACAGAAAACAGAAAACGCATGTCGTGGCTGCGACGGCGATTGAACTCGTTTGAGTTTTGTTCTTAACATTTTCTCTTGCAGATACATATAGGTTGTACATACATACATTAAGTATATTATTGCATCTATGATGTATGTATGTATGTATGTATGTATGTATGTATGTATGTATGTGTGTATTTGGCGTTAAAGGTTAGGGGCAAAATCCGTTTGTCCTCGTTATAATTATTCACATTAAGCATAAATTATGTACGAGAATGAGAATTGTAGCAATTAATTGCCGCCCCAATGTTTAGGCGTGGGCGTAATGTATAAATCGATGTACCAAATGCATATGTACGTATGTATGTATGTGTGTGTTTAAGAGGCTATCACAGTGCAACTGAAATTCATGACTCATGCGATTCTTGAAATTCCAAAGAAACCGTTTCGTCGTCTCCGCTTGCCTTTAACTTGCAAATTTGTAATAAAAAAAAAAAAACCAGCCAGGCAGGCAATCGAACACCGAACACGCACGCAGGCACGCACCAATACTAGCAAAATATTGCATAAGTATTGGGGTCTTAAAGTGGAATAAAATGGAAATGGTAATGGTAATGAATGAAAGCAAAAAGCATACGGGCGACAATAATTTGTGTGTGTTTTGGCAACATCTGGCAACGCTGGCTGGTAAAGATTCGCCGCACATTTTAAACAACAAACACATGTATGTGTGTGTGTGTGTTAGTTAATAAAAACTTTGACTTAAACACACAAGTTGGCCGTGCGAATGTAGTAAATTGTTAAGTTTAATCTCTGTCTATTCTAACTAACTCGGAAAAATTTTGTTCAAATTGCATTTGTTATCGAATAAGTAGTACTCATATACCATTCATGAAAGGAGGTGCAGTGCAGCAATCGGCAGTTTTGTATCGTATTATGCGTTCGATTAAAGATTTTCTACGCCGTGTTGTGTCCACCATGGACGGTGTCTTGCAGTTCTTTGTTCAAGTAATAATAATAATATCAACATGTGTTTTTCCTAGAGCTGGGAGCTGGGGAAGCCAAATCGAAAACAAACAAAATCATCCGCAACACAATTGCGCATATTTGAATTTTGGGATTAATTTACATACATGCATTTCTTAGCTTCAGTTATTTTTATTATTTATGTATGTTTCTTACGTTTCTCTTTATTTGTAGATCCTATTGGCATTCTTGTGTTTAAGGCCAGATCTCCTGGTAAGTTTCGCGTTATAAGTGCCACTAAAAAAAACCAAAAAAAAACAATAATTGAAGCGTTGCAAAATCAATTTTCTATAATTTTGAATTTGTTCTTTTACTTAACAAACTAAAACCAACAACGCGCATTTCTTAACCAAATGCTTACAGGGTAAATTGTTGTTTGATAGTTTGTCCAAATGCACTTTGCTCTAAAAATCTACATAAATTGTTAATAAGCCCAGAAACAGCAATGCAAAATATGGGTTTATTCTTAAATAAATATATTGATAATAATAATAATAATGAAAAAAAAAAAATAATAATACTCCTACTACCACTTGGATTCTGTTACAACACACACAAAACATCACATTGCTGGCCTTAGACGACAAGAATGTGCTCTCTGAAACAGTTAAAGCTTTAATCCAGCAACCACCTCTTCTTTACTCTTTACTCACCTCACCACCTCTTAACTCGACGAGCACGAAATCATATTTACATGCAAACATTTAACCCATACGTTGACTTAATTCTAACTTGTGATCGATCTAATAATGTTCATGTTTTTTTTTTTTATCTTTTTGTTATGCTTTCAGGATGATATACCAGAGTCTGATCACGATAGCTGTCCGCAGGAGGAGGAGGGCGAAGTGCAAGAAGATGAGGATGAGACAGAGGAGGAATCTGAAGATTCTGATGAATCTGAAGGTGATGATGAGGAAGAGGACGAAGAGATTGGTAAGCAATTAGAAACCAAATTTAATTCAAATATTAACGTATATATATATTTTCTTCTTAACATAATAGATGTACCGCAAGATAATGATGCGGATGATGAAGACATCGACGACGATGAGGATGACGACGAGGATGCGCCCGAGGTTAAGAACTTTCTGCTTGAGCCAAACAACAAGCGTTCAAGCAATCTCACGGCCCTACTGGAAGCAGCGGCAAATGAGAAAGCGCCTGTCCTGCGTCACGCCACCCATGCGATCGATGAAACAAAGCAGGCGCTTACCAAAATGCGTTGTGCCAACAGTCCGCGAGACAAAAAGTAAGTTGGTCGATCAACAGATAACAATTGATAATAATAATTATCAACTTACAATTTTACAGTAGTGGTTTTTCGCGCAGCCTTGCCACTGCCTGCGCCGACAATGATGTAAACACAGTGAAGCGTTTACTCTGCAAGGGCAACTTGAACGATGCGGCCGCCTCAACCGACGAGGGCGAGTCATTATTGTCAATGGCTTGCTCCGCCGGCTACTATGAGCTAGCACAGGTATGTAACAATCCAAATCCATTCAATAACAGGACAAAAACTAAGCAGGACAGGTAGTAAAATTAGAACAGCCTATACAGAAGATCCTATGATCACAAAGCCTTGATTTGAATGTTAGAAAAATAAATGTGAAAATCGGTGAGCGAAAAGAAATGTTTCTATAATGTTGAAATGTTCGACTGTAAAAATTAAATTTAAATTGAATTATTTTGGTGTTTAAAAAAAAAAATTGAAATTGAAATTAGCAAAGTGCTCTTTTATCGGTATAGTTGTATAGTTTGGTGCATATCTGGCACCAATGGTGGCAATATCCTTTTTAAGCCAAATAAGTGGCAACGTCCTGTTGCACAAGCAAATTATCGATAGTTCGTTGTAGTAAGAAGCAGAAAAGACACAGCACAGAATAAAAATTGATTGCGAGAATTGCATTTTGTGGTGTAGCACAATTTATTAGTTATAACACAAAATAGAATTTGCCTACGCACAAGAATTACAATTGGTTAGAAATTGCGTTATATATATTGTTAATTTTATTGAGCACATGATGAGAATGATTGAAACAATGTATGTTGTGTTTTGTGTTTTCAAAGGTTTTGTTGGCAATGTCTGCGGCACAGGTGGAAGACAAGGGACAAAAAGACTCGACGCCGTTAATGGAGGCCGCATCTGCCGGCCATTTGGACATTGTGAAACTGTTGCTCAGCCATAATGCTGATGTTAACGCACACTGTGCAACTGGCAACACACCGCTTATGTTTGCCTGCGCTGGCGGACAGGTGGACGTTGTCAAACTGCTACTTAAACATGGCGCCAACGTTGAGGAGCAGAATGAGAATGGACATACACCGCTAATGGAGGCCGCCTCCGCTGGTCATGTTGAAGTAGCCAAGGTAAAACATAAAACTAAACCCATACGATCGGTCTATAATGAAGTATTTTCGTGTGTCAAGTGATTAGAATCCGAGATTTGATTGTTTATTGCTGCTAATGTCGATCAATCAAGTTACTGATTTCGACACTTAGAAAAGCATTTTACATGATTTAGTTTGATCTTATCTGATGTACACGAACTGATGTGCATTAACTTTATTCATATGTAAACCTTACCTTAAACAAGATGAGTTAATAAATTGATTTTTATAGGTGCTACTGGAGCATGGCGCCGGCATCAACACCCACTCGAATGAGTTCAAGGAGAGCGCACTCACATTAGCCTGTTACAAGGGTCATTTGGATATGGTGCGTTTTCTGTTGCAAGCTGGCGCTGATCAGGAGCATAAAACTGATGAAATGCACACGGCACTAATGGAGGCTTCAATGGACGGGCATGTTGAGGTGGCACGTTTGCTTTTGGACTCTGGGGCGCAGGTCAATATGCCAACAGACTCATTTGAATCGCCGCTTACTCTGGCAGCTTGTGGCGGTCACGTGGAGTTGGCCCTGCTCTTAATTGAACGTGGCGCCAACATCGAGGAGGTCAACGATGAGGGCTACACACCACTAATGGAGGCAGCTCGTGAGGGGCATGAGGAGATGGTGGCACTGCTGCTAACCAAGGGTGCCAACATAAATGCAACCACGGAGGAGACGCAAGAAACCGCGCTAACGCTTGCCTGCTGTGGGGGCTTTAGTGAGGTGGCCGCCTTTCTGATAAATGGAGGTGCCAGTTTAGAGTTGGGCGCCTCCACGCCGCTCATGGAAGCCTCACAAGAGGGCCACACCGATCTGGTTCGCTTTCTGCTGCAGAACAAGGCAAATGTGCATGCAGAAACGCAAACCGGAGATACAGCGTTGACGCATGCCTGTGAAAATGGGCATACAGATGCGGCTGGTGTGCTCCTCTCGTATGGCGCTGAACTTGAGCATGAATCAGAAGGTGGTCGTACGCCACTAATGAAAGCCTGCCGTGCCGGTCACTTGTGCACCGTCAAGTTCCTCATACAAAAGGGCGCCAATGTTAACAAGCAGACGACCAGCAATGATCATACACCGCTTTCGTTGGCTTGCGCCGGTGGTCATCAGTCTGTGGTTGAGTTGCTGCTTAAGAACCATGCGGATCCCTTTCACAAGCTTAAGGATAATAGCACAATGCTGATCGAGGCCTCAAAGGGTGGCCACACTCGTGTTGTGGAGCTACTATTTCGCTATCCGCACATCTCGCCCGCAGATCTTGCTGGGGGCGCAAATGCGCAGGCAGTGAATCAAATACGTCAGCAAAAGCTATTGCAACAGCAGATACAACATCAGCTGCAGTTGCAACAGCTGAATGCACCACCCGGCCTGCACGAGGTGTCCGAGGCGGCACGTGCCAACAATCAGCAACTATTGTATCAGCAACAATTTAGTGGCAATTCCCCAAACAACAACATTGTTGCCCTCGGTACTGGTGATTTTTTGGATGCCGGTGAGCTACAGCTAACGGCAACATCTGCTGCAAGTGTGTCTGATGCGTCAACCACCGAGGAGTATGTTACGACTGTGGGTGGTGCCGGTGGCGGTGGCGGTGGTATTGATCTAACCACACTGAGCGCACAACAGCAGGAGGGGCTGATTGCTAAGTCTCGCTTGTTTCACCTTCAGCCTGGGTTTGAGCAACAGCAGCAAGCGACACTGCCACCAACGGGTGCCCATTTGGTGCCGTGCAAACACTTTGATCTTGATATGGAGCATATCAATTCACTAACGCCACCGCAAAAAGCACCGCCAGCGCCACCCGCTATGATGCACACAGTTTGCCAGCAACCTGTGCTACAACAACAACAGCAGCAGCAGAAGTTGCAGCAGCAGCAGCAGCAGCCGACGACAAAACTCAAAGGCGTTGGGAATCGAAAGAATCGCCAGGCTTTAAGCGAGCTAAGTTCTATTACTGGCATAGCGCTGGAACGTAGTGGTGTTGAAATGCCGCTTGAACAGCATTCCGAGCAAGTGCGCTCACAGCCCCTTGGTGAGGATGATAAACAGCAACAACAACAACAACAACAGCAGCAGCAGCAGACACAGCAATTTGCCTGCGCTGTAGAGGAACCACGTTTGCAACGGCGCCGTGGCTTCGATGCGCCCTGTGAAGCTAGTGATGGAAGCGATGCATCTTTGGACACCACTCAAAAAGGTATGTATAACAATAAACGCACACAAAAAATCAATGCTCAATACAATTCGTCGTCGACCAGGTGCCGCCGTTGCCAATGATGGCAATCAGAGTACATTCGCTGCTAACGAGAATGGCTCACAAACTCCAGCGGTAAGTAAATTTTTGTATTCCTTTTGATTTGTAAATGACATATGCCTGTTATAGCTCAACCCTGGTGGCTCTGGCACCATCACCCACTCTTCGGAGGTGCTGCAGAGCACTGCAATTAGCGATCGGCCAAAGGTGAAGGCTATTAACAAGAACAATCGCAAGCAGGCGGCAGCTCTAGCATTAGCTGGTGTGGCATCGGTGTCAGCGGCAGCAAAACATGGCCAAGCGTTGCCATTGCACCAAAACCAAATGGTCTCCATCTACAACAGTTTGGTAAGATTTTTGAATTAGTTTCTGTGTTACATTACATTAAATTTGATTTTTGATTTGCTTAACCGTAAACAGCAAATGCAGCAGCAAATGCAACAAACCCAGCTACAATTGCAGCAGCATCTACAACTGCATCATCATCAACAGCAGCGTGCCGCCTCCGCTGTGGACTACTCAAATTCGCCGGCCTCTCCGATGGCCTCCCCAACGGGCTGTAGCGGCAGCAACTTTTCCGAGCAGCAGCAGCAACAGCATACGCCCATGGAAGGCGGCGGCGGTAACGAGGCACTACAGCATAAGGCTGTCATGGAGGACTTTCGTGGACTACTTGAGACGGCGGTTAATGAGTCGAGGGGTGGACATTCAACGTTGGGATGCTTTAACGATAAACTGTCTAATTCTTCGCAGCTAAAGTTCTTCAAAGAGGGCTGGCAGATGCACAATTTTTTTGGCGATCAGCCAAAGTCACCAACTGAGACGCCTCCCGAAATGGAAGAAACGATGATGATGTCGCCAGTTTTGGAGCGCATTGAAATCCGTGCAGAGATGAAAAATTTGGCTACGCTTTGCTCGGCAGCGGCCATGGCGGCTGCTGTTACAGCTAATGTTAATGCTAACAAGGAACCCGATGAAATTGCAACGGATAACGAAAGTGATGAGGGCGAAGGCGCGGGTGAGGCGGAGGGTGAGGAAAATACTTTACCACCTGAACCCATCGATCTGACGGATACCATCATTGAAGAGGATGAAGTAGAAGATGATGATGATGATGATGATGAGGATGATCCGGATACACAAAGTGGTGAGATTGACAAACTTACCTACGACGACGATGATGCGGATGCTGAAGTTGAGTACATTGATGAAGACGATGAAGGCGACGAAGAGGATGATGAATTCTTTTTGGACGTCAATGTCGCCGTTGCGAATCGCATCGATCCTAGTAATCCACAAAGTGGTGCCGATCTGCCAACAAAGCAACGCAAGCTGTCAACAAGACTAGAGAATCTTATGCTTACCAAGCCGGATATGTTGGCACAGACATTGTGCGACTTTCGTCCAGATATGCCCAACTCGGAACTGATGCATATGCTGCCCATTAAAGCGGCAGCTGCCAACAATGTAGCCTTGAACAATCTACTCCAACAGCAGTTGGCGGCGGCTACAGCGGCGGCAGTACATGCCAAGGCTCATAATCAGCAGCAGCAAACGGACCCAGAGCAGTGTGGTAAGTAGCACATAAACAAAAAAAAATATAAAATCGTTTTGCTCAAGTTGTATTGTTTTGTTCCAACAATTAGAAAATGCTGCGACACTTCCAGGTAGTGAGTTATTATACGGTTCGGAACCATATGCCAGTGATGGAACCGAGGGTGCACAGTATGACATAACCGGTGAAATGGAGGACATATTCCAGGTACTTAAATCGATTCATTATTAGACAAAATTGAGTTGTGAAACTAGATTTCTTATGAATTTTATGATATTTTTTTTTGCCACTGTAGGAGTTGGCAGAAAATTTGCACTATCCCGAGCTTGCCGAGTTCAGCCTTAATCAGATGTGCAAGGGCCGATTCACCGGCCATTGGTCACAGTCGCCTGGCAAGTGGAGCGGACAGGAGCAGCTATTGGCAGCAGCAGCTGCACAGCACTCGCAGGCATTATTGAGCGCTGGCGATGCGCCAACGGACGCACAGCAGCGTCAGGCGAATCTCGTACTCCTTGACTATCCTATGCAAACGCAACAGGGGTTGCAGCAACGTCTACTTGATCCCGAGGAGCTGCAGAGTATGCAGGTATGTTCATAATAAATCCTACAGTATGTATAGTATTTGATTGTGTCATTTGGTTTTAGCAACTCCAGCAAACGCCCGTTGCTTTATTGCCGTTCAATGCGGATAACGCTGCACCTGGTGGGAGCACAGAGCAGCGGCTGCAGCAAATGCATCAATCACTGCCAAACAGCGCCGAATTCCAGTTGCAGCATCAGCAACAGCAGATGACACTGGAAGGTGATCCCGAGTTGAAGCAGCAGCTGCAGCAATTGCATCACTTGCAGCAGCAGCAAAACTCAAATGTGCGCATCATGAAAGCCGTCGCTGCGGCAACCAACCAACAACAGCAACAACAGCACCAACAGCAACAGCCAGCAGCCAATTTTGTGTACAATGTGGAGAGCGGTGACAAGACTACACCTCCAGTGCAGCTACTATTTCAGCTGCCACCGGCTATGGCACAACAACAACAACAACACCAGCAGCAGCAGCAACATCATGGCGATCAAGCACCAGATCAGCAGCAGCAACCACAACCTTTATTGCCCACTGAGCAGCAACAGCATATGTTCCAGCAAATGTTCCAGCATCGCGCAGAACGATTGCTTCAGCAGCAACAGCAGCGTCCACCCACACAAAACGAACTAGAGATGGTGGCTCAGGAGTTGCTGCTACAGCAGCGACAATCACCTGCAGTCGGACCCCTTGTCGGTGTCCAGGCATTAGCTTTGCCCCAGAGCCCAAAACATAATCCGATAAAGCTGCACACCCCGCCGCACATGCAGGCGCCACCATGCGTACAACATCAGGTTTGAAAATGCGCCCGAATTTCCGAGTACATCTTATTTTAATGAAATCATTCACACCATATTTTCAGGTAACCGCACATTCAGGCGCCGTTCCAGTGCCTCAGCAATTTACCCAATTCGCACTACAGCAGCAGCAGCAACAACAACAACAACAGCAGTTGCAGCAGCAGACGGCACAACATCAACAACAGCAGCAGCAGCAAAATGAGTTATCCATTTGGCCAATGTCTACACCTAACGCAGCAACAGGGGCAACAGCAGCTGGCGCATCCAAATCAATGCCCGGCGGTATTGCCAAGAAGGCTATTGACAAGCAATCTCGCAAGGATCGACGCTGTTCCGGGTTCAGACAAACGCCAGCTGGTAGTCAAGGTATAAACAATACTAACAGCAGTTAATATTCTATATATTAATTATCTTTTTTTTTTGGACAACAGTCAACACGAACCAACATCAACAGCCAGTGGCGGCAGCAACAGCGGCGGCAGCGGCTGCAGCAGCAGCAGCAGCAGCTGCCCAGCAACAGGCACAACTACAGAATCAACTGGCGGTAGCAGCTGCCGCAGCAGCAGCTGTGGACAAAACCATTGAAATCGATTCGGAAACGGAGTCGAATCACGATACGGCCTTGACATTAGCCTGCGCTGGTGGACACGAGGAATTGGTGGAGCTGCTTATTAGTCGTGGTGCCAATATTGAGCATCGTGACAAAAAGGGTTTCACCCCTCTGATACTGGCTGCTACAGCGGGGCATGAGAAGGTTGTTGAAATTCTGCTCAAGCATAATGCTGAAATGGAGGCGCAATCGGAACGCACCAAGGACACACCGTTGTCATTAGCCTGTTCTGGCGGTCGATATGAGGTTGTCGAGCTGCTGCTTGGCGTTGGCGCCAACAAGGAGCATCGCAATGTCTCTGACTATACACCGCTCAGTTTGGCCGCCAGCGGTGGCTATGTGAACATTATTAAGCTTCTGCTCAACCATGGAGCCGAAATCAATTCACGCACTGGCAGCAAACTGGGCATCTCGCCATTGATGTTGGCTGCCATGAATGGACATACGGCAGCAGTTAAACTGCTGCTAGATCAAGGCTCCGATATTAACGCACAGATTGAGACAAATCGCAATACGGCACTGACGCTCGCCTGCTTCCAGGGACGTAATGAGGTTGTCAGTCTTTTGCTTGATCGTCGCGCCAATGTTGAGCATCGCGCCAAAACCGGCCTCACACCGCTGATGGAGGCCGCCTCTGGTGGCTATATTGAAGTGGGTCGTGTTCTGCTCGACAAAGGCGCCGATGTGAACGCAGCGCCCGTGCCTACGTCAAGGGACACGGCACTTACTATTGCCGCCGACAAAGGTCATCAAAAGTTTGTGGAATTGCTATTGTCGCGTGGCGCCAGCGTTGAGGTGAAGAACAAGAAGGGTAACTCACCTCTATGGTTGGCCGCACACGGTGGACATTTAAGCGTCGTGGAATTGCTGTATAATCACAATGCAGACATTGATTCACAGGACAATCGTCGCGTCTCCTGCCTGATGGCCGCTTATCGCAAGGGTCACACTAAAATTGTCAAATGGATGGTTCAGTATGTGTCGCAGTTCCCCTCGGATCAAGAGATGATACGCTTCATTGGCACAATAAGCGATAAGGAGCTGATTGAGAAGTGCTATGACTGCATGAAAATTCTACGATCGGCTAAGGAAGCACAAGCTGTCAAAGCCAATAAGAATGCATCCATATTGCTCGAAGAGCTCGATTTGGAACGGACACGGGAAGAGAGTCGCAAGGCAGCCGCTGCACGTCGTCGTGAACGAAAAAAGAAGAAGAAAATGGAAAAGAAAGAGGAGAAGCGACGCCAGCAACAAGTCAGCAATGGTGGCGACGATGATCAGCAGGGCGACGATGACGATGCCAGCGACAATGACAAGGACGATGACAGCGATAAAGAGGACGATGACGAAGAAGCGCCGCCAGCACGTGAAGAAGGTGACTCGGGCATTGATCAGGGTTCCTGCTCTAGCGGCGATACAAAGGCTGCGCGCGTCTCACCAAACCAGGCGGAAAATAGCAGCAGTGCTAATGCACCAGCTAAAAAGACTAAAAAGCAACAGCAGCAGTTAAAGAACAAAGCAGCGCAACAACAATTGCAACAGCAACAACAGGCCAGCGAAGCAGCTTCATCATCGGCTGTTGCTGCAGCGATGTCCACACCCATTAGCAAGAGTGGTCTGGTAGTTAAAAAGGTACCAGTTGCTGCCGCCGAGAGCGTTAATAAATTGCCGTCCAGCAGCACTACTCAGCAAACAGTTGGTCAGCAACTCAAGCGCCAGGCGGATGCCAAAAAGGAGGAACAACAGGTGGCCGCAGCAGCAGCAACAGCGACAGCAGCAGCAGCAGCAGCTACTTCAACGGCAACGGCAACCGCAAGTGTCAATTTATCTGTGAAGAAGACAAGTAAAGAAACTAGCAACAACAAGCGTGAGAAAGAAAATCTTGCTCCCCGAGAATCCCAACCAGCGAATCCGAAATCACAAACTTCCGGTTCAGCAATCAGCAAATTGCAGCCGGTTATCAATGAATCTGTTAGCAACATTGCTACACGCAAGGAGATAACCAACAAATCGAGCAGCAGCTCTTCGTCAAGCGCGGCACAAGCCAAGCGTACCGAAGTCGATGGTTGGAAGGAGGTGGTGCGCAAAAGCAGTGCCCAGCAAACAACAGTTGTTGGCTCCATGACGTCATCTGGAGGAGGTGCATTATCACTTGGCGCTGCCAGCGCTACAAATGTGACGCCTAGTATTTCGACGACCACCGTTAATAGCGGTGGTGCCAACACGGTGCAGCATCATAATTCAGTGAGCAGCTCCAGTTCAGGATCATTGATCAATTCAGCGCCAGAGATGACGTGCAAGAAGGTTCAGGTGCCAGTTGGTGCCATTTCACGGGTTATTGGTCGCGCCGGCAGCAATATAAACGCAATACGCGCCACCACTGGCGCCCACATTGAAGTAGAGAAACAAGGCAAGAATCAATCCGAGCGCAGCATTACGATTAAGGGTCTTACCGATGCCACTAAGCAAGCGCACATGCTTATTCTATCACTAATCAATGATCCCGATGTGGACATCCTGCAGATGTTGCCGCGCATCAATAGCAGCATCAAGGCAAGCAATGCAACAATCACAACACCCATGCCTGTTGGCACCTGGGATAATCGCACCGCTGCTGTTGGCATGACGGCTGTGGGTAATTATTCCTCGGCAGCATCAACAACATCCACATCGTCAACTGGCTCATCGGCCAGTTCAACGCCAGCCGTAGCCTACAGCAATGCCCAGTCTCATGCTACTAAGCAGCAACAACAACAAGGATCCTCCCTTGGCGTTGTCAAGACACAAAGCGGACGTGGGGGTGGTGGTGCATCCAAATCAAATGCTGCAGGCGGCAAATTGTCGTCCAGCTCAACACGTGGCCAGACCAGTCGGGCCTACAGTAGCTCCATACAACAACAACAACAGCAACAGCCGACTCGTGGCGGTAACTCCACGTCGTCCACCGCCAATGGGGTTGCATCCACGCATGTCTCGAAAACCAAACTGGACAATATCCCAAGCAGCAGCGCGCTCAAGTCCTCCTCCGCCACCCAATTTACAAGTGAAAAGAGCACCGCTGCGTCAACTACAGCACAGAGCAAATCGCTGCAAAGCTTTGTCATGAAGGCAACGCCAACTGCTGTGAGGCAATCACCCAAAAAGCTTGAGACACCCGGTACTAGTGGTGGTTTCGGCGGCATTGGTGGTGGGAGGAGCAGTGGAAGTGTTGTTGTTGCACCCTTTGGGCGTGGCAAGCCTGTTGGGAATGCGGCTATGTCAGTTTCACAACTGGGCAATAACAATAACAACAACAACAGCAGCAGCATCAGCGGTAACAATAATAACAACAACAACACATTGGCTGGACCAATTGGTACATTTAACGTGGCCGATGTTGCCGCTGTGAATGCAGCCGCAGCGGCAGCAGCTGCTGCCAGCAGCAATAACAACAACAACAACATTACAAAGCCGCGTGCCGTAACGCCCATTGCGCCACCCAAACGTAATTTCTCACCTATACCACAAGTTCAACAGCAGCAACAACAACAACAACAACAGCAACAACAACAGCAGCATCAACAGCAGCAGCATCAACAACAACAACAGCAGCAACATATGCAACAACAACAAACACAGCAAGCATCTGTGCAACAACCGCAGCAGCAAACGAATAACAATCAACATCAGAATCTAGTAATCAACACAAATATGTTGAACGATTTGATAACCGATAGCTTCAGTGGCCAGCTGGCAGATAAATTGTCCAGTGCGTATACACTCTTTGCCGACTATCAGCATTCGCAGTGGGGTAAACTGGCTGTTGACGGCAGTGCTTCTATTGGCGGTGCAGGCAATGGAAATGTCGCTGGTTGTGGTATTAATGCAATGGTTGGTGATGTTCTACCCCAGGCAGATGCGTCAAAGGCGCCGGGCTATAATCGTAACATACTCAGCTCGCCGGTGGGCAGCTCCAAGGCCTCATCAAATCATTCAACGTCACCGCCCGTGAGCAATGCAGCTATACCTATGCAACAGCAGACGCCGCAATCTCATAACAGCCAGCAACAATCTGTGCAGCAGGCGCTGAATATCATCACCAGTGGTGGTGTTGGCGGTGGCGGCAGCAACAACAACACAGCAGCAAGATCACCACTTGTCAATGAAGCTGGAGCCAATGGCGGCAATGGTGTCGCCTCCTCGGGAGTAGTGTTGGTCAATGGAATACAAGGACATAACGATGGCATTAATGCGGCACCACTTGCTCATTCGCCGGGCATCATAAAGCCACCAACGGCGCCAATACAGCGTCCCACAATTCCCATGCAAATGAATGCACCGGAATCAATATCAGCAATATCAAATGCGAATGCAGCTATGATCGATCGTCAAGTGCAGGATTTGCAGCGTCTGCAGCGCCTTTATGATACGAAAGTGCAGCCACTCAACTATCCCATGGAGTCCATAACGCCCTATATTGGCGATGGCATGATGCGCCATCGCGCATCGGTCTTTTCACAGGGCAACAACAAGCCTCAGCAGCAACAGCAGCAGCAACAACAACAGCAGCAGCAGCAGCAATCGAGCGGTAGTGGTAATCCGGCACAGGCACAACAGTCGAATATGTTTAATAATCCGGCGAGACAAGCACCTGGCGCACGTCTGCAGCCGGTGGGTGGATCAGCTGCTGTAGCCCCGCCTCGCTGGTATGGTGGTACATTGGAGTATCCGGCTTACAGTGGACGCGAAATGCTGCATCTGGAGAATGGTGGACCGTTGGCCGGTTTGAGCTCACCATCTGCCATGTCACCGAATCATGATGACATACGCAAGATGCCGCGACCAATCGGTACCGAACGCGCTGCCTCATGGAAGTACAACACTTTCAATGTGCCCTCCACACCCCTTAACATGGATGATACGTTAGGCTCTCTGCCGCCATGGGCCCTTGAGCCCAAGGCACAGCCGCCTGGCCTGCAGCAGCAGCAGCAGCAGCAACAACAACAACAACAGCAGCAGCAGCAGCAACAACAGCAGCAGCAGCAACAACAACAGCAGCAGCAGCAGCAGCAATCCCAACAGCCGCCAAAATGGCTAAACCAACACTACAGGCCATACAACAATGGACCCTATCCGCAGCAGCACGAACCAATGAATGTAAGTAGCTTCAATATTCTTTATATAACTTTTTTTAACAATTATTATTCTTACAGATGCCAATGGATTATCACAGTATGCAGCAGCAGGCGCCACTACCGACTCCACAGCAACAGCAGCAGCAGCAGCAGCATGTTAATATGATGCCTTCACCTTTTTCTCTTCAGCGCTTTTTGGGTGGTGAGGAGGTATGGGAGCATGAGAAACACGTAAGTTGGTTGCGCTTGCTTATCTCTGTTGCGAACCATTCTAAAATGTATTTATTCATTCACGTATAGCAAGCCCAGGCCTGGCCAAACTATTCCACCAACTGGTCAAATTGATGCTTCAATGGGGAACGAGCAGCAGCAGTCAAAGAATGGTAATCAGTATGACATGCAGCTGAAGATGAGATCAGTGGTGATCTAATCGAATTACACCGGCTAAGACAACATCTACCAAACAAGGACATGTCGTAGTTAATACAGAAAAAAAAGGAGTGCACACTGAAATCGACAGAGATATAAATGGAAATGCTAATTCAAATCAATTTCTTTTCAATGTGTTCCATGTACGCACAACACACACACACACACACACATACATGCATATATACATAGATACATACACATACATACACATACAAAAATTTACACACACACAAACGTACATACAGTTCAATAATCGACCAACCCTTTAATGAAGAAATACAAATTATTTGGGCTTATACATAATTGGTTAACAACTTAAATATTCTTTACCTTGGGCAACTATAAAAATTTACAGGTAACTTTAACAGAACTGCACAGACAGACACACACACACATATGCACACAAACAACATGCAACAAAGAAAAAGAAATCTTGGAAAAATTGTATATTATTTATTTTAAATGTAATTTAAATGATTTAATATTCCTTGAAGTAAAAATTGTAAGACCTTTAAAAAGCGAAGGATATAATCGAAGAATCGAAACAACATGGAAATCAGATAACAAAAGCTATTTTTATTTTTAAGCTAAAACTCGGTCTTATGAATGAAGACAAAAAATAAACAAAAAACAGCAAACAAAATTCAAAAGAAATTAGCGAAAGCTAAAAACAAAACATAAATAAACTAAAACTGATTAAATATAATATACATATTTAATGTTAATTAATAAATGCAAACAAAATGAATTGTAAAAAAAACTAGGCGCGCACTTTCTCCTTTTCTCTTATAACTCTTTTTCGTGTGTGCTCCTTTTCGAGGAGACGACAACAGGTGAACAACGACAGGCGATAACAAATCCTAGCTAGAACGACAAACTTCAGCGGGAACCGCAAAACGCAATCAATTGAAATGCTAATGAGAAAATGCTTGCAGCAAACATTAACAACAACAACAACAACCAGAAGAAATTACTTAAATACTACTACTTATGCGTACATAAGCAACAAAAAAACACTGAAGCTTAACCATTATCTACACTAACTGTTATAACATTTGCGAAACGAAACGAAAAGAGAGAACACATTACAAATTACTTACGTATTTAGCTAAGAACAAATTACACAAACAACACACACAAAAACATCTTATAAAAGAGAATACCAAATTTTAGATACATTTCCGATAATTTAAATTTGAGTTGTAGTTTTGACTGTTCTTTAGTTTCTCTTTCAAACTTTTGCATAGGGAACGGATACAAAAAAAAATGTAGCTAGTAGAAATTTGAATTTGCTTATTAAATTTATACATACAAAACGAGCATATTTATACACACAAACACAGACACAGACATACATTAAAGGTCGATTAAACAATTTAATATTCCATTCAAAAAAAAAAAGATAAGAAATTTATACTTCAAATGCATAGAAGATGAGAAAACGTTAAAGATTTAAACGGCTTGCCAACTTTTAATGCTTATCCCACACAGCGCGTAGGAGGTCTTAGAGATAGAGGAGCACAACAATACATAACATACACAAAACACAAAAATAGCATATATATAGAACATGTTTCTCTCCCCAAACAACTACAAAACTATAAACTATACAACAAACAACACAATATGTAAAAACACTTGAAAAAAAAAGAAAAACACAACTTGATGATAAACAGCACGCTGCAAGCTTCGCAATGTGCGGCTTGTGGCAATAATTGCTTTGTAAAATGAAACGAATATAACAAAATATATAATAATATATATATATATATATATTGGTAGTCAAACCACACATACGGAGTGCACACACGTATGTGTGCATATATGCGCTACTTGGCCTATACATGCATGAATTCAAAAAACAAAACAAAAATGAAATGAAATTAAAGCATAACTAATCCTAAGAGAACTACAAAAATGATAACAAAAATGTTATACTTCTTTTTTTTTTTGCCTGTTTAGGTTTGTTTGTTTCAAACATTGTTTTAGCTGCAAGCAATTTATGTAATGAAAGCAAAATGCAAAAAAGGATATGTTGAAATAATTTAAAACTTGTCACACAACAAACACATAAATTACACATACATCTACACACCAGACGGATCATACAAACAAAAACAGAACACAACAAAAATCATGATAAAACAAAACACAAGTTAATAATTGCTTGTGCAGTAAACAGCCGTTATTAAGATCCTTTATCGACAAAAGCAAAATAATATATAGAATTTTTTTTCAAGCGAAAAATGAAATTCATAGATTTATTTATTTAAAAATTAAAATACACAAAAAATTACTTCAAATATGAATGGAAGTATTGCATGCAAAACAAAAAAAACTACAAAATAAACTAAATAAAAAAACAAGCAAAAAAAAAAAACTTCATAAATATATGATATACATACATACTATACGGATTATTATTACTCTTATAATTATTATTGTATTGAAGGAAAAATATAAGAACATTAAACAGCATAAATAAAAAGAAATACAAAACAAAAAATATATATACGATTCGTTTTTGTGACCATTTTATTAAGACTCTTGGTAAAAAGTTGTAAACAATTATATTGTTATAAGCAATGCTCATTAAACAAAAGGTTCAATGGTGAACTCGACAACGGAACAGGGCGTGGTTAATTCGAAAGCTTGCAATACACTTGGATGCAGTACACCAATCTTGCCAATGGTAGCACCATTGAACCTAATATTGGCGCAACGTCCACGAAAGTAACTGGGATCTGTTAAGAAAAATAAGGTTAACTAGTAATAGGATAAGCTTATAGTTAATTTTCAACTCACCTTCCGTTGCCTGCAGATAATAGCCCGTTTCGGCGTTTCCAGTCTTCCAGGGCACCGATAGCAACTGCATCACACGATCCAACAGACCATGTACAACCTCAAACCCAGCGCTCTTGTTGCAGTTAACTGCACACAGCCGGCGCTCGTTGCGTGCGCCCACCTCTGAGTTCTCGTCGACAACGACCACATCGCTAATCTCAAAGAGTTTCAGTGGCAGCGGCATCTTGCGATTCGCTACCAGCGTTTTTAGCAGACCCGACACCAGAGTCGTGCGCACCACTTGAAACTCCAGCGTCTTTGGATTGCCAATATGCACGGCTGGCAACGCTTCGATCTCTTTGTTAAGCTTATGGCCAATATCGTCACGGGAGCAGAGTGTAAAGGTTAGCGCCTCCGTGAATCCAGCCTGAGCAACCTGTTCCCGCAGCTGTTCGGTTAGTTTGTTGAGTGGAAACTGTTTGGCGATTTGCATAAATGCTGGCAATGATTTCTTAATGTTGTTGTAGCCAAATGCAATCGCAATATCTTCATAGATGTCACAGGCATGGATGACATCGTGACGCGTTGGTGGTATCTTAACTTTAAGCGTATCACTGTCCTTGGCATCAACATTTGTTTCCAAATACATGCGAGTCAGCATATCAGCTAGCTTGGAGGCGGGCTGATTGATGCCAATGTAGGCATTGGCTTTCTTCACTGAAACGCGCTCCTCACGCACCGCCAGTTCCGGATAGGAGACAGTGGTGCCATCTGGTTGCACCACATCACATGGTTCGACCGTAAACTTCTTGGCACAATGCTCAGAGAACAGGCAAACGATGGTGTCCAGCACCACCTTGGCTTTGGTCAAATCGGTGGCAGTGCACTCAATGAACACATTTTTGGTTTGCAGCGAAATCTTTGAATGATCACCATTGATTATAGGTGGCAGTGATAGCACAACGCGATTAGCATCATAGATCACCGGATAGACAGGCGAATCGCGTATTATGGGCAAATATTGCTTGAGCTGAGCGTGCGTTGCATAAAAGTCCATCAGTTGCACTCCGTTTAACTCCTGAGTCTGGTTAAGAGGGACAAATTGGATTTGGTCCGGCGCCAAGGCTTCATAGCTAAACGGACCTTTAACGGTGTCCAGATCGTGAGTGCCAATTGCGACCAGCGTTCGCTTGCGGCAAATATTCTGATGCAGTTTGTCCTGCAGATCGATGAAGCTATTGTAGGAGTCCTGGGTAAAGGATACATCACGCAGCACGGCGGCCACAGCAAACGGACGAATTTGTGCCGTTGATGGTGCAATTTTAAGCACTTGACGCTGTGCCGGCTCCGCAAACTCAAATTTTGGTGGCTTTACTCTGAAATCAAAATTAATCAATCAAAATGCCATTGCGAGATGAGCTTCAAAAGTACTAACTTGTTCTGGAACACACGCAGGCCGGTGACCAGGCCCTCCAGGCAAAGTAAATCATATCGATTAGCAGGTATATCAATTCTGTAGATTATTTCCTCGCTGGCATTCGCCGCTGCTGCCACATCGCCTTGCTCTTTGGTCATCATTTGCTTTTCGGTTGTCTGTGTAAGGTTGCATGATGCAATAAGTTAAGGAATTTTCATAACAGTGCTTTCAATTTACTTACCACTTCATCCAGCTCCAGACCGAAAGCAAAGCACAGTTCTTGGAACTCGTCATCGGCTAATGAAAAAGGGGTAAACATTTAAATTGGCAATCCACGTGGACGTCTACGCCGGTTCAACTTACTGTACTTCTTGCCAAGTGCATTAAAAAGTAGATCACGTTTAACTCCGATTGTGGGCATTGTGGTGCTTTATTTGAACGGCAGTGAGCTCCTCAAAAGCAAACAAAACTTGAATTCTTCTTTTAAGAAATAAATTAAAACGTTTTGTTGTTGTTTGCGAAGAGTGTGCACACACCAATAAAATAATTTGCTGCAAATGTTATTTAACATCTCAAAAAATGTGTACTGCCTACGATACTGCTCAACGACAATGTAATATAAGAGCGGAAAACAGTTCTGTTAAAATGCATTAGTAATTTAACTGTTAAGTAAATACAAATTTTAAATAAGAAATCTTCTGTTTTTTCAGAAGAAAACAACAAATACATATTTTTTACATCATATTTGTGCATTTTCACGCCATATGCTACTGTGTTGATGCCAAAAAATAAAATAAAAAAATATTGCCACACACTGTGTGTGTTTTTGTTGCTTGTATGGATTCCAAATCATCCGAAAAAAGCGTGTGCTTGCACCAGCTGTCGTTGTCGCCTGGCGCTACCTTTTCATAATGTCCACAAACTAATCGAAAAAAAAAAAAAATCGGAAGTAAACAGCGTTTAACTCTTTGTTGTTGTTCTTGCTGTTGCGAAATTTGCCGTAATAACCAGTAAGAACGAGGTGTTTAGATCGCACACAGTCCACGAACTTTACCTTCGGTCTTCAAGTTAAGTCAGCTTAAGCAATTAACCAGGCAACACGACGACGACAACGACGACAAGAGCGATGTCTCCTTGGCAGACGCGCGTCAGACGGCATCTGAAAAAAAACTTGAAATTAAAAGAAAACAACAACAAGAAAAAAAAAATGAATTGGAACGCGTGTGGCCAAAAAGTTAATGAAGCGTTGAAAAATCAACTTAGGATCAGATCGAGTGAAAAAAGCTGCGTTCCGCTTTTAACGGTTTTAATAGTAGTCTGCGCATCAGTTGACATTAAAAAAAGTTTATCTGGGTGTTCTTCCTTCAAGGACACTAAATATTTAATTTTCTTAAGCTTGTTTTTTTGCTTTTGCTATACCAAACCATTTACATTATTAACTTTAACTTTGATATGAAAAATAAATATGTTTTGTGTTTAAGGTATCAACAAGGACTTTTGTCTGGTATGAGAACAATCATCTATTGTAATGCTGATCTATTTTCCTCATAAATATGTATTAAATTGGTAATTTCTCTTTGACCAGTTAATATTTTGGGCCGTGCCCCCAAAGGAATAATCAATTTAAAAACGCCTTCAAATGCGTTCGCTGTTCGCATTTTCATCATAGGCATGTCCTTGTGCCTGGCATTATGTTTGTTTGTTCAACCCTTGAAGAGATTGATTATTGTTTATATTTGTATGCATGTGAATGCATTGCAAACATACGCATCGCATATTGTGGCATGCGGCGGCCAGGACGATTCGACTCGAATCGACTCGACTCGACTCGACCGAAGTCGTCGCCAACGCCAACGCATCTATTTGAATTGGGGCAATTAAAGTGTGGTACAACTCACGGCTGAATAACTCTGAATAGCACACGTGATAGATAAAAGACCAGCTCGACTTGTCATTGATTATATGCTGCGTTTATTTCTTCGCTTTCATTTTATATGCCCTGTATCCATTGAAAAAAGGGTATAATGGTTTTGTTCAAAAGTATTTAACAGACAAGAAGGAAGCAGGAGTCGAAACGTTTGTATCAAATTTTCGATAACTCTTTTCGTTTCCGATATACACATGTAATCGAACCTTGATTTTGGAAAACTTCGAGACAACGTTTGATACATTGAAACGAAATAATCACAATCTGTTTGTTATTATGGTTAAGTAAAGTATACAGTGTAAGGTTTAAGGGCATTTTCTAGTCGAGATTAACTTGTCTTCTTATATCCCAACATAACAATGGCAATTAACATTAACCCCTTCAAACTGAGATCGGCAGCGAGGGCGTTAATTCAGACACGAGTTCTTGGTCAATTTATCAAATAATACGATCAATTCCTGGAAAACGAAATAAAGTGATTATCTAGGCATTCGAAGTTCAAACAAGAATAACCCATCTCTATCTGTCTTTGGGATTTCGTTTTCTTTTGAGTCGGCTCATTCGTTTGTAATTATGCTTAATATTGTTTTTTATATTTATTATTAAATTTATGTTAATCATAATCAGAAAACGATCGATGAGATATTGAAGATATGCTTCTGGTCTATATACGTTTTCATAACTCTTTGCATCAAATTACCGAGATCCTTTAGATCTTTTGTTCTCACGGCACATGCCGCAAAAAAAAGGACTGCACTAATTGCAAAATAGTTAGTTTTTCACACGTTTGCTCTAGTTGCAATTATGTGGCACACCTCTTCCGGTTCTTTCGGCCAAAACGTAAGAAAAACAACAGTCAGCAAATCTATTCATCATGTTCGTAATAAGATGAGAACAGTTGAACCATTTCTTCTTCTTTAGTTGAAAAATCTTTTACCTGCCAACTGACCTGCTGCTGTGTGGTCAGATTCATTGTACAATATAGCGTAATCGTTTCTGTGGTTGAAAAAAATATCAATTTTCATAAAATGCAATTGTCACCTAAGGACCTCCACGATCGGAAAACATGTCAACAGGCCTAATCTCCGAATGCTTCTGTCTGCATAAGAATTGGAGAAAATTTACGAAAGTGAAATTCCCTTTTATCGAATCAAACTGTAGATATTTCACCCTCCTCATTGAGGGAACAAGTGCAAGTGATGTGTTGCTTATCTGATCCGCAGTTTTTCACTTTCACAAGTTGAAGTTGAAAAATTACCCAGCATCGATATCAGTTACGATTTACATTTGATTCTAAATCTGCTTGGCAAAAGGTAAGTAAACATATCAATTACCAACAATCGAGCCCCGTTGACAGAGATGCTCAAATCCAACATACCTAGGTAAATAAATATATATACATATATTCAACTAAAAACTGAGCTACTGGCTTGCTTCCTGGAAAGTCATTTCTCACATTGGGCATTTGGGATTTGTTTGTGTTTCATTTCAATTTCTATTGTCTCTTGACCAGACACCTATCCGTGCCCCGACCCAGACACCAATCCTGGTCCAAGTGCAGATCTAGTCTCAAGTGTCGCTTCGAAAAAGTGTTACTTCTTTTGACTTCTGGCTAAGTGTTTTTAATGCAGTAGACAGTAGACACCCTTCAGGTGGCAACAACTAACAGCACCTATGGGAAATTATATGAATTATAATGAACCAATTCTCAACTGAAACAAAACAAAATCCTTGAAACCGTTTGAAAGTTTCGCTTTTAGTTTTCTTTCTCACTTGGTCGCCGTCGCGTCGAGGCAGACGATTCCCCATTATACCCTAGAAATATGCAAGAACAAACTGAAATAAAAAAAAGAAACAATAATTTTATACTCCAACATAAGTATTACAAACTAAGTTGGATATTTAAAGCAATTATTTAGTTGCTCAAACCTTAAACTTAAATACAGGGCATCTTCTAGTTAGGCACACTCTTGTGTCTAGAACATTTAAAGCTTGTCTTTAACTGCGATTGTTACCCTAATTTTTGGTCGTCTTCAAAAATGAAACGGTCTGTGATCGCTTGACCGCTGAGCAGCTAACCCAACCACGCGTTGAATCTTCACGTAATGGCACAATCAGCTAAGAAACAAAAAATAGCTTTATATATATATGTACATATATATTTATAGTCGCGGCGCACGCGTGTCATTCTGGGCAGCAATCAAAGTGATATGAAAATTGCATTTGGGTTCAACAGGTTCGTTGTTTTTTTTTTTGTTCCTTTTCTGTTCGTTGCTGTTGTTTGCCTAAAGGTTAAACGTGCGAATTTCACCGATGGCCAAAAAAGACTCTGACTCTTGAGTCCAGGCCTTGGGTCTTATTTTGATCAGCGGTCGATCAATGAGTAAGAATATGCGAATGCGAATAAGCCACGGTTTCGCTTTTCGGTGGTAATCGTAATCGTCTCGACTTCTTGAGCTCCTGCTCCTGCTCCTGCCATCATTGACCGACGCGTACCGTACGCGAATTTAGTGGTTTTATATATATATACATATATTTATACAGCTTAGGCTACAGCTAAAGCTAATTAAATGTAATTTGGTACTTCCTTTTCAGCCGAAATAATACATATAAATAGTATCTTTAGTTTACATTTTATTCTCACTCCTCTTTCACTCTTCGGCCTGGCCCTGGCCCTCGGCTCATTATTATAAATTTTCGTTTTCTTTCAGCCCTGTATAAGACTTAAGGTCACTTCAATGTATGTATGCAAGGGTATACATATATATATATATATATAAACACATATGTAGTTTTGATGCAGTTCTAAGTTCAATGGAATTCGCTCTCGTACTCGTACTCGCACTCGCACTTCAAATGCAACAATGCAATACAATTGGTATAGTAAGAGCACCTCAAGAAGAAGAAGGAGAACCGAAACCTGAAATTGAAACTTGTTAATTGTTTTGCGCTCGAGTGACGGCGGCCACTGGAGGAGCGTGCACTTCACGTTTCCAGCAAAGAAACACTTTCCATTCAAGCCCAATAAACGGGCCATTGTGAACATAAAATAAAACGCTGGCCCATTCATAAAAGCACCCAGGAAAGGGCACCGCATCGCGTTCCCTAGCTAAATCTGTAATCTGCAATTGTTGCTCGACCCGCGCCAGCCGCCGCAAATTAGACGCTCAATTACTTGATAAAAATTCCTGGGTAATAGCAGTGAGCACAGACGTGAGTAGAAACACAAAACGAGAGCAAGACAGGGAGAACTTTACACTTAGGAATATGAATGATCTAAGATACTTTTAGTTCGACAAGATCGGATAAGTCTTGCATAGAAACTCGATTATAAGTGCAGATCGAATTTTGTATTTTAGTTAATGATTCTTAGTAAAGTTTCTTCACTTTTGTAGAAGTTACAAACTTATATTAACAAAAATAATATTTATATAAAAGTACTTTGTTTTCCTTGACGTTAACATTACTTGTTTTCTAGAAAGACGTATGTTTCATAATAAATTGGGTTGCTAAAAAGTTAAAACATATAAGAAATTCAAGAAATATTAAAACTTTTGAAGAATATTTTATTTGAATTAAGAAATTATGTCAAATAGATAGAAATGATGGTAATATATCAGAGCGAACCCTTCTGAATCTTCAGATCATATTTTCTTTGAGTGTACCTGGTGTAGGGAGGGAGTGAGTCAAGCACTTCCCTCTTTAATCCTAATACGAAAGTGAATCTTGACCACGTGGTGCTTTATAGCAAAGGATTTTTCTCTATGATTAGTAACCCTTCGCTTCGACGATCATTTTTCATAATTTATCCTGTTGGCCACATCCTTCCGTAAAATGTTCTCACACTTGACCCGCTGTGTTTCGTATACGCCCAACAAAGATCGGAAGTTCCTATGTTCCTGTTGCAGCATCATCATCATCATCATCCTAGGCGCACTTTTGTTAGTGCTGTTGTTGCTGTTGTTGTTGTTTACGAAATGTTGTTGCTCAACGAGCGAGGAGAAAATCTTATTAAAAATTGTTATTTCTTTTGAGGCCCTTTTTTTCCATGTTATTTTTTGTTGTTTTTTAGTTTTTGGTGTGCGTTTTTATTGCTTTAATCATTTTTATTTTGTGCGGCTTCCGTGCCACCTGTTATGGTTATCGAAGGTGTAGCTGCAACAGCAGCAGCAACAGCAGCAGCAGCTCGAGGTCCTCGAATCCTTGAGGCCTTTTTTTCTTCTGATTTTTCTCAAGTGATTGCGTAGTTTTCATCTTTTGTGTACGCTCTTTGTTGTAGTTCTCACTGTTTCAAATTTGAATTGATCATTGCGTTTTGATCTGGGTAAGCGTAACGTGGGATCACTCCTTGGGACTTGCACCGCTTCGTCCTATCAAAATAGCAATCACAATTTGTCGATTATAAGGCCTACTTCCGATTCCGATTACCATTTCGAATCGAAAGCGAATGCTAGCCATGAAATTAATTTCTAAATGCATAAGACAAATTGTGCATACAAGATGAATGCCAGTGAATTAGTCAAAGTAGGTTTGTTTTTATTTGGATTAAGAACAAAGAGACTCTGGCGCCAAGCAGTTGCCAAAGATCACCAAAGATAGCCATCAAATGTTGGCAAAACACACACACAAAACCGAAACGGCTTCAAAGTCAAAGAGCCGTGCGACAAAATAAAAATTGTTACGCTTCTCTCAGATCTCATCAGAATTCAGATATGGATTGTGATAAGCATCACTGTATGCAATCTATAACAACAGACTGCCTGCAGGCAGGCGTGCCCAAACAATGACACAGTGGGCGCTGCATTGACCTGGCCAACAACAACTCTGACAACAACGACGAACAGCAGAATGTTTTCTTCTCTCTTTTCTACCCTCGACTCTGACTGACTCTGAGTGAGAGCGTGTGTATAATCTAGTTTTAATTTTCATGGGAATTAACCCATGCCTCTTTGCAACATTGCTTGTGTAAACAATGTGCAATTTATGTGCGATATACATACATATATATATAAAAAAAAAAAATATTGCTTGTTCAGTGCCTGCTACGGTTTCAGCTATTTGCTTTGATTTTCACTTGACTCTTTTTTTAAACTCGAGCTCTATTTGATTGGAGTTTACATATCCGTTTTTATCGCATTTGTTTTTTTCTTTTTTTGCTTTTTGCTTTTTCTCGTCAATATTTGCTCAGGCAGAAGTCAAACAGTTGGCGCGCATCCTTTCGAACAATGGACAAAAATGGAAAATAACAATGTTACAATAATCGTCTCGGCAGCTGATTTCACTTGGATTTGCATACATATTTAATTTGGCTTTTAATGAATTTTCAATTTGACAATTGGCAAAATGCCGCACACGAACGCGTCCGGACCACCCACCCCAAACATGAAACGATTCGCAGGCAATCTCTACATACTTGTATCTTTCTGCATCCCCAGTGACCCATTCCAATGTGAAAGATCGCATGTCGGCGTCCTGCTTCCGATTGACTTTCGCTCATTGCTTTCGTTTCGATCCTCGAGACTGACACTGTATTAAATTGCTAATAAAATAAGTAACATACAAAAATTTTCAATAACTGGGCTACAGGCTGCCAAGCCAGCCAGGATTTCGGACAACACTTTCACGGCCTAGAGCGACTTGCTAATGGTTGTCTGTGACGTGCGCTTACTTTTAGTCATGATTGGCATCTCTACAGCTCCTACACGTTTCACATACTTACTAAACTTCATAAGCTTCGGGTGCATTGAGTTTATGATGGAGTGTAAACTCTTAGTGGGTACAGAATACTGGGAATTTCAAGTATTAAATATGAGCACTAAAAATACTTTAATACAGGTATTTGTTGTCTCTGTGTTGTTCGATTGTCTGTGTTTTCTAAGCTTAACTTCCTTTAAGGACAACTAACTTTATCTTAATAAGTTTGCAAAACTTGCATGTAAGAGCATTAAATCTTGGCATATTATTTCAAAAAATTGTTGTTAACTGTTTTTGGCATGCGCTTTCTGGAAGCTGCTCTACATCATTTCCACAGAGCAAGAGGACGAAAAACCAAGTTTCAGACACAAGTTGCCTTTATGCATATTGACATGAAAAGTATGACCCGTTACCCAATGGATGGATTGTCGAATGATGGTTGTGTAGTATATTGAGGTAGTATATGCCGTATTTATTGTTCATATTCAACCGGCAATAAGTGGCTGCAGTTATTGGGCTCACTTGTTAAATGACAGGCACGCAAGGCGCCGTTTAGCATGGGAAGAAAGAAGAAGAAGAAGCAGCAGACGAACATGAAGATGACTCTTCGAATAGTTAAACCTTTCACCCCTCTCTCTCTCTCTCTATATATATATGTCTTTGTTACCTGCCGCACGTGTGCCCTTTTACAATAAGTTTGTTGTTGCTTCTTGAAAGTTTTTGTCAATGCGCATAAAAATTCAAATCGTTATGCAAACATTGAGTTTGGCGGATACCTCAACATCAACGAGCATCGATAAGCATTAACGTAACCAGAGAGGGTTTATATTCGTTCGATACGATCGTTCGGCTCGGCTGCAGGTGTAACCGAAGGCGTTACATGCACAACTGTCTCCGAAGTCGATGCAATGTACTACTCGTAAATTGCACTTGCATCAGGACACGAGCACACGAATTGCCAGGGGTTGTTGCGTCTGTCTGCCGCTGTTTGCCTGCCAATAAATTTGTTGTGTTGCGCTCAGTGCGGTTTGTTGTGTGACATTTTTATCTAATTGACAACGTTTTATTGCCGCTCGTAGATGCACCAGAGACGATAATACCTACCTCATCGAAAGGCAGTGCAATAATGCAATTCTTGGGGCGTGCTACTGCGGCCCACACATCAAAGGGCCAAAACGAGCGGCAGCATAAAGAGATTTCATTTTTATATCAAAATGTGCGCGCACAATATGATTTCCAGCGAATCATTGCAGTAGTAGTTAAGGGCGTAGCTCTGAATCGGGATAGAACGACCACCGTGGGCGCCGAGCCGAGTAAATGCGCTGTCTCATGCTCCGGAGTACAACTAAATTGCCTTTTTAGGGCTATACTAATTGTTTGCCGCTAAAATGTTAGGCTAACTTTGCGAGTTAGTTAGCGCCGGGCACGCTTATTAGGCATGCCCATAGGTCTTAGGTATATTTAATTATGTTTTTTTTCTTGTTCAGCGTGTCCTTGACGCTTGGCTAACAAGCAAGCGCCGAGCATATCGACCCTCGCAAGCAGCATATCAATTGGAAAATTTTGCCAGTTTGTAATAAACAAGATTTTTCATTGCGATATCTTTTCTCGTTTTGGTTTTTTGGGCATTGGTCATTGCAAGCATGCCGAATTGACGGACGGCGGCGAAATTGTAAAGGTGTGGTGTCAGCAGGTAAGAGTTTAGGGCCTAAGGAGGCATGCGTTTGTTTAGCGGCTTTGGTCTTTTGGTCCTGTGTCCCAGCGACGATTTAGATAAGATGCTTGCTGCTCTTTAGCTGCTGACAAATCATCGTTGGCAATCTTTGTGGTAGTAGTATTTATGTTTTGAATTTTTTTTTTTGCAAATTTAACAGCGCTTTATGGCTAACCTAATCCGGTTATATAGGTTTTGTTTGCATTTCCGCCCCTGTTCCGGACGCCAACGGTCAACCCCATAATCATCTTGTTAGCGGCTTTAGATTGCTGTTCTGATAGCCGCATCATCAGCGCATCATCTTCTATTGTGCCGTTTCGTTTCGTTTCGTTTGGTTTTTATTTCTTTGTCAGCGCCATTTTGCAAATGAAGCTGATGCTGAAGCTCGGCGAAAAGGCGCAGTAAATTCCAACACAACGGCACAACGGCATAAGTAACAACTCACCACCGTTTGCTATTGGCTGTTGGCCTGCGACGGCACGTGCTGCCAACTGGATAGAGGTTGGTAAGTCCGAAGAGGTAGCAAGGCAACTTGTTTACCTGTTTTCCCTTGCCCTCTCCTGCTGTATTTACCTGCCTTTGCGTGGTGGGTTTTTGTGCTGTGCGTATAAATAGCGCTGCCAGGATGAGGCTTCAGTTAGAAACTCGCCAACAGTCACAGCGAACGGTTGAAGTTTATTGTAGCAGTGAAGCAGTTATATAAAGACTCTATCGAAATGTCGTCCAGTGAGATATATCGCTATTATTACAAGACCTCCGAGGATTTGCAGGGCTTTAAGGCTGCAGCAGCGGAACCTTACTTTAATCCCATGGCCGCCTGTAATCCTGCCGTGACACACTATCAGTTTAATTGCAACTCTTTGGCTAACTCTAGCAACTATTTGTCGGCCAATGGTTTCATCAGTTTTGAGCAGGCTAGCTCTGATGGCTGGATCACCTCATCACCGTCCAGTCATCGCTCCGAAAGTCCCGAATATGTTGATCTCAATACAATCTACAACAATGGCTGCAACGTCCTGCCGCAAGCTCAGCACTTCCCTTTAACTTTGGAGCAAGTAGCTTCAGTGCCAGTTCCAGTTTCAGTAGTGGTACCTCCTCAGACTGTTTTAGAGATTATGGGCTCACCCAATGTGGGTACCTGTAAGACAATTCCAACAGCAGCAGTACCAGCAGCACCTCAAACAACGAAGCCCAAGCGAAGCTACACACGTAAAAATCAGCAAGTGACAGCCACCGAAACAATAAACGCCTCCACAGCCACGCCCACAACTCAGTGCAACAATAGCAACAATACCAATGTTCAACTTTATGGCGATGACTTTCAAAGCTTCGATTTTGACAACTCGGCTCTGTTTGATGACAGCGTAGAGGATGATGATGATATGATGATGTTTGACGATGACTTTGATGGCGATGGCAACGAAGGATCCTTTGATCTGGGCGATGGCGATAGCGAGGATGCCACAGGTAATGCGCCAGCCAACGGTGCAGCCGGCAAAAAGCGGCGCAACAAGCAAATCTCTCCGGTTGTTAAGAAGAAACGTCGCCTCGCTGCCAATGCAAGGGAACGTCGTCGCATGCAGAATCTCAACACGGCCTTTGATCGTCTGCGTCAATATCTGCCCTGTCTGGGCAACGATCGTCAACTGTCCAAACACGAGACTCTGCAAATGGCCCAAACCTACATTTCGGCTTTGGGTGATCTATTGCGTTAAAATATATGCCAAATGTTGTACCTTTTCTGTATATATATTATTGATGTTTGTGTGTCAAACTAGAACCCAGTAGTAAATTATTGCCTAAGTATTGTGCTGTTTATTGTTAAGTTGCATAATAAAAATAAGACTTATATCAAAAAAATAATTTCTCTTACTCATTTCAATGTGTTTACTTCTTACAGTTTCTTTTAATATTTCATTAGCCATCCCACTTGATGCAGAACATTAAAAATATCTAAAACGGAAAACCTTCAAATCTCTTTTTAAGTTTGCGTGTTGAAGAATATAACCTACAAGATTAATCAAAATAAGTGTTCCAATGACTTAACAATACAATAATGCACCTCATCAAGTGCAAAATCATATTCAATCTATTGGTGCTTCAAGATGTATACAATTTTAAATAATCTGAAGCCAAATTACTTGTTGGTACAGTCACAAACTTGATAGGAGAGATAGGAGATAAAACAATATATTTAGAAAATATATATTTTCCCTAACATTTTCCGAAAAATTATGATACTTTATTATTGAAACTGCAACTAAAAAATCGTTTCCAGCTCTTCGAACTAATAGTATGATTTTTGTTTTCAATTTCCTTGAAACTAGTATCAATACTTTTAAGCAAATAGTTTAAGACGTTTTTTCATTGCCTGTTATATAATCCTTAATACAATATTGACCAAAGTTCGTTATATATGTAATCGTAATCCTTAAGCTGCTAAGTTTTTGTTAATATTGTAGCAGGTTATAAACTTGGATCCCCAATCAATCTGTGTTCAATCTGTAGTTCACTTAATGTCTTCACCTTTTGTGCCAATTTTTAGCGCTTCCTTTCCAGGCGCCTGGCTCATTTATCGCACTGCATCGATTCTCACGCACACAAAAACACAAACACATTGGGTTTTGGGAAGTCAGGTCGCGAGTTTTTTGGGTTCGACTTTATTATATGGAGCAAGGTGATCGATTTGGCGCTTCGCGATCAATTTGTAGCCAGTTCACCTGAAATTAGTCCCAAAACAAATACAACGCCAAAAGTGATCCCCAAAGAACAGTATTGTGCCGATAATTATACGGCACAGCGAAACGGAGTGTGGCTGCCAAATTAAGTTAAGTGTGGGGCTGTGATCTGTTTTCAGCAGTTGCAGTCCCCCCCCCCCCCCCAAAAAAAAGGTAAGAAGGCTCTAGTCAAGAAATCCCGACTACACGATACCCTGAACCCTAAACTTTACGCGTAAAGTCAGTGCTTCAGTGCATTCAAGATTTTGTTGTTATCGATCACATGTGTATATCGGTACTGCCTAGGGATTAGGCGAGCTTAAGTTCAAAATTTAGAGTCTCTAGCTCGTTTAGTCTCTGAGATCGACGCGTTCATACATACGAACAGACAGACAAACTGACATTATCGACTCGGCTGTTGATGCTGATCAGGAATATATATACTTAATGGGATCGGAGATTCTTCCTGCTGCCTGTTACATACTTTTGCACAAAACTAATATAACCGTTCTACCGATTTTTAATGGGTTCAGGGTATAAAAAGAGCGCCACTCTCACAAATCGTTTAAAGCGAAACTTCGATTGATGATCGTTGCTGGCGGATAACCGACAAAGGCTAAGACAGAGCTTAAGCTAAGCTGGCTTAAGCTCTTAGACAATTCATTGACGAAAACACAAAAAGCAGAGCAAAGCAGCATAGGGAAGTACGTCAGTCAGTCAGTTAGTCAGTTAGTTAGTCAGGTCAGCGATTCAATCATTCGGAAGATATAAAACCAATTTGTTGATAGCTTTCGCGACGACTGACGATCCGCCACTGAACGCTAAACAATCAAACAATGGCAATTTAACTGGGGGCGGACGCTGGGGGGCGCGGCAGGACATTGTTACGTGGGCAGTTTTTGTTTTATGTGTTGTTGTTTGTTTTATAAAATGATTTTCAGGCGTTGCCAATATATAAATAAAATAAAGGGAAAGGAAAGGAAAGGAATAAAGCTTGGACAATCAAGAGGAAATTCACATAATTAGTTAGACCGACGCGACTTTCGACAGGGCTTCGTTAAATTGTTAATGACTTAATTTAGAGTTGGCGGTGCGGGCGTCTCCCTCGCATTTATGTTGCCTACGACAGTGGCAATTATGAAGTTAGTCCCCAATATCCTGTCGCTGTTCGCTGTTGGCAGTTCATTGCTGAGTGTTTCTTTTGGATATCGCGTTCTCTCTTGTTAGCAACAATTTACGGCTTTGAACGCTTCCGCACAAAAGCGTCGCCGTCAATTTGTCAATTACACAAATTGTTTAGGTCTCGGCACACCACGACACCAACAAACCAACAAACGAACAACAACAACAATCAACAACAAAAGATGCGTTTTCGATTTTGGGTCCTCTTCCTGCCAAGCTTTGTGCAACCGAGCTACGTTGCGATCGTTGTGCAGCTGCACAGATTCACATTCAGATTCATTTCGAGCTTCCATCTCTGACCAAAAAAAAAAAAACTGCAACTGCTCGCTCGCCAATACAATTAGTTAGAATTCATGAATGGGAATGGGAACAAACACTGTGTTGCACGTTCAACCGACCCCTTGGCAGCTTTTGGCAATGCCGCCGCCGCTGTCGCCGCCGACGTTGTTGCAACCACATCGGCCAGCCAAAAGCAAAAGTTTCAGGTCCCTCCAAAAAGTCTGGGTCGGAGTCTTGCATGTCTTTGTCAATTTATAGACAGCTTGCCTGAGCATTATTAACACGTATTATTATGCATTCGAGGTTGGGTTTCAGTTAAGCTTAAGGGTACATCGCCCTGTTGCATACACATGGATACAGAACCTTATATATATATTTTGTAGGCAGCAGGTCGTAAAAGAATAAATGTACCAAAAATTTGTCATGTCGATAATTGGCGCGCTTTATTTTGGGGTTTTTTGGTCAGGAGTTGGCTAAAGCAGAAACCGATTTGTAGCATAAATATATCTGCATCTGTGTTAAACAAGTTAATGAGCTTTAACACCGTCAATTTGTAACTTCTTATTAGCGTCCCCATTGGCAATTGGGCAGCGTAAGGGTTCGATTATGGCCATAACCGCATAACAAGCCTACTGAACGCTCACATCTAATTGGGCTTTAAGTTTGTTGCAAGTGCAACAATAAGATATTCATTACTCATGTTGAATGTGTGTCAAGTCATGTTGTGCTTCATCCTTAACACAGTTCTTAAGCTTGTCACTTCATTTAGTCTGCGGTTAATACAGTTTTGTTACGTTCGATCGATGTCGATCAATCATCAAAATTCCAAAAACCTTAATTTTTCTTCTTAATTTTAATGTTTTTTTTCAACATAATTTTCTTCGTCATTTACACAATTTTCTCATGCTTTTCTGAACACATTTTCCTTTCTGCAGTTTTTAGGACAATTAAAAAATACTAAACAAACCGCAACAATTTTTTGTTAGGGTTTTTCGATATTTTTTTATTTTTTGTTGTGAAAATAGTTCGAAGTGCATATAGTTTCCGTTTCCGGCGGTTTATTTTGGCATTGTTGTGTGAACATTTTACGCTGATCCTTTAATTATTGCACAATAATTGCTTGAGCCAATGCGGACCCCAAAAATATTAAATACACTTGGCTGATTGATGCGAGTTTTTGGTCGTGGTTTGTGGAATTGAAACGCATCCAAATACCAAATGCAACGGAACCTTTGACGAGACCCGCATCCATTCGCGTGTGCAACAACGTTCGGTGTTTGTGTGTGGGCCCATTTTTTTTTCATAGCCAGAGTCAGAGAAGTCGGAGCCAAATGATTGCAATTATTAAGCCATAAAAAGGGCTGCGTTAAATGCCAAGTCTGTAATTAGCGACACAAAATCACGCCGGCCACGCCTTCCGCCCGCCCGCATTGTGTGCGGTCCAGAGCAATGCCAAAAGAAAGAAAGATCAATATCTTGTTCATCGAAAGGAAAGTCAAAGTCAAGCCCAATTTGAAATCGCTGTTTGTTTAAGGAAATTTTTGCTCAAGTGAAAGCAAACACGGCCAGCAATTTGTTAAAGATTTGCTACGCTCCTCAATTAGCCATCAATCAGTAGCTCCGATTACTATTTGAACGTTCAGCAGCAGCAGCAGCAAACAGAAGAACAGATTTCACCGTTAAACGTTGACAAATAATTCGCACGGCCGATCGCTCTTGACTGGGCAACTCAATTAGCCACACAGATACACATTGCTTGCAGTTGACTGAGTTTCTGGCCCTAACATAACATGGCCAAGTAGGTGGCAGTCATCAAAGTCTAACTATGCCATCGCCTTCAGCTGAGAACACAAGAGACACAAGAATATCTCACGCTGCAGTCAAGAAGTCACTCAGTCGGTGGCCAGTGAAAGTGCATCAAAATTCAAAAATCAAAGACGACGTTGATTTTTTGACAATATTTTTGGGCGAGGCATCAAGTTAACACAGCAAAAACTCTAAAGATGCTACCAAAGATGCAGACTCAAGGTAGAACGAAATCAAGCTAACAACACAGAAACAAATATTTTAAAGCACTCGAGACATGAATGCTCTTCCAAAACTTTTTGAAAACAGGCAATACTGGAAGAAATGTATGGTGACGATATATAAATAGAATTTTTTAGAAGGAAATAAAATCCGGTATTATTAAGTTCATTGGTATTATTAAGTTCATTGGTTAAATGAACAAATTTACTTAAAGATTATAAAAAAGATGACTTAAGTTTTTAAATAATCTGAAATTTAAGCGTTTCTTATTATTATAAAAACAAATTGTCCTCACCCTAGAGTATTTAAGTCGAAATCCCAAAGCCCTAGCTGTATTTTTTAACTGAAATTGCCACACGCAAGCCATCGCTTTGTCACGTTAAGAGAGAGGATGGTATGGGTATGGTGTATATTTTGTTGCAGATTGTTCTCCGCTTGCCTTGATGCTTGGCTGCGGTATGTAATTTTGTATTCGCATTCGGGGGTCATTTGATACAGTTTTCCAGCTCATTTGCTTGTAATTGGGCACCAGAGAAGATTCGCACTGGCTCCACATGAAATCTCTGTCCCGTTGTCTGGCATCGTCGTCTGACGTTCCAGCAGGCTGCCAACTTTAGCTCAGGTTGACGACTTTTCAAATTATCAGTTAAATTTTGGTACTTATATATTTATTAATCAGGATTTCGTGTGAAAAATGCGACCAGGGTGCGTTCATATTTTGTCTCTTTAAGCTCAGCTCAGCAGACAAGAAACAACAACAACAACATGCCACAGTACAACAGCAGCAGCAGCAGGAGCAGCAGCAAAATTTCATGTCAACGACGTCGGTGGTTTTGGCATCACTTCGAATTTTGTCCATGGGCCACTTGTCTGAAGAATTGCTGACGCTCTCACTCACTCACTCTCTCTCTCTCTCTATCTCTCTTGTTGCTTGTTTACATTTTTTTTCGTCCTTATTATACCCTGATCCCATTAAAAATGGGAAAAATAGTATAATGCTTTTGTGCAAAAGTATGTAACAGGCAGAAGGAAGCATCTCCGACCCTATAAAGTATATATATTCTTGATCAGCATCAACAATCGAGTCGATATAGCCATGTCCGTCTGTCCGTCCGTCTGTCCGTCTGTCTGTCTGTGTGTATGTATGAACGCGTCGATCTCAGAGACTATAAGAGCTAGAGACTCCAGATTTGGAACTTAAGCTCGCCTTATCTCTATGCAGTACAAGTTTGTTTTCGATTTTCGATACCTTTTCCCGTTTCCGATATACACATGGGATCGATAACAACAAAATCTTGAATTTGGAAAACTGTAAGATGCCATTTAAATAATTAAACAAAATAATGAAAATCTGTGGAATTTTTATTAAAATCGGTTAAGAAAAACCGGAGATATGGGACATTGAAATTTAGTATGCAGTATGTGTGTACATACACATACTTGCAAGCACTTACTGTACGCATAAAGTACAGGGATCAGGGTATCGTGTAGTTGGGATTTCTTGACTAGAGCCTTCTTACTTGTTTTTTGTGATTTTGCGTCCACCTGCAAGGTCTGCGCGACTTGTTCTGGCTTTTGCTTGTGTGTGGACTGCGTGTGAATTTAATCCGTTGGCCCCAATTATTCAAGTAATTAAGTATTAATGTGCGAAACTTTATCACCTTTTTGGGCGACGCGGCAAGTCGTGATTTTCCAGACCATTTGTGCTTAAACGTTCATAAATGTGGGGCTTCAGATTTGCAAATCGTAAAAGGAGGAGCGAATTTATTATAGTAGTCAAACATGCCATTAAGAGTGTGCATCTGCGCATCACAAAGATGATCTGGGAATATTTTCAGATGATTTTATTTTTTTTTTCATTTGACATTTAACAACCAGATCTGAATATGAAATAATCCACTTGCAGGTGCATTTTTGAAAGTCTTATCTCAGTGTTCACCTACACACATTCATATGATATCATCAAGCGACAAAATGCAGAACCGTTTATCTAATATATAAAAGGCTGGGCGTTGATAGCAGTCAGTCAGTCTGTCTACAAAAAGATTTATAAAACATGTCATGATGTTGACATAAGCGCTCTGCTAACAGAAAATATGACACAGTGGTCAGATAGAACATTTATGTAATATCCAGCTCAAAGGACCATGGATAGGGTTAGAAAACTGGTAGTTGGGACACAAATATATATATTATCCGGCTTGTTCACTTTATTCATTTTTCCGCATCCGAACTTCAAGTTAAACTTTTTCCAAATAATTAGAACATTTTATTTGTGATATTCATGCCTTATATTATTTGTTATTGAAAGGTTTATAATATTTTATTAGATTTAAATTGAGTCGATTCGATTTTAGGTATGAGTTCAAGCTGGAAGAGAAACTTTCTAGCTATCGATAATATATATAAAAGAATCGGTAGCATTAGTTTCAATACATCTAATAAATTCTTTTGATTATCGATTACACATATATAAGAAAACCTAAATTATTATTCATATCTTCTTCCACAATTTAGTTTATATGCATATGATGCAAATGAATCTTGAAACCATTTAATCTCCTCTCACGTAGGAACTCCTTGCAAAATAAAATAGCTATCAAGGCCACAGTTCCCATAAATACCCACTAAAGTGCAATTAGCAGATATAATCCGTGTGATTCCACCCAACTAAAATGTCAATAACAATAAATTCCTTAGCAACTCTGGGGGACACATGAAAATCAAGATATGGTCTCGGTTAAGGTGATTACGTACGAAGAGCAGCTCATAACTGTCAAAATCAGGCAATCAATTGATTGGCGCATTGATCGACTTGGACGGGAGGACCGCACAGGACTCGCTTCGCATAATATTTTAGAGGCGTGTTTCGGCTGTCAACATTTTTTGTTGGTGGTCAGAAAGTCAACGTTGCGGTCGCAACTGCAACTGCAACTGACGCTAACAGAAATGCCGATGCTGAGAACCGCGCGGGTGTTCCCACTATGCACGCTGCGCACAGGTCCTTGACTTAAACAATAGCGCTTAGAATTTCCCGCCCCGGTTGAGTCCTTTGTGCTTGCGTAGGACACAAAGGCAACTTATACTACTTACAACACATTATGACACGAATTTGGGAATGAAAAAAGCGAAAACTTCTTGACCTTTTCGAATAGGCATTTTATTGCTTAACACAGGTCCTGCCTGATTCATTACTATTACTCTATTTCATATGTTTTCTTTTGGCTGCAAGTTGCGGCGTATTCTTTGGCTCCTTTTGATGCTGACCAACCGCATTAAATTTGCGTGAACCAAATCAAATTTTATTGCTTAATTTTTTGTTGTATTCTGCGGCGATTTTTTAATTGAATCGCGCGCTCTGTAAAATTTCACATTTATCTCTTAAGGCAAAGTTCATTATTTATTTCTTAGATATAAAACATTCTCATGTAAATGAAACTTCTGTTATTGTCTGGTACTATGCATTTCTCTTTGTTTGGGCCAATTTTTGTAAATAGTCTTAAATCCTTTACGCCATTGGTCAATAAATAATTAAAACAAATTTATTATGATTATGATAGGTAGAATATCATGGATCCGAACAAATTCAAATATTAACTGCTTTAAATCAAGTAAGACGGGTTTAGTCGAGAAAGCTTGAACAGCTTACTTGAACGCTTGACCTGGACAAAACCTATGAATGTATATATGTGTGTCTGTGCACGTTTTTACAACACTGCGCTACTAAACACTTTGCGTGATGTCAATCTTTGATATTTTCCTTATTTTTAAAAATTTACAGATAGACATACCAACGAAGATTTCAAAATCGACTTCGTCTTCCTTCTGTCTGTTAAATGATCATTAAACGTTTATTTTTAAGCATTTTATGGGTTCAACTTACAAAATGTGTATTTCCTTTTTTTTTATTTGTTTTCATTGAAAGGGAATATTTTTTAGTGAAATTCATATGTAATTTTTATTTATTAATGTGAACAGGTTTTTGAACAAAAAATAGCTTTGCAGAACATGAACATGAAAGCTAATTTTTCAATTAAGGAAGTATTCTTAGGTAAGACATTAGAAAAAAATCCAAAATTGAAACCGCAATGTAGGTACCAATTGATAAGGACGAAAACTCCGAGAAAGTCATTGTTTTAAGCTGATCATTCTCAAAATAGTTCATAAAGGAGGTACTTCTGTAGAAGCAAAACACAATGGTTATTGTGAAGACTGTCTTGCATATCCAAAAACAGGTCCGTTCGTATATGTTGCGGGATTCATCATTGTAACGCCACGGTCCCAAAAGGGGTTGTAGCATAAACCAGTTAGAAAAATAGAACTTGATATAGTGACGAAAGTTTCTACTAAATCTCTTCAACCTCTTTTCGGCTTTATTCGCCCCACGAATCTCTTTAATATTTGATTTTGACGGTAGACATGATACTCGAATCTTGTGTCTATGCCTCACCCAACTTTGAATAGTAAATGTATAGCTCAGATCGCGGCGCAGATCGTCCATTTGAATTGACCGACAGAACCATGTTGGAAACCTACCAGAGTTATCCTGAGTTACAGTTATTGTGCATGGCAACTGGACTCTATCGCTGCTTAAACGAATCAAGCAAGAACTATTTAGCTCAAGATGAGGGTCCAATGGATTCTGATATATGACGATCTTGTATTGACCCAGGTCTGATACAAATGTTAGCTTAATATTGGCTGTGCTCCCTGAAAGAAACCTGCCTCCCGTTCGCAGATGCACGATTACATTTTCTGAGCTTGGGCTGTACTCATGACCCGATTTGATGACGCGTATTAAGTTACTTTTCTTACGGCGTAAGCGTTGGTTGCCCCAAATCAACAGCAAAATAGCACTCAACATCAATAGGCAGTTAGTTATTACACACACCCAGTTAATAGGGACTATAAATACTAAGTTGTGTGATTTTTTTATGGGAAATGGTTTGATGACGTAATCCTTGGCAGAGAATATGGATAGATGATTATAATCGCAGTCAAAGATAAGTGGATTTTGCATTAAGTTTTTCGAATAAGATCCTTCTTTCAACCATTTGGGAACATCACCAACACCCCACGTCAAGCACTCCTGCGCAGTGAGCCGAAACGTGTATTGCGCGGATGCAGTCTCGAAAGAATTTGACTTATAAACCGCTATGTAAGCCCAGCCCTCGCCAGGACAACGATTTTTTAAGATAAAGGTTTTGTTGTTTCCACCTTCTGGCACAAAACAGCTCTCATCACGCACATTAATAAGGGTTGGCTCCATGTTCATTGTTATCAGCACCTGAAGTCGGGATGTGCTGTTTATGAATTTAACCAGCATATTAACCGGGCCATGTAACTTTACTTTGTATATAACCATATTGTTAACAACCTCATCGGACTGTTCGTAAAAGTTCATTTCTCTTCTTTCACTGCGATTCAAAGCTAATTTATACCATTGCGTGGACTTCAGTGGTGGATTACCGCCTTGTGGGCTCCGGCTAAGAATTCTTGCAGCCAATACGGCGCTTGTTGGCATCCATGCTTCCGGTGCCCACCAGAATATGTTATAATCGAAACACCACGTTTGTAGCAGAAGATCGTTGGTCCCGAGCATCCAGCGCTGAGCCTCTACTGTTGGTAGAGGTACTATTAAAGTGCAGTATTTCGATTTGGACTTGTAATTTATAGCCTTATAGGATTCATGCATTTGTAGATCAAAACTAACATGTTTTATGGCATATCTGAAGGGCTCTTCCGGTTCAATGTATCGAACTGATTCCTCACCAATTATATTCCAAATTTTAAAGATTAACTGTGTTGACACAAAATAATTAGTTATGCGTTCACCAATTGTGCTATCAAAAGGTGCCCAATCGATAGAGCCTTTTGTTTCCAAAGGAGAGTCTAAATCCGATAGCACATAGTTCTGATCTGTTATTTTGTTATGTCGGATCATAAAATATTTAGCTATATCGGTTATGAACATGGACAGGCTGTATAAGTTCGCTCTTGACATATCTAATATTTCGGTATCATTTCTGATAAAATCAAAAGTTTCCGTGACTCTCCTCAACATAGGTAAAATCATAATAGCCTCATAGTTTTGAAGGTTTGGTATATGTGAAAGACATCTGGAAGTCAGTTCCAGCGTATTATACATTTCTTGATATGTAAGCGTTCTGTCCTCTTTGATTTCCTTAAAGTAAGTTAACAATATAGGTACGAATTGTGCTTTATATGACAACATATGCAGTGTACAAAATGCCTGCTGTCTTCTCCCATCCAGAAGCGCCGTTTGAACGACCGCAGATCCTTGCAGGGCGATGGGGTCAACCGTAACTGAGAGTTGCTTCAATATGCATAAAACCGGACTGCTGCAGATGCGAACACTATAATCAACTTCGTCATACGTATGCAGATAAAGGCTTTTTTCGCCTCTGTACATGATTTCTTCATGGTTTTTTCCAATCCTTAAGGTGTACGAAAGCGGCAGGTTGTTATTTGAAGAATAATTATCGCATCGAATATTAAAAAGGGTTAAGCATGCCAACCCTGTTGGTGGATGGATAGAGCAGTTTCCACCTGAAGGCGGACTTAACTCTTCCATTTCAAATAATTCGTATCCACTTCCCTTCGGAGAATTAATACGAAGTTCGATTTTAAGCGTACCGACCATATCCACCGGAAGTTCGGTTACCAATCGATGGGTATTATTTCGTATTTTTATTCCATTTTGAAACCAAGTGTAGTTAAGGCTCGCTCCGCATTGGAAGCAAAGACCACGCAAGTGCAATAATTTTCCCTTAGAATAAAAATTGTTCTCGCAGTGTGTAATGCATTCAATCTCTACGTTAATCGGTTTTTCACTCACAAACATTATTAATTGCCTGCTAGTACTGTGGCGAGACATCACTAAATTGTTTCTAACTATCAAGACGATGGTATAATTCATTTTTGGATCTAGCGTTTTTATGAATGCTCTGTGCTGAGACAAAGTACTTTGATAGCTTAAATATCGCAGTTTATTTTCCTGGGGATCTTCTATCATCCAAGTATAAGTTAGCGGCTGAGGGCCATATGCTGGTGCAGCAGGCTCGCGACTATTTGAGCCATCAAGATGCAACCAATTAGTTTTTTCTTTTACTTCTCTGATGAGCCCGCCGGATATTTTACTTATCACGTCAGGCGCCGTCACATTAATATAACACTAGGTAAGAACTTAAGTCACACCAACTGTTCTAAGTGTATTACATTTAGTACTTACTCTTGCGGCTGCCCATGGACCGTCACTCTCTCGGACCTTTAGAAGCACCGTTATTATAAGATCGGGATAAGATTGAAGCAGATTATTGTACCACAATTTATATCGTGGTATTTTAAACAATAGATGTTTATTACCGGCCTCGGTATAATAGGTAACTGTAAAGGAAGTCAATAAACTTAATACGATATGTTGAATTACTTATGACTTATGACATTTCTTACCGTTTTCCCATTTGTTTTTTATAGACCATTCGGTGAGTATCTTGCTATCTTGAGGATAGCATCGCCTTATAAAATGCGCTTGAATGTTAGTAAAGTGCTCAACATTAACTTGGCGGGGGTTTGCATGCTGTTCGCCGTTTGGAAATCCAAATAATGGCAAGCAAAATACAGATTTTGGTAATACTACATGGACCGTTAGCGACAGAGTTCGCAATTGCGGTTTCTTTCCAAAGGACGCAATGGACACACTTAACTCATTTGCACCCAACGTCAAGTGCTTAGCTTCAAATACGTAATATCGGGCATCGTTATACGGCAGACCCATATGCCGCCTGATTCTTAGCTCCTGCAGAGTTTTTGTTAAGTTGTTCGTATGCTGGCTGCTAGCTATTCTCATCTTGGGCCGAGTTGAACGTGGCACATGTGCAATCAAATACGTTGGCGTTGATACTGTTATCTCCAAGGCATCTTTGTTCGCATCATCAAAGCTGAGAACAATAGGCTCCATATTTCCATGGACGGCACGTACATTGTAATGACATATTGGTTTTCTCGCTTCTATGCTCTTGTGATCATTCCTGCTTCTGTATAATGGATACTCACAAATCGTTTGACCTACATAAGGAACACAAGACTCCTTCGGCGTGCATATATTTTTGTGTGTTTTGCAAAGATTCTTCACTTGCTCACAGTATTTGCCGTCAAATGCTTCCTCATAGCACTTACAAGACGGCTTCCCCTCAACAATTTTGCATGCACCAGCATAGTTACAATATTCTGGTGAACAACGGTCATTCTCCAAACTAACAAAACCGAATAAGGCAATCAGTATAAAACTAAAAATATTCAATTTTTTTTTTTGCATGATAGACGGCGATTTTGAAATTTTAAATTTAAGCGCTCGCTTCGAATGCTTTTAAATTTATGCGTTCGATAGCATGTGCACAGTATAAAGTCTACAAAACGTCGAGCTGAAGTATGAAAAACAGAGTGTGAGATCCTGCGCCTCAAATGTCATAGCACAAATCATATTTGAAATTGTTTATGTGGGCATGTGAAAACACACGTTTTTATACCCTGAACACATATAAAATGGGTAAAAAGGGTATAATGGTTTTTGTGCAAACGGAAGCATCTCATAATATCATAAAGTATGTATATTTTTGATAAGTATCAACAGCCGAGTCGATATAGCAATGTCCGTCGATCCGTCCGTATGTATGAACGTGACGATCTCAGAGACTTTGAGAGCTAGAGACTCTAAATTTGGAACTTAAGCTCGCCTTAGCGCTAGGCAGTACAAGTTTGTTTTCGACTTTTGATAACTCTTTCCGTTTGCGGTATACACATGGGATCGATATCAACATAATCTTGAATTTGGAAAACTTTGAGACGGCGTTTGAAACATTAATTAAAAAATTACAATCTGCTCGCTTCTATGCTCCTGTGATCATTCCCGCTTCTGTAAGATGGATACTCACAAATCGTTTGACCTGCATAAGGAACACAAGACTCCTTCGGCGTGCATATATTTTTGTGTGTTTTGCAAAGATTCGATAGCATGTGCAAACTATGAAATATACAAAACGTCGACTGCGTTCATTCGATTCTGTGTTGAGAATTAAAGATGCTTTCGCTAGTTTTGAAACCAAGTAAGTATTTGACTTAACCTCAAGTAAGTACTTGACTTAACTTCAATGTTAAATATATTGTCTCTTGTTTCAAAAACAAAACAACAAAATCAAGCTGGTGTTGTTATCGCTCACATGTGTATATTGGAAGCGGTATAAGCTAGCGTAACGTATTTAAAACAAACTTGTACTGTTTAGAGTCTTTGGCTCTCATAGTCTCTTGGATCGGAGAAGCTTTCTTCTGTGTGTTACGTACTTTTGCACAAAATCATAACATTCTTTACCTATCTTCAAGTTCTGGTTATAAAAATAAACAAACCAAAACTTTAATAAAATATTAAGGGTGTCCGAAAATTACTTTTTATTCAGATACTTTTATGTACAGTCGCCAGACTGATCAATTATAAACCTTTACCTACCAAGTAACTATAAGTATGTTCAAATTGATAATAAAATTAAAAAAATCTGATACCAGCTTAGGTATACGTTGGCTCTAAAAATATCGGCTGCCAAACACATCCTTTAAAATGGTTTTTATTTAGATTTCTACTAGTCGGTATAATGACCGACTTTATAATAGTCAATCTTTGGCTGAATAATTATATCGTCTTCATATAAACTACTCAGATAACATAAAGAGTTGATATTAAATTATGACAAACTATTGCGGTTGGTTGCGGACGGCCAACAACTTGATTAACAATAGAAGTTAACTTTTTTTTTTGCCGACCTTATTAAAATCGTTGGTTTTATTTTTATTTTATTTAATTTGTATGTTTTGTGTTAAGGATCAGGTACACAAACGCCATTTTTCTTTAATTTGTTGTATCGAGATTTGTACTATGAGTTTCCCGACCAGCTGACGCTGCTGGGTCCACGTGCATATCATCGATATGCGCGCGAGTTTGGATTTGTAAACTGAGATCAGGAACGCAACAAGAGTGGTTAACTGAGTTGCATCTGTGTATCCTTGTCGACATCACACCAATGCCACACTCTAGCAATCTTCACTCTCCAGATAGCAACCCTTTTTGTTTCCAATTTGTTTTGGCGCACTGCTGCCCATGTCCTTTAAGCGGTTTATCCTGCTGTTGCTCTTGCTGTTGCCTTTTTTCGATCGCTCTTCCTTACTCGTGCTTATCGGAAGTCAACAGTAACTGTTGAAGGGGAGCAGACTGCTTCCTTGAAATTGAAGTAGTTGCATGGTAAAGAGCAGCATAATGCTGAACCGTAAAAGAAACAGCTACAACAAACAAAACACAACAAAAAGAAATACTACCTCACGAAGCAGAGGCATAGGCAACGGCAAATGCTACCCAATTTTGAAGTCAAAGTAGCACCAGATGACGGCATGCGCCATCCGTTTGTTCTGAGCGATCCTTGGGCAGCATATGTTGCACTTTGGCTTGAGTGTTGGCTCTATCTCTCTTTAACAACGACTTTATAGTGCTAGTCCTTTTTAGGCAGGCTTTCACTCGCACGCCACGCGGCACAAGCAACAGCAGCAGCAGCAGCAGCAAATAATAATAATGATAATTTCTTATTGTGTTTAGGCCCAGGTCGAATTCGTGGCATGTCAGTTGGTTCCCAAAAACCTCAAATACTTATATAGAAAATTCATTTGAGTTGGTAGTCAATTTAAGATATCCTGCGGCAATACCAGTGCTACTCAACTTATCATATAGATCTGCATCAATCAAAATTAAAGCAACAAATTAAGCACAATCAAGTCAACCGAAGACATTCAAAGTCATCTCTGAACACGAAAAAGTAGAACAAAGGCTTCGTATAGACCAGAATTAACATTGGCCCAAACGTCTGCCAAGGTAAAAGTGATTAAAAGCATATTAAAAACTACATCGTTGCTCAAGAAGTTTACGAAATTAAGAAAGTTATTTAAAATCGCAAACTAAATGCTTCTCCAATTCTAGTGAAAGATCATCATTTAGCTGCTGCTGCTGTGCTCAATGTGAAAAAATCTGATCTGGTCGTGTTGGGTAATTAATAAACTACTAAAAATAAACTTTTCTTATCTGAACTTGGCAAGAAATCCAGTGTTTTCCTTAGCCTAACTATTGTTAAAACAGCATGAGAGACTTGCTTGACACAAATAAATTTGTTATATTCGAAGGATAGAAAAATTAAGCGAATATTGTAAGAATTTTTCAATGACAATATTTAAGTTGCAGTACCTGCATTTAGAAAAAAAAAATTAATCATTTTAGGTTTTTGGTTTAAAATTGAGCATTTTTAGCAAGGTTCTTTTTTTTTTGGAACTACCGATTTATGGTGAATAATCTTACCTTGAGCTAGATATGTTTTGAGCATTTTCCAAAATAGATTTCCTAGTTCCTTTCACCACCCAAAACAATCCGTTTTTGCTCATTTACATGAACGAAAATGTTAACTAGAGAAACGTCGCGCATATTCCGACAGTTGTCTACAAAAGGCTCAACAGATGTTGGAGTAGGCATCTTATAGGGATCACAGCATTTGGGCAACTACAAACACAACAAGAGCAGTAACAGCAACAGCAACAACAACAGTAATAACGTGATCATCATCAACAACTGTTACAAGCCGTAAAAATAAGATAAAATTCAGACGCTGACTGAGTAAAATTGCGCCATTGAGCCAAAAAAAAAAAACAAAACACAAAAAATAGTCTTAAGTCGTTGTAAATTTTGTTTTTTTGTTCGTTGTCTGGTGTACACTAAAACATATTTCGAGCAAATCTTTGACGTTATACACCTATAGATCAAATACCTTCAACGTATTTTCTACGTAAAAAAAAAACCCTACTAATACGTTAACGAATTGGTTATCAGAGCTAAAATACAATATTTGACGTACGTATTGTGCTCAGTGTAACTGCGCAGGTCAAAATAATTTGGCTCACTGCGGAGATGCAGAGAACGTAGACATGAGTTGACTTTCGTCCGTCCTCCACCAACTAACGCTATCTCTTTCGGTGGCCAGATGTTGCCTCTTTGGAATGAGCTGTGTCTTTAGTTTTTGGTTCGTGTGTTTGCCACGTGTCGTTGCCAAAGCCCATTGACCAATTGGACAATGGCTCGAAGACCAACGAGAGAGACAAAGTATTTAAATGTGTATAAATTATATGCAAGCGAAATTTGAAAAGTGAACTTGCGATTAGGAGAGTCAAATATATGCACAATGAGCAGCTGTAAAATCAATCAAAAACTTGTCAAATAAATGTCAATGCAATTCTCCTTTTTGCTGACTTATGCGCATGCATAAGCAATGAGTACATTGCATCCTGCTCAATTTGAATCCTTTGGGTGCATAAATTGTCGTTATTCTTTTTATTATATTTGCGTACGTCACAATCAACAATCAACAATATTTCTTTTCTTAACTGCAATTGGCGCGCTGAACGCTCAAATACTCATTGACTTGATCAGCAACATTTTTGCTGCATTGCTGAGCTTGGGCAATTTGACGACGTGCTTGAACCAACAACAAGGATCCTGAGTGCATGGCCTGAGCTAGTCCTTGATTGATCGTGGTAATGCCACTCAAGAAGCAAGTGCTACCGTTATCACGGATCAGACTTAACGGTGCTATTGCTGCACCCATTATCTGATTCTGGCAAAGAATCGGAAGTTGGGCCATCTGCTGAACAAAGCCCTGAACACTGGCTAACACTTGCTCGCCATCGCTGCGAGTGGTGTCAACCATGCTAGACAGTCCCAAAGTGCATTCACTTAACTTTTCCGTAACATTCAGTGTAAACTCTTGAAGATTCCAGGCAGCATTACAACTGGGATTGGCCATCAGCAACTGATTGGTGTCATCGATGGCAAGGGCCATCTCTGCCATCGCATTGGTGGTCAGTGATTCAATGTTATCCGTGATGTCAGCCAAGGCACGTTCAATATTTGCCTGCAGCTGCAACGAAGTTTTATCACTGATATCCACTGCCACATTGGCTAGCTGATCCACGACCATACTAATAGGTCCATATTCTGTGGTCTCTGTTTCAGTGTAACTGTCAGTGCTGCTAGAGCTTTCAGCTTGTGCATACTAGCGAAAGAACATTGTAGGTTTCGAAAGAATATAGGAACAAAGGACTAGTTTATACTTACAGCCAATGTCAGCATTATTAAGCTCAATATTCCCGTTGCTGTGTTCATGATGTTTCAGTTTCTGTTAATAGTCGCAATAATTGTGACTCCACAAATATATATAGAGCAATATGTGACATTTGTTGACTGTCTCGTAACTTGGAACACAGCTTCTCAATTTAGTTGATGAGAAATTATAGCAATAGATAGCAAATAAAGTTTTAAAATCGCGACTCAATTTTACACTTCTTTTTTTCTTTTTTTTTTTTGCTTGTGTATATTTAAAATTAAGTAGAATTTTATATAAAGTTAACTTAAAATATTTTCCATCCAACCTGAGTGTCTGACATAGCTGGTATTCCCATTCATAGCGTAAAGATCGCATTAGAACCATGAGTATCGTGAGCCATCTGCGGTACAATGAATCAATACTTAAATTCCCCAAAAGATTCTGCAGACGTTCTTGGCCATTAACGATAATTAAAGTACAAGTGAGTAAGTGAAACTGTGCTATGTCAAGGCTGAAGTCAGAAGAGAAACTTCATTTTATTAGAACGTTATTTGTAATGTTATGGAAAATGTTTAATGACAAAGAAAATTCGAATACCTTTTAAGATGGGTGATTGAAAGTATAATGCAGCAGTAGGGGAACTTTTTTACTCATTACCCCAATTATTGTTGTATCAGTTGACACAAAAATAAAAGAGGTTTATACAATAGCCTACATTTGTTATTTTGTCTTTATATATGGGTGTACGTGTGTGTGTATTGGTGTGTGTGTGTATATGTGTGTGTATGGATTGTGGATGGGTTAAAACAAAAAAAAAATATGCACAAAAAATAATAATTTTACTAAATACATGAAAATCGCCCTTCTACGCGATTCTCAAAAATTCAAGTAAGTCATGAAGGAATTTGATCTTATTAGTTAAGTGTGCAATGAGTTTGTGTTATCTCCCTTGCAGAAGGGGGTTTACAAACCACTGTTAAGATATTAAAACCAAAAAAGGTTTCTAAATAAGTTAATTAAAAACATATACTTTTTACCCACAAAAGTTTCATTTTTACCCCCAAACATTATTTTTTACCCCATTTTGGGTAATTTACTCCGGTTTCCCGCCCGCTGGTATGATGTAAGAAATTTACATAACAATGGTCTAATACTGCAATTTATAAAAGTCAGTTACGGTTTTATAGATTATGCATTACCTTTTCTTGTATATAAACTTTATTATTAAGTAACCATTGATTAAGGTGGTTTGCATCGTGTATAAATGTTCGCAAAAGGCATAAACAAGATTAGCCGCATCTTATCAAATTGTTTAAGAAAATCCAAGTGTGGTCGCCGATAATGTTTATAGTCCATACCTGAGATAACGTTAGTCTTTGGCCAGAAGAGTCCAAGTAAACCGCCCTGACAGTTTGATTACTTTATTTAAGGCAGCAGAATCATGAAAATTTCACTGCTGCTGCCGTTGGTTGGGTGCATGTTCCTTTTGGGCAGCAGCTGGGCACACAGGGAACTCATTGATGTATTGGAGCAGCAACAAAAGGAATTGGAATTGTCCGCGGAAGAAGTGGAAGCTCTGCGTCCATTCTTTCTTGAGCTACAGGCACAGCATGATTACCTTTACAACCTGAAGATGCAGGAAGGCGATGGCAGCGCCCAAAATGTGGAGCAGGCAACAGAATTCCAGATGGAAGCAAGCTATGCCAAGGTCTTTGAAGAGTTGCGTGCACAATTTATCGGAGACGAGAGCTATGAACCAAGCATTGAGTATGACACAAAGCTGCCAAGTTTGGAGCAAATGATCGATCAGTCCAGTCTAAGTGATATGACAGAGCAGGAGCTGCTGGAGTTCCAAGATCTGCTAGCTGTCCTGCAGGATGTGATCGATGAGTCACAGCTGGGCATCAATCTGTTAGTTAAACGAGCAATCGATATGGAAATCAATCTGTTAAAGCTCAACAAACCAAAAATTGTCACAGCTGCAATTGCGGGATTGAAAGTAATATGGAACTATTGGGGTCGTGCCGCACAAAGTGCCTACTGCAGTTATTCACACGTGCCTCAGCTTACGGAGGCACTGCAAGCCGTCAATGATGGCGCTGATTGCTATTCCTACACCATGGGACTTATACTGCAAGTACAGCACGAAACTGTGGCATCCGTCAAGGAGATCAAACACCAAGTTCAGGGACTTGTGAAGATCTACAAGAAGATTGCCGCTAAGAAGACACTAGTGGGCAAAATACTCTCTGGAGTAACAAATGTATTCAGTGCATTGCGTCGGGTTCACGATATCATTGCGGTTGGAATCGCTGGCTACGACAAGCTCAACAATCAATTGCCTGGTGCGGTAAATCATACAGCTCAGTGTGGCTTAGGGTTTGTCCACAGTATTCCGCAGATGATTGAAACAGTACAGAATCTAACGGTATGCATTACGTTTGTCGACCGCGATAAACCGGATTATGAATTTACGAAACCGGAGAACGATCGCTATTGGAATACCGGAGAACCACCGGTAGATATACCACATGAGAACGAGGTCGATTGGGACGATGATGATGAAGCCGACAATGCCGATGATGATTACGTTGATCATAGATAAAAAATAAAATAATTGATCGTGGCAAGTTAACGAGTTAACGGAAACTCTTTGTTTGTGCCTTAATGTACGACTTGTATTTTAATAAATCCGAAGCAAACTCAATACGAAAACAAATATATATTATTTATTGTGTTAGACTATCTTTGAATATTATCAAAAGTGATAAGAAAATTGCCTTTTCATAATGGTTTCTTTGTAATTTTGACAATTATTTGTTTGATTTATATATATATATAAATATATCAATGTGTATGTGAATTAATTAAGTTCTTTAACATTCACTGCTATACTTAACGACTAGAAGACTTAGAGGTACTCGTGAATGTTTGGCTGACTCACTGACTAGACATCGCTCTCCTTGAGCTGGCGCACAAGCTGTTCGCTGAGGGATTTGTTAATGCCCTCAAAGCTGGCATCCAAATAAAATGTGGAACCAGTGGGCACCAATATCGCCTGTGGTGAGCTTTGAGACTTGTGTACATTGCGTGTGGGTTTGGAAGTGGAAGCACTGGGACTGGGCGGAGGTCGATCTCCTCCAAAGACCTGAGGCATCGCAATTACATCGGCCATCAGCGTTTGTCGGCATAGCGCGGAAAGAGCACTCCCGCCACCCGGCTGGACTGGAGCAGGTGCGTCCTTAGGCTTCTTGCCACCGCGACGTAGCTTAGAGGCTAGATTGGCAAAGCCAAGTTTGCTCGAGATTCGACCAGAACGGCTAACGGAACGCGGTAAACTATCATAGGCACTGGAGTTGCTCAGGCTTTCCTGATCCGTTGTTACCTCCTGTTGCTGCTGCTGTTGTTGCTGCTGCAGTTGCTCAGAGCCTCGCATGCTGCCGACGCTGACGCTCTTGTGCAGCAGCGTGGCATCATGTGGACCAATTGGTGTCGTTGGCTCCTGTCTGGGGGTAACTGGTGCACTCTGCAGGAATTGTGCCTTGGCCTGCTGCAGTCGCAAAGCGCGCTCGCTCAACGGCGTCGGTGGACGCTGCTGCTGTGGCTCCAAATTGGAAGGCGGAAACTCAAAAAATTTCGGCTTTGTCGGGGTAAGCAGTGCCTTGCTCCCCTTTCCCTCTAGTTTGCGTTGAATTCGAGGCAGGGTATTATCCTGTTTGTTGGGCAGAACGAGGGACGCGGAGACGGATGCGGGAAAGGCTCTGCTTACCGTCGAGCCGGAGCTGGTCTTGGCAATCTTGTGTTCAATGTTGTTGCTAACGGTGGCACTTTGGGACTTGTGTAGCGAGTTTTTTTTGTAAAGATGAGCCTTTCGGGGAGGCACCTGTGGAACCAGTTGCCGCTTGGATCGCGCCAGACGCTGCATGCTATCAGTGGCAAGTGGTGGACGCACCATCAGCGTTGAACGGCGCACTGTCTCCGTACTCTGGCACTTGCGTAGTTCCTCACTGGGACGCAGTGGAGCCAAGCGTTCCAGACTGATCGATTTGTAGAGATTAAGAGGACGTGGCGTGCTTGACTTTGGGCTGATCTTAGTCTCCTCAACACTTTGCGTGGGACTCTCCAGCTCCTTCTCGATAACCGCAATACCTTCGGCAGCATTGGGTTCCCGTATTGTGGTGAAGAGCTTTCTTTTGGTCTTCACGAATACATTGGCATTGGTGTTATAGTTGCGTGCATGGACATCCGGCAGAGGAGGGGGCACAAAGCCAGTTACTTTGACCACAGTCTGTACGGGTGCGTTGCTTGATGCAATGCTGTGAGACTCTTCAATGGGTTCTCCGGGTTTCACCTTCAACGAACTGCAAATGATGTCATCCAACTCGGCTGAAGGTGTAGCCGGAATTGAGCTTAAACGGAAATCATCATCCAGGGAACGCTGCTTCAATCGAAAGTTCTTGCGACGCAGTCTTCGTGGTGTCTCCAGCACACTGTGCGTATCCGCATCGCTACTATCGCTCTCTGTCTTGCTATTTTGCCGTGAGCCCATCTTGCGCAAACGCAACTTCTTTTTGGCAGCGTTGATGGATGTGCTGGCTGCCCGGCACACGGTGCTAGTTGTTGTGCTCGTCTCTGTTTCGTGCTCCATGGGCGACGGCGAGGGTGAGGCAGCACTGTGCTGTTCCAACTTCAAATGATCGCGACTGGACGCATCGCAAGTGGCATTGGAGCTAGATTCGACCTGCTGGCCATCCTCGCTAGTTATGTTGATATCTGGCACAATATCACGGGGATAACGATTCGTGCCGCCCTCTAAATATTGAACAGAAATGTAAGCAAAGTTACATAAACAGTCTTCTATACTTACGAATGCTCAATTTGAGGCATTGCAGCGATTCCTGTAGGCCTTGAAGCTCCTCCATATATTCATTGGTCCGCTCCTCCATCGTTTCCTGGCAGCAGGCCTCATCCAGCGGTGACTTTAGACGCTGAAATACAATTGTACATAAAACTATAGCTTCAGTCTTGTGCCAGTTGGGATACCCACCAGGTCAGCTAGACGCCCCAAGTCGCTTTGTACATCGGAGACGGCATTCAGCACGTTCGGTTTCATCAAATTGTTGGAGTAGTAGGGATAAATGCTGCGTATGCTTAGCAATGTTGCCTGACACTCCCGCATTGCGACATGCTCCACAATATCGGGAGTGGACTGTCTCAACTGGACAAAAAGTTCCTCGGCACGTTTCACTGCTCCGAGCAACGGTGCCAGATTCGTGTGTGATTCAAAGCTTTGAACACGACGTGAGTTGCTGGAATAGGCAGGTGAAAGTAATGTCATTTAAGGAATTCAAAACTGTCGCTTTGCTTAACCTACACATAGTCATTGCATTGCACTTCCTCGTATTTGTAAATCGGAGTTTGTTGCTCAACCAAAGTGTGTGCTGTGACCAGCGGTGATGCGGTATCATGTATGTGCTCCTCCACTTCGACCATGACAGCCTCAGGTTCGTCGTATTTCTTATACTCGTGATCTCTTGCACTCATGCATTCCTCCATCTCTTTCAGATCGTTGACATCGTTAAGGGATAGTGAGGAGGCCTGCTGTGATATGACCTGCATCTGATGCACGCTTGGAGCGACACTATCCAGCGATAATGATCGGCTTAACGTCGGCGAGTGCTCGATGGTAGCTATAAGTTTTTCAAATAATTTATTAATTATTATGAAAAAAAGAAAGTTTTCCGTTAGTGAACTACCGCTGCTATTTAAGGTAATTGTTATCTGCATACTAACCCTTGTTGCACTCCTTGTTAATACGCCTCACATCTATGGGACAGTACCCAGGATGCAGAAGCGCAAAAGTAGATGCCTCCGGGCCAATGCCTCTGGCCTTCTCCCACTCGTAGAGCTTGCGAGTAAATTTCCTCGAGATGCCCTCGAATTTCATCACTTCGCCAGCAGAAGTTTTCACCTCAATGTTCTTAGACGTATGATCTGGGGCCACAATGGCTTTAAGTCTTGCCAATCTAACGGTAAAGAAGTGCTTATTAATATGTTCTTGAAAAGGGTAACACAAGGAGCTTTAGACTCACTTCTCCTTATCGTGGGACTTGTGCTTGTACCAGCGATCATCATCGGATCCACGACGTGTGGATTGGCTATGCTTGGAGTTGCGCTTAAGAGAATCATTGTCAGAGATGGTCCCACCACCAGGTGAACATTTCAAGCGATTCCATTGCTCTAAGAAAGTGTTTATATGTTTATATTAAATATGGATTCAAAGAGTGCAAAGCTTACCCAACTTCTTTTGGAACTTCTCGGGCAAATCCTTTTGATCTGGCAACGAACACAAGCCCTGACCCTCGAGCTTAAGTACACCCGAACTCCACAAGTTCCAATCAATTTTTGGCTTGATGTCGCCACCACTTTGACTCTTGGTCGTCGGACTCGTTGCTGGTTCAGAGCTGGCATAAGAGTTGCAGTTCTGTTGCTTGGCACGCCATTTGTGCAGCTTCTTCTTGAACTGTGGTGTAAGATTCTGCTCCAGCTGCTGGGTGGAGATGAGGTCACTATGTAGAAGCTGTGTGGGTGAATGCTCTTCACTGCTTCGCTTGCCGCTTCCACTGCCAGCCGCTCCACTGCCCGGCTTGAAGCCTGTGTTTGGGTGAATTAATTGATTAATCGTTGCTGTTTTGGGAATAACCTGTGTATTTCCTTGGGGATATTTTAGCTTACTGCGATTGCTGGCACTGGAGCGTTGGGATTCGTTATGCTTGCACTTGAACTCCGTATCTAGTTTGAGTATTAGAAGTTGATAATGTTGAAATATCTCATCTTCTTTCTGTGTGAAAGTCTTACAGTTTGGCGTCGTTGGCTCCGAAAAATCGCCACTGGATAGATCCTCGCTCTCTGTAATAGTTAAGATAATAATTAGAACCGGAATGTCACTGTCTTTATTCCTTCTGCGTCTTCAAAAAGCTCACCCACCGAATTCACCAAAGAAATCCGAGTGCCTGGAAGGACTGCTTGGGACGGAAGAGTTCCCTGGGGAGCTGACATGACGCATACGGGGCAGTGTTTGATTGCCATCCTTAGGACTCTTCAGTGGTGAATGAAGTTGCGGCAGATCACTACACACCTGGTTGAGATTCAGTGGACTGGGTGGAAACTTGTTTCGGCGACTGCTCGTCGACTTTATGTCCGCCACATGATCCTCCGGTAGCACCTCAAAGTCGGAAAAGGCTTTTGAGCGACGCAGCGATTTGCTTGAAGCTGATTTGCTTGGCAACGTTGGTTTGGATGAATCCAAACGCTCATCGGTGGCTGATTTGCGCAGCTCTACCTCGAAGCTTGATTGATGCGAATCGCTCTTGGATGAGTGACGACCTACAACAAAAGTAGAAAGCTACAAAAAGTAATATATTGAAATTAGGTAAACCATTTACGCAGAGGTTCGCGACTGCCCGCATCCATATGCAGCTCATCCATGGAGCTCGCCGAGCTCATGGTGCCTGGCGTCCCACCCGTTTCACTCATGAAGTGACCTGACGAGGTGCTAATCACACTGTCTGCAGAACTGCCACCGCCAGCAGCGCCAATGGGCACCTTTAAATATCTGCAAGAGATTTGAAAAGTGTAAACTAATTTCAGTTCCGTATTAGCTTGAATATCAGAAATACCTTTCCACTTCTTGATTTAGTGGCATCAATGTGCCCGGTTCCTGCGCATTGGCTGGCGGTACATTGGCACGCTCCCATTTGAAGGCCGCCTTAACCTTGGTCCACTTGGAGACTTTGGATTTGTTGTCACTGTATGTGCTCTGGCGACGCAACACATACGGACGCGATGAGCCCATCTTATGCTGGCGATCACCCTTCAAATACATGTGAATCTCTTCCTCCATCATGGATTTGCTGCGTTCCCTTATTCTGTATAGTAGAAGTTCATAAGTGGTTTAGCTTGTGAAGGAACACTGTGCTTACCGCTTGAACTTTCCCTGTTTAAAGGACGGCACAATTTCTGTGCCCATCAACGATTCCAGCCAGGTCAGCGAGTGCTCCAGCTCGAATTCGTTTTCGCCTGTGGGACTTGTTGTGGCTTGGACGGGAACGGGAACAGGATATGGAACTGGAGCAGGTGTAGCTTTCAGTTGCTGCTCTTGTGAAGACTCATCCTCGTTGTCCGTTATGGTGGCTAGCTTTTGCTCCAACAATCCTTCGAGCATGGCACAGGTGCGTGTCAGCTGATCCATGGCATCAATGGCCGAATTCAGGCGAGTCTTGAGCGGCTCAATTGTGCCCCGATCCGCTCGATAGGGTTGACAGAAATAGCAGCTATGTTTGCCATGCTCGCACACTGGCAAATCCTTCTCCTCAATTAGCTTGGGCGAGGCAGAGAGATTACGAGCACGCAATGCCACAGCAGGAAACTGAAAGATGTTCTCATCCGCCCGACCGCACATTGCTGGCGGTGCCGTCGGTAAGGATTCATAGTGCATGGGATTTAATCTTTGTCGCGTACGACGCGGTTTTGGCGGTGGCACATTATCCATTCCAAATCTACAAGTTGTTGTTCTATGATAGGTAGGTCCAGGCGCAAGACCCACTTTAACTATTTACATTTATACGTACGATGTGGATCTATGTATACGTATGTATGTGTGTGTATATATATTTATTTTATTTAGCCTTACGTGTGTGTCTATACGCGTATTGAAATGCTCAATTGGGCTTTATTTTGTTTGTTTACTCGGCGAGATACGCCACTAGAAATACACGCAAGACAAGAATATCCCACGAATTATCGAAATCAAAAAGTTTGTTTATAAAAGAGGAAGACAAATGTGGAACGTCCGCCACACAAACACACGCATGCATCCATATATTTATATATATATGTATGTGTGTGTGTGTGTGTGTGTGTGTAGATGGTAATTTGAAATGCCATAAAGTGTAACGCTTAAAATACACGAAAATAAACAATAAATTGTTGAAAAACGAAATTTTAGCACGTTTCGCCACATGTGCAAAAGTTTTCAAAAATATTTATTTCCCAAAAATAAATGTACGCATCTGTGTGTGTGTGTGTGTGGTTGGTCAATCGAAATGAAATCTGAACGAATACTTAAATGCACTTTGTGGCACACGAAATTGCTGTCGAATGATTGAACGAACGATCCAGCGATCGACAGCTCAGCCAAAACAGGCAGCCAAGGCATAAAAATCACAAAATAAATAGAAAACAATGGCGTAAACTATTTTTAAATTGCTGACACTCTTTTGTTGTGACCCAGCCTCTTCACCCCACACTGAGACACACACCCTCGCCCATTGCTCATTGCCCATTGCCCATTGCCGATTCCTTATTTTGAAGTATGTGCAGACTGCCATTATTTCATTTTTAGGTTACACGCAATTATTGTTTCAAGTTTTCTTCTTTCTTTTTTTTGTCTTGAGGGGGGGGGGGGGGGTATATTGTGGCCCCCAAGGTGCAAGCAGAGGCGTGAGTGCGTACGTCTCTGTGCGTGTGTGATGGTGTGTGTGTGAGTGGGGCATCACATTTATGTGTATATATTGGGGCCCATTACTTTCACTTTGCGTTCTATTCGCCACTTTCAGAATGTTATGTCGAAATTCGTTGCCACATTAAATACACAATTTTTTTTTATTTTGCTCGGTGCGCAGAATTATTTATTTATGCACAAGATTTTTGGTTATCTACGCATTGTTTTTTGCATAAGAATCGTATATTGTAGTAGAAATTATTACTTGCACTTTTGTTATGCATACAATCAACTGCCCCTTCAGAGAATCTCCTTTCTACTCTACGATATGTTGAGGCTTTTCGCGATTTTTCACGCCGCGAATCTAAAAACCGTATTGTGCCGTTCGTTGGTCGAATCTATTCTGAGCACAAGGCGCACAGCGAGCGATTTTTGTGCTTATGAGAAATGTAAAAAGTTTTGTTTAATATATGTATGCTGCGAAGAGAAGAACTCTTTGTGTTTCTCTTGTAGGCAGCTTTAAGCGAAATCAAAGTGGAATCAACTGTATAAGCTTAGATTTGTTATTTGGATAGCTAAGATGTTGTTTTTTTTAAACTTATTTCTGTAAAATGTCCTAATCGCTATTTGTAACTGATTTTCCTTGACGTGTCTTAGCTAAATATCCCAAAAACAAAAGTTTGGTTTGTAACTTGGATGGGAAGTTAATTTACTACAGCCAGCTGATTTGTTATCGAAATTGTAATTGCATTTGTGAGGATGATTATCGAAACTCGATAGTCTTCCGATAGCACGCTGGTCGCTTAGCTGTTGTGATATTATTTTGTATGGGTCAGCCGGAAAATAGTTGATATTATATAATTATAAATTAAAAATACAACTGCAGGGACTGAATAATAGACATAAGAAATATGTTGTCACTTTTAACATCAATGCGTGCTCTTGCCGTGCGTCAGCGAACGGGAGAGGCACTGCGCTGCATACACCTGACCGCAGTCGCGGAAGCTGCACGCAAAGGCACCCGTGAAAAGGCACGTAAGAAGAAGGTTAAAGTGGAGGTAAAGAAAGTAGGTTTTATACCTCACAACCAGCGCGATAAAAAGTAAGTGCTGTAACTATAGTTTTCATTTACGTTTGTCGTTTATCGAAGTAAATCAATTTTTCAGAATCAATGTTAAGCGTGCGGACAAACACGTGGATGACTCCTGGAAGCAGGTGCCTAAGGATGACGTCTATGTGGGACGCTACTATCGCTGGCCCGTATATACAGTAACTGATGCAATACAATGCCATCGGGAAACACATCACCCCAGCATGTACAATGTGCCCAACGCAGCGCTCAACGTAGAGATTGAGTTAAATATGCTTGGAGAAAAAGCAACACGATTCGTGGACAACTTTCAGCGCATGGCCATGATTCCGCACAAGTTTAATCACGGGGAGGAGCGCAAGATTCTAGTATTTACGAAGGGCAATGTAAGCAAATTCAGTGACTAAATTATTCTTGTTTGCTAAAAAAATGCATTTATAGGAAGAGATTGCAGAAGCACGTGAAGCAGGCGCCTCGCTTGTGGGCGGTGTGGAGTTGATTAAGGACATAACAGGCGGAGAGCTTTTGCTGTCGGACTATCAATTCGTTATTGCACATCCCAATATACTGGCCGAGCTCGTTGCCCTGCGTGGCCTTATGAAACGCAAGTTTCCTAATCCCAAGAGCGAAACGCTGGGCACAAATCTAGCTGAAATGATTGTCAAATTCTCGAATGGCATCGCCTACAATGCAGTTAAGGACGAATACCAACAGAACTTTGGCTTGATAACAGCCAGTGTAGGCACCCTGGACATGGATGCACAACATCTGGAGGAGAATATACGCTTTTTGTTGCAGGATGTGAACACAATGCGACCCAAACGCGATGGTCGTTTCATAACACGCGTCCTGCTCAAGAGTGCGCCCAGCAGCGAGCAGCTGAAAATCGATCCATTTGTCTATATATCGGAGCTATACGAAAAGAGTGCAGCCAAAGTAACTAGAGAAGCCAAAAAGGTAGCGGAACCAACAGAGCCACAAGCTGCGGCTGCGGCAAATTAATTTGTTAAATTTGTTTGTCTACTTACGAAATCTGTAGCTTTAATTGATCCATTTGTGTTTTGACAGTTGGAATACATAATTTTTAAAACATTACTTTAAAGGAACTTTTTTTAGTCCACAATTTGAGTTAAGAGCAGTTTTTCCTTGTCCGTCTCTGGGTCACTTACACATGTATGTATAAAGTCTATGCGAATGCGTTTATGTGTATCTGACTAAAAAAGTAAATAGATAGATTTGTGTGTCATGACGATAAAAAAAAGAAACTCGGACGCTTAATACTTGTTACCATACACTTAAAAGAATTCGTACACAATTTGCTTGAAGAGCCAAAAAAACAAATAAATTCATATCCACATTTGCAGTTTCTGTTGGCAATGGTTTGGAGGAAAGATGGTTTTTTGATTTGCTTATGCTTTCAATGTTGCAGTGCTGCGCTGCTGATGCTGCTGCAACATTTCTAGCTGCTTGACGCGCGTGTATGCGGCACTTGCCAGTAATACGACTATATTCGATATCCACCAGATCGACGAGCGTACATCGTTGTAATACTGCGTGGCAATAACTGTTTGAGCGCACGCCTTAGCCGTGCCAGAGATGTTGTGAGTTAGCGGCGAAGTAACCTGTAATCAGCAGATGTTTGATAAGTACATACTACAACATGCCACTGCTCGTGCTACCTGTTGGCTGTTTGGCGCTGACTCACTTACCTTTATCTCCAGAGCTGTGACAAAGCCAATGGCAAAACCACAAAATCCACTTAGCGTCATCGCGGCCCAAAACCAGCCAGCCCACAAGTACGGGTATGCCTGAATTGTGCCCAATTCGCCATTTAGTATGATCAATGGTATAAATAGCAACGTGGAGTACAAATTATTATAGTAACTTATAAGCCAGATTTCTTGATTGACATGCGACAGCGATTTCTTCGTTTGTATCGAGTACATCGCCAGCGCCAGGGAGCTGAGCACCCCGAAAATTGTGCCACGCCATGAGAAAGCTTGCGTTAAGCTTTCCTGATCCACGCCTAGCCAAAAACCGACCACAATTGTTGCACAGCACAACAAACATTTAAAGCTGGTGCGTTGCCGCAAAATCACATAGGTCAACACAACACTAAATACTGTCGTTAGCGAGCGTCCAATGTAGTAAAAGGCCACCGTGACATAGGACAGCGATACGTTATTGGCGCCAATCATAAGCGTGTAAAGCACCGACAGCGGCAGCAGTTTGCGAAATGTATCGATGTCCAGTGGATTGCCCTCCGGAAAACTGAAGACGCTTGGATACTTGCGGCTCAGGCGATTCATCGAAAAACAAATGGCTGTAGAGACAACGCATTGAAACCAGGACATAAACAGTGGAGCACCCAAATTCACTGTGTCGCTGCTCAGCAGGTGCTTGTTCACAAAAACTGTCAATATGGAAGTGCACCTAGAGACAGAAATGAGGCGTGGCCAATATGAGACTGCAAAGCGATTTATCTTATTATTTTATTTACCAATAGAGCGCAACAACAAAGAATATCTTCAGATATTTATTCACGAGCCGATTGTGCTCATCCAGATTTTTATACATTTTGGGCAAAAATGCGTTTATTACAAAAAATTAATACAACAAATAATTGTACGTCGCTGCACATTGCCGGCTGTCGATCAGCTGTTTTTTCTACAAATTTCCCTGCTGTTAAAACTGCCACCCAACACACACACACACATACAGATATTTATTTCTGTACAATTGAGGTATTTCTGTAATGATTGGGTGAAGCTGAAATTTATTTTAAATAAAGTTTGTTGTTAATGTTAATTTTATTTTTAATTATTCTTGTCTGCTTTTTATAATGTAATTATGATGCTTAATGTTTAGTTTTGTGTGTTATGTCTATGCGTTTAGCATTTCTGAAGCTCGCTTGTTATTATTTCGCGTTTATTCGTCCCATTGGCGAAATTCAGTACCTTCGGGCGGCTTAACGGAAACAGTCTCTTTAGACACCTCGTTCCAGTTGGTGCTTAGCACGGTGCCACCAGATTCCGAAAATGATTTATTCATGGCCTTCTGCACTTCTGGTGTCGATGAGCTGTAGATTTTTTTAAAAAGCTGATTCAAGGCCGCCTCTCCTTTAGCTTCCTTCTCTTCAATTTTTTCCTCCTCGCTGACCAACTGATCCCAGTTCTTTGCCTGACGAATCGGCAAAACTGCGACAGCGTCGGCCTTTTGCTCGAGATTCTCCCAGCGAACGCCAGTTTCTTTGGCCAATGTTATTTCTACTTTTGTTGCATAGGCCTTGTGTGAGGAGCGTTCCACAACAATGGGGTGCAGCAGCTGGAGCACCAGTTCGTATGCATCTGCGGTCATATGGACTTTGTTTGCTTCAATGTTGACGGTGTAATTTTTGTCTGTGGCGCCTTTTAAAAGCACTGTTATGACCACCTTGGTCTCCGATTGATACCAGTCATATCGCACAGACATTATTTGTTAATTTCGTAGCCCCACTGCTATGTACTTTCCAGTAAAATATCTAGAGAACAAATAGAGTTGTCTTCAATAAAAAAGTCAGCTGTGCTACAGAGTTTCAGTGTGACAGCGAAATAATACTAAAAAAATCATATACATAATAATCTGTGAACAACGTATCTATATTAATATCTAAGGCCATTTTGTGTTTAATCTATATTTTAATTTTATGCGCTGTTATATATATGGTATTTTTGTCCGATAAATATTAATTGGTATTTCTTAGCATTCAATCTGCAGCCACACTGATCTATGTAATTGTCAAAGGCAGAGGCGAGCCAGAGACGATAAATAATTTTTAATTTTACTTTAATTAACCGTGCGCGAAATGAAATTATACTGTCGAAAAATGTCGGAAAGTGTGTTTGTGTGAGAAATAAGTGATAGCACATTGCCCTTGTCCAAGCTAAATGCGAATTCCTTCAAATTGAATTTCCAATTGGAATTTTGTGCAAACAGGGTGTCTATTCGCATATGTGTGTGCGTGTGTGCTTGTGCCTGTGTATGTGCCATCCTTAATTTTTTCGCACATATGTATGTATGTACATACATATGTATGTAGCTGAACTTTTTTCTCTAATATACCAACAATCGAGAGCGAGCGCACACATAGCAAGGCAAAGAGAGCAGCACGGCGCACAGCCACAGCCACGGTACCCTTGCGAGAAAAGGTAAGTAATTGAGGTGTAATGTAATGTAATGTCCACCAATTTCCCCGAAAGTCTGGTCTTCGCGCTGTGAAGCTCCTTCAATTATATATATATGTACGTACATATGTATGTATATGTCTGTTTGTATGTATGCCCGCGTCTTTCCACACAGCTGGAATATACTGATTTCGTGTAAATATAACAACAAGAAATTGTATAAACTGCCATACTACAAACACCAGTTAGTTCCAATTCCGTTATTTGATAATGAATAGAATGGATTTGTGTGTTAAATGTAAACTATGTTCAAACAAAATAATACGATTTTAACCAGTGTGCACTGTCGTATTTGGGTCATTCAAGTACTGCGCCTGTCTGTTTGGTTCTTTTCTGTTTGTTCTCTGTTGCTTTGCTCTTGAACGTAGGAGCTGTGCTCTCTCTATATCTAGAATCTCTTGTGCATATTAGTTTTCAAGTGAACTATTTGTTGATTTAACAGTAATTTTAAATTAACGCACTAGTCGCAATTGTCATATTGTCAAATCTACTTGTGCAATTTGCATTTTGTCATTCTGTTACTGTTTTGCCATGCGTGTGTGTATTGTTTGTGCTTGAATGTGCCTGCGTGTGTGTGTGTGTGTGTGTGCATGAGAATTTCTAGTGTTCTTATAAGAGTTTTGAGATATAGAGCAAGAGAGGGAGAGCGCGCGCGCTCGTGTGTGCGCTGGGCCAGCAATCGCAACACTGCTTGTGGGTGGGTGGGTTAGTGTGTGTGTGTGTGTGTGATTGGAGGTTGCTTATGTGTGTGTGGGGTTTGGGGCTGGCGTAGAGGTATTAGGATTGCTTGTTATTCTTTCTTTGTTGTTTTATTTGTGAAAAATATCTGCTACTGCTGCTATGTATGCACTATCCGAGTGCTTGTCTCTATGTGTAAAAGTGAGTGTGTTCTCTACGTGTGTGTGTGTGTTTGTGTTTGTGTGTAAATGTGTTTATGAGTTGAAGGTAGTAAATACATAAAAAACAGAAAAATAATTGAACTGTATGTATAAGAATAATATGTAATAGCAAATCAAAACTAACAACAACAACCACTTTGTTAAGGGCAAGTTCAATTGAGCTTTACCCCAGCGCATGTTTCTCTACTAAACATACACAAATACATACAAACAAACAAACAAAAAAAAGAAAACATTTGTATGAATGTGATTATTTCTCGAGCGTTTCATAATTCGGCAAGCGAGTAAATTCCAATGCTGACTAACAACTTAAATCTCAATGCTAAACGGAACGGAAGTGCAATGTCTAAGAATATGCGTGCTCCCATTTCAATTCAATTGTTGTTGTCTGCTCCCATTTCCCATCAATGTCATTTTGAGTGCGACCTTGAAATTCACTTAAGCATACACTTTATATGTACATACAAATATTTTACTTGCTATTTCCAGTATGTCAATGACCTAGACTAACTCTATTCGAAAAATTTTACAAATTCCCACTAAATATTATATATATATATTTATTATATATATGGTGACCAACATGATTCAATTGGTGCAACTTGCTTGCTCTAATGTCAATCCAATTGGTATGCACCTAGACACCTTTTCTTTTTAACTTGATTCTAATTGGATTGTGTGTGTTTATTTCTTTAAGGTACAACTTAAACCACCTTCAATTGGCAGACACCGACTGAGCGAAACCACCGCAGCCGCATTGACGCGGCGCAGCCGACTACTCCTGCCAATATTCAGATCGAATCAGCAACAACAACAACAACAGGAAAAAACACACGCACAAGTGCAGCTGAAGCAATCAGCGAAATGTTTACGGGTAAACTTCAGATTAAGGTTTGCGAGGCAAGCGGCCTGCGTCCAACAGATTTTCAAAAGCGCCACAATTTAACATTTGGCAAATTGGCCGATGAGCAGCTCATCGATCCCTACGTGTCCATAGATGTCGACGAGAGTCATTTTGGTAAGTTTTTTGCGTTCGTTTAGTAATCAATCAATCAATCATCGTTTCTCCCAACACACAAAAAAAAAAAATAGATCGCTCGACAACAAGACCAAAGACGTTCGATCCCGTTTGGAATGAACAGTTCGTCCATGATGTCAACAATGCACGCAACATCAATTTAACTGTTTTTCATGATGCCGCCCTGCCACCGGATGATTTTGTCGCCAATTGCATCATTCCCTTTGAGGATCTTATGCAGAGCGAGTCCGGAGCGCCGGATCTTTGGGTGCGTTGTAGTTTCTAATAGTGTGTACAGCTTAGCGCCTAAGCTTAATGATCCTACAATCATCCATCAATCATCGAATACCTTACGATCTATTTTAATGACTTTTACAGCAATTTGTTGCTTTTCAAAATTACTTTTTAATCACTTTGTGCAAATGTTTTGATTTAATTTTTCATATAACAATAATATGTTAATCATGTTTTTAATTTATATATGCCTTTTTTTCGTAAAAAAATGTTTATGATATATCTCATGCTTATTTCAGATTAATCTGGAACCGCAGGGCAAAATTCATGTCATTATCGAGCTGAAGAACCGCAATGGTAGACATGAGCATTATGGTTAGTTATATTTGTGTATATAATGTTTGAAGATGGCAACTAATTAATCGATTTTATAGATCAAGCTAAGGCCGATGCTGAGGTGGAGAAGACTGTGGCCGTTAACAAGGAGTTCAAAGAACGCGCCGGCTTCAATCGACGTCGTGGTGCAATGCGCCGTCGTGTCCATCAGGTACAGTAGATACAGCCTACTTGATCAACTGATTTATAATTAAAATACTCTTACTTCAACTTTCATAGGTCAACGGGCATAAGTTTATGGCGACGTTCTTGCGACAGCCGACCTTCTGTTCACATTGCCGCGAGTTTATTTGGTGAGTGTTTGCCATATATCTCATTAAACTACACATACTACATACATACATAGATCGTATATATACATACATACCATACATACACACATGCATATGTATGCTCTGAGCGTACTCTCAGCCTATATTGGCTGTCCATCAACCGTACCATTTTTGAGTTGTAATTGCAGTGATTAATATTTATAAATTTGATTAATTCTTTGGGATTTTTTTAATATGATTTACAACACACCCTCACACACACACACACACATTAGACAAAGCATTATTCATTACTCTTTATCTCTTATGACTTTAATTTTTATTTCTCTAAAGTTTTCTAATTACTTTACTTTATTGAACTCGAAAATATCTGTATCGTAATCGTAACAAAAAACAAGAACACACAACTTTTTTGGGTTCCACTAAGTATTTTAGCCATCTTACGCATAAGTTTTCTTTAAGTTTTTTATATACACATTGCTCTTGATTAACCATTTTTACATACTTTTTAACTGGGTTTGATTTGAGCTGCAGTTATATATATTTTATTTTCGTACACTGGGTTGGTTGGTCTCTCATGCTAATTACTACATACATACATATATGCTTCTTTTGGGTTTCGAGCTGCGTGCTTAATTCTATATTTTTTACATACGTACATACATAATTTTCTTTATTGTTTTATCGCATTCATTCATGCCTACACATAAAAAGAATTAAAACATAAAAACAAAAAAAACCAAAACACTCATCCATTCAGTTATAAAAGAAATATATATGCAATAGCCACGGAATTTCTTGCCTTTTTGCAGGGGAATTGGTAAACAAGGCTATCAATGTCAAGGTATGTGTTTTGCTTACAATTAAAAAAGGAATTTCTCACAGAGACCCAAACGGTTTCTGCGAATAGCATTAAACAAATTAAAACAAAAACCCAAAACCAAAACAAAACAAAACAAAAAATATATAAAAGCTATCCATCACTTGCATTTTGCTCGTTTCATTCGTTCGTTTGTTCGTTTGTTTGTTTGATTGTTTGTTTGATTGTTGTATGTTGATGTTGTTCAGTTTCGGTCAAAAATACAAAAAAAATATATATAGTATAAATCACCAAACAAAGCATTTGCTATTGTCCATCACAAATATTTTTGATAGCTGCATTATAATATTGTATTGATTATCATAAGGAAAACTTTACTTTTTAGTTAAAGTCGTTGTTGCTGCTGTCGTTGTCGCTTGCCCTTGTCGCTTCGTTCAATGCATTTGTCCATGCACCAAATGTAATGCATTGACCATTCTAGAAATGGTTTTGTTCACCACACATCTTGATTGTTTTATATGTGTCCTATCACCAATACTAATCGTTAAGTGTTAAGGTTTATTGTCAGCCAGATTCAAGTTCATTTCCTATTGCCTAACTATAAGCATTAACAATACATAAGAGTAACTAAGAATAGCTACGCGCAGAAAGCGATTACATAACGTTAACGATCACGATGTATAAAAAAATAAATAAATAAGATTAAGTTGACGCAGATTCTTGTGTTTACTTAAGTTATCTTCTTAGAGTAGAGAAGTTTATCATACAACAATTAAAACTTTCACGCATTTATAGCCATATGACAGCTGTTGCAAAGAACAAAATAAACTTCATCAAAAAGGTTCTCTAAAGCATGCTCACACACAAAAAAATCAAAACACATCGTACATAAAACGAATTGTTTTGGGTGTGATTCATTTTGACGCATTAGGTACAAATGTACCAAATCTTGTACATTTGGTACATAAGAGCGTTTTAGCATTAGTAGTTGAATGAATTATTTTTGTTTAACTTAAGACAAATTTAACATAATTATTATTATTATTATTATTAATGTTGACAAATTGCACGCCACAAAGCAAACATTTGCACAGTTACATGTGATTAAACAGATTATTTGTTGTTAACTAAACACAAAAAACAGAAAACTAATTTCCATACGACAAGTGTCACAAAATAAATAACATACAACATACACCCTTTGCATACATACAGACACATACTCTAAGTTTTGATGTTGTGTGACCGAGTTCATTGAATATGCTAACTACTCAGTGTGTTTCTAACCTCTGAATGTGTACAAAATTACTACCGATCTCAATACTAGTAGCATTTGTAAATATTTACATTACATTACAATCATTTTAAACGTACTGCACTGCTATCTACTGAGAATATATATATATATATAAAAGATGAGCAGCTTTGTGCCTAGTGCCTTATTGACAGACGAATTAATGAGATTATATATTGATTTCATCATTTATAGTCTGCACCTTAGTTGTACATAAAAAATGCCATCTGTCCGTGGTCTCCAAATGTCCTGGCATGCGCGATGAGGTAAGTATAAACATAATTCAATTAATCGATTTAAATACTAATTTATGTATGTTCTTTTTCATTGAAAACAAATAGCAACAAGCCAAAGTGGAAGTGGTGCCGGCGGGTCAGCGATTCAATGTGAATGTGCCGCATCGGTTTGTGGTGCATAGTTATAAGCGGTTCACATTCTGCGACCATTGCGGCTCGCTGCTCTACGGACTCATCAAGCAGGGCCTGCAGTGCGAGACATGTTATATGAACGTCCACAAGCGATGCCAAAAGAATGTGGCCAACACGTGCGGCATCAATACCAAGCAAATGGCCGAGATACTCAGCTCACTGGGCATCTCACCGGATAAACAGGGCCAGCAGCCGCGACGCTCCAAATACTTGAGTCAACCCGGTGGCGAAGATAATTATGGTGCTTCCCTCGGCGGCGAAGGAGGCGACAATGTGCCGGGCTCCTCATTTCGCAGCGGCGCATTGTCAGCGGACAGCTTGGCGACGTCGACGACTACGCTAACCAGCGGCTACAATAGCAGCAGCTGCATGAGCATAGCCGTTGGCGGCGGTGAATCGCGTGCCGGCAAATGTTCACTGCTGGACTTTAACTTTATCAAGGTGCTGGGGAAGGGCTCGTTTGGCAAGGTCATGCTGGCTGAGAAGAAGGGCACCGATGAGATTTATGCCATTAAAGTGTTGAAAAAGGATGCAATCATACAGGACGATGATGTCGACTGTACAATGACAGAGAAACGCATCCTGGCGCTGGCCGCCAATCATCCGTTCCTCACGGCGTTACATTCGTGTTTTCAAACACCCGATCGCTTATTCTTTGTCATGGAGTATGTGAACGGTGGCGATCTAATGTTTCAAATACAAAAGGCGCGCCGCTTCGAAGCGGGTCGAGCCGCATTCTATGCGGCCGAGGTAACGCTCGCCTTGCAGTTTCTGCACACCCACGGCGTGATCTATCGCGATCTGAAGCTAGATAACATTCTGCTCGACCAGGAGGGGCATTGTAAGCTTGCTGACTTTGGCATGTGCAAGGAGGGCATCATGAACGGCATGCTGACCACAACATTCTGTGGCACACCCGATTACATAGCGCCCGAAATTCTCAAGGAGCAGGAATATGGTGCCTCTGTCGATTGGTGGGCGTTGGGTGTACTCATGTACGAGATGATGGCTGGTCAGCCGCCATTTGAGGCTGACAACGAGGATGAGCTCTTTGACTCTATCATGCACGATGATGTTCTCTATCCGGTCTGGTTGTCCCGCGAAGCCGTGTCCATTTTAAAGGGTAAGCTTTTAACCTAACAGCAACCGTATACCGCATTATATTAAACACATGTTCTGTTTAGGTTTTCTCACCAAAAATCCTGAACAGCGTTTGGGCTGCACCGGTGATGAGAATGAAATACGCAAGCATGCTTTCTTCAATAAGCTGGACTGGAAGGAACTGGAGAAGCGCAACATTAAGCCACCATTCCGACCTAAAATGGTAAGTATATAATGATTGCATTAAACAGCATTCAATTAAACTACAACACTTTTCGTTAACAGAAAAATCCACGCGATGCCAACAATTTCGATGCCGAATTTACGAAAGAGGAGCCGGTGCTAACACCCATTGGAAACGATGTCATACGTTGCATTAATCAGGACGAGTTTGCCGGCTTCTCATTTGTCAATCCCAAGTTTGGGCCAGAGCGCAAAGTCTTTTAATGCGGTGTCCTTTGCCCAATTGGATAGATATGCGCTTAAAGTTGGCGAGAAGGTCACCAACAAACTGGATCAACCGAAATTTCGAAAGCACGGGGCAATTTATTTGCCGGGTTTTTATTAGATGCAGCCGTATGCAGCTATCTCTTAGACTATTCCTAGACCTAGCTTATTCCTAGCACTTGAACCTAAACTTTGCTTCCGTTACATTTTGTATGAACGCTTTATTGTTGTCTGTTTCCAGTTGTCGTCTTATTTGTAATTTGTAATTTTTTAACATTTTTATTTATTCGTTTTAAGTTATCTGTTGGAATTTACAAAAGCGTAGCTCTACAAAAATGAAAGGAAAAAGCCGAGAGATCGCAAGTTAAATATATAGTTAGAATCGATTTAATATACTATATTGCAACTACTTAAAATAATCGGAAAAGCGCGTAGAAAATCCTTCAATCGTCAAATTGCGACCAGTGCCAATAAATATTTAACTATAAGTTGTATGCATAGACGTACACAAAACATATAAAAGCGCACACGCAAACAACAAACAGGCAAATAATTGTTACGAATTTGTTTATATTCCTTTGTTATTTATTGCACTGTCTGTCTGTCTCTTTTTTTCTAAAAAACTTTCGCTTTTGCTCGTGTTAATGCTCAAAGCCTTTCAAAGCTAGGCGCTATTTTTGCAGCTTACCCAACCTATCACCCAGTACTATAACATTATTATTATTATTATTAATATGTTGATTGCCAAAAACCAAAAAAACAAAAACAAAAAAAAACAAAGAAGCCCTGATCTAGTCAATGTGGTTGCAAATGCAGCGCCATCCTTTTTGTTATTAGTTTTTTATTTATTAATGTGCCGAATCTCAAGTTTCGCATCCAAATGCAAACAACATCGCAATCAGCGCTATTCTGAGCGAAGCACTTGCTCCAATGCGAATCTCAAGAGAATGGCCACAAACAGCCAATAATTACGCAGTCTCAAACACACAAACAAGAAAATACGATAAATATATATATATACGTATATATGTATTAGGCAACTACAAAGCGTATTTGAATTCTTGCACAATTTCCTTCTCAAGTATTAAAGCGATATTATTTTAAAATTAACTTATTGTTAAACATACATACAAACATTATAATATTATAATAACATAAACAAAAATTATAAATGAAAATGAATTAAAGCCAAAAAATAAACGTACACAAACACTAAAGCACACACACACACACACACAAAATAATACATTAAACTTCTGAGCTAAACAAATGCTTAAAATAAAACAATAACACTAAATGAAACTAAGCTTAGCCGTAAAATAAACAAAAAAAAAAACATTTCTAAATTCATATAACACAAATTATAAATACAAAAAAAAACAAAACAAAAAACCAAATGTGTTTAGCTGATAAGTTGGACAAAATAAAATATTTCAGTGAAGTACAGTTATATATATATATATATATATATATATATATATATAAGGGCTCAATATATATATATATATATATATATGTATATATATATATATATTAAGCAATTAACTATTTATATATATATGTATAAACATATATATATATATGTTCATAGAGTTAATCTAGTATATGTGAAAAATAATGCAGTTAAAAGTGTACAAAAGAAAACAAAAGCACGAACAAAGCAGAACAAATTATATATATATATATATAAACAGAGATAATGTATGTAATAATTACAATATTAAATTATAATAAATATATATATATATGTGTTGATTTTTTAAACCAAAGACTCAAACAACAAATACAATTTGCATACAAAAACAAATTATGAAGAAAATAGCTTAGAAACAAGAACAACAAACAGAAACCATTTTAACTGACGCACCCAATCGGCAATATGTGCTGTATAGATACAAAATATATGGTATAGAAATTTGTTAGTTTTGTTTTTAAGTCAAAACAACTGTATTTGTTTTTCTCTCTTGTTTTTAACAATTGTTAATTTGAGAGCAACTAATTATTGAACAGTTTTTTAAAAATGAACTACACGATTCTTGTGCTGCATTTAGAGTAGCGCAAGTTTGCCGAATACTAAGTTTGATAAATTTGTATGCAAAAATGGCAGTATAGTAAATAAAATTATTAAGTTTAAGAAAACATTGTTAACTAAACAAAAGAACACAAAACCCAAAAGTGTGTGTAATAATTCTATAAATGATAATAATGATAATATTTATGAAATAGTTGCAAGCAGAGCGCAAGTGCTAGTTACCCATTTTTATTGTTAACCTCAAGTATTCTCAAAGCCGCATTTTACTAAACCAAATGGAAGACACCATATATATATGTAAATCATACATATTGTATATGAAAAAAGAAAGAAAACAAATGATAAATGAATTATATAGATACAAGAACTACAGTTCGACAATGCAGTTTTTATAGCCATGAACAAATTAACATACGGATCCAGCCAGCATACAAACATCATAAATATATATACTACATATTATATATACTATGAAATCGCCTCGCTCGAGGTACAAGCAAACAAAATACAATAATAAAAAAAAGGAAATTGTTCGTTATTATCAAACTTAAAGCGCATTGTGAAACAAGATACAAAATAAAACAAAAAACCAAATGTAACGCGTAACCTGAATTAAAACTGAACACAGAACTCACAAGTTTAATACCGAACGTTAGCTGTAAGCTCATTAAAAAAACAAATTAAATATTATGTATTTGCAAATAATCGCCAGCATGGCCAAAAATGTGTAAAGTAAAAGTTGAAACTAAATGAAAACGCATTTGTTATGTCTGGCTAGTTATTGCATTAGCAACAAATGGAACAAATGGAGTCCGCAGTACAACAAATATACACTATGCTCATCCACACACCCACACACATACACATACACACACACCTATAAATGCTATGAACTGGCCGAAGAGATGGCTAAGAGTTTAACTGTTAACAAGCCTAGTCCATCTATAACAATTAATTGTCAAGCTCCTGACATTCTTTTACAATATCGTCTGACTAACCGTTTTCAAACTTATAAATCACCGAAAAAGCAAAAGCAAAAAAAAATATATATATAAAAAGTATAACTAGAACAATTGGAATCGCTTGACTAACTTATAAATGACCCGGAGGTACGGGATACATTTTGTAATATCAATTTTAAATACATAACACTTGCATAGATACCCACAGACATATGCCACGCCTACATATACACCTTTTCATGTACCTTCTGCAATTTAGATTCTACTCATAGACAACACTTAAAGTAAACACAACAAAACATACACTTAAAAAATGCAAATCCAAAATCGTTAACTGACGTAAGACAAAGGAAAACAGAAAATAGAAATTACTCACTGAAACAATTTTGAAAATGTGGAGAACAAGTATTTAAAAATCCACAAAATATATTGAACAAAAAGAAAAAAGCATAAATAATGTTTAAGTTATATTTAATGAAATGAATAAATAAGCTACTAAGAAAAGTCAAAAGCCAACAGTTGATATGTTGTAAAAAAATATAAAGAATTGAACTAAGGGAAGAAAATGAGCGTTATTCAAGAAACTAAATAAATGGTAACAAAATGTAAGATGAAGTACAGAAAATAACCAAAGAAAACAAAATTATTTATAATTTTAAGTGAAGATTTAATGAAAGGAAAACTAATTAATAAATAAAAAAAAGGTAACACCTAACATAATGTATTATTCGCTTTAAATGGTTTACGCGCCCAGTGTTTCAATAATGGTGGCGTGCCAATTTTGGCAATGTGGCAACGCTACACAAATCAATGCAGCCCTGGCCCGGCCACATGGTAGTGAGAATAAACAAAGCAAAACAAATTAACGCTACACCAGCACTTCTGGGTTAAAAACAAAGTTAAACATGCCAAAAGTAAAAACAGAAAAGAAAAGCCGCATACACAATGAATTTCAGAAGCAAGGTAAGTAAATATAGAGCTTTAGTTATAAACAAATAATCCCACACAATAAGTGTTTGCTTTATAGGCATTGTGTTTAACAAGGATTTTGGCCAGCATATATTGAAGAATCCTTTGGTCATAACAAGCATGTTAGAGAAGGCGGCAATGCGTGCCACTGATGTTGTGCTCGAAATTGGTCCTGGTACAGGCAATATGACTGTACGAATGCTGGAACGTGTCAAGAAAGTGATTGCTTGCGAAATCGACACACGTCTGGCGGCCGAGCTGCAAAAACGTGTTCAGGCCACACCATTGCAGCCAAAACTTCAGGTGCTCATTGGTGATTTCCTTAAGGCAGACCTACCTTTCTTCGACTTGTGTATTGCCAACGTGCCGTATCAGATTAGTTCGCCATTAATCTTTAAGCTGTTGCTGCATCGTCCGCTCTTCCGCTGTGCTGTGCTTATGTTTCAGCGTGAATTTGCTCAGCGTTTGGTGGCCAAGCCAGGTGATAAGATGTATTGCCGTTTGAGCATCAATACACAGTTATTGGCTCGTGTTGACATGCTAATGAAGGTGGGAAAAAACAATTTCAAGCCACCGCCCAAGGTTGAGTCGAGTGTGGTGCGATTGGAACCAAAAAATCCCCCACCACCCGTCAACTTTACGGAATGGGATGGTCTGACCCGCATCGCATTTCTACGCAAAAACAAAACACTAGCGGCGACATTCAAAGTCAACTCTGTGATTGAAATGCTCGAAAAGAACTACAAATTATATCGTTCACTGAGAAATGAGGTATGTAAAAAATGGTCTGTATCATAAACTGTAGTGTTACTGAATTTGTATTCATTGATTGCAGCCACTCGAGGAGAACTTTAATATGCAAGAGAAGGTCATTGGTATTCTGGAGGAACAGGGAATGGGAGGATCGCGTGCGAGATCTATGGATATTGATGAGTTTATGCGCCTGTTGCTGGCTTTCAATTCGGCTGGCATACATTTCAACTAAAGTGCTTTAACCTATGAATAATTGTAGATGATATCGTGTTCTAAGAAACAAGTTGTTAAAATTAAATGCATATTTAAAATGTTATACACAGTAAGATCGTCTTGAAGATCTTCGTCTCAGTGCATTGTAATCGCAATATGATTTTTGTAATACAAAGAAAGAGCTTGAAAGACACAGAGAGAGAGAGAGCGAGAGAGAGTTTTACGGCCAGCCAGCGTTGCTTTTAGTGAGTTAATCAATCGATTCGATTCGTAAATAAATCAGTCGCTCTCGGATCTTGTTTAAATAAAGTTCAAAGTGCCGCAACAAAAACACCGATCAATGACGCAAATAAGCTCAGTTCGTTTGTTTCTTATCTCATTTCACCTCGTTTATGTGGCTGTTGTACTTGGCCAAGACCCGGATCCAGCCATAAAGCAAGGTAAACATTTCTTTTTGTTTTTTTTTTCTATTTGATCTTAACAGCAGTTTATCTCCACAGCTTGTACGCAGTACAAACGCGATGTATTCGAGGAGAGAGTGGGTATAAGTCATTTTATCGCAAACGCGCCAATTACATATGAGACTATTGATTCCTGTGACGGCTCACGACCGCTAATAATTGGGGGAACACCAGCCGAACCCAAGGAATTCCCACACATTGCGCGATTGGGTAATCGAAATAATAGTGAGACCAAGTGGTTCTGTGGCGGCACTTTAATTAACAATCGTCTGGTGCTAACAGCCGCCCATTGTCTCTACTCGTATATGTACGTATCATAACAAAAGTTTATTTGATTGTCACGACTTAACAATTAATTAATCAATTAATCTCAATGGTGCAGCGGTGTTGTCAATGTGGTGCGCCTGGGGGAGTTGGACTTTTCCACAGAGACGGATGATGCGCAGCCCGAAGATTTTGGTATAAAGAAAATTTTAGAGCATCCAGATTATAATTTGGCTTTGGCATATAATGACATTGCCATACTGCAATTGGACCGTATAGTCAATTTTAATTTCTATAAACATCCCGCTTGTCTGCCATTCACAACGGGTAATATGAGCGAAAATTTCATTGCAATCGGCTGGGGACACCAGAGATTTGCCGGTCGGCCATCGGAAAAGTTGCTTAAAGTGCAGCTGAAGAATTTTTGGAACAAATGCTCAACCCTTGATCTTGAAGAGCTCTCCCGTGGCTATGATGCGGACAGTCAGCTGTGCATTGGTTCCAGCGAGCTAAGGAACACTTGCAACGGTGACTCCGGCGGTCCCGTCTTAAACTATCACGAGGAATATCCATGCATGTACCATGTCATGGGCATTACCTCTGTCGGCCTTGGCTGCGATGAAGTCAGTGTTCCTACCCTATACACACGCGTCTTTTACTATTTGGATTGGATTCAGCAGCAGATGGCGAGATACACCTAAAATGCAACTAGCAATACAGAAGAAGAAAAAGAACTTAACTTTGTTATTATTGGCCGTTTAAGTATTTTAAAATTGTTTAAATTTCATTTCACATCATCTTATGTTCCTAAAGACTTCTATTTTTGAAATAAAAACAAGTATGGCGAAATTCAAATAAACTACTATCATTATTGCGTATAGGAAAATGTAATTCCATGCGGAAATATACATAAATTTACACTTAAAACAAAAGCGTTCGTTTTTTTTCTTATCATTATTTTTTGCAACATAATTTTAAATCTATTTAAAGCAGTATTTTAATAATATTATAATGTTAATCAAAGTTTTCTAGAACGTTTTTGAATATGATTTGAAGTTTTTTGTCAGTGCACAGCAATGAATGATTATGAATAACGACATAAACAATGCTGCAAACGAGATTTGCATGTTATCAACAATTACATTTGCGCTTTAAAGACACTTATGTATATATACATATGTATGTATATTTCCTGAAATCGACCTAATCAAAACAGCAAAAATTCTCTCTGAGCAACAGTTTAATACAAGTCGAAGATTGAGTCAGATGTGATTAGCAGCAGCGGCAGCGTCTAGCTGGCTTATTGATTAAAATGCTAATGAAAAGTTTCGAATGTAAAAGTGTTATTTATCTAAAGTTGTTGTGGTTGGTTTTTCTAATTAACAATTTGGCAGAGCGGCATTTAATATTTGCACAAGATCCAGAGATTGTCAGTTGTAAGCAAATAAACTAAAAGAGAGAGAGAAGTTTCTCTCTATATATATACCATATAGTATATGTAGTCAAGTTCGCATTTCTATTTATCAGCATGTACGAGATATAAGAAGAGCGTCTATGATCTGCAGAATGGATACAGTTTTCTGTTCCCAGATGCAGCGATTACCACCAAAACGTTGGACACGTGCCGCAGCTACACACCGCTAATTGTTGGTGGCATACCGGCTGAGCCCAAGGAATTTCCGATCATGGCACGCTTGGGTTATCGCCAAGATATTAATGATAATAAAACAAATTGGTTCTGTGGTGGAACATTGATTAGCAACCGGCTGGTGCTAACAGCTGCCCATTGTTTGTACTCAGAAACGTAAGTAAGATGCATTTCGAATGTACTATAAAATTTAATCTCTAAGCTTGCAGTGGAACTATTAATGTTGTGCGATTGGGTGAATTGGACTTTGACAGCGACAAGGATGATGCACAACCCGAAGATTTTGGTGTGAAAAACTTAACTGAGCATCCTGGCTTTCAATATCCCGATCTGTATAATGATATTGCGCTAATTGAATTGGATCGTGGTGTGCGTTTCAATGCCTATAAGCATCCCGCTTGTCTGCCCTTCAACGACGGCAATCGTTTGGAGAGCTTCATTGCCGCTGGCTGGGGTCACACCTCATTTGCGGGTCCCAATTCCAATAAGCTCTTGAAGGTCAAACTGACGAAGGGTGGAAATAATTGCGTTACAACCGCTAGAGATGTTGATGAGCTGCCCAATGGCTATAATGCTAGCACACAGCTATGCCTTGGCTCCAAAGACAACAGGGATACCTGCAATGGTGATTCAGGTGGTCCAGTGTTGACCTACCACGACGAGCATCCGTGCATGTATCATGTGGTGGGCATCACATCATTGGGCCTTGGATGTGGCACACCCAATGTGCCAAGTTTCTATACTCGCGTGCATTTCTATTTGGATTGGATCAAGCAGGAGATCGAAAAAATATCTTGAAGTTTTTTTTTTAGGAATTTCCATAGCTTATAAATGAACAAATACAGAGAAAAAATATTAATCAATTGTAGTCCCAACACGTCCATAAGCTTTATATAATTAAATAGCAATCGCTAACAGCTGATTATTGTTAATCGAGTTTAGCCCTTGCCGTCGATCTATGTATGTATGTGTGCGTGTATGTGTGTGTGTGCCAACTATAAACCTGTCCAAATGGAGAGAGAACGGTCATTTAAACTGTCGAACGTTGCCAGTTTGGAGGCATTTAGTGTTGTGTCGGCAAACCGGTCAACAACGTGTGTTCTTCTATTTGTATTTGATAAACAAAAACAAAGCTTGGAATATGTGGCTACTGCCAAAGCTAATGATTGTTCTTCTGCCATTGAGCCAGACTTTCGGGCAACTTAATGACATTGTCAACTGTAAGTGAGTGATAATTCAAATTGCATTTATTAAAGTGATGTTTGGAAACAGCCTGCACCAGGTACAAGAAGCTCATATTTGAGGAGCAGGTCGCTTATGGTTATATCTTTCCCGATGCACCCATTGTGTACGAGACAATTGATAATTGTGAAGGTTATGCGCCATTAATTGTTGGCGGAATGCGTGCCGAACCCAAGGAGTTTCCCCATGCGGCACGACTTGGCCATCGTTCGGGGTGGCGGAACAAGATCGATTGGTTCTGTGGTGGTACATTAATAAGCGAAAGATTCGTGTTGACTGCTGCCCATTGCTTTGAATCGGAACAGTGAGTAATAGTTTGGTATATATATATGCAACGTGATTTAATTACTGTAATTTTAGTGGTGAGGTTAATGTGGTTCGCTTGGGTGATCTGGACCTGGAGAATGAGCACGATGATGCGGCACCAGTGGATTTTGCTGTTGCCTCCTTTATAAGGCATCCGGGTTTCATAACTCCACAGCTATATAATGATATTGGATTAATAAAACTAGCGCAGATAGTTAAATTCGATCGTTATAAGCATCCGGCTTGTTTGCCCTTTCGGAATGGCGGTAATGTGGACTCCTTTATAGCCATCGGTTGGGGCAGCATAAGCTTGGTTGGCCCATCCAAGTCACACTTGCTCAAGGTTAAGCTCGATCGTATTGCAGATGAGGTAAAGACTAAAGACTGTATTTCATTGAATATCAACAATTAAATCCTTTTCATGTTAAGGTTTGTCGCAGAGTCATTGAGCGCGATGATAACTTTCCATACGGATTTGATGCAGCCACTCAGATGTGCGTGGGATCTGCACTGTCGAAGGATACCTGTAACGGTGACTCGGGTGGTCCGATACTAGTTTATCATCCCGAATATCCTTGTATGTTTCATGTTATGGGCATTACATCGGCAGGCATTGCCTGTGGCACACCTAAAATTCCCAGTATTTACACAAGAGTTAATTACTATTTGGATTGGATAATGGCAGTTATCTCTAATAACAAATAATTAGCACTTGAGTTGTGTATTGTTAAGTAACTGAACTTCAGTTCAAAAGTGGCTGAATTATATTTATGACGGTCTGGCAACGCCGACCAACCCTTAGAGATGTAACATCGCGGACCAATTTTCATTAAATTTGTCTCTTACAACTTAAAATAAATATTAAATATAGACTTCATTTTATTTATGGCAGGAAATTACTATAACTTAATAGCAAATAAAAATGTTTAAGCCATTTAAACTTGGCACTGTGACATTGACTTTTCGTTACTCGCCACATCAAACTACCCGCGGCAAGTAGCATAAATCGCAGACATTGCCCATCACTATTGTTGTTTACAAAAAAGAAAAAAAAAATAATCAAATAACACTAATTAAAGTTGTGGTAAGACAACAAGAACTACACGCGCCAAGATGTCGACAAAAATTGTGACATATAAAATGTAATGAATTAATTAGTTATCATAAAAGAACAAAAGTATTTGCTGGCCGTCAGCGCGCTGCATTTGCGCTGTGCGTTAATTCCTTTCCGTTTAAGCGTGCGTTTGCGACGCACATTAATACACATGTATGTCGAATTGAGTACAAAATCGAACAGTTTAGGCACAAACATGGAGCCGGACGAACTGCAGCCAGTTGTGTCCGACGTGGTGCAGTCATATAAGACGCGGGCCAAAGTCAATCCGGCAAAGAAAGATAACGAGAAAAGGCGACGCAAGGATGCTATGCGAAAGGTAATTAACATACATGTGCCTCTCTGACCAGTGTCTGTGTGTGTGTGAATTGTGAATAGTGTTTGCGACGCTTGTGACTTGCAAGTGAATTTTTATTTGTATGTGTTCAAATTGCGAATTGAATCGTTTTAGTTGTTTGCAAACAATTTTAATTGTGCTCTAATGATAATTATTATTAAAGAAAACTTGCTTTGTGCAAGTTATAATTAAATATATTATTATTGACTGGCGTAAACAAATTGATTAATTATTATTTTAGGTTTCGTTGATTTTACGCAAATGCGACTCTTTGCGCACCGTTGAGGATCGACAGTTTCTGGAGAAGCATCCGGACATTGTGAAGACGACAAAGAAGCGCAAGGAACGCATTGAGATATACAAGGAGCGTGTTGTCGAGAAGGAGGACGAACCGCACGTTATCGAGGCAAAGGTGGAGCAGCTGGCCAATATCATATCGCAAGCAAAGCATTTGATATGTTATACAGGCGCCGGCATCAGTACGGCAGCATTGATACCCGATTATCGTGGCAGTAAGGGCATTTGGACACTCTTACAGAAGGGCAAAGATATTGGAGAGCATGATCTGTCCAGCGCAAATCCCACCTTTACGCATATGGCACTCTACGAGCTTCATCGACGTCGCCTGCTACAGCATGTCGTCTCCCAGAACTGCGATGGTTTGCATCTGCGCTCGGGATTGCCGCGACAATCGCTCTCCGAGATCCATGGCAACATGTATGTAGAAGTGTGCAAGCACTGTAAGCCGAATGCTGTGTACTGGCGTCAATTCGATGTCACTGAGATGACAGCACGTTACTGCCACAAGACGCATCGGTTGTGCCACAGCTGCTCGGAGCCGCTGTACGATACCATTGTCCACTTTGGCGAGCGTGGCAATGTAAAGTGGCCACTGAACTGGGATGGAGCCACACGGCATGCGGAGCAAGCGGATGTTATACTCTGTTTGGGTTCTAGTCTAAAGGTGCTCAAAAAATACACATGGCTCTGGCAGATGGATAAGCCGGCACGACAACGTGCCAAGATCTGTGTGGTGAATCTGCAGTGGACGCCCAAGGATAACAAAGCCAGCATCAAGATCAATGGCAAGTGCGATAGTGTTATGGCGCAACTTATGCGCCTGCTCAACATTACCACCCCGGTCTACAGCAAGGAGAAAGATCCGATTTTTGCACACGCCACACTACTGATGCCCGAGGAGCTGCACACCCTGACACAGCCACTGCTCAAGAATGCTGACGAGGAGGAGGCGGGCGATACACAATCCTGTACAACGACAACCGAGGAGACGCAGGATTCGACAATTTCAGGCGATAGCTACAGTGATCTGCCAATTGGTAGAGGTCCACGCATACGTACACCCATCAAGAATGGACGACGCATCAAGACGAATCTAGAGATGCGACAGAAATATGCTCCACAACCGCCACAGACTGAAAGCGTTGAGCAAGTCAAGCTGGAGAATGATCTGGAGCGAAAAATAGAAGAAGAAAAACCTGAATCAGAACCAGAGATCAAAGTCAAGACTGAAACAGAGCTAAAACTTGAGCCAAAGGAGGAGCTGGAGTTGCTTGCACCTAGTCTAGGCACAACTTGCATTAAGCAAGAGGAGAAGCTGGTGCCCAAGCAAGAAGAGATGATGCCCAAACAAGAGGATGTCTTGCCAAAGCAGGAGCATCCTTGTGCAACCACTAATGGACACCAGCCATCGTCCAAAAATAGTCTACTTGAGCTGCCCAAACTAGTCGCCATACAGAAACCCTACATAGATGTCAACAGCTGTCCCGGTTTGTGCCTGCTGCCTGTGGAGCTGCGCCTTGAGCCGCGCCTTGAGTCATCTATAGGCAGTTTGCCACCGGTGCAGCTGCCTCCACTGGTGCCTATTGGTGCACCACTCTACACACCTTTCGTTCAGCCAACAGCGCAGTTGGTGCTGCCGCCATCATTGCAGGCACTCAATCTACAAAGTGACAGTGCCACATGCTCCGCCGAATCAACAACCGAGAATGATGACGATGCTGACGATGATTCTAGGGATGTGGATGAAGAAGACGAACTAGATGATGATGGAGAGGGGGAGGGGGAGGATGAGGAAGAAGATGACGATGAACAGTTTGATATGTCACAAATGGATTTACTGCGACGTCACAGCGATCATGAACTAATGCTTCAACTGCCCAGCTGGTATGATGCCAAATATGCGTATTCGGGCTTACACAGCATTTTGATACCACCACCATCTGATCTCAACATCTGGAACTCGCAAGTAGTGCCCAATTTCGCCATGAATCGTTCCGCCGCCGGCTGTGAGTTCTGTTTCGATCGCTATGCAGAGCTGGAATGTCAGTTCTATGGTCGGTTTCATCTGAATCAGCGCAACCACAAGAAACGTGCAAGAAGTGGTCGCTTTGTGGTCTGCGAATGCTGTCCCACCAGCGATGATGATGATGACTACGATGAGAATATCTCACTGGCGCACATTGCCGCCGCGGAGACAGCCAAACGTCGCCTGCAACTGAGCCACAGTTTTCCACGCAAACTTGCCCGCACCCAGGCCGGTTGGTATGGCAAGGGCTATAAAAAGGGACGCAAGCGCAGATAAATGCACTGGATGAAGGAAGCTGTCGAAGAATCCTTATCGATTCAAAAGTATTCGAGCATAGTCTTGTAGCTGTTATCACAGGCATACATAGTATTATATAAGTGTATATGTACATTAACTTGTAGTTCCACTCGCATTAGGTGTTCGTCTAGGCATATAGATGTAGATGTTTTTGTACACACATTTTATGGTGGTGTTAAATATATATTTCATGTCATGGAGTCCTGCAGTCCTTGGTCCAATTTAGTTATAAGTGTCTCGATTGCAGCTGCTATCATCTATTTAAATATTTTTTTGTTGATTTTTTCTACCAGTATTTGGTAGTTTTTTTCTTTTCTTTCATTTTGTAAAAATTGAAAAAAAACCTTTTAATGTGCATTTATCAGACAGTTTTTTTCTCGTTCTTTTATTTTGTTGTATGTCACTTTTAAGAGCCCTTTTTTTAAAATGTATTTTCTTAATGCGGCAAACAATAAAATGCAACATATAAAGCAACAGACTTAATAACTTGTGATTGGTTTTATTTTGGAGGAAAATATCGTTCCTTTCGTGTGTGTTACTTAATTTATTTTAAAATACAATATATATGCTTTATAATTTCATTAACTTACACATATAATATTGCTATTCTAGTTTTAGTTTTGCCTTTGTATGTGTCAGTGTGTGTGTGTGTTTGTGTGTGTCTTTGAAGAGATTCAACTTGTGATAAAGTCAATCCCTATATGCCAATAATTGCGAATGGTGTGGGGTAAGGGAATGATAGGTTGGTAGTATTTTGTAGTGCCACACGAAACAAAACGTTTTTAAATTATCTAAGCAATAACTCAATAGTGCACAACATAAACAAAGACGACAGCAAAAGGATTGAACATAATCATTATTTGATATATTATTTATATTAACATATAATACCTAAGAGGCTAAACTAAATTTGCCAAAAGGGCCAATGCATAATTTCAAATCATTAGCAGCTTACACCAAATACAATTGTTTTTAAAGGTTAATTTGTTTTGTTTTTTTAAATATTCGTTAGAAAATGCTGCCAAGAACGCAATGCTGCCATATGCAATGCCATCAACAAAACAATGAGAAGAATAGTTTAGAGATAATGAGATATTAAAGAGCAACAGAGCGGAGAAACGCAACAAATTGTGAAATGTATATATATATATATAGATCATCGATGCTGTGTGCTGGGTGTGTGGGAATGGTAACTAGGCAAGGACGCAAAGGACATCACAGTTAGGCCACATAAATGAACATGTTGATGTCATCATCATCGCGTCTCATATACTTATGCTCGATAAGCCATTCGAGCTGCTCCTTGATCATCTTCTTCGATGGCAGAAACATGTTCTTCAGTATATCGATAAGCTCCGCCTATATAAACATATCAAAAATGAAGCTTATAAATTAAATATATATATATCAAGCATATTGGGTTGACTTACCTGAAGTGCTGCATTGTTCATGCGTTTGCGCACTTTCATAATCTTTATGATTGCTTCTTGGGTGCGTAAGATGCGTAGCTGCACAATAGACTGATTGTCCTCCTGCTGCGAACGCTCCGTACTTAATTGTAGGCGGCCAATAAGATTAAGCTGAAAGAAACAATGTTGTTTAAATAAGTATTGTTGAAACATTTGTAAGTTGTTAAATATTTTGGCTGACCTTGCCACGACGTTGGGATTTGCCATTCTTGACAATGGCAAACTCCTGATTGATATAGAACATGGTGTTCTCGGCAAAATCTTTGGGTGAGCCAATAACCGTTGGCTCCATAAGCAGAATTTGCTTTTTAATCTTGGGAAAGGCGACCAGCGACCACAAAGTGCGTCGCAACTCAGGATCTAAAACACAAGCAAACAAACTTCAGTTAAGATAAAACTTAATTGTAGGTCCTGCTGTGTGTGTGCTCACCCGGCAGCTCAGTAGCCAAACGTAGATTCTCATAGGAGATCTTGTCGTGCTGTCGCTGATTCCAGGCAAAGAGAACCGCCATTTGAAATGTGGTCACATCCAGATCGTAGCGACCAAAATTGTTCACGAATGTGATGGTACCATTGCTCATGTGATGATACCATTGCAGCTTACGGCCGGAATGCTTCTTCTTGTAGAACTCCTCTACATCGGGTATATAGTCCTCCAATTCGATGGGCAGTGATACAGAGACACGCTCCGAGCAACGTGCCCACGCTCCTGCATTGAGTATTTTAATGTTAATGGCATCATGCCGACTTATCGAGCTACGGAATTGAGTATTTAGATCTTCACTGACCTACAAAGAACAAGGAAGATTTAATAAATAGTTTTGTATGTTGTCTGTGAGATTTGAGAGATTTACTTTAATGTCCTGGAACATGCGTGCCAGCCTGTTAACATAATCAGCGGGCATGCCCACCTCGCGCAGCCACTCAACGATGTCCTCCTCCTTTTCACTATCCGCACTAGTGCCCAGGATTAAACTAAAAGAAATAGATTGATTAAATGCAGTTGCCTTCACAAAGTAAGTTAATATAAACTTACCGTCTCGTCAAGTGAACCTTGTGGTAGCGCATGAAGACATCCTTGTTGTTGACATACTTGAGAACGAGCAGGACATCGCGTAGACGAGCATCGATCTGCTCGCTGGTGAGTCGTTTGCTGAGCGGTGTGCGACGAAGCAGCATGTCACAATAGTTGGCTAGCAGTTCGGGGCACTTGCTTTCGGGTGCGGTGTATTTGACGCCGCGATTGGCAATGCTCGTTGGTAGATCCATTTTGAAGACGCTGGTGTCGTTGACAACCATCTTGAAGGCAATGTCGCGGGCAGTGAGGAAACGTGGATCATCGTTGAAGGCATTGTGCACCAGGTCACTAAACTTATTAAATAGCTCCAGCAATCGTTCCACATACTTTTCCGAATCTTGCGTTATGATTTCCGAGGCGGACTGCATGTCAGCTAAGCCAGCGGATTTGATATGACGCTGCAGATCGCCCATCATTGCTTCGACGCCCTCGCCATCAAGGACGCGATCCATTAAACGAAACATAAGATTTAAACGCTCCGTCTCGTAATCCCTTATCAGAGCCGGACACTCGGCAATGATCGAGTTGAGATGGTCAACAATCAGCACCTTGACCAGACGACAGGTAAGTATATTAAAGCTGCTCGGCTCGAGATAGCGCTTTGCGCGCACCTCCTCCTCGCGCAATTTGGCATCAGCGTACTTCATGTAGGCCAGAACGCCATTCTTCTGCTGCTGTTCCGCTGACTTAAGACGATAAAAATCGGCAGTGGCTTTTAGATACGCTTTCTCGAAATGCTCCCGATAAATCTCTAGTTTGTCTTCCGAGTTGGAAGACAGATTCACATAACTCTCACGCACACCGACCACCAACTGGGCGTCGTAGGCATCACCATTGCGCTCCGCGTGCACAATCTTCATGGCGGATTCCTGCAGACGGTCCTTGATGTCGTGAAAGATGTGCTTGTTCCATGAATCTAGCATTAGCTTTCGCACCGGACTGTCATCTGTGGGGCCCTTTTTGGAGCTGTTGGATGCGCTTGCTGCCGAATTGTTGGCAGCTCCAGCGCTGGTGGAGGCACCCCCACTTGTAGTGGTCGCCGCTGCCGATGTAGAGGCTTTTGCGGTGGAGGAACTGCCTGAGGACGCTTGATTGCTGGCCGATGAGCCGCCGCCGGCAGAGGAAGCGGATGCGGCGGCAGCTGCATTCGAGGTGGATGCACCTGTAGTGGATGAAGATGACGATGCAGAATTGTTGGATGACGGTTTCACTTGCGGCGACTGCTCGAGCTGGCGAAATGGCAACGGCAGGTAATTGGACTGTGTGAAGAATTTACGCCATTCCACAATATATGTGGCCAGGAGCGCCTGCTCGCCACGCTGCGCTTGAACCAAGGACTGTGCCTGAACGATGAACTGTACGATGTCCTGTTGCAAGCCTTCGTAGATTTTTGTTGCGCCTTTTTCGTCCCAAAGGCACACATTGTGAACGCCATAAAAGAGATCCTGCCATTCGAGCTGCGATACCGTTTCCTGACGCAGCAGCTTGAGCACAATTTTTCTTTTTTCTGGCCATTCCTCGTCAAAGATGTCTCTATCCCGTTTGCCTATCGCCCGCAGCATCGTGTTCTTGGACGTCTCTTTGTTCTGCGTCACCTTTTGGGCTCAATTATGGCAACGAAATCAACAGAAATCAACAAAATATTTCAATCAAAAGAAACGCTTTGCTCCCTCCGCCTATAAGCGGCCGATAATAGTTTTTACGACCGATTTGTTGTTGCGAAAGTGCGATAGCAATTGATAACACTCCACTTACAATGCTATAATAGATCTCAGCTGTTGTTTCGCATAATCGATTGGCATTTTTATTGGATTCTTTTGATTATTTAATGCTAAAATATTCTATAGCATAGCACTTTAATTATCTGCTCCAATTCACTGTGCTTGAATTAAATTGATAAAGTGACGGTGCAAAATTAATTTGTAAGCAAATCGAAATCGCTTAGTAAAGTCTGGCAGCATGACAATAGTCTGGCAACGTCACGTGGTGAATGGCAGATGGAGCAGCTGCAAAATGCTTGCACACACACACAAATAAAAAGTGTAGTTAAAGTGCCAAGTGCTGCACTGCGTGCATGGAAAAGTGCGGGAAATCACATTAGCGAGACTGTCTAATAGTGTTAAGAAGAAACGCAAGTAAACCAGTAACTGGTACCAACAAAGTGGAATGAAGAATGTCGGCAGCGTGAAGATTTTAAATACGCAACAAAATATTAGTGGCATGTTTTGTGAATTTCGTAAATCTCTCGTTTCGTTTTGGTTTTTTTCTTCTCTATCACAAAAAAGGGCGCGTGAGTGAGACGACAGTATTGTGCACTCAAGCAGCAACAGCCTGCCATCTCGCCTACTCGCACGCGACTCACACGTCGCAGACTCAACGTCTGCTCGCTCTCAAATGTTTGACATTTTTCACATTCAGCATTTTCCCTTTGTTCGTCGGCGGGTCTCGTCATATGGCTCGTAGAGACGCTCGTGCGTGCGTAACAAATAAAATTGAGAAAAAAAAATGCAAATAAATCGGTGTTTTAAATTCACTAAAATAGTGCAAAAGTGTAAATAATCAACTGTTAAATGCGCATGCAGTATGCAAGTGATTCAACTCATTGAGAAATATGCGTAAAAAGCGTTATTTCGTGATTACTACGGCGACGACATCAAATCCAACAACAACAACAACAGCGCGCTGCTGCGTTCATTGACGTGACGCGCGAGTGTGAGTGTATGTGTGTGTGTGTGTGTGTTTGTGTGTTTATAAATGCCTGATGTATGCGTGAGTTGCGATGTTGTTTTGAAATAAATAAAATACATAGCAAAAGTCAGCAGCAGTAATAAATGAAAAAAAAAACAACAACAACAACAGCAACGACGACAACAACAAGAACAATAATCAAAGCACCACATATAAAAGAGCAGTCGCTTTTGCCGCTGGTGCCGCAGCGTCAAACTGCAAAACATACATACATAAATAAGTTCAACAACCATACATACAAATGTATATTTACATCGGTTCAGTCCGCGTGTCTCGTTGCGCGCTAAATTCTATGTAAAAAGAAAGTAACGCAATATCTACAATTAAATGTGTATTTATCTCCGTGCCTGTGTCCATGTTTACGTGTATGTGCATGTGTGTGTGTGTGTTTTCAGTGTATAAAATTGAATAAGTAGCAGCAATATAAAGAAAGTTAAAAGCAATACCTAAGCAAAAAGAAGAAGCAGTGAAGTAGAAGACGAAGAAGAAGAAGACAACAAACAACACACAAATGAAGCATTCAAATTTTGTTAAAATTTTAAACCGCAATTGTCTGTATACCGAAGCATAAAACAAGGAGCATAAATTTTTGCCAATGAGTCGCAGACAGTCATTGGATCGACCAGGTGAGCATTTCAAAAAACTTGCCCTCTTACCTATTGTAATTAGCATATCAATTCATTTGCTCAGCATCAACGGGCTGGCTGCTTGCATACGTGCACTTTGCGCGCACGCTCTCACTCTCTCTCACTCTCTTCCGATTTACCGTCTGTGTGTGTTGAGAGCGCTCTCGTTGTGTTTCTCTCGTTGTTGTTGGTGCTGCTGCTGCTAAAAATACATTGCTCTCGCTGCTCTGAAAATGCTGCGCAGCGCAGCTGCTTTGAGCTGTCAGTGTTGCTGTATTGTTCTTGTTATTGCTGGTAGCAAACACAATACAGTCAGCAACAACTGTGAAAATAAGCAACAGCAAAAAAACACAAAATAAAACACTGTTGTTGTGATGCAAAGGCAAAGGCAAATGTACTTAACGGCAGAGCAAGAAATTCTTTACCCTTTTATTGTTGTTGCTCTTTGTTTGAAGCTAAGGTGAATTTCTATGTCCACCTTTTTGAGCTAACCAATTTTTCAATCTCTTAATTTCGATCGTGCTGGCGCTTATTTATAAATAACCAAAGCAATTTAAGACATTTTGGCAATTTTTTTTTGGCACTGCCTTTTGATTTGATCCGATTTATGTAAATAAGCGCAAAAGAGAAAGTGTCGTGAGCGTTGCAACATTTTGTAAATGTTAATGTGACCCAAAACCCAAAAAACGTATGAGAAAGCAGCCCCATATGAAAGGCAAACGTCGAACACAGATGAAAGACGAAAAAACACATGTTGTTCATAAGATACATTTGTATCTTTTTATAGCAACAAACAAATTGGCTGGACATCCGTGCTAAGGTCGCCCCATTGGACTTAGCCGCATGCCATTAAAGTAATTATAACTGCAATTAACTCGAAACAATGCTAATGCAACGTGTGTGCGAGCGAGAGCGCATGCTGTCAATGCAAACGCTGATCTCAACAGATGCTAATGAAGCTCTATTGTGAATTCGCTTATTGAAACCTAATTGTATTTTGATATGTTCTCGATTTATTTGTTGGTTGTTGTTTCCCCACCCTCATAATGTATTATTGTTCTTGCTGTTGTTTAAAGAGATTATGATAAGGTTCAACTATTTTTGTTATGGTCGGTGGAAGAAGATCCCACGCGTCGACGCCGCCTACTTGATTCGGGCCAAAATGCATTAAACGTTAATTTATTTATTAAATTCAATGTTCACGCTTTTATTAAGCGCCAGGTTGAACACAAATCGTTCTCAATGCAAAGTAGCTACAACAACAACAACAAACATAAACTTGAAGCAAAGGCATAGCTTTGCGTGTTTGTTGTTGTAGGTATATATATATATATATATATATATATGTATACTTTGTAGGTCAGGGTTGTCGCGTGTAATGCAATTCAAAACGTGCCAACAAATTGAATGCAAAAGCGCGCTATTTTTGCCTGCTTGCTTGCAACAACAACAACAACAACAACTAGTCAAAAGGGATTGGGCTAATAAGCCGCAAAGTGCATTAATTATATATCTTACAATAATAATAATAAGTTAATGAATACCTTAAGCTTCACGTCTTCGATGCCATCTCTAAACTTAAACAACAGACAAAATCAGAATGGGAATGAGAATGTATAATATAATGAATAATGAGCGTTTAGAAATTCTTGGCACGCGATGCAACAGTTGCAACAACAACAACAACAACAAATAGGATAAGCGCTGCGTATTTATACTCTTATAATATATAGCTTCTTGTTCGCACGTGTTTAACTATAACTATATATTTTAGTTGGGAATTTTTTTTTTCATTTTCGAATTTTCGAATTTTCATTGTCAACAAATGCATTTTGGCATTTACTTTTCTTTTGTTGTTTGTTTTTGTTAATATGCGTGTCAAAAGTTCATTAAGTGTGTTTGTGTGTGTGGTGTGGTGTGTGAATCGATTTTCCACGCTATTAGACGCTTATTAACATTGTCTAACGGAATTTTTTCCCAGTTTCACATTTCCATTTAAAAACAGTGTTAAACACTTTTAGCACTTTTTGGTCGCTTGTTTATTATTATTTTCATACACTTTCATATTTAAATGGTTGGATTTGTTTGTTGTTGTTGGAACTGGCATTCAAGGCCAGTTTGTACAAACGGTTTTTTTTTTGACATTTGGCTGATAAACAAAGTTTTATTGATGATATGTACAAATGTATTTAATATCGATTCGATTGATAAACAACACAAATAACAATAATAATAATAATAATAACAAAAATGAGTTGAATAAATTAAGTTAAACGTTTTCAGGCCACCTTTTTTTCGATGTGTTCACAATAATTGTATTAGTTTGTATAAAGCTTGTGTTCAATGCATGTCAAACCGTTCAACAAGAAAAAAACTGGTACAAATTGCATTCCGTGTCAAATTGTATTTGTTTCATGACTTAAATCAAACCTATACAGATTATATCGATTGGAATTTTTATGTACGGCAAAGCGTATGTTTTGTATGCCTATTATTTCCTTGACTTAAGTATAAGACATAAATATAAGACATATGTATAAGACATAAAGTATAAGACAAGTATTTGTCTTCTTATACTTATTTGAATTGATATTGACTATTATTGAAGAATAATCCAAAAAACATGTGGAAAATGAATTTGTTACGCAGTTTACAGCTGACAATAAGTTTTATTTTTCGCTTATCGCCAATTTTGATTAGTCATCGAGCTGATAGTTAAATTGGCTATTATATTTTGTCTTTAAAAGGTTTATAATTTCATCACAATTACTCTGATATCAATTCTCAAACACATGCCAGCCACAAAAGCGTGTACTTTAACTGAGTCTTTAAGATTTGTATATGTATATATATCTATAGTGTAAACGAGGGCAGTTCAACAAATATATCTTATAAATGTGCCTTGAAGTAAAGTGCCTTATATTCTTTTCTTATTAGTTTTAAACTTAATGATCCACCTACTATTTAAATACTTTTTGTACATAGAAAACATTTTCTCGTTCTACTTAACATTTTATATATTCTTTATTATTATTTTCTATTTCTATATTATTTTCTTATTAGCTCAAAACATTATGATCAACCCTCCATTTAAATACTTTTTGTATACAGAACACATTTTGTTCGTTCTACCTAATATTTGAGTTATCAGTTCAACACGTCTATAAAATATTTATATAGTGTATTAATATTTTGTGAGAGCGTTAAAAGCAAGGCCGCTCTCCCGGACCTACAAATTAGTTCTTTGTTCTCTTTGTTTTCTCTCTCTCTCTCGCTTTCGCGCCTTGAGCTTATCACTGAATCGTTTTGCTGTCAGTGTTGCTTAATGATTTATTTAAGCACAGCAAAGCAAAGCGAAAACAAAAACAACACTGTGTTGAGTTTTTATGCCGGAACATTAGCATAAAACCGGCTCACGTGAAATTGACTGTGACAAGTAGAACAGTAGAACGGAACAGAACGGAACAAGCAATGCTGTCAACTGGCTGACACTTGTGTCATTTAGTACTAGCTCAGGGGCACATTATTAATCCACCTTCGAAAAGGGTCGAAGCTATCTCTCTCTCTCTTCCCTCTCCCCCGTTTGTCCTACTCTCTTTGTGCAAGTTGAGAGTCCTTTGGCGCTTAATCTTATTGTTGTGACCTCATAAAAGAAATTGCTTTGATTTGAAGTTGCGAAAGGAAAAAGGAAAAGTTTTCGCATTTAAAAAGCGCGCTTGCAAAAACTCTACAAATCTCTGCAAGTATATATGTGTGTGTGAGCGTACGTGCACGTGTGTATGTGTATGTGTGTGCTTGTGTCCATTAAAAAGTTTACACTTTTTGGGGGTTAATCGCTGGCATCAAAGTGGTTGCTCTGGCTGGCTGGCGGCCGATGTGTATCTATCTATTAAAAAAATCGAGGCGAATCGAGCGAGTCGCCGTTATCCGGGATGGGGCCAAAGACGATGCCCGACCAGCGACAACGACGACGTCAAATCATTTTTGTTTTTTTTTTGAGCGCAAAGTGCGCTCTCTCAGTAAATTTTGTTTTTGCACAACGGCAACGAAAACGTGACAACGACAAAATTAACGCCAATAACAATGCGAGCGCGCGTAAAGAGAGAGAGTCAGTCTAACGGGGTTTTTGGGTGCAATTGTGTGTTGTTGTGCGCCTTATTCCTTGCTCTTTCTTGCAAATGTCGCTCAAAGGTAGGCAGCACACTTGAGCACATACACATACACACATATTTCTCAATACAACGAAACAAAAACACAAACAAAACGAAAGATGAAGATGAAGAGAGAATTTTGTATGAGCAGCAGCAGCTTTGAAATGGATTAGCAGCATTGCAATATTTCATGCAAATGAATAAATAAACAAAATCTGGTAACCTGTAAAGGTTTTTTAAATCAGTTGCTGCCAAATACTTATGTATGTGAGTATGTATGTATTTATGTATGTACTCAAATCTTTGTTTGCTTTTCAAAAATGTAATTCCCAGTTGGCAGAACCATATTTCGTGTAATTTCCGCACACAAAGATGTGTTTTTTGTTGCTGTTGGGCATAAATTGTATTTGCCTAACCTCAAAATCTCTCTACCAAACTCACACCCAGCACCCACACCCCCCAAAATGGCGTCAACGGATGTGGTTCTCTGTGTGTGTGTGTGTGAAGTCTGTGGCACACGTTCGTTAAATCGATTTTGGTAACAGTTGTGTTTTGCTATTTTCATTAAGGGTTATTCCGGCTTGATCTGAGCATAACAATAAGCCAAACAACTAAAAACTAAATGTTGCGTTGGATGCTGGCTGTTGTTGTTGTTGTTGCTACTCTGTGTGTGTTCGTGCACAGGACGAACGCATATCCTGGCATCATCGTGCGGACATCGTGCACATTTTGAGTTTCTCTCTGGAGAGTTTTTTTTTTTTTTTTTTGATATTTGACATGTCGCTGTTGCCATTGCTTCTTCTTCTTCTCTCCCATACTTCACATCTACTCAATTCAACCCTTTTTTCCGTAGTGTGCACACACAGACACACACACACACACGCACACACTGATATAAGTTTGCATACAAAGTTTTGCATATATTTATTATAGATAATTTGTGTACAGGTTTTTGTGTTCTGGCGCGCAAACTCTCAGCAACTCAACAACGTCCTGTGAGCATCCTGTCTGTCCCTATCCCATTCTCCATAAATGCTGTCTGGAGTGCGGCTGCATATGTTGTATATACATTTCGTTTATTGGGTAAGGCGCTCAGTAATTAATTTTTGGCTTCAACTTCAACAAAATGCAAAAAATGTACACAAAAAAAACGAAGATGAAAATGTTTCGGGTTGATTTTTAGCATTTGTGTGATGTCTGGCAACGCTGTGTACAGCAAAAGCTGTACAAAACCTTTTGTTTGTTCGTTCGTTTGTTTGTTCGTTTGTTTGCTTCTGTTGTATGCTGCAAGTTTGGCAAAGTTTGTTTTGTGCTGCGCTAAGTAATTAAGATAAATGTGTGACTGAATGGCTGGCGTAATTGAAATGTTGAAATGTTGAAATATTGTTTCGAGTGCATTTTGTTTATTGATTTTATTCATGTTAATCAAATAAAGCCATAACACTGATAAATACATATATATGACATGTGTGTGTGTGTGTGTGTGTGTGTGGCTTAAGTGTTATTATGTTATGGCTAACTATTAACCGATTAACATTTGTTAATTATACAGAACGTGTTTGTTGAGCAACAATTATTGTTGTTAGAATATTGCTTTTGCATAAATGTTTTCGAGAGAGAAACTTAATCACACAATGCATGAATATTTAATTACTCAAGCCTACCTTGACTTGATTAAGTTAAATGTGAATTTCATACACGTTTTTATTCACCCCATACATAAACAATTAAGGTGTGTTTTATTTCTTCTTCTTATTGTTGTCTTTATAAAAATTTTTAATTGAACAAATTTCAGTAGCAAATGCAATTAAACTAAAATATAACAATCGTAGTCAAACTGGTTTATCGATCCTAACTTGTAGATGATTGTAAAACGGGGCAGAGTTTTTATCAGTCATATCGATAACAGCAAAAAGTTATCGATAATAAAAAAAACTAACGCTGTTATTTAAAGGAAACAAATAATTGATTGAAAGTCAACATTCGTTGCAAAAAAAAGCAATACAAAAACTAAAGTTATCGAGAATTAACTTTAACCAATTTAATTGATTATGACTTTGAAGTTCATTCAAATAAGTTCTAACTTGTAGATGATTGTATAACGGGGCAGAGTTTTAATCAGTCATATCGATAACAGCAAAAAGTTATCGATTATAATCGATTATAAATAAAACTAACGCTGTTAAAGGAAACAAATAATTGATTGACAGTTAACATTCGTTGCAAAAAAAAGCGATACAAAAACTAAATTTATCGATAATTAACTTTAACCAATGAAATCCAGTTTTATTTGTATTTTTCAAAACAATATTTATAGCCAGCAGCTGTATTTTAGTCTCATGAGACTTTCGAGTGCAATTTAATATTTGTGCAAAGATTTCGAGCGGAAATAACGATTATAATTATTGACGTCTGGCAATAAACACGAAAAAAAAATCACCCCAGCAACAACAACAGCAGCAGCAACAGCAGCAGCAGCAGCAGCAGCTTCAACAAACATTTAGCAACAAGAGTATCAACTGTTATTTGATGTTATTTGCCAGGCCGTGTGTTTCCTGTCTAGCTGGTCTTGTTCGGCCGCATGGATTTCCTTCCTACACATTCTCTCACACAGCACATGGCAAATAATAATACTCGTAGTTGGTAACAATGACAAAAGTTGTAAGCATGAATTGTTACCGCCTGCGGCGTTATATGATTCGATTCGAGAATTAGCTACGATTACAACAACAACAACAACAACAGTGTGTGTGTTCGACAAGGGCATCTTATAACACTCCAGCGAGCACACATACACATACACACATCTATATATATAATTCAATCTCCACCAAATCGAATAAAACTTAAACCTTCCTTATAGCCCCATCGGACATCACTCATGTGAGCTCTCTTTGGCAATTGCCACTTGAAAGAGTTCTTTTTGCAGCTAATGGTAAATGGTTAAGTAGATGAACGTTTTCTTTCCTTGCTTCCTGTGTGAAAGCGAAATTTAACGCGTCAATTAATTTCTGCATAACTTTGCATATTCAAAAATAGGTTCGGTTCTAATGTATATATATACGAAAGGTACTTACTTATTCGGTATTTACATTGTATATTCGATCGCGGCATTTGGGTTTGTTTTTCGACTTCTGCTACGCTTGGCAATACTTGCAACCGTTTTTGAATTGACTCAAAACTCACTGCTACAAGGCGAGTCGTATTGGTTTGTCATACAGTTTGCCACCTAACTAGATGGATTAAGTATGTTACAAGTTCAAAATCGGATTTAAAGGTATTTATCAGCTCGACAGATACGCTTATCTTGTTAGTGTATGTCAGATTCGTGTTTGGTAACTGTTTTTTTGCGCCAAGCATTATTAATAATTCGCATGGTAAACATTTACACAAGTGGCAACAGCGGTTTTGAGGCATTTTTACCAGTTTTTGTGTGGTAACAACGATTGTTCATAAAGCCGATGGCGTTCAAGCTGATGATGCTTGTTGTAAAATGTTGAAGTGATGGTTGGTTGGGTAGGTTGGTTTTTCGTGAACATTGTTTCCTTTAGGCTGTGAAAAGGGGGTTGCAAATGTGGCAAAAGAAATGAGATGAGTGGCATAAATTGGGAAACATGTTGATGATTAGTTAATGCTCGCTTAATACAAATTGTACAAATACCACCTTTAATAAGGTCAACAACTTGTAAGTTTTATTCACAGTTACATTGCTGACCCAAATTCTTCTTCTTGACCCTTGACTAGAATAAATAGAACTTTGTTCGAAATTTAGTTTCCCCAATGCCGTCTAAACTTTATAACTGACCGGCAGACAAACCAGATGTCCGCACCCCCCAACAATGTCCGGGCCGGCAGTCGCCTACAGAAATTTACATGTTGCTTTTTGCCCTTGAGCTGCTGTATGTGCCTTCCCTTCCCTCTCCCTCTTCCTCTCCCTCCTTTTGGACGACAGACGACGGATTCTGCATGAATGAACTACAATTTACAAACAATTTTACAATTTAACATACGAAAATATGTATTGTAAGTTTTTCAGTTTTTTTTTTTTTTTTCGATTTTGTTGCCATTGAATATGGGTCATGAACTGGTTTTCTTATATTGTTATGTCTGTGAGCATAAGTTGTATATGATCACCATCTAAAGATAAGTTTGCGCTGGCTTACTGAACTATCGATTTACCTATCGATAAGTATAGCTTATTCGACTCTTAGTGAGGATAATAAGTTTTTGGAGTCATTTTAACATCCTTATAAATATCAGAAAAGCTATTGAAAGAGCTCAGCATACCCCTTGTTCTGTTTACAGAGTATCTACCGATTGTGCATCGTCATTTTTCTGTTCATGTTTGTTTTTGGCTGCACTTTAGTTTATTGCCGCCTCTTCCCCGTTTGTTTCTCATCGCATAATCAAATTGAGTGTCAACTCTTGGTGTCAGTTTTCATTTCGTACACCAAAACACTTAAGCTTGAAGGTGGGATAGGGGGGGAGGGGGGATGGATAATTGGCGGCACTCAGGCATAAAACCTAAACTAAAAGCAATCCTTGAGGTCACTTTGTTTTCCACTCAAGTTTCCAGCCAAACCAAACCAACGGTATCTCTTTCTCTCACTCCTTTTAACCTCTTTTTTCTTGTTCTTCATGTGTTGTTGTTTTTGTTGTCTGTCTGCCAAGTTAACCACAGCTATTTGTGTGTGTGTGCGGGTGTGCGGGTGTGCGGGTGTGTGTTCGGGTATCGGTTTGCTAGCCCTTTTTTTTTGTTCGGTTGTGGTTGGTCGAGATGTATCCAAAAAGTTTTTAATTTGTGTGTGGAAACGGAAAAAGTTTTGTGATTTGAAACTATTTGTTATTGATGTGTGTCTGTCTGCTGTTGCTGTTGCTTTTACACTTGACTGCTTGTTAAATTGTCAAAAGAATATCCAACTATTAAGTTGACAATTGATTGTCATTGATGTTTGTTTGTTGGTTTGTTTGTTTGATAAAGGATTGTAAGGAAGATTAAGTGTTGACAAATTTGTTTCAGCAGGTCTGGAACTTAATCCATCAAAAAGAATATATGCAATATTTGATATATATTTAAGTATCTGCTTATATTGTGTAATTATATAGAATTATCTTCCAGCCCACACTGTTTGATAGTATTAGTAATTACCTTCAATTATTCAGCTTCGTTTCAACAAATCTCTGTTGTGTTTAATCCTCAAAATTGCTTATAATCAACGAACAATGAACGAAGAACAACAACAACAACAAAGACAACAGAATGTGACAGCTGCGTAGCTGGGTAACCTTTAAGATAGAAAAACGTAAACGTGTAATGGTCGGTTAATGATTACAAAAACAGGGACACAACACAATCAGTCGTAAAGTTGCCAGAGACGAGAGCATCTTGGTGGCCACAAGGAGAGGCCATGTGGAGAGGGGCAAAGAGTGCAGCTGTTGTTGTTCGTGCGTAATCTAAACAATACCTGTGTACAATGCCAGCACGGATAAATACTTATATACAAGTGTGTGTGTGTGTGTGTGTGTGTGTTTGTGTGTGTGTAAAAGGTAACGTTTATCTCAAAGAAGTCCAAAAGCGGTTCAATCGAGAACAATGCACCGAAAATAAATGCACAAAAGCGAATCGAAGAAGCTTATTGACAAAATATAATATATATATATATATATATATATATGTATAAAGAGGCGAAGTAGCTGGAGAAGAGTAACAAGAAACTGCCACGGCTTTAGCAAAAGGATAACAGGCGTTTAAGAGCTGTCACAGGATACCCAAAACGAACACGAAACACAACAACACTCACACACTGATACACACACACACACACTGATACACTGCCACGTTTTACAGGTAGCTTGTGTGTTACTACAGCTGCAAAGATACATTTTTTGCTTAGCCAATTTTTGAGCATTTGGCTACCAATAGCTATTACCTGTTGTCGAAATGTATCTGCAAGATACACACACACACAGACACAGACTCGAGTGCATTCTGTGTGTGTTGTGTTGTTGTGTTTGGCCCTTGGTGGCCATTGTTTAAGCCATCATCAGCAGCATCATCAGCATCGTCTCTACTCCTTCTTCTTGTTGTTGCTGTCCTGCTCTATTGTTGTTGTTGTTGTTGTGGTTACTCCATCAGCTGTCAATGGCTTCTGCTCTGCTGGTTGCCTGCCTGCCTGCTGCTTGCCTGCCTGCAGCATATAGTTTGCTTCTTTCTCTACCTTTTGTGAATTCTTCACGTATATATATCTCTGTGTGTGTGTTTGTGTGTGTGTGCCCAGATTGTGTATGCCAGTTTTAGTCAGCCATAATTGCTGTGCACTTGGTCGACCATCGAGCTAAGAACTTTTTTTTTCGTTGTCAATATATATATTTACAACACTGCGAAAAGAGGGGAAAAAACAATAACAATAATGACTAAGCTAATTGGCAGTTCAATGTTGATTTTTGAGTGCAATAAATAAATTGGCTCTTGACTGATTGCAACCGAATGTTGCATAACAATAATCAATCTGTTGCGATGTTTTCTTTTTTGTTTTTAGATTAAATTCTTAAAACTTATCGATTCATCAAATGCTTTTTCAACTTCAAATCTAACTATTAATCTCCAATTATAACGCACATTTTTGTCCAGTGTAATCCGAGCTTATAAATATATATGTATATGTGTGTGTGTGTGAATTATTTTCGACGCATGGCACAAAGCTGCTTGTGTCGTTGTCCTGGCAACCTCACCCTCGAATGCCACCCACTTATATAAGTCCTTTTTGCCTTGCCAGCTAAATAACATTTCATGCCGTTGAGTGCTACCAAATTAATCAGACTCTCTCTCTCTCTCTCTCTGTCTCTTTGTGAGTCTGACTAGTTGCAGTGCAGTGTAGTGGTCGTAATTCTATTGTGTTCATGCTTTTACGGCAAACTCAATATCTCTCTATATGTATATATTAGTAGATATATATGTATATGTATCTTTATGTGTATGTATTCGATTGCATCTTTTGTGGATTTGCGTGTTGCAGTTGCCAGTTAAGAGCTGAAGCTGATGACTGTCCGACTGGCTTGGTCGCCACTGGTGCCGACATCTTGCAAAATGTAACGCCTACGGCCATCAGTTTCATCCATTAGTCGTGGTCACAGGAGTCTGACAACACACAACACACACAAACACACAAACAACAACATAAAATACTGAAATATACACATCTACATGTCTTTCAACGTAAGTCCGCAAGTACTATGGAGCCAACAATGATTGTTTTTTAGCTTTTATTCAAAACCAATCATGAATAAATTTGATTTTTGTAGTAACAATATCATATGTGAAGTAATACTGCAGTTAACCGATTTTTATTAGTGATTAATATATATAATATCTAAACATTTTCACAATATTATTGTACCGAACACAAAGTTGAAATTAGTTTAAGAATTGTTTGAACATTCATTTGCCAATTATGCCATTGTTAATAATGTTGCATCTTAAGCTGTTTGTATGTCTGTTTGATTGTATATCTGTCATTAAACCCTCTTTCATATATATATATATATATATACATATGTTAGAAAGAGGTGAAAAAAGCAAAGCATAAGCATAAGAGTATGGCACATGCATTCCTTTTATTGCTTTTTCTCTCTCTCTGTCTCTCTCTCACTTTGTGTCTTGTTGGCCAATTGCTCGACTTTGATTTGAGCGAGCTACCTCCGGCTACCTTTAACTTTTAGTTGGGCGCCGTTCAAGCGCATCTAAAATGGTAATTTGCTATTGTGTTTCGGGCTTCTTCTTCGTATCGTTAGTATCTAAACCTGAACTCAACTCAACTCAACTCAAGTCTCAACTGGTTGTCTACCTGATTCGAAGTCGAATGTATCTTTGTTGTTGTCTGTTGCCTGTTGTCTGTTGTTGTTGTTGTCTCTCAGTCAGACACTTATGATCATGATCAGTTGAGGCGCGAAATTATCTCACATTAAATGTGGGCAATTCGCATTTGAAGATCATTTTATGTTCAGACACTATAAACTGGCAATAAAATCGACTTAAATTACTTTTAAACATTTGATTACTTTTGTTATACATATTTATTAACAATTAAAAATGGTGGAAAGCGTAAAGATTCTGCTTATTTGTGTTTAATTTTCATTGTGTCTATCTCATTTGAATGAAAACTATCTTTAAAAAAAACTTATTCCATTTATTTTTTTATTTTTGCAGGTAATTACAATTTTTTAATGGATTTTTATGTTCAATTTTATGGATGGTAAGAAGTAACTAATAAACTAAGGACCTATTCTGGATACACTGGCCAACAGACTCGACTCGAAAAAAGGTCCAAAACTTGTGTCTTTAACTTGCTTGGCAACACATGAGCTTAATGACTGTCACAAAGTTCGTCGTGTAACGGTCAGTTTAATGCCCTTCGTCATCTAATTAACTCAAAGAACGCTGTGCGAGAGAGAGAGAGAGACATCATAGCGAGACGAAAGAGAATTTCAAATGATGTGCACGTGACGTTCGGTTGTTGTGGATTAGACCCTGTTTTCTCTAATGACTGCTTATTTATTTATAACGCATTTTTAAATGCCCCACAAACGAAAATTGACTGACTGACGAAAAGAAGAACCCAAGATATTGCCATAAGAAACCCGAGCGGAAGTAGATTAAAACTAATTTCCAACGTAACGCTCTTTTGCCCTTCGACACACACATACACACATATATATATACATATATATATATGTATACAGGGTGGATCGGACGATGCTCCGTTGTGGAACTCGGGAATGGCACAAGGCAATCAAAAAATCAAAAACCAAAGCCAAACCAGCGACCGACCGACCGAGTTCTCTGGTTGTTTAACGTTTGGTCAACGGCGCAGAACCCAAAACAGCTTGCTCCAAATACACGAACAACAACAACAACAGCGCCAGCAAACAGCTATAAAATATAAAATATGTTGAAGACAGAGATGGAGATGGAGATGGAGCAGAGTGTGGAACGGAAAATGCGAAGCGTAGCTTGGCACTGAAATTACATTTGAGTACTTTTACCTACTCCTAAGTTCACTTATAACGTTATAATACTATTGAGTTGTTGTTGTTGTTGTTGTTACTGCTGTTGTTCGTTGCTGCTTTGACATTTGTGGGTTAAAAATATAATTAGCCTAATATTCATGGAAAGAGAGAGAGAGAGAGAGAAAGGGGGAGAGTGAAGCAAAAGCTGGCATGAGCTCAGAGCTAAGCTATGGCAACAAAACAGATTTCAACAAATATCATTGCCTTCAAGGCAGCTTTCAGACCTCTTAACCTCTCCTTCCTTTTAGCCAAGAGTACTTAACTTAGCTCTGTTGCTATGACAAACTTACGAGTAGACTTAAGAGTTGAATTGTCCATGAAAGAAAAAATTGAATATCGCATATCAAAGAAACATCAACTTAACTAAGTGCAAAGAAAAAATGTATTACACTAATATTAAATATGGCTTTTTGATGTTAAGATAAAATGCGAAGAAACTATCGATAAAGTAAAAGTTACTCGAACTATCCAGCAATAATGTTCAGTTAGGTCAATAATTACCCAAAGGTTATGCCAAAGGTAACAAAGCTAGTCTGACGTCAATAAGATTATTTCTTAGCTTGTTAATGGTTGTGGAAACGCTCCTTTGATTGCGTTAAGTATTCCTTTCTTTATAAGTACAAATGTATCTACATTTGTGCGTGTGTGTTTGTGTGTGTGTGTGTGAGCCGGCCGGCTCTTTGGATGTTTGGATACTTCTACTTTTTCTTCGTCTTTTCGATTCTCAGCGCGTTCTCTTTTGGGCTAATGTAAATTGCGTTAGCTTTTATGGTTGGAAGAGCGAGCCAAATGATTGCTTTGCATGTCGTGCCAATGAACTCGTCCCACAAAAAACAACAATTCACGGGCATTAACGCCTATCGTGTGGTAAGGTGGGGGGGGGGGGGGGGCAGCATAGTTAGAGTAAAGAAGTGCAAACACGAAACGATAACAACACACACCAACAACAATCTCTTCTTTCTTTCAAATACTATATTCCCACAACTAAAAATGTGACCCCGATTTGTGAATAGCAGGTCAAACGGATATCGAAATTTGTTTATGAATATACTATATAGCCTATGGCAGTTTCTCTCTCTCTCTCTCTCGCTTTGAATATATATTTTTTGTTCTGTGTGCCTGCATAAAAATGTATTTTTAACTTTTTGTGGTGCGAAAAACTTAAATATGATAAATAATAAATTTGTATTTTTGCTGATTTTGTTTGTTGGCTTGTTGGCGGTGTTGTTGGTTGCCTGGTTGCCAATTTGCCTTTTATTAGGCCAACTATTGAATGTGTGTGTGTTTTTCATTGCTGTCAGCATTTTATTCTTTGGAACTATTTCTCGCCCACCCAATTTTCGTATATGACCCATTGAAGAAGATTTAAGTATCGACATCGACAATTTGCAAAAATGTGACTTAAAATTGTGTGTTGTTTTTGTTTATAGCATGAGTGTGGGTTTTCGACACGTAAACATTTTAGTTGTTGCTCTACGTTTCGAGGCGTTAAATGTTTACTGGGTTGCGGCATTATTTCTTTGGGTCAAGTAGAACGTTCCCAATCGAAGGTAATTAACGAATTATGCATTGTAAAAATGGCTATAAAATAATTATTTGGTCATTTGAATACTCAATTGAGCGCTCAAAAGTCTTGAAATGATAAGTCCCAATCAAAAAAAAAAATAATCGCATTAAATTTGTGCATTTATTGTTCGTTCAATCAACTACAAATAAAAAGCGCGACGACCACAACCAATAAAAAAAACAATAACAAGACCCACAACAACAATAATAAACAACAAATCAAGCTTGTTGGGACACCCACGCGCTCAAAACTCAACAATTGTTTGTTTGTTGTTTTATTGTCTATTCACAAAACAACAAATACTTAGTAAACTTAGTTGGGATTATGTACAGGGTATATACAGATTGATTTCAGGTTCTTTTGTCTCATGCTTATTTAATTTAGTGAATTAAATATATAAAAGGTTTATTTCACACATTTTTTTTTTTACGTTTTTTGCTTTTTCTAACAGGGTATTTTGAAAACTTCTATCCATCCAAATGATACATTTTTCATTTGTTTCTTTGTGTCAAAAAGTAAAAAATTCACATTAGCAATTTTTTGTTGCGCTTTGTCACAATTTGTAGCATTTGCATTAAATAAATAAATAAATATAAGTATTGAGCTAATTGCAAAAAGCAAGCAAAGCAAAGCAAAGAGTTCAAGAATTATACTATATTGCTGTTGTTGTTGTTGTTGTTGGCACAGTTTAACGAACAGTCTGTCTGATCTGTTCTGTGATATGGAAACCGAAGAAACCGAGAAACGAGCCAAATTGTGTGACAATTGCTTTAATAATTTTTTGCTTTTGATTTTTGTGAGATTATTTATGTTATTATATTAAGAAAGCGTTGACCTTCCTCTAGATAGCTGTTTATAAATATTGTTTAGAACGTGTTGACAACTCAGCAAGACAGAGAGAGAGAGAGAGAGAGAGAGAGATATATATGTCATAGATAATGCTTGGTTATTTTTATTTTTAATTGGTTGATGTCCATTCACTTTACGTAGATTTTGGCATGTGTGCGACGCCAGGAATTTGATTTCATCGTTTTAGATTTGAATTTAAATGGTTTATTTTGATGTTTTTGTATGCATAAACTTGTGATACTTATATAATACTATATCTTTGCCAATTAAAAACAATTTTGGGTTGTTTGATTTCCAAGAAGATTATGAATATGATTTTAAACGTTTCAAAAAATAATTTCATATGATCTGATATCCTATAATATATATATAGTTGAGTTAATGCATTAATGTATGCTCAACACACATGTCGCGCATACGCAGTGTTAACCCGACCACGCCCGAAACTCAAATATTCTGTTATATATGTATGTGTTTGTGTGTATCTATTTGTACATTGATATCCTGCTGCATATATATATTTTAATATCCTGCAGGTAATTTGTTGTTGCATTCACAATTTGCGGTTAGCTTCAATTTCTGATTTCATCATCAACAGACGAGGGAATTCGTTTTATTTCTGTCTTTGTTTAAGATATTTTCATATTTATTTGTTGGCTGCTTGCTGTTTTTAGCTTCGCATACCTTCAACTCTTGATGCACATGTCGTTTTTAGGGGGTTGGGGTGGGGTGGGGTGGGGCAGACAATACAAAATTTTGTGCTACAGTTTAAACAATAAGAATAAGAAATATGGCAGCTGCTTAACATTCTCTCAAGGTTGCTTTATTGACAATTTGAAAGAGAGAGATTGCAAATATGTTTGTGGCATTTTCTTTGCTGAATATCAAAACAGAATGAATGAAGAATTAAGCTCAAATCAAGATGGCATTAAAAAAGAATTAAAATTAAGTTGCTATCGAGAATATATATATTTTTGAATAGCTTTAATAGTCAAAATATTAATTATCATTCTTTGAACTTTCTTTTCTCGATCAATTTTGAATGCAACTCTTCTCGAATACACTTCTTTGAACATTGATTTACCATAACTGTGCAGTCAAACGTGAATACTTAGGCGTAGTTTCAGCTGTTGCATCATGTACTCTGCTGCATTTGCAGCTTTGGAATCTTGTTGCAGCAGCATCAGAGTTTTGTGCTTTGCGCTTTGTGTCTGCTATCTTTGTGTTTCAGTTGCCGCAAGGCTCAATACCAATTTAGACAATTACTCAAGCAGAATTTTCACCTACACACAAACTCTGATTTACACATTCATGTGGCAAAAACTAAATTCTCTCTGCCGCTGCAGGCTGTGTCTATCAATAATTACAATTATTTACACGCTTAGCCTTTGTTTTCCCTAAACTTATTTACAAAGTGCAGCAGGCCCAACTTAATATTGATTGAATGAAAGCATTTCTTACGCTAATCTCAAATAGCTGCGGAGGTCAAAGGCATTCTGCAACCCCTTTTTGGCCGATGAAAATATGATAGTTTTAAGGGAGTGCGATTTATGAACGATAAGAACTGTTGATTGTTAGTTAACCCTAAACGAAAACTGCAATAACATTATTGTTGTTACATTATTGGAAGTGAATTCCTTTTTTTGTTCACCCTTCTTTGTGGAACAAACCATAAAACTATAATGTGTGTTCAGTTAATAGATAAACAATATGTGTCACGATGTGTGTGTGTGTGTGTTAACGTGTGTTTCTGTATGTGTGAAACGGACAATTCATTCGGTCGAACATAATGGCAACGATTTTGGACGAATGGAGCACTTGACAGTGTGACAATCTAATTACATGGCTGACGTGTTCAGTATTGTTGTTCTTGTTGTTGTCGTTGTTGTTATTTTTTGTGGGGACGAAAGCTAAACCAACAACAACAACAACAACTAAATCAACCCCCCCGCCGTATTGTGTTTTTGTTGTCTGGCTTTGATGTGTGCAGTGAATTTGAATAAATGAATTGAGCGCATGAGTGGAATGATCGCTGAAAGGGCAATTCCCCTTAACTTTTTCCACCTCTTCTCCCTCCCCTCAATGCCAGGTCAGCTCAGCTCAGTTTAGTTAGCTTTGACTGAACATTCATTCATTCATGCTACTATGTACATCAATGCCATTATTAGAGACAAAACGAATAAAAATGGAATATAAAAAACAACAAAAAACGACAACGCATATTCGTCTGCCACCCATTTAGCCCACGCTACGATACTCAGTTGGAGAGTCTATCTATAGAGGGTTAGCCGCCAAACAGTTAACGTTTTGTGGGGAGTTGTATGGGGGGGGAGTGGTTGGGAGTTGGACATTCAGGACACGTACTTAAAATAAAACGCACGTAGGCGATACCAGGTTGCCAGGCCGCACACAAAGTGCACAAATTTTCGTGAAAAAAACAAATCGTCAAAGAATTGAACGCCATTTGCTATAAATGTTTAAACACTTTTGAGTTCGAATGCGAAGTGAAAAAATGGGAGAATATTGAGTCTGTGGCATTTTGTGCAGGTGGAGTAGAAAGTCAAAGGGAAGCGGAAAGCGGTGTAAAATTCCTTAATCTGAAATCGTTATATACATTATTATTTCTCAGATAGGCTTGCAAACCAGTTCTAACTTATTAATAATCCTGGCGCGGTTCCGAAACATACCTTACCATAAAATTTCAATTTACAACAAACCTTTTAAATATTAAATTCAATTTGTACAACCTCTGCTTCAAGATCTCAATCAGATAGGACTATCCAGATTGTGTCTACTATCCAGAGATTGCAGAGTGTCGAATCCTCTCATGACCATCAAATTCCAAACCAATTCACAATGATACCTTTTGGGTTTGAATTGGCTATATAGACGACACTTTACGAGTTTTGTTGCTATTTTGAAGTTGATTATGTTGAAGTTGCCTGCCGTCTGCCGCCTGCCGCCTTTATGCTGCCTGCTTGCTGTTGATGTTGCCCAATTGTGTTCATTTTCGCCCATTGGCTAAATTGTAAATTGTGCGACAATAACAAATTAGCTGCAATGTGTGTTAGATATAAACGTAAGTGGAGTTGTGGGGCGAGGCAGGTAGCGGGGGTTCGGTTCGGTTAGACAGTAGCAGGTCGCGCATTACCGTTTGAACCGAACCAAACCGAACCGAACCTGTTGTGCATGTAATTTGGCAGCAAAAGCGGCGGAACCCTTTTTTCTATATATCATAAGCCCCGGCAGAAGCCAAAGCATCGAGAGTCGCGTTGAGTCGAATCGAGTTGAGTTGAGTTGAAAGCCGGCAAATCCAAGTTCCAGTTCGTTGACTCTCACGTGCCACCAGGTCCAGGGATGGCCGTCGGTCGGTCTGCCTCTCTGTCTGTCTGTCTGTCGGTCGTTTGTTCGTTTGGTTTGTTGCTGGGTTTGTTAGTTGGTTGGTTGGTTGGTTGGTTTGTTACCTGTACGCGTTGCTTTATAAATGACAATTTTACCGTTTTGTGGCCCCCGTCGCTTGTGTTGTGCCACAGTTTCAAGTGTACATACATTTTAGACTGGGGCAGCAATTTGTTCAGCTTGCGACACTGCACACTGGTTGCCTACCCATCTTATTTATAGAGCATTAAATGTACGAACTTTTCGTTGGTTGAAATTAATAAAATTATGCAAAAATGTGATACAAGAAGAATGTGGAAAATCATTATTATATCATTTAAGCTTTTAACAGCTTTCAAACCGCACAAAGTCATATCTTTTTTTTCACCTATGTTTGCATCAGTGTGCAGTAGAGCTCCCTCTTTTTATTATTATTGTTGTTTTTGTTGTTGTTGTTGTCGCTGCTGTTTTGTGCGTGCCTCTTGCGGGAAATTTTTATTATGACTTTGCTAATGTCAAGTGCAAATAAACGTTTGACTAGCAACGACGACGATGTTGTTGTTGTTGTACGTGAGCCCAGCGATGTGAGCCCACCTTCTCGGTGTTAGCCAAGTATAACAGCAACAGAAGCAGTACTCGCAACAACAACAACAACAACAACAACACACACACGATTTGTTGCAATCAACATAATCAAAACAGACGTACAAAATGTTGGCTACATCGCCACCATTGATGACGCCATTAAACTCACACACATACACATATGTGTATATGTGTATCAAACAAACATGGTAACCGATTCGTTTTGTTTTTGTTGTTGTTGTTTGTTCGAGTCAAGTGTTTATTGCACTGCAGGTGCGCCATGTTATGCTTTTAAACGGTTCTGCAGCCGATTTGTATCTGACAGAGAGTGAGAAAGAGAGAGAGAGAGAGTGTGTGTGTGTGTGTGTTGTTTGTTTATATTTATTATAATGACACACCATCAAGAGTTCCAGCATATATATACACAAAATAACATAAATAAATAACATTAAAACAAACTCAAAACGTTAATTGCATTCAAAATGCCATCCAGGTACGTGAGTCCGCCAGCTGTAATATAACGCCATCTCATCGTCAAGAAATCCCGACTAGACGATACCCTGAACATCAGTGCTTGCAAGTATGTTTGTGTGTCTGTGTGTGTGTGTGTAAGCGCATACTTTACCTAACTTTAATGTTGTATATCTCCGGTTAATGCCGTCATAAAATTTAAGATTTTGTTGTTATCGATTGCATGAGTACATCGGAAACGGGAAGAGTTATCGAAAACAATCTTTTACTGCCTAGGGATTAGGCGAGCTTTAGTTCCAAATCTGGAGTCTGGAGACGGACAGACAGAACAGACGGACAAACAGACGGACATGGCTATATCGACTCGGCTGTTGATGCTGATCAAGAATATATATAGTTTATGGGGTCGGAGATGCTTTCTTCTGCCTGTAACATACTTTTGCACAAAACCAATATAACCTTTCTACCGATTTGTAATGAAATGTTAGATATTTTTTTAAAGCTTTAAAAGTGCAAAAGACTTTATTATATATTTGAATTAAAAAATATACGGAGATTGATTCCTTAATGGAGTATTGGTCTGATCATCATTTGTACAAATTTGATTCCGTTGTAATGCCAATCATACCAAACTATTTTTAAAGCTCCTAATCCTGAATTGTTCGTATGTTTTCCGTTTAAATTGCTAAATGAAATGAGACAGAATGAAAGAGAGAGAGAGAGTAATCAATTAACTTGGCTGAAAATGATTAAAAAATATATATTTTGCGTGAATTACCAACTATAACATTTGTTAAACCACCAACCAGATTTCCAAATAATCGCACAACTGTCGTCATCATGCCAATCATTATCCCGATCTTTTGTTGAAAACTTCATGTTTATATGTTTACTCAATGAATTACCAGCATTTCCAGAATAAACTCCAAGCATTTTTAACTCATACGACTCAGTCTCGTTGCCGATAAGAAAGTTACTGTATTTGGCATATCTAGTTTCATTGTCAAAGTCCTCAAGATGTATGTACAATTCGTGGGGTTGAAATTGTGTCAGCAAGTGAAGTTTCTCCAGTCCCAAAAAGAACTCTCCACGCAAATCTCCGAAGCCTGCCTTATACTCTTCCCAGTTTCGATTAAAGTCCACACTGCCATCAATTCGTCGCTGAATTACAGTCCAACCAGAATCTGCCAGCTTGGAGTCACACGGAACAGAGAATGTACCAAAGTTGGGTAAACTCAACATAAACACACCGTTCGATTTACCCACACAGTTTGAAGAGTTAAGACTGGATTGCAATTCTGAGTATTTTGACTTAAGGTCGCTAATTTCTTTAGCCTTAGCAATGTTTTCGGTTTCGAGCTTAGTTATTTGTTCATCCTTTGAGGCGCACTGCTGTTGAGCCATAGTCACCCCTTGATCGTGAATCTTCGTTTGTAATCCTCCAACCTGTGTATCATTTGAGGCGCACTGAAGCCTTGCTATGGTCGCAGCTTGATCACTGTTTAGCTTGAGAGCAATCTCCAGTTTTAATTGCAGTTGAAGTTTATTAATGGTTAGCTCTTGATTATTGATTTTATTTTGTAAGTCTTCAACACGTTTATCAACATCATTTAAATCCTGTTGCTGTTGATTGTTTTCTGTGTTAGATTCATGTTGAATCTTAGATTCATTCTGCCTAATCTCTAGATCATTAATTTTGTGTTGCAAATCGCCAAATCTTTTTTCATTTTCATTATTTTGGGCACATTTTAGTTGAAGTTTAATTACGGTCACCTCCTGATCTTTGATTTTATTTTGTAGTTCTACAAACTGTTCTTCCTTTAATCGAACACTGGCTGCATGATTGAGCAAAGGCTTGATGACCTTATAGCAATATCTACCACAAGTCTCTTCCTGTTCTCTTGATTCTTTTGAACACTGTTAAAAACACAAAATTAGTTTGAATGGAGTGATACTTTATATTTTTGAAGAACACTAACCAATGCACTGGTCGATCCTTGACCAGACTTGAACATTGAAGTTATCAATAAAATAATGAAAATCCTTAGAAACACATTCATTTTAAATAATTTGCGATTTTGTTTATGTTTGTTACACAGCTATACAAATTTTGTACTAACGAAAGCGGATTTTGCAACGAAAGAAGAAACCTCGTCTTTGACAATTATTTGCGATTAATCAACATTGAACTCTGACCGATCTTGCAATTTATTCGAACTCAATACATTATTTTATACAATAGAGATAAGTAAACAGACTGAAATCACCCAAAAATAACAGCTTAATCCGGGTCGCGCTTGACGCTTGACTTTTTGGCGTATGCAAGCTTATCAGAAGGTTTGACATCATTTTCAATTCCTAGAAATGTTAATACTGTTGTCGCTTGTTAATTGTGAGTTTGTTTTGTTGAATTTAACACAGAACGATTAAATATTCTTTTTATTATTATTTTTTAATGTGAATTCTGATATGTGACACAAACATATTTGTTGGCAAAATAACAAAAATCAAGTAAGATGGCTCTAGTTTAGAAAGCCCGACTAGATGATACCCTGAACCCAATACCTTACGCGTACAGTCAATGCTTGCGAGTATGTGTGTGTGTGTGTGTGTGTGTGTGTACGTATATAGTGCATAGTCAACCGATTTCAATAAAAATTTTTACAGATTTTCATTATTTCGTTTAATGTTTAATGTCTTAACGCCGCCTTAAAGTTTTTCAAATTCAAGATTTTGTTGTTATCGATCTCATGTGTATATCGGAAACGGAAAGAGTTATTAAAAGCTGCCTTGGAGTTAGGTGAGCTTATGTTCCAAGTCTAGAATCTCTAGCTCTTATAGTCTCTGAGTTCGACAGACGGACATGGATGTATCGGATCTGCTGTTAATGCTGGTTAAGAATATATATATACTTTATAGGGTCGGAGATGCTATCCTCTTCCTGTTACATACTTTTGCACAAAACCATTATACCCTTTTACACATTTTCAATGGGCATAATAAACCAACGTACATTTATATTAAAAGGGCGTGGCAGGTTAGTCGAGACAGAAACGCTATAAATCACGCTTTAGATGCATCAAAGTCATCGTCATAATGATCATCATTTGGTGGCGTTGTCATTGGTGATGTTTTATTATGTTTGCATTAATATGCAACGAAATTAATTAAAAAAGCTCACAATCAAGAACACCAAAAACAACATTAGCCCACATGCATACATTTTTCCTTTGAAACGGTCATTTTATTGATATTATTATTATTAGTTTGGGCTGCAGTTGCTCTTGTTATTATTTTCCAGCTAAATAATCATGGCTTTTGTGTGTGGATGAACTCTCATTGTTCACATCAATAATATATATAGCTTAAAACGAAACGAAAAAAACGGAAATTGTGATTTGACTAATTAGCATTAAATTTAGTTATATACGCAGTATGTATATATATATATATATAGATTAATTTCTGTTTAGCACTTTTTTTAATGGTATAACAAATAATCAATTTATATTTTTTGTTAACCAATTAAATGATTTTAATTACATATTTTCATCAAATACAAAAAACAACTTACAATAACTGAAATCAATATAAATTTAAAGCTTTAACTTTTGTTTGTTGAGTTTTACTTACCACAACTCAAATTTATCAATTATTCTCGCTCGGTTATCATTAAAACTCTACCACTGAGCAATTGTGTTTCTGTAAGATACTATTTATATATATATATATATATATATATATGTAGTCATTGTGAATACGCAATTAATATGCATTCTACACGGCTGTTGTACAGACACAAACATATGGTAAAAGACCAAAGTATGTGATTACGCTTCGTACACTCATACAATAACCATACAGATATGTGATTGTGTGCGTGTGTTTGTAACTCTGCACAAATTACGAACTGAAAGTGTCTCTCTCTCTCTCTCCCAGTCTGTCTTAATCTTTCATATTGTGGAAGAAGAAATGCCTGCAAACACAATATGAATGTCAAACGTAAACTCGCTAGCAATATTGTTGTTGTTGTTGTTTGTTTTTACTGGTGCTCTTGTTATTTATTGTACAAGCATTCAATGTATTTATGTATGCTGTTTATATGTACTTGCATGCCGTGTATCTGGATGTGTGTGTTTCGGTACTTCAATTGAATTCATAAACAGCACAAAGCACATTCAGGACAAATAGGAAATGAGAAAGAGAGAGACTGTGTGGAGACAGTCGAAATTGAAAAGATGAACTAAATATGGGATGAGTCGGTTGCTTTGATGACGGCGGGTTCTCATGTCCAAAGAGGACTTAATTAACAATGCTGCAGATTGCAGATTGAAGGGCAAGTAAACTCCATTAATTGATTGCGTTTTATATCTGGTTGCAAGCGTAATTGTGAGAGTTGTTACACCCAAAAAGCATAGCTGAACATGTACGCCAAAATATATATTTATGACAAAGTAATCCTACATTTAAGCTGTATTGAATGCAATTTTGAAGTATCTAAGTAAAAATAACTTTCCCGAACTAACATTTACATATTAATAAAGTGCTTGGGTTTTTATTCGATACCCGAAAAAGTTGGGTCAGTCTTAATAAGTATATGAATACACATAATACTCGTATCAATGCTTTTGCTGCCGTCTTTATAGACGAACAAGATGTATGTCAATTAGTCTGCTAAATTGACTGCCGCTATTGCCATTGCCATTGCTTTTGCTTTTGCTTTGGCTCCTCTCAGTTCTCAGCTGGAGAATCAGAACGGCAGCTGCGTTTGACAGACTGCGGTTTTTTTCTAGGGCTGGGGCGCATCCCCTTCATCTCTGACGGTCGGTCAGTTTAGCTTAGCTCTTTGCCCGATTAATTTGCTTTTGGCTGCTGTTTCTGTTTCTGCTGCTGTTTCTGTTTCTGCGGTCACCCCGAGAAACGAGCTTCAGGGGCTTCGTTTGAAGTTAATTTTAATTGCGCTCGAGTAGGAAATCTCAATTTCACAGCAATTTTCAGTTCAAATTCATTAAAGCACAAATCGGCACGAATCTCTCTTGATTAAGCATCGTTTGTGATGTGATTTAATGCAAGTTTTGCATTAATTGCCATCCAGGGAGACGAATGGAGAGAAAAAACAAACCATAATTATGTTGGTGAAGTAATTGTTGTTGTTGTTGTTTTAGTGTTGTGTGTCAAGTTGCAAAGAGAAACAAGATGAGAATTGAACATTGACTTAAATGAGGGCCTTAATTGAGCTTAGCATTAAAGTTTGCCTTCTTTATGCGTAGCCAAAAGCTGTGAAACTTAATTACTTAAGTTTTTCTTCTTCTTTCGATTTGTTATTAAACTTCTATCTTTAATGAATTGATTTATTAGATTCGACTTAAATGATTTATGCTTCTTAAACTTTGTACTCTTGAAGTATTTAGCTTGTGATAGATATGTATTTATACCCTTAACCCATTGAAAATGTGTAAAAAGGTATGATGGTTTTATGCAAAAGTATGTAACAGGCAGAAGAAAGCATCTCCGACCCTATAACGTGTATATATTCTTGATGAGCATCAACAGCCGAGTCGATATAGCCATATCCGTCCGTCTGTCCGTCCGTATGTATGAACGTGATGATCTCAGAGAATATGAGAGCTAGAGCCTCCAGATTTGGAACATAAGCTAGCCTAATTCCTAGGCAGTAACAGTTTTTGATAACTCTTTCCGTTTCCGATGTCACATATCAGAATTCACAATACTTATATTAAATCGTTCTGTGTTTAATTCAACAAAACGAAATCTCAATTTGCAAGCGACAACAGTGTTAAAATTTCTAGGAATTAAATATGATGTGAGACCTTCAAATAAGCTTGCACACGCCAAAAAGTCAAGCGGCAAGCGCGACCCGGATTAAGCTGTTATTTTTGGGTAATTTCGGTCTGCTTACTTATCTCTATAAATTGTGCGTCTATATGTATGAACGCGTCGATTTTAGTGACTAAAAGAGCTAGAGATTCCAGATTTGGAACATAAGTTCGCCTAACTCCTAGGCTTTCGTTTGTAACATTAGACGAAATAATGAAAATCTGTGAAATTTTTCTTGAAATCGTTTGAGAAACAACTGAGATATGGAACATTGAAGTTAAGTCAAGTATGCACTAACTGTACACGTATAGTTAGGATTCAGGGTATCGTCTAGTCGGTATTTCTCAAATGAAGCCTTCTTACTTGTTTGTGTATGGTTGGAAAATCTTAAATGATCTTGAAAAAAATGCATTAACACCTTTGATTTATAAATGTTGGAAAACATATAAGCATTTTGGAAATGAAAAATTTCAACATGATGGCAACCCTTTTACGTTCACACCTCATACAATATTTAGAACGAAAGCTTTCGTCTAATACCCGTGTCTATTAATTAAAATTCAATGAAAAACCCGATAGTAAATAATATAAACGCACATGCCGAAAAAAAAGTGACAGCCGTCACAGCACACAAAGTCTCGCCCCATTTTGTGGCAGTGCCCTTTTAGTTGTTGTTGTTGCAACGCGCTTATCACTGTTGCAGCACTTTGCAAAATTGTCAACGCATCGAACATTATACTTCCTCACCGCTCACCCCTCGCCTCTTAACTGAATCAAACTAAATACAAACAGTCCGAGTTGAAATGTTTTACGAATTCTGTCGATTTTGTTGGTTGCACTGCATTTGGCCGTTGGGGCAACTCAATTGAATTTTCATCAACCGCACATGTATTATATGTTTGTTTTTACGTATGTATGTATGGCAACTAAAATACATACGTTTGTTGAAAGATGTCGCCACTAAACGTTAACCATTCAGACTACATTTACAAAAAAACTTAACAACGAAAATAAATTGCCATTTTTGTGTGTATTTTCATTGTTTTTTGATAGTTTTGAATGAACATTCCACTGGGCATGTAGTCGAAACACATCATTGAATTGAGATCAGATAAAACAACGAGTGAGTTGCATTTGATTTAGCTGTTGTTGTTGTTGTTGTTTTTGTTGTTGATTAAGCTGTCTGCAATCTGTTTATACCCTGATCCCATTAAAAATGGGAAAAAAGGGTATAATGAATTTGTGCAAAAGTATGTAACAGGCAGAAGGAAGCATCTCCGACCCCATAAAGTATATATATTCTTGATCAGCATCAACAGCCGAGTCGATATAGCCATGTCCGTCTGTCCGTCCGTCCGTCCGTCCGTCCGTCCGTCCGTCCGTCCGTCTGTCCGTCCGTCCGTCTGTCCGTCTGTCCGTCTGTCCGTCTGTCCGTCCGTATGTATGAACGCGTCGATCTCAGAGACTATTAGAGCTAGAGACTCCAGATTTGGAACTTAAGCTCGCCTAATCCCTAGGCAGTACAAGTTTCTTTCCGATTTTCGATAACTCTTCCCGTTTCCGATATACACATGGGATCGATAACAATAAAATCTTGAATTTGGAAAACTTTAAGATGCAATTTGAATTATAAAGCAAAATAATGATAATCTGTGAAAATTTTATTGAAATCGGATAATAAACACCGGAGATATGGGACATTGAAGTTGTGTATGCGCGTACTGACTGTATGCGTGAAGTATAGGGATCAGGGTATCGTCTAGTCGGGATTTCTCGACTAGAGCCTTCTTACTTGTTTTTCTTTCTTCTTTTCTTATTTCCTTTAATACGTGCGAATTATCTGAGTTTTCTTTTGCGTTGTGTTATTATTGATCATTATGTGCGCCTTTTTTTCTCGCATCGATCATTTTCAAGTTGCCCTCACGCGTACACGTACACGTATACACGTATATATATATAAGAAACTCTCAATGCACGCCGGTTCAATTTGCATAAATAATATTCACACACAGACTTTATGGGAAGTGAAAAGATGTGCATGGGAAAAAATATGTTTTCTCTGCGGTAGCAAAACGAAAAAGAAGTTTAAAGCAGATAAAAAACAATTCTTTTTTTTTTGTTGCCAGAAACACATTTGCCATCATTTAATTAAACACATGTTTGATATCGCTTAAAGTTCTTAAACCGGACCCTTTCACTTCTTCTCTTCTCGCCTCAAGTTTGTGTGAGAAACTTCTTTCGTTATCATGAACCCAATAACTAAAACTCCCTAAAAGTGATGGACAACAGAATGTTTGCTCAACTGCCTGTCTGTCTGTTGCTAGATAAGCCTTGAAGGCATGTTGCGTATACGCACTGTGTGGCTAATGTCGTTTAATCTAATGGATATAAAAAGTTGATTTGCCTTTTCTCTCGTATACATGAAATTTATTATTTGATTTGTTTTTGTTTGTCATCGCTTAACAAAAACAACAACAACAACAAGGATAATGTCGATAAAAAAATGATATATGTTTATTGAAATACACTTAGTATAACTAACAAGCACAAATGAATCTGTTACGACAACAACAACAAGCAAGAAAATCAAGGTGTGTTAAGTTTTTTATGCCATCTCATGCTGTTGACTTTATTGTGATAGTTTATCTTGTAAAAGATACGCTGTACACACACTCACACACACACACACATACAACAAGCAACACTCAAATGTAAATGTGTTAATTGTATTTTGATTGAACTGTGTTGAAATATTTACACAGCAGCTGAACGTTTAAGCAAGGAATTTTTTCTTTCAATTTCTGATCTCTTTCAGCGCAAACAACAAACAACAACAACAAACAACAACAGCACACAAAAGAAATGAAAGAGCTGTTCTTAAAGTTGAAGGATCGTTACAAATGGTGGTGCGGTGTTCCTTGCCGCGTTAACAGGTTTTCAATGGGTTAACACAAGTGGTTTTTTTGTTTTTTGGTTTCTTTCGCCCTCTCTTTATGTTGCGTGTTTATTTTACACTTTTCCCTTTATAATTTGCTTGCGTTGTTGTTGTTGTTGATAGGTTTATTGTTCTTAGCTAATATTTTCGAATGCAAATTATGAACAGACCTTGCAGCTGGCAACGATTCTCTAACGATTCACCTTATGCTTATAAGGTATAAAGTATAATTAAACCAGAAAAAAAGTTTCGTTGTTTTTATGGTGTGTCTACACTTCCGTTTGTGCATGCTCCTCTTTTGGTTCACCCCTGCCCTGCTGTCTTTGAATTTCATGTGCCCCATTTTTATAATAATCCATACATACTATTTTGATTCATATATTGTTGAACGTTGAAGTTTTTGCTGAGGGTTGTTTTTTGTTGCATATCCTTAGCACTCAATTGCTTTTTTGGTGGTGGTGTGGCTGCGCCAGAACACGCTCTCTCCTAACACGCACACACGCACACATTGAGAGAGTGCAATCTCGTCGCTCGCTCTCTGTGTAGTTAGGCTCGCTCTCCTGCTCGCTCGCTCGCTCTTTTGCTATATTTCGTTATCGTTCTATTACCCTTACTACAACGCCTCGCATATTCATATTCACGTGCTTCTTCGAGTAACCTTTCCCCCTCGATACCGATTGGTTTCGCTTGGCCGTTAGATGGCGCTGTATGACAGCGACACGTCTATTTGCCCGAAGTTAATGGAAAAATCATGAAAATTAAGCTTCGTCGGCAAACCGTCAAGTTCTCTGTTAACTTTCCCTTTGTTATTCTCTGTCTGTTTGTGTTTGTGTGAGTGCGTCTATTGGCTTGGCTACTTAGGCGATTACTTTTAACTTTTGACATATTTTGTGAGTGTGCTTCGGAATGTTGCCAGATTTTTGTTTTTGTTGCCGACACAATGGGTGGCACTTGAAATTTATGATTTATTAAGTCTTGAACTTGCATTGTGTGCACTTTGAGTTTCCGAAATTTTACGGTTTTATGGTACGAAAGTTTTTCTTTCGCCTTCTTGTGGGTCAAACAAGATGGGGAAAAAAAAAAAATTCTATCACAGAATTCAATTAGAGTGTATATAATAATTAATAATATATCATGGCAAGTTAGCAGCAATCAAGTAACCAAAATATGATTTGTTAGCATCCACTTTATTATTTTGAATACTGTAAACAAATAATAATTAACATATTTCTTATTTTCTTTTCAGGTAAATCAAATGTGAAGAAATAAATATTTAATGGCATACATATAAGGCAATGTCTCACACTTTACGTTACAATTTGTCGTCACGTAAGTCAACAAACTGTATCAAAACTATCATCAAAAAATTATTTAAATGGCATATAAATCAAACGGCGTTTATGCATGCATGCATGCATGCAAAAACAGTGCTACCCACCTGTTATTGGGAGCAGGTCGTTGTTGGTAATCAAATGCTTTTTATTGTATGCCGTGGCCGTCAATTCAATCTGGCAACGCTGTCCGTAATACCATCACTATTGTTGTTGTAGGTTGCTCTGGTTTTGTGCTCTTGTGTTGTGTGTTGTGTGTTTTGTTTCGCTCTTTCGAAGTACTAAGTGTTTTTACGTGTTTGGTGCACCACACACGTCTGCCCTCCACCTTTGTGTTAGTGAGCCCGCATCGCTGACGTTTCGTTTAGTTTAGTTTTCGTTTCGATATCTTGTTGTCGTCGTTGTTGTTGTTGTTGTTCGTTTCGTCGTCGGTGAGTCGGTGAGTTGATTTGGACTGCGTGCGCTCTCTCCCTGCTTGCTTGCTTGCTTGCTCAATCTGTCGCTCTCGCATTATGATTTTTTTTGCGCTCTTGTTGTTTTTCGGCTTGAGTCGCGCGCTGAGTTTTTATTCTCATTCTTTGCGGCGCGCGCGAAGCAACAACAACGACAAAGCGGTGACGACGACGACGACGACGACGACGACAGCGATAACGATGACGATGTCGACATCGAGGACGCGAAGCACAACGAGCACATTAACGAGGATACTCTAGTTGTGTAGTAGGGATATAAAAATGTTTTGTGCGATTTCGCCGCGACTAGTCTTACGTACGTGCCGGGGTCGCAATGAATGTGTCGTTCCCATCGCTCATCGCTCGTCTTCGTCTGCGCCTCCGTCTTCATCTATCCGCCGCCAACATTGCCAACATAATTCGATGTGTAATAAAACTGCGTTCTTTCGAACGAAGGCACTTGCTGTGTGTGTGTGTGTTTGTTGTTGTTGTTGTTGATATCGTCGCGATACCGTGTCACTAATTGCCCCAAACAAATTTGATAACACAAATTAATTGAATTGATCGGATCAAAACGCGCGCGCGTCTGCCTGCTTGGGTTTAAGTGCAAACAACAAACCATTAAGAAAAGTTCAGAGTGCAAATCAAAGTGCAAAAATCAAAAAACAACAAAAAAATTATAATATAATAAAAAAAAAAAGTTAAACACGCAAAAAGTCGTCAAGTTAATTTTATTCGTGTTTTTGTGGTTGTGTTTGTGTGTGTGTGCAGTGCATAAAAAGCAGTCAAAATTTTCACCATTTATCCGCAAATATTTAGTGAGTATCTCGGAGATGCCCGCCCACACATATACATATACATACACACACATTCATTCATTCACTCACTCACTCACTCACTCACTCACTCAGTTATTCACAATCGCGCTCATCCAGTATAAACAACGTGCGTGTGAGAAAGAGCACGCGTGTAAATGTTGTTGTTGTTCTTGTTGTTGGTATTATTATTGTAGCTGCTGCTGCTGCTGGCACATCTTTAGGACTATACACAGATACGTCAATATAGCGCCATACATACCCTTACACACACACACACAAACACATTCGGATACAGATAGCCAAAGTACAGCGACAACAGCAAGAAGAAGAAGAAGAAGAGGAATAAGAATAAGAGGCATGTCGATGACGACGACGACGACGACGACGACGTAAATTGTGAAGAAATGCGCGCTCGTGTGACCCCATAGTCTCTGCTACTCCCCATCCTTACCCCCCTCCCCACCTTTTCTCTATCTCTCACACACACACACACACACACACACATACACAATCTCTCTATCATTGCCCCCACCGCGGAATAAAAGCAAAACAAATAAGATGTAGATACACTTTTTTTTCTTCTTTCCATTCTTACATATATATATATATATGTGTGTTGTTGTTGTTGTAGTTGCCTCCTCCGTTGGTGGTATATGTATCTGTGTGTAGGTATTTTATCTAGCTCTACACAGACACACACACACACACACACACACACACATACTGCTGTGAGTCAAGCATGGCTCTAAAAATTGTCGATGTGTGTTGCTGTTGTGTCCAGCGCTTGTTGTTGTATCCATTAGATACCTGTACATGTGCTTTGATATCGTTTGTGTTTTCTTCTTCTTCTTCTCCTTCTGTCTCTTTACACTCTTTTTATTCGGTTTTTTGGTTTTAAGTGCGTGTCGTTGTTGTCTCGATTTTTGGGCATTCTTCACACTTTGTTTTGGCTTATTATAAGATAAAACTGCTTGTTCTTGGCCTGGCCAAGCTGTTGTTGTTGTTGTCGTTGCTTTGATTTACAGTTAGTTGCCTTTTCTAGCTCTTTCTCTTGGCTTCGCTTCGTTGGCTTTCATATTTATAATAAAAACTGACAGCACCCACTACAAATTGATAGGCATATTAAAATTGATGTCAAGATGCGACCATTTCCAGGGATACACAATTATTGTTGTGTTGTTGTTGTTGTTTGGAATCTGATAGGCAATTTGCATGGTTCATTTCTTTTTGAATGTTATCGAAACACGTGACGTGAACGTTGATGATTCATAAATGATTTATTTTTAAGAAAAAATGTGGGTTCGAAATTACGTTTGGTAGGTAAATGACGTCTGAAGTATGAATACGTGTTTGATTGATGTTTTGAAATTGGTCTGAAAACTGCATTAAGAACAATACTTAATCAATGTTATTTACCCATTTGAATCTATTCAATATAAAATGATTAATTCATATAGCGGTACGATCCTTTGATAGCTATAATCCAGAAGTAGCAGAAGTACAATCAGATTTTACGACCTTACGATAATAGTTGCTTCCATCTACTTTCGAGCTTAGCTTATTTGAAAACTAAATAGATAGAAAGAAAAGTAGAAGAGAACTTGGCTTTACCCCATAAATATAAACTTCTTTAAGTACAAGTACAAGTTGGCTTTTCCCCAGTGAAGCAGAATAGAAAATCTGAAATATATACTACTATTATTATATATATATATATATTTCAGCAGAATAGAAAATTTCAAATATATAAATACTTTTGAATCATTACCCCCACAAATTTCATTCTTACCCCATTTGAGGTTCCCCGACCACTGTGAATGGTGTGAAAAGCCTGACAGTTAAAAAACAATTATTTTGCATTGTGTTAATAGATTTCGAATATTATAAAATAATCACAATTAACTCTCTATGCATAAGAAGTTACGTTTAAGCTTAATACTTGCTTCAAAACAATTACAACTCAATACGATTTCTTAAGTCAAAACTGCAACACACACACACAAACACACATAAATTTGTATGGTCTGCTGCAGTGACCGAAATTTAATACGCTAAAGCTAAACACACAAATGTGTGCAGCTTTGCTGTTGTTGTTGTTGTTATGGTTAGGCAGGTGACGCTTTTGGCCTGGCTGGAAGGAAGACTTCTCGAAATACGCTGCTGATGATTGCCGTGTGATGATTGTTTGTCATTGTGTTTGTTGTGTTGTTGTGTGTTGTTGTTGGTTCGTAGGTTTTGATGAAATGGCCCGTGACATGCTAATGACGTTGCTATTTAGATGCCAAATACATACATACATACATACGTACATGTTTTTAGCCGCAGTTGGGATTGCGGAAACCTGGTTGCGCTTTCGCAATAAGCTCGATTTTGTGTGTATATATTTATTTTTTGGCAGTCACACGGCTCGTATGTGTAATATTTGTGGTTGTTATGCGATGACTTGACAAATTCTTTGGCTTTGAACACTCGTTTCGTTTCGGTGACTCATTGCTACTCTTGTTGTTGTTGTTGTTGGTGTTATTGCGTATTGATTGATTGTTAATACGCCGCAACAACAATTGCCATCGCCATCGGCATTTGTTGTTAGTTATATAGATAGAGTCTCTCTCTATATATTGGCTCTAATGTCGGCGGCAGTTATTATTGACCGTAGTTAACATCAGTTGCCATATTTCCCATAGCCCATTTAATGCATATTTAATGCGCCTTACACTAACTTGTCTCTACGCGCACGCATGTGTGTGTGTGTTTGTGTGTGTGTGTGTGTTAAAGGGCTATTTTCCCACCCACCAATTGATTGAAACCATCAAGCGGCAAACGAAATGCATAAAATAAATTAATTTGATTGCCAACGCCCAGTGTTTGTGTTTGCTATGCTGTTGTTGTTGTCGTCGTTGTTGTTGTTGTTGTCGTTGTTGTTGTTGATGGGTGGGTTGGTGGCAAGCGGCTACAATTGACGCTTCATGTTTCGACATCGCATGGATACGAATGGCTTTTTGCTTGCCACCCCTTTTAATTACATTAAGAACAACTTTGTAGAAGAGTTGAGCAAAGCTATTACTGAATAATACAAATATATAGTATACTTGTGATTTGCAATGCACAACCAATATTAAGACCTTCGCCTGCCACTGCTCAACTTTTCTTCTATCTAAAAAGTGTGCAAATTAAATGGACTGAAAATATTAAGATGAATCGCTTGTTACGGTCTTTCGAAATCAAATGAATTTATTAACAGATTTTGGGAAAAAAAGTTAGGCATGATAATCGAATTAAAGCAAGAGTGCATATACAACTTAATATTGTGTATATAATGATTTCAAAGTAAGTAAATTAAGTAAAGTTATGAGTGTCAGAAACATTTTCATCCAAAGAAAGTTAATCCAATAGTTTACAGACCTTTAATTATGGACAATAATCGATTAATACTTAAACAAAGTTAAAGTTATTAAACTACTGTTAAGTTACATCAATGCTAATGTTTAATCATAAAGTATTTGCTTGTTTTCTGTCCTTTTCACTGCTTTAGATTCCATCCCGTTCACACTGATTAGAAGGCAGATAAATAAATAATTGAAATGAAATCAGTCAAGAATAAACTATGTAAATATTGTTGCCAAGCTATTCTATTATCAAATAATTTGCTCAATTTACTTTTTAGGGAGGGGTTGGAGGCTGGAGGATTATGCCTTTCATCTTCTTTTGCAACAATCCAACGTTAACGGAATGTAATTAGGCTAATCTGCTTGTGCTGTCTGTGCTGCTTGTGTCTAAGAGACTAAATGAATGGTTGAATAAATGTTTAAGTGTTTTTTGTGTGCTTTATGTGCTGTGCGCCGCAAGCTGTTAATGATAATGATGATTATAATGATGCAGTGTCATCGACAGCAAGCAATTTGTTCTCTCTACTACTACAATCTGCGCCCACTCACCTGGTCACACACACACACACAGACCGAGAGCGAAAGAGTAAGAGTAAGAGAGAGAGAAAAAAACAAATTGGAAACTCGAAACTCATTTCAACAGCACTCGAGACATGAGTTATTTGCCGTTGCCCTGCTTTTTATGTTTTTTATACGTTGCGTTTCAACTGAGATGGGAAGGAGAGGAGAGGAGAGGAGCAGGAGGATTTTAGCGTAAGGGATACAATTTTTAATTGCGGCAACTGATTGCTGATGGGCGTTTCTTTTGTCTGCCTTTGGTTTTTATATTGGCAAGCATTTAATGCGGCTTACATGTCGTATGTGTTATGTTTTTGTTATTGTTGACGTCATCAAAGCCCCTTCATCTTTTATCTAATTAGCAAGAACTTCATATTAATACCGTTACATATAAATAAATGCTTGTGTTTGGTGCCAAAATGAACACTCATTGTGGGGTGTTGTTGTTGGTATCTTTTACCAAGAAAATAGCAAAAACCAGGACAAAAGTACCCAACAATAGTTGTTCCCCACGCAACTTTGCCACAGCCATTCATCACACTTACCCCTCCGTGTTGTTGCCCGCAACGATTGAGTATCCCCGCCCATCTCAACTCAAAAACTCGACAGCGACAGCATTCAAACGTAGCCTACACTTATCGATTTTTATTTCATTTTTATCCATACAGCCATTCCTATTCTACCCATTCTCCATTCGCTTTGCTGTTCCAGATGCTTATGTTATTTCTCTCCCTTACCTTCCCCGCCTTGTTTGCCTCATCGGAGACTGTCCTGTGTTTGCCTGCCTGCCTGGCTGCCATCTCATTGTTTTTGCTTACAAACTTGCTTGCAATGTGGCATTAAAGCGAGAGAGAGAGAGAGATAGAGAGACTTGGACGCCAGTTGGTAGTCAGCGACATATCGCCATAACACCATCAACAGTTCATATACACACAACACAACACAACAGAAGAGAAGAGAACAACAAAATACGAACTCTTTTGCTTTGAACTCCTTCTTGTTGTTGTTGTTGTTGTTGTCGTTGCCTCCCCTTTTGTCTGCGCCTTGTCCTTTTTGGGGTCGAATTGTCACACGGTCGATTCGTCGGCTGTTTCTTCCTTGTTGCTTTTTCGTTTTGATATTGTTGTTGCCAAGAACCAGTCAGCCAGGAGGCGCCTTCCCCCCCCCCCCCCTCCCCCTCAGAGCACACAATAGCTCCTACTTAACGCGAGACTGAGGTTATATGCCAGTCAACCAAATAAATGAAACAACAACAAAGATGCTGCTGCAACAAGCCAAAAGAGAAAGAAACTGAAACGATAAAACATGCTAAAGGAGCAAAAATAACACAACAAAACACACACACAAACACGCCAACTCAGTTTCTCAACAACCTACTCCCCCTCACTCCTCAAAACTGAATGGCTCTGTGTGTTCCCATTAGCAGCCAACAACGATGCCGCTCTTGCAACTCGAGTATCCTGACTGTGTCTCTGTGTGTGTGTGTGTGTTTGTGTGTTTGTGTTTGCATCTTGTGTGCGCTTGCATATAAATAAATAATTTTTTGTTTCTTTGAAATTCAGATCGGGTACCCCAGGGACCCAGGGACCCAGCAGCACCATACAGACTTAACTGAAACTCTCTCTCACTCTGGTTTGTGTTGGCCAACAAAAATTGTTGTTTTGACTTTTATGAAACTAATTTGCAATAAGTTACTCAACCAAAAATAAATTTTATGCTTACGGTCTAATAAAACCCAAATGCGTGCTTGATTAAAAGATTAAAACTTGATTAGAATATTCAAAAATAGATAAAAACAACTAAGAAGTCTCTAGTCGAGAAATACCGACTAGATTATACCCTGAACGCAATGCTTTACGCGTACAATCAGCGCTTGCAAGTATGTGTGTGTGTGCGTGTGTGTGTGGACATGGCTATATCGACTCGGCTGTTGATGCTGATCAAGAATATATATACATTATGGGGACGAAGATGCCAACAAAACCCTTCTTACCCATTTTTAATGGGTTCAGGGTATAAAAAACACGAAATTTGGTAAATTCAATGAAAAAGTTTTTAAAGGAACTTTGTTCTTAAAAATACTAGAGTTTAGAAGCTAATGAATAGAACCGAGTTTGGAGTTATATATTTGGATTTAGTGGTAAAAAGGTATAACCATATTTTTATTCCCTCTACTCTCTATCATCAACTAGCTAACCAACTCAAACAAAGTGAAATTTCGATGCACTCTGATCAAAGCTTTTAATGAATGCTAAGTAAATATACATAATTAAATTACGAACCGAAGCTACAACAACAACAAACTAAAGGATACAATAAACGATAGACACAGAAAAATTGTTTGCCATCCCAACTTTGACTTGTATGTATCTTAAATGTGCGCGTGTATCTGTATCTTGTTTGTGTGTGAAAATGTTCGGTTGGGTTTTTGAGCTGCTCGCCTTGCCGCATTTGGCTTAATTCAATTATGCTGCTTAACAAGCCAAATGCCTTGAAGGCTAGCTTAAAATCCAATCCATGGAGCACAAGGACAGGCATCAAGGATTGTGGCAACAGTTGACGTTCTCCCTCACTGTTTGATGCCAAAAGCGCGGTGGCACAACAAAAAAAAACTACTCGCAATACACTTTCCATTACCTTTGCAGTTTACCAACGTTTGTATTTTATTTTTTTTTCTTCTGCTCCCTATTTTCTGTACACTTTTTGTTCGGCTTTTGTGCCAACAAAAATTTTTTACTGACTTTGACAGACAGCAAAGCGGCGGCATACACAGAAGGAACTTTCAGATACTCGAGCAAATGCACAGACACACACACACACACTCAGCACTCAGTGACTGTGCAACGTCAGTCAGAGAGTTTTGTGCCACGTTACGTTCGTGAATAGGATTCAACTCGTTGCGCGTCCAGCCGCCGTTTGACTCGCTATATTTGTCTCCTTCGTTTCGCCGTCCCTGCCACAGTTTGGCTCAGTTTTTTTTTATGCTTCTGCACAAAATGCAAAATAATGTGGCAACATCTGGGACTGCCTGCCTCCTCGAGCCGGCGTCGTCGCCTCTGTTTCTCGCCAGACACTCAAGTAGATGGCTGCCTGCAAAGACAGGCGGGTGGTTAGTGGCAGTGTTGGGTTATGCAGTCGGAGGCAGTCAGTTAACTACCATCCATCCATCCATGCAACCATCCATGCAACCATTCGTCGACTATCCGTGCGTTCATCTGCGTCTCGGCTAGCCAAACTTTTGAGTATCTCTGTATATATGTGCATACGTGCTTATCAAGTGTACATCTTTTTCTTGCTTTCGAATTGCGCTTTGGCTTTTATACTCTTTTTTTTTATGCCAAATTGAATGCGAAAGGGTTTCTCAAACATTTGTAACAAATTGAAATCCAACAAACGGATACGTAACATGAAGTAAATTATACACTTTTGGCAACGCGTTCTTTGCCTTTTCGAGTTTATTCGATTACATTAACTATATAAATGTACAATTTATTGAGAGACAGTTTTGGGCCATAAAAATGTCAATCGTTTATTTAGTTATTGCAAACCTTTGTCAAAATCTTCCATCATCGTCATTCAAACCTTTTCTATAGGATCAAATGGAATTGGAATTGGTTAAAGAATATTTCAAGTTCGTCATTATGAACTACTTTGTTTTCAGTGCTTCTCGTACTTACTATTTGCTGCTCTAGATTATTTTGTTTGTGCGCCAGTTGCATTTGTGATTTTGTCTAGCATGAAATTACGCTTTTTACCACATGGACGGACTACTTGTTATGTTTGCAATGTGTATGATGTATACGTATGTTTGCTTCATAAGTTCGTTTGGTCGTTTTGTAGTTCTATCTCGCAAAAACCTAAATGCATGTGGCTCTTTCACATTTGCATTTGTGGCAGTTGATTATCCAAATTAGATATATGAAGGAATTGAAAATCAACTTAACTCAACTTATGACTCGATTATTAAACTTTTCTGTAAATTGATTGACCTCCATTCTCGAACTTTGGATTAGTTTCCCACATTAATGATTTATTTAAACACAACCAAATCGAAGCTATAATTATAAAGCAATCAAATTAATATATATAGAATTTCTAACATGATTATTAATTGACTGTAAAAATGTAATTGATTGGTTGTCTTGAGACAATCATTAGAAAATTGTCCATTTTTGTGTGTCAAGAATGAGGTTGCCACACCTGAGCTTCAGTTTAATTCGATACAGTTTGTTGCACATCTAACAAACTGTGCTCCAAGGGGCAAGCACACACTCATCTAGATATAAGTACATTTTCGTTTTTATTCGTATTTAGGTATTTTTCCCTCATCTCACACACACACATACACACACACACACGCTCGTACACTTATTGTTTTTGAGCAGAGCATGCGGCGTGGCTTTTGATTTACGTTGTTGTTGCTGTTGGCAACGTTCTTTCAGTCATGCCACACACATCCCCCCCCCCCCCCTCCACCCCATGACCGTCCCTCTTTCTGTGTTCAGTCACTGTTCGCTCTGTTGCACAGTCGAACACGTCTTTGGCTTTGCCATCATCCGAAGCTTAGGCTACATCGAAGATTACTGTTTGCCCCGCGAGAGAGTGCCTAAAAATATGAAACTCAACGTTGCCAGGACAATTTCACAGCAAGCAATCATGTGGATGGTAATGTGTATGTGTGTGTGTGTGTGTGTATGTGTTTGTTCGTATATATGGTGTGTGTATTTATGTTGCATGTTGAATGATGTGAACGACGGCATCTCCCGCTGCTAGCTGTGGCAGCTGTAAACGGGCGGCAGTTGTGCTTGTTAAATTCTTCTTATGCTTTTGTTTTGCTGTCGATAATGGCGGCAAACACATTCATACATACAGAGCGAGGCTGAGACGAGTGAGACGGAGGAGAAGGAGGGTGGGAGGAGTAGTCTTGACTTTGGCCTCCACTCATTCCTCAATTTTCCAATCGCTGACATCGGTGTCTCGGTGCTGAAACTCAAGGAGACGAACAAAAAAAACTGCTTCTTTTGATGCCTACGTTTATCCTCTTTTCGCCGTGTTATTTGTTGATGTTGTTGTTGCCGCCTTATCCGTAATTTCACATTTTTTTATCCCTTCTCTCTCTCTCTCTCTCTCTTTTTGCCCATTTCACGCTTGCTAGCTTCATTTTATCCGTATGCAAATTAATGCCTTGCCTTCTTGCCTCCTCTCCCTTAGTAGATGTAGGAGGACAACCTATCTTTGTATTATGTAAATTTTTCGCTAGCTTTTGTTGTTTTGTTGGTTTTTCATTTCATTTTCTAAACAGGAGCATCACAGCAGCAACATAAACCAGCAACAATATGCTGAAAGCTATAACCAAACTTGAACTTTTAATTGAAAAACTACTTCAGACAAACACACACGCCCGCCCGCCAGTTATGTATCTAGAACATTTTAAAAAGGTTTTTAATAAGCGACAACACCTGCAAAAATAAAGCTTGTTTTTCGAGTTAGTTAACGAGCGCATTTATTTATTTATTTATTTATGACTTATTGGAAATTACTTGCTATTAGACTTTCTATAAAATGTTCAAGTGCGATCCGATACTTAAAACTTAAGCTCCAAATATAATGTGTATTATTAAGTAAAGGTATAAGCGCTTTCAGCTTTGTAACACACAGCATTTAATCAAGCTCTTAAGCAATGTAAATTGTAACAATTGGCCCACAATCCCGCAGTCCTGAATAAATAAATGTGTACAAACAAATGATATACATTGAGCTAATATTTTTTAAACACGGAAACACTCTTGTGTAAACACAAACAGAACAGATGGAAAACCATAACTAAATAAATGTTTTGAATTGAGGAGTTGTGAACTTAAATATTTCCCGTAACAAGGTACAACTAACATCGTTTTCTTACCACTATTTTTGCGCCTTTACCTTGTGCTTTTTACTAGATTTTAGAATGTAAGTAAACCTGCTTAGAACTAACGCAATTACAAGATTCAAAGACCAATCCCAAAGTTCTAATTGATGCATACCCCAAATAAACAATTACTTAGTTACAGAGTATTCTCAAAAAAACAAAAAGAAGGAAAATAAAATAATGTGTGCTGAGCAATTTGGAAATGAAGAAGTGCAAAGAACTTTTTCAAGCACTAATGAAACTGGTTTGGTTTCTGTTTCTCTTTCTGTTTCTGTTTCTGTTCGACTCCATCCGAAAAAAAAATAAAAAAAATTTATGTGAGTGAGTATATATGTGACGGTTGCCCGCTCAGCAGCTAAGTTGATTTCGTTAGTTGTTAGCTGGTGCCTCGAAATGTGTTAAGTTGCCTCGTTTTGTATGCACAAAGGCAGCCCAGCAGCAACGGGGCAACTGTTGAACAGATTGTGAAGAGAAGAAGAGGGTGTGCGGTATGCGGGCAGGGGTATGGGGGCGTGATGGCACAGCCGGCGGCAAATTGAAGCGTCGTTTCAGCTTCGAAAATAAACATCTTTGAAATGGCGCGCAATTTTACTCACTTATACAAAAGTATTCCTTTGTGTGTGTGTTTGTGTGCTTAAAATGTATCTGAAAGATACTTCGTTGCTGCTGTTGGTGCTGCTGCTTGTTTGCTGTTTGTGAAGCGTTCTTTGTAGTGTTGTGTTCAGTTGCGCTTTGGTCACGTACAAGATTGCTGGCCCCCAAATGGTTGTCGATATTTATGCCTTCACTTGCTTGCTTGCTGGCTTGCTTGCTGGTGTTCATTATGGACATAAACGACCCGAGAGCGCGCGCCCCCCTTTTTGGTTATATGATACGCTCTCAGTTGGACAATAATAAACATGCCTTCGCCCTGGACATTAGTGGGTCAATGGTTTATCCAATAAATACAATAAATAAGTGTGCACTTTTTTCCTATATACTATTACATACTCTCTCTCACTACATACAATATATATCGACAAGAATTATTTATTCATTATGATGTTTGTTTGTTTGGGTTTGTTGCAGGAATATTGTCTCCTCCGGGTCCGTTTCTGACGCCCAGTCCATCACCATCGATCTCAGCTAGTCCACGCCTGCAACCATCACCATCGCTATCGCCATTCCCACAGGATGTGGTGCTCGTAGCCGGTGGCAATGCATTAACTGCCAACAGCAATCCACAGGAACACGTAAGCAATATCAACCATTATGTCTATCGAACAATAAATAATAATTTTTGCTTCCATTTTTTTTTTGTTTTTTGTTATAGGAGCGCAAGGCGGCGACGCCTGGCAGGCGACAATCCATACATCAGTTCACAAATGGCAGTCCCAATGCTGGTACCGTTGTCTTTCAGCCGAGTCCATCACAATCACCGGCCGCTGCAACGACGGTCATTGGCGTGACAGCTGGCGGTCTTATAGCCGCCGCCAATGCTGCCGCCGCTGCCAGTGGTCACAATAATAATAATAGTAATAACAATGCAATCGGCACTGAGCTGAACGCCACGCTCGTCGGCTCCAATAATATTCAACTGAACAAGGTATGTTATAATTCAGTATTACACATTTTGGAAAAAGACAAGATAAGATTTCATATCAAATTGGAGCACTGATAACTGATAATAAAAGATTTACATTGTCCACAACAAATTCTTCAGCACAATAGTGATTCCAATGTTTTGATGAACTTTATCAATACAGAGTATTTAGTAGGCATCGCAATATTCCGTTTCACCAACCCTACCATCTAACACCGAATCCCAATCCAACCCCTTATTAAATATCGCGTAGACAATGCGTCAATAGAACTGTGGGAGATTCCCACATAAGCAAATGGTTTCAGGGTCATTGTCATTATTACAACGTAGCTAGTAGTTAATGTAAATAGTAGTTTTATTCCAATTACCAGGTAGTTATGGACTTCACCTACAAACCTTACATAAATAGCCCTTGACTTTGTCATTCCCATACGATACTAGGTTGTGGAAAAAGTTGGAAACTTTTCATTACCTCAACAACTCAAATCATCGTTTAAAATACAAATGTTCTGGTTTTGTTTTTTTTTTTGCAGAAGGGCAACAAACGTACTGTACAGCAGCAGCAGCAACAGCAACAGCTGCAACAGCATCAGCAGCAGCAGCAACAACAACTGCAGCAACAGCACCAGCAGCAGCAACAGCAGTTGCAGCAACAGCAACAACAGCAGCAGCAGCAATTGCAGCAGCAAATCTTTAGCACCAACGCAGCGGCGCCCACCTCGATCTGCACGACAGTAGCCGGCGGCTATGGGCAACCGAGTGCAACGGCAATCAGCACGCCCATTTCGTTTGCGACAGCAAATGTGGCTAGTAGCCCAAAAGGTCAAGCGAAAAAGGGCGCCAACACGGTGCTTAGCCAACAGCAACAACAACAACAACATCAGCAGCAGCAGCAACAACAACAGGCTCAGTTTCAACAGTATCAAAGCAGTAGTCCGCTGATAGCAGACAGTCCGATCCCCAGTCCGAGCAGCGCAATTGCCGCTGCGGCCATAAAACCGCCAACACCACAGCCTCAGGCCGTACAAATGCTGCCGCAGCAGTTCACCATTACAAGCGGGCCGCAACAGCAGCAGGCGACGCAGCAAGTGTTTCAGTTTATTCAGGGGCCGCAGGGTCAACTGATAGCAACCACACAGCAACCGACATTGCAGCAGCAACAACAACAACATCTGCAACAGCAGCAGCATCAGCGTTTTACCAGCAATGCAGGCATTGCGTTGTCTTCTGCTGCGAACACGAAGGCGAGCAAGGTGCCGCAACAGATACTGCCCAAGCCGCAACAGGAACTTGCAACGCAGCAGCTGCCCAAAAACAAAAACTCACAATTGCCACAGATCTCGCAGTCGCCGCAGCCGCAACAGGCACAACTCACAGCCGCCTCCAACAATGCCAACAACCAGCAGCCGCAGCAGCAGCAGCAGCAGCAAATTTTATTGCCTGCAACATCCGCGCAGCCGCAACAATTGCTCCTGAATCAGATGCCCGTGTTAGTGCAACAGAATCAGCAAGGTGTACAGCTTATTCTGCGTCCGCCGACGCCTCAGTTGACAGCGACTCCATCGCTGGTAATCCAAAACTCACGTGGACAACCTCAGCTGCAACAGCAGGCCCAGCAGCAGCTACTTCGCATAGTTAATGCCAATGGAGCCACAATGCAGCTGGCGGCTGCCACACCCACATTCATCGTCTCCTCGCAGGGCAATCTTATACAGCAGACAGCTGGTGCTGGTCAATTTCAAAATGCCATCAAGACGGGCACACAGCTGAGCGGGTTGCATGCAGCGCTGGCAGCGCAGACACCTCGATCTCAGCCGTTTACGACGACGGCCACCATTAATACCCAGTTGCTGGGTCAGAGCGTTGCGGCACAGCTACAAAATCTGCAACTTGCAGCTGCGGCGGCTGCCAATGGCAACGGCATTGCACAAATCCAAATGCCCAATGGGCTGGCTGCCATATCGCAGCTGCAGCAAACGCTAGGTGGCGCCACTATCAATCTAAATCAATTGAATGGCGCTCATCTGCAGCAGATAGCGAATGCCTTCCAAACGCCCCACCCACCGCAGCAACAACAACAGCAGCAGCAGCAACAGCAACAACCACCACAACAACAACAAGCGTCCGCTGCGGTTGCAGCTAATGGTAATAGCAACAATTCCGCAGACATGTTCGCACAATCCTCGCCAGCGCTGGCCGGTACATCGGAGCCAATGCGTCAGCCGACGCCGCAGCAGCAAGCAGCCCTCGCAACAATTCAGCTCCAGCATCAGCAGCAACAGCAGCAGCAAGCGCAAATCCAGCAGCTGCAGCAACAGTTGCAGCAAACGCAAACGCAAGTACATCAGGCACAACTGCAACATCATCACAATCAACATCAGCAACAACCACAGCCGACTGTTGAGCCGAAGAAAAAGCCACGACAACGCAAAAAGAAACTTCCAGCGACAACGCCAGCGGCACTGCAAAACATCAATGTACCTGCTACGCCCTCGATAACAACGACAACATCGACGCCAGCGCCTCAGCGAACTCCGACGCCACGTGTTAAATCGCCATCACCTCCACCCACACACATACAACGCGCCAGCAATGGTAAACTTGATCTCGGCGATGTGATGAAGTTTTGCGGTATCACGGAGGACGACGACGACGATGATGACTATGGCATGGATACGGTGACAAGTGCCGCTACGACAACGACAGCCAATGGCAGTGCTACTAATCACAGCAACATTGAGGAATCACTGCCACAACCGACAGCACCACCACAAGCACAACCACCACCTACGCCTATAAGCAATGGAATCACAACAACTGCAACGGCGTCCAGCTCCAATGATATCATGATCTCCATACCGAGCCAAAACGGCAGCGATGGGCTGCCCTTTACGCTGACCATACCGGCCCCACTGCCGGTCAACGAAGCCACCGAAATACCAAATATCCTCATCAAAATCGATCCAAGCGATGCGGCAGCAGCTGTTGCTGCCGTTGCCGCCGGAGCAACAGTACCACCGTATACGTTATCAACGCCGCGGCTGCCCACCGCCGAAGAAATTCAGCGGCAGGCACAGCAACATCTCGCCCAGCAAGCAGCTGCTGCGGCAGCCGCTGTAGCAGCGGCAACAGCAACAACTACTAAAATCTGTAGCACCGTACAGCAGCAGCAACCGACAGCGACGGCACCAACGATAAGTTTCAGTTTGGGCGGACAAACACAGACCATTGGCAGTGTAACACTACAACCGACGCCCATTGCGGCCAGCATAACACTGACCACACCCACAGCAACAGCAACGACAGCAGCAATGGCACCTAGCAACACATCAACAGCAGCAGTAAAGCCGCGTCGAAAACCCGCTGTGCGTCGCAATACCAAGAAGCAGGATAACCAAAATATCACTAACACTATTAACAACAGCAACACTATCAGCAACAGCGGCATCAGCAGCAGCAGCACCCTTTGCAACAGCACAATGACAACAGCAACTATTAGCAGCAGCAGCAGCAGTGGCTGCATAAGCAACACTGTCAACACCATTACATTGACTACACCTGTAAGCAGCTGCACAACCAACAGCATACTGCTGCCGCATGGTCTTGGCAGCAGCAGCAACAACCACAGCAACAACAACACACCAACATCAGTGCCAAGTCAGATAGGCAATATACAAATCTCGCAAGTCCAAAATCATCACCAGTCTACGTTGCCTATCAGCAGTGCTGTTGAGAATAAAATACAAATAATGCCCATACTTCCACCTGGTGCTACTGTAATGGGTGGTGCTGTTACCGCCACATCAGCGACGGCAGCAACAACAGTTGGTGCCCAGCAAACACAACTTGTTTTTCAGCCAACGCAAGCATCAACGACAACAACATCAACATCAACAACATCCGCCGTAGATACAACGACCATAAAGCTCTCAAGCGATGGTCGCCAAATGCAGCTGGTCACAATTCCACAGGCAACACCGCCAGCACCCCAAGCGGTTCCCATGCAAACCGTAACAACGGCCGGCGGTGCCACCATACTGCCACCACAACTTACGGGCATGCCAGGCAATGTGTCCATTTCTGTGGGTTCACCAGCTTCGGCAGCGGCTCTTGTCCCACAACTTACAGGAAGTCTCACCCTAGCCGTTTCGGAGCATTGCGAGCGTCTTATCTTGCGCCATGATCCCAACAATCCGCAGGATCATCAGTCGCAGCTCATACTGCAGGCACTTCTCAAAGGTGCACTGCACAATGTGACTATCATCAATGAGCCCACTCGCATGGACATAAGCAAGCCACCAGCACCAACGCCTCCGCCACCGACTTTACAACAACAGCAACAACAACAACAACAACAGCAACACTTGCAGCAGCAGCAACAACAACAGCAACAAATATTGCAGTTGCAGCAGCCTTTACAGCAGCTGTTGCCAACAACAACAGCAACAACAGTTCAGCAGCAGCCAAAGGTGCAGCCAGCAGCAACTAACAAAGGAGAAGTAAAAGGTAAGTAGGAATAATATTTCAAAGAGTTAGCATTTAATTAGAAGTGTTAGATAAAAATTTAAATGCGGTGTAATTTGATTATTTACAATTTTCCACTTGCCTGTTTTCAGCTGCCAATAACAGGAAGCTATCAACGCCAACCGTGCCCACCAATCTGCTAAGCAACAACAACAACAACAATATCACATGCAATACCAGTAGCAATAGCATGATAACCACCACAACAACAACCAATACAATTAAACCACCGACCCTGCCCGCAAAGCCTAACGAAACTTTATCTTTTCCACAAATGCTGTCCAATGCAGTGTCGTCAGCGCCGCAACTGCTTGTACAGCAACAGCAGCAGCAGCAACTGCCGACACAACAGCAGCAGCAGCAGCAACTACCGACACAACAGCAGCAGCAGCAGCAACTACCGACACAACAGCAGCAGCAACAACTGCCGACACAACAGCAGCCACCGCAACAACAGCAACAACCGCCTTTGCTTTCATCGCAGCCACAACCTGCGGTGAATAATAATGGCAATAATAATGGGCAACGTTATGTTGCACTGCCGCCAATCGATCCGAGTACACAGCAGCTATTCTGCCTGAACAGTGTCTCCAATCATATAACGGCCATCAGTGCGGGACAAACTGCGGCATCGATTGGTCCCGCTGAGCGTCTGTTGATTGCACCAGCCGGCATCAATGCCCAGCAGTTGGCGCAATGCCTCCAACTGGGTCAGTTGCACTTTAACGATGTGAATCCTTTGCCACACCCACAGCTACAATTGCAACAGCAGCAGGCAGGAACAACGACGGCAACAGCTACAGCAACATTGCCAATTCCATTGCGAATTCAGCCTCCGCAACAACAGATCGTGCATCCCATACAGCCCATTAGCAATGGACATGGCCTTAGTCTCGGTTTGCCTAACAGCACGACAACAACAACGACGCTTACAACCAGCAGCAGCACAACAACGAACATCACAACGGTGACCAAACAGGTGGCCAATGTGGCGCCCATCATTGATCAGAGCAAGGCCAAGTTGGAACCAGCAAAAACAACCGGTGCTGGCAGTGCAGGAACAACAGCAGCAAGTACCGGTGCCGTGGCCAAAAAGAAACCAGTGCGTAAGCCAAAAACAACGTCAACAGCTGCCGAATTGGCCAATCTAAAGAATGCCAGTGTGGTTAAGCCAATGCCCAAACTAGATCCTCTTTCGCAGAAGCCCAACAATAATCCAGTTCAAATTGTGCAGCCCAATGTTGCAAGCGGCAAACAGATGATTGTTGTTGTTAGCTCCAGTGGTGCCCTAACAACCACAACGACAACAACAACGATTATGAGCAATAGTATTCAACCCTTCCAAACAACAAGTGGCACTAAGTTGGTAGGCGTCACAGCGCCCATGCAGCAGCAACTGCAGCAGCAACAGCCAACAGCATCAACTGTACAATTGCAACAACAGCATCAGCAGCAACAGCGTGGCAACTTTAGCTTAACGGCAACAACGCCCAATCCACCCAATGCATTAGTCAACAGCGGAAACAGCGGTGCCATAATGGCAACAACGCCTGTTGTTACACAGCTTCAGTTGCCAGCGCAGCTACAGGTGCAACAGCAGCAAAAGCAACAACCACAACCACCAGCACAACAACAACCACCAGCACAACAACAACAACAGCAGTCACAACAAAATACAATTTCACGGGTTCAAACCATACAGCTGACTCCACAAATGCAGCAGGTATTCCGTACCGTGCAAATGCAAATCCAATTTCTCACCATTAAGCTGCAAAATAAGTCCTTTGTGCCTGCGTTGCCCATCTCGCCGGATATTGATCCCTCAGCAATTTCCATGTACAACAAGGCAATGAGTGATGCAGAGATCAATGTGGCATTGCAACGTTTGTTTGCCGAACAGTCTCGCATATTGGCCTCCGGCAAGGAAGTACCTACGCCTGAGGGTATGATGCCTACTCAAAATGCCAATGGCAGTTTTAGTCTGATGCCACAGCAATTCCAACAAATGGCACAGCAACAACAACAGCAGCAGCAACAACAACAACAGGCGTCAGCAGAATCACTGAAAGCAGCTGGTGGCGTTATATTAGCTAATGTGGTGCAGCCAAACAATCATTCTACCACTGGCACGGCTGCAGCAGCAGCCGCTTCAGCAGCAATCAGTGCTCAGCAGCAACAACAGCAGAATGTTGCTCAGCGCATTCACATCTATCCCATGCAGCATCAACAACAGCAGCAGTTGGCAAACAAGCAAAAATTGGCGCAACAGAAACAGCTACAACAGCAGCAGCAGCAGCAAGCAGTAGCTGTGTGCAACATGCAGCAGCAACAAACGCCGCAGGCAAAACTTAAAGAAACAAACTGTCGCAACAAAGCAAATGCCGGCAATCAACAACAACAACAGCAGCAGCAAGCAAATGCAACTGTGAATATATTGCAGTCGAAAGCGAATATATTGTCAATTCCGCAGCAGCAACAACAACAACAGCAGGCGCCTATTACCGTTGGCATGAAAAACGGACCACCACCTCTCATCTTTGCAAGTTCATCAAATCTGCTATCTAATAGCAACAACAACAACAATATCAACAGCAGCAACATTACCAACATCATCCAGAGCAACAACATCATTAGTAGTAACAACAACAATAACAACAGCAGCAATATGTTGCCAATGCCACCATTACAACCGCAACTTTTTCAACCACATCAGCAGCAACAGCAACCTCAGCTACAGCAGCAACCTCAATTACTACAGCCACAACAACAGCAACTGGCACAGCAGCCACAACAACAGCAACTGCTTCAGCAGCCACAACAACAGCAACTGCCACAGCAGGCACAACAACAGCAAGTGCCACAGCAGGCACAACAACAGCATCTGCCCCAGCAACAACTACAGCAACAGCCATTGCAACAGCAACAACACCCATCACTTCAAACGTTACTCCCTCCAACAGCGACTCCAGTAGCAACAACAATAGCAGCAGCAACAGCAGCACCAGCGTTGAGCAATATAATTGCACCAACACTGCCCACGTTGCCGGCATTGCCCGTGTTTTTGCCATCACTGCCCATAGCACCCAAGCCGGAGGAGTTGTTGCCAACACCAAAACCAAAAATTGCACGCCTCTCCTTGTGAGTAGTTGGTTGAAAAAATGCCGATTTTAAAGAAAAGAGGCCAACTTGAATACACTTAGCTTAATACAAATCGAATTACACATTAACAGTCAATTCTTTCACAGGTTCGTGCGCCAATTGGAGGTCGATCAGGAGAGTTGCCTCAAGCCGGACTATGTTAAGCCATTTCGTACCAAGGACGAGGCGGTCAAACGCCTAATCAGGCAAGCTACAAACAAACACGTTTTCATTTGCTGCAGCTGTATTAATAGTTGGTTTTGTGTTCACAGATATCATTGCATGCATGAGAACGATGTGGAACTGTATTCCGATGAGGATGACGAGTTTAAATCGACGGCATTGGGCTTCCGTGATAAGTTCCGTCAGTTAAGTGGCAAATTCAAAGACATATTGATGCAAGAGTCAACGGTAAATATACTAGGTTAGAAAAACCTTAAACAGTTGTTAAATTTATTTATTTAATTTTTGTAGCTGCCGCATCGAACCTCGGAGCTGCTACAAATGCAGCAGCTGATGATTGACGATCTGAAGGGCGAGATCAGTGACATTCGTTGTGCTGAAAAGGAATTGCTTGAGAAACAACAGCAGCAGCTCAAAGAGGAGCAAGGCTCTGAGGCAACAGGTGATCCAAGCGTTTCGGAATCGGATACCAAAGTGAAGGAGGAAATCAAAGTGGAACCAACGGAAAAAGTCTCGGATTCTGCAGCACAGTCTTCAGGAGTTGTGGATCAATTCGATTTGCTGAAGAACAGTGCTGATGTGAATAAAGCATATAACAAGCAACAGCCGCCGATGCCACAGCAACAACTAGCACAACAACAACAGCAGCAGCATCAGGTTAAGCGGGAGGAGAATGGCGATTGGCTGGGCAATCCTAAGTCGGAAAATGGCTCATTAAGCGACACTGTTAAAAAGGAGCAGCTCAACAGTTCCAAGGAAAATGGCGAGTATATCAAAAAAGACTACGACTTTGATATTGAGTCCGAGCTGACGCCCAGTTTCATCATGAAGAAAGTGGAGCAAAAAATGCAGTCAGCAAATGCTAAGAATGCTGCGCACTGTTATACGAACAGTGGGATGCATGACCAACAACAACAACAACAGCAGCAGCAACATGCTAAGACCAATGGCCTAGAAGATCACGAAGATGGTTGGTATTGCCTGCAGAAGGAACTCAATCTGATGAACAATGAGGCAGCAATGCAACCTCAGCAGCAACCGCAGCAGCAACTGCAGCAGCAGCAACAGCAACATCTGTTTGAAAACAATGCTAGCAGCATGCTTAACAATGGCGGCAATCATTTGTCTGATCTGTTTCCCAACGGCTGCATTGACAAGAGCAATCAGAGCATCAGCAATAGCAGCAGTAGCAGCAGCAGCAGTAGCTGTGCAGGCGACATAGGTAACAACAGCAGCAATGCTGGTAACAATACTAACAACAACGTGACCATTGCCTCATCATGCAGTCAGCAACGTCAGCAGCCGCTGGCAATGCAAGCGGATCAAACGAATCATCATCCAGCCATCAGTGAGTTCTTCAACAGCGATTCGGACGTGCAAAAGTCTGTGGAGACACGGCTGGAGGCTATGTTCGGCGAGTCGCCGGTGCATTTGGATGTGAAGAACAGCAGTGATGAGCAAGAGATTGAATCCAATTTGGATGAGATATTCCGTGATTCGAAATCACCAGAATTGAATCACAAAAACAAATTAAACATTTGGGCACCGAATGCTGGTTTTAATGCTGCCAGCTACAGCAACGAACAACAACAGCAGCAATCGTTTGCACATCAACAACAGCTGCAGCCACAGCAGCAACAACATCACATCGAGCTAAACTGCAACAACAATCCGCGCTGGATGCAAAGCATGGAGGCGCACTACACCGACTATATGTCAAGCAGTACTAGCACAGTCGATGGCCAATCTCACAACTTGCTAGTCAATGGCGAGTCACGGAAGCGTCATTGGAACGGGCAAATGATGGGTTCGAGCAGTGACCTAGAGGATGAGAACAGCAGCAAACGTTTGTGCACTGCCTCGTCGACATCTTCGTCACCGATGTCCTCGCAACAGCATGTTCAGGTGCCGCCACATGGCATGCTGGATGCGGATATGTTAGCGATGCACGATGGCATGGATGGTGTTACTACTAATGGACCCGCTGTCTTCTCACAATTGCTAATGGGGCAACAGCAGCAGCAACAACAGCAACAGCACAGCTTTGCCAATCATCAGGCATTCTCAAATATGTTGGATCCATCGCAGCAACAACAACAGCAGCAACAACAACAACAACAACAGCATTATCAGCATAGCATGCAACAGCAACTGCAACAACCCCAGCAGGGGCAGCTGCATGTGAATCACATGGGTAGCGCCTCCGTGGTGACTGGTGAATACGATGATGACATCAGCAGGCACGTGGCGAGTGCTATCGATAGCATACTAAATCTGCAGAACAGCGGCGATTCGCTGCAGTTTTCGTTGGGCTCGTTTTTGGGCGACAGCATCCTGGACGATCAGCGACAAGCAGCCAATTTGCCCAGCTGTCAGCAGGACCAGGCGAACAGCAGACGCCGTCAGCTGGGCGATGACATGGGCGATTGTCTGATAAGCGGCGGTGCTGGTGCAGCTGTAGGTGCTGTGGTGGCCGATGGCAGTGGCAATCTGTTGTTGGATCATCAACATCATCATCATCATCAACAGCAGCAGCAGCAACAGCAGCAGCAGCTACTACAGAATCATTTAGGTCAGCAGCAACCACATCTGCAGCATCATTCGCAACATCATCACGGTCTGACGCAGGCGCCGCCTCAGCATCACGCACAACTGAATGACTTTAGCTGTGTGACCGCTGGCTTAGATGATGCGGTCAAGTCGATAATGACCTCTTGACTTGGATTTAGACAAGCGACAGCAGCTGTCGAGCTGCCGCCGGCGGCAACAACCACAGTTGCCAACAGTCTTATACTAGAATTCAACGCAACCACCTTGTGAAGTGATGCCAAAGGCAACTAAATCAAAAACAACACATTGATTGTATAGTTAAAAAAAAAAAAAACCCCAACCCCTTGCATGTTATTAGTTCTCTTTAGTTGTTGTCCACTGTGCCAAACAGTAGACAAATTTGCACCCTGCTCCGTACAATTATTTTATCATTTTATAATCTAAGTTAATACTGTAGCGTAAATTGTTTTAAACCTTGTTTTCGTTTTAGTCCAATGTGTTTGTACAATATTTTAAAACTAAAAGATAAAAAAAAACAACAACAACATCAGTCTGCTAATTATTTGAATTTAATGAATAGTCACACCCAATCGGAGAGCAATAATAAGGGACAATAGATCCTTGAAAGTCAATAGAAAAGCAATTAACGCAGAGAATTGAAAACAAAACGACGAATAGCATGAAATGCTTCTTAGAGAAGTAAACTGAATGAATTCTAATGTAATACAAATTATATAGTTACAATAAATAAGTGAAAAAATGCCTAGACAATTTATGAAAATTATATCTATGAATCTAAACAAATGCCAACACCAAGAGGAAACAAACAATTTTATCAATTCTATGGCAAGCCGTAGATTGAATACCCTTGCAGATAAATTAAGTAACTTGTTGATTTCATGTAACTTAAGTGATTTCATTTCCGCTTTATTTCAAAATTACACTTAATTGTTATTATACAGATGTGATTCGATATGATCAGCTGCGATCAGTATCTGCATCAAGTTTCATTCATAAAGCTTTAAAACTGACAAAAAAAATAATAATAACAAAAAGGATCGGGAGTGAGATCAACATTGCAAAGTATGTGAACAAATAAATGTACTTTTGTTAAAAGAGAATAAATGATAAATATTGGTTGTACTAACTCAAAATCGAGTCACGTCATTCAAAATTTGTAATTAGATTTATACTAACGAATCAAAATAAAAATTGTAACAACGTTGCCAATTTAGTTGAAATGCGAACGAAATAAATTCAACCACAAAAAATCGATATACATTACAAACATATATAAAAAGAAGTATATATATATATATATATACATAAAATTAAATTATTTATTATTAAGCATTTGTACATATATATATATTGTATATTTATGTGAAGCATGCGCCAGTTTCAACAATCGCAATTTTTAATACAAACTAAAGGATTTGCTCTTGGTGTAAAAGAAATGTGTAACAAACAAAGCGCATGCAAAAATACGTAAAAAAAAAAAAAATTAATTAAATAAACTAATTTGATAAATCGAAGCTAAGCAATTCAAATGATTATTTATAAAACGCTTAACGTCTGTCTGCTTTTGAGCTAAAACACAAAACAAAAAATGTTATTTGCATGCATAAATAATTCGAATAACCAATATGCTCAATTTTAACTAGAAAGCTGTAAGCCAAGTTCCAAATTGACTTTAACTACGGGTGAGATCATACACATAAAAACAGTCTTTGGGAGCTCCAAACGAAGCGTCTCCAATAAATGACATAAAAAAAAACGACACACGACGAAGCAAACCAAAAGCAGTTCAAAAGAAAAATCACAATTTTAGCAAATTTAGTTTTAACAGTAATAAATTATGAAATACATTATAAATATATATCTACATACTTATGAATACATACATAAATGTATGTATATTGTACATGAAACAAAAAAAAAAGAAAAAGAAAAACACGAAAAAAAAACAACATGAAAATATGAAAACGAATCGTATCATTGTATCTTGAAATTGATCTTGCCACAAATCTGATTTGTGATTTGTGCCACGTTTTAAATATCGATGTCTGATTAGCTTGTAAAACACAAAGATATAACAAAAAACCATATACATAAACCCATAATCCGTAAGCTACAAACTACGAACTTAATCCAAATATTGTAAATGTTAGGAAGCCGCGCATAAGATTCACACCACAAACTTCGACTTGAATACTTAGTCGTCCGTATCACGTATTAATGCATACCAATTACAATAAAATAATACTACTACTACTACTTTAAACAATACCACAACCACCACACAAACTAAAACAAATCATACTGAAATATTAAAACAAAAAAAAAACAAGAAAAAGAAATCAAAAACGGTATGGAATGTAACTTAAGAATGGCGTATTTGTGCTACATGTAGGTTTTAAATACATCAATTTTAGATGGTACCCGGTACTATTTTATTGAATGTACAAATGTATTACTATATCCGAGTTCAATTGGTGTAGAGATCCCGAATCCATGCCTGATTCTCCGTTTTGCAGATTCGAATGCAGAGACGCACGCAACACTTTCTAGTTGTTATACAAAGACAAATAACGAAACACTTGTGTAAAAATTTATATGTAATAGCATAAATTAAGTTAGTCAAGGAAAATTGCATTCGATAATATATATATATATATATATATATATATATATATATATATATATATATATATATAGCTGCCGATGGAAACAAAAATGCAAACAGAACTTATCACTCGCTAGGAGCCCAATTCAATTAATGATCGATTAAATGCTATCATTTTTAACTTTATATACATTATATACACATTGTTTCAATTTGTATTGTAAAACTAAGCGGTTACTCGATATCGGCTTCAACAACAGAAACTCTCTCCCTATAAACCAAAAAACAAAAAAGTACATAAAAATAATAAAAAAAAAACCCAATATCGTAATATATATATATATTGTTCAGCTAAAAGTGTCTAAATGTAATTTAATGAGAAACGAAAACAAAGAAAAGATTTTTAATGCAACATTGTGAGTTTTAATAACAGCATCAACTTAAATCAAGTTTAATCGTTCATAGTTTATTAAGCCCATCCATTCATAGTCGTCATAAGCATTAAGTACATAAAAGCAACTTATATCGTATTAAAAAAAAAAAGCAACAGATAACAAGAACCCGAATTGAAACAGAAACGAAACGTAAACGAAAGAGAACAAAAAATAAGAAAATGCCCACAAAAATGCTATTAAATTAAATACATGTTGGTGGGTGCAAAGTGCAAATAGTACGAAAAAAAATTGAAAAATACGTATTCATAAGAATAAACAAAATTCAGACAATTTTAAATTACCAAGTCTTTTATTATCCACCATTTAAATGTGGGCGGTTTTCAGATTTATCGCTGTTCTTGATTAATACAATATTCTTTTATTAATTTTGTTTAAAATCGGGGCTAATGGTTGTTTATTTTGCTAAACACGCTATATTGGGTGCTGGCTTTTACAAATTCGAACATCATAAGGGAAATTACATACACATGTACTAAGTACCTACCAGTTATATATTGCTATATACTATTTTTATATAATTATCAACATTGCGCCAGTAATAGTACCAGAGTTTGAGTGCAATATCGTTTTCGGTGCTTATGTCAATTAAATAAATAAATAATAATAATAATAATGTGCTAACTCAATACGAATATTAAACAAATCATTGACATGCTGAATTATTGCATGTTTCTTGATTTCTTTTTTGCCAAGTGCACTAATATTTATGTTTTGCATCCTAAGCTTGGCATAGTATTTGGCATTTGCGCTACACTACAACTAAAAGGGTGCTGCCATATTTCGACTTTTCTTGAGGCATCATTTAACCGTATGGACTATCTTAGATGGTATTGCAGATGCAGCAATGTGATAGCGTGTCTATAACTAATACTGGTACACCGGCAACGGATGACCCTCTGAATTGAACACCCATTTGTCTAGGTCGATCTCTTTGCGATTGTCACTGAATAGCAAATAGAAGTACTTTAAAGTCTCGCTCATCCAAAAGCTTTCCATGAGATCGCGCATACGTGTGTTGAACGTATTCTTTACGTTGCCCAGAGATGTGTAGCCTGCAGCTACCTTTGAATGCTTCTCGAAGGCCTGGAAAATGTTCCAGCCCATATCCTGATAAGTGCGATTGCCAGTAAGTGCATAGAAATAGTAAAGACTCTCAATAAACTCGGGTCGGAGCAAATTGTGAGCATCGTTCGGTTTCACATAAATATCATTCTCGTCTTTATCGTTCAGTGCAAAGTACGATATCTCCGCAGCCAATTGAGTTGGCTGCCTGATATAGGTCTGATAGCAGGTCTCCATCATATCCCGTGCGAGTAGCAAATGCGAATCGGGCATACCATTCTGATGACCCAACAATAGTGTGCCGGGCAAATAGCATGTCAAATGATCCATCTTGGGCTTGAAATCTTTTCCATTTATCAGTTCCCCTATATAGACCAAATGTTCGTGTGGCGTGCGTCGCATCAATTGCGTGAGGACACCGTCAATTGCTTGCATGTAGTCCAATATAAGACTGCAAAATAGTATTATTAAAAATCGATATAGTATGCTATAGAAATTTTATTTTTACTCACTTGTCATTGTCTTTGCGACCGGTTTGAAGCCATTGCTTAAGTAAGTACTCATAATATGAATCGCCACGTGCGCCTAGCGATATGGTAGCATAATTTCGAAAGGTTCCCGTATTGGCGTTTATAAATATTGGCACCAAGCCATGATTTTTGTCAAGCGAATGAATTTTTTCGTTTACCACGTTTACCACCTGCAACACAAACAAGATTAGCAAAAAAAAGAAAAAGGAAACTTAATAAAAACATACGCGTTCATAAATAGAAACATTTGTGGAACGGCTGAGATCACGGAACTCCAGTTGTATAGTCGTTACTTCGCTGGTTGAGCTGTCGGGCGACCACTTTGGTGAATGTGCTGATCTCTCACCCAAATTCACATCCGAATAGGGTATGCCCGATGGTGAAAGAAAACTGGGCAGCAAGCGATTGCCCAGTTCAGATGCTTTGACCAAAAACATTCGATCGCCACTCAAATGATATGCAGAGAGAAGACCACCCAGCACACGGATAGTCACCTCAAAGAGATTCACATCACGATTTGTGTGGAAATGCAGTGAATTCTTGACCCAATCCTGGGCCTCATTAAACTCTGTAAAGCATAAGTTATGGTTTTACGATTTTTAAACATACTACGCCTATACGCTTACCATCTTCCAAGCCCATGATGTACATTGTGTCTAGGGAATCCACAATTGAGAGTCCCAGCCCGAACCACTCATGTGAGCTTTGCGAGACTGGCTTTAGATTGTCATGGCCCCAGGCGTACTTCTTGTAACCAGCCCAAGAGTGCTTAAACGCGGCCACAACTGCAGTCTGCCGCTCATTGGTTGCCCCGTGAAAATGCTGGGCTTTTGCTAGCTGTGATTCCATCTGCTGCAGATGTTGCTTAATATTGACGTTTGCCAAATTGTTTGGCTGTCGAATGGCCTCTTCCAGTTGGGCACGTAAGCTTGAGGGATCGCCCAGAGTCGAAAAGAGTTGCTGCTCAATGGGTTGCTCTACATTATTGACTATATCGATTAACCCATTAGTGTTGTCAATCATATTGACATCAGTTTCCGGTAATTTGACAACATTTTCCGCAGAATTTGCTTCTGCATAGACCATATTACCATCAAGCTGCAATATAAATGTACATTGTCAATAAATCAAAGCCATTAATCGTCAACAAATTGACTTGTCGTTCTTATCAGCCCCAACCAAAACAGCTCTTATTGAAGTTAATTATTTCTTTTTAAGTGGGCCGCGCCCCTCAATCAAGTTCGTGTGATATACAGGTGTGTCACTGAGTACATAAACTCATACACTGATAAACGGCCAGAGCTGATAAGTAACTCGTGCAATAAAGTGTTAAATTTTAAATACTACTTGATACGCTACCTTATCGATTGCCGGCTTCGCTTTAACCAAACGGCTTCCGTCTGTCATGGGAAATGCCACTGCAGCGGAAATATCGCCGGGTAGATCGTTTTCATTGTTGTCCTTGTCAACATTGGGATGATGATGGGGATTTTGCAGCGTATTCTCACGACGTATATGAAATGGTGCTGCTCCGGGCTTTAAATGCACGTCCTTAATGCTGATCAGCTGATCGCCGGGCAGAAAGAGCACCGCGGTAAAACAGAATGCTGTAATTCCCATTAAAATAAGATTGCGTTGGCAACGAGGCAGCTGGTTCCACGACTGTTGACAAACATTATACAAAATAAATCAAACCAATTAACATAAGACACGTAAGCTCTTAAGACGCTTAAACGTCTTATCATAAAGTTATCATAAAGAAGTGCATAAAGTAGTGTGAAGCTTACTCATAAGCAAACACATTTAAGAAACAAAATGTACAGAGATCACTTGATCATTGAACTAGCAATGAAGAGAGTTTTCCAGACATTAGCACTTGTGACCATCTTTTTGAACTCAAACTTCAATTCAAGAATTGAGTCTTATTATTGTCATGAGTATTTAATTTAGAAAGCTGGTTTATTTTAATGCACTTTCAAGCAAAGCGGTGTTATTCTCGAGCGATCACCGTTTTTTGTCACAAAGAAAGAAAGAAAATTGCTGCACTTACTCGTCGCAAACTCTTGCGGGAAAGGTTGCTCTGATCGCTGACAGCGACACCTGTTATACCAGCTATTGACGTCGAGGATAGCGTCACCGCAACGTGATCGGTATTTGCCATGTCTTTTTTTCGCTTTATTATATCCTGTGCAATCGAAACTAGCAGCTATTCCGTGTGAGAGTTTCAAGTACGAGAGACAAAAGGTACATCTACATTCGTAATAGCTTCGCACAGAAAAATCGATGCGTGCTAGCTGAGCAGCGTCTCGCTTTCATAGACACAACTGACAAACCAGCACTAGCAATCAATTGTTTACATTTCTGACTTAAAATTATCAGCTAGCGACATGTATAATTGAGAAAAGATAGCATTTTCTCTGACTTTTTCCTGTCAAAAATTTTTACTTTTTACGGAACTAAATTGATTTACCAACACTAATGCTACCTACACAAACGTCTCTGGTCACCCAAAAACCATAACATCTGCCGAAATGTTAATAACGTACGCGTTTTGCTCCTGTAAAAACGTTTCTTATTTGTTTTTATGAATTGCAGAAGAAATAAAACAAATGATTGCACTGCGGTTTAAAGTGGTTAAACAAAAGGAAATTGAAAATACAACCAAAAAATTGCTGGATGATAACTCAAATCTAAGACATGCTGACGTACCTTAAAGAAAGTGCATCAAATACACTTTAACAGTGTCACATCAGTGCATTAACAGAACATATGTTTCTTAACATTATTAATTCAAAAATTGATGGGCATTTTAATTAACTGCGAAAGGTGTGACCGCTTTTGTTTATGACGAGGCATTTTCGATGACATAAAATAAAATCGATTTGTATGAAACATGAGCGCTACTTTTAAAGAGAGGGGTATGTATTTTTACAAAGCTTATTAATAAAAAAGAGATTAATGTTAAAATATTAAGGTTGCAAAAGTGCATATTGAGTGAGCTATCAGTTTTCTATATCATGCCATATAACAAAGTGTAGTGTCGCAATAGTTTTATGTTTTTAATAATAAGACGATTTTGCATGTCAATTTTTGTTTGTTATACACACATGCATAAGTGTTGGATTGATAAGCTGACAAGGGCGAGGTCAGCCCGAAATTTGTGATTATACAAGCATATAAAAAAACTGTATGCTGATCATATTCCCATCATATTGTTTTGTTACGTTTATGTTTTGCCTATCATCATTAGGGCATACTCAGATTATACTATCTGGAAGCAACTTATCATTTATAAGAAATGCTAAACATACAAATACAAATGTATATTTTAATGCCTTCCCGTGTTTTTGAATTAAGTGTGTAGTTACGGTCCGGCTGTATTTTTCAGCTTATCGCTGAACTTTTGACACATTTCAAGCTGTTGAACATGGAAGCTGACTGGACTATGCGCTGCTACTGGAATCAGCTATAAGTATAGGCAATATAAGCGCAGGCAATTCAGTTAAATTCTTCTGCTTCTCCACGAAGTTTATTAAACATGTTTAAGTGTCTAATCGTTTGCCTCGCGCTCAGTGCATTGGTCAGTAACTGATGAATATAAGCTTCATTACCACATTAGCTAAAAACTTTCGCTATTGTTAATCAAAAACAGGCCGCTGCTGATGGAGAATGGGTGCCCAAAACAGCAGATCAAATCAAGCAGATTCGCAGCGAATGCCTGGCAGCCCATCCTCTCAGCGCGGAACAGATCAACAAACTGAAACAATTGGAGTTCCCTGATGAGAGCGAAGTGCGTGAGTATCTGCTGTGCTCGGCCACTAAACTGGATATCTTCTGCACACATGAGGGCTACCATGCTGATCGCCTAGCCAAGCAGTTCAAGATGGATCTCACCGAGGAGGAGGCACTGCAAATTGCACAGAGCTGCATTGACAGCAACGATGAGAAGAGTCCTGCTGATGTGTGGGCCTTCCGCGGACACAAGTGCATGATGACCAGCAAGATTGGCGATAGGGTCAGGGCCTACATCAAGGCCAAGCAAGCGGAGGCAGCTGCAAAGGCTTAAACCACTCAAATAAATGTGTCTTTTTGTGCTTGAACGCAAACTATTTGACGGAAGTTTATTTATTGTTATGCATATTATAATGTTATTTTGAAGGGCAACAAAATTCGACTAGTATATGTGCATTGAACTATATTTCTACTATGTTGCTACTGAGCAAGTGATTCTCTCTAAGAGGCTTAGGCATCGCCGCCCTCGGATATGGTCTTCATAGCGGCATTAATATGCTCCTCCAGCGGTTGGCTGCTGTCCAGCGCCGGGTTGCGGAAACTTTCTAGGAAATAGCAGGTGCCATTGCCATTCGAATTGGGAAACTCCTTGGGCAGGCAGGATGGATCGCGTGGCTGCAGATCAAAGGCAAAGCCTTCATGCTTGGTTAGCCAACTAAAAAGATTGCAAATTACTCAGATAATTCATTTATGATCAATGAAGGTTTCAAATTTTTCGCTTACTTTTTGGTTGTGGGGCTGACATTGATCTTTAAAGCCTCGCTTCCCGACTCGAATTTGTTGGCAATGGTGACGTTGTGGCCAAACAGACAATATCGGGGCATCTTGCGACCCACAACACCAGCTAGCACTGTGCCAGTGTGAAGGCCAATGCGCATTTTGATTTGCTCTCCGTCGTGAGTGATGTGCTTGGAGCAAGCACTAAGCATCTTCATGGCCATCCAGGCTACCTTGTGGGCATCGTATATGGAGGCACGATGCAAACCACTTGCAACACAGTAAGCATCCCCAATGGTCTCCACCTTGTAGACGTCAAAGAAGTCGCAGAATTCATCAAAGTCCTTGTACAGACCTTCCAGCATGCTGATGACCATAAACGGAGTGGCCCGAGAGCAAATATTGGTGAAGCCGACAATGTCACTGAAAAGTATAGTAACATCCGGATAGGTCTTGGCATCAATAGATGATCCCAGCCACAATTTCTCAGCGATCTCAGCTGGAAAGATCAAATGCAAGAGACTGACGTTCTTCTTACGCTCCTTGGTCACCGCCGAGTTGGCCTCCTCAATGCTGCTCTTCAGCTTATCCATGCGTCGACGCAAACCATCCTGAGCACGTGCCTGCTCACCCACCAGGATCACCTCGCGTGTTGCGTCATGCAAGGGGATGTCAGAGATGAAAAGACCGTTGCAGGTTAGACCATCCAAACCATCCAAAAATGGGGATCCAATGAATAGCAAGGAATTTGATTCTGGACAATGCACCATTTGACCTTTGATCTCCAGTCCAATGGCAGGGAAATCGGATACACCCGGCGGACTATTCAAGCCAATCAGAAAGGGTGTATAAGTACGTCGCACAATGTCGCGAAACTTCATGGTCAAGCCTTTGGGGCGCTTGAAATCAAAATAGGTGCTGGCCAAGCAGCCGAAATCCGCCAAATAAGGTTTATAGAGCTTGCTAAAGCCACGTCCCAGCTGCACAAGTTCCAGTTGCTCGTTCATTATGAAATGCCAGGGAAACATCTTGCAGAAACTAGACGAATTCATTTGCAGGTCCGAGGCATTTGCCGAGTTGCTCCTTTGCACCGTCTCGGGTAGCTTGGCGGCCTCATCAGGACGACTTAGCTGCAGTGTCTGGGAGCTGTCCTTGACCAGCGAGAACAAATAACGATAACGACGCGCATCACCCTCAACGGGCTCGATTTTAATGTTCACATCGACCTTGTAGAGCATGCGAGTGAGCGCCTTGAGGGACCCGAGCAACAACCAAGCAATAACCGGACGTTCCGAAGTGAAAATCAGTTCACCATCGCCGGCACAAACAAAGCCCGTATCGGTTACATCATCCTGAATGGACAACGGACAATAATGTTAACAATTACGTTGATTAACGTAAACTTACCTCCTGCAATTTAAGCACGTCATAGACCCCATCAAGGGAGCCGAGAAACTCCTGCAGATCCGTGCCCAGGCAGCGAAACGCTCTCTCTATAATTCCAGTGCAGCAGCACGTGATGAGCTCCTCGCCGAGCAGTACAAGAATTTCACTGGCACTCGCCTCATCCATTTTGAGTAGTAAGTCTTGTATATCCGCAAGATAGTCGTAGTTGGCACATGACTTAAAGAACTTCGGATCCAGTTTGCTATATGGGAAGTACTCATATTAATTTCGATTTATAGCTTCTTATGCTCTGTTCTACTTACAGCTTATGAATGTTGGGCCAGCTCTGACGATACTTGGCCACCAATGAGGTGACTGCTGTATTGAGATCATCGTTCGATGGTGCTGTCAGCAGTTGTATGGCCATCTGCAGATGGGTCAGAGTCAGTGCATCATCCGATAGCGACAACTCCTCATCCTCCAAATTCCAATGGGCACCCGGTTCAACGGTGACCGATGGCTGACGCACCAGAGAGTCGGCGCGGCGAAAGAAAGGACACGCCATGTTGCGTGCTGGTGCCTATTAGTAGCTGTCGTTCAATATGATGTATTGAGTGCTAGTCGAATCTATTGATTGTTGTGAAAGTTCAATTATTGGAACGTGCCCACAACCTATTGCACTTAATCAAATGTATGTCACGACTTAATTGAATTAAAATGTTATTCTTTCAGGTTGCAGTAATGAATAAGGTTGATGAATTGGCTAAATAAACCTCTAAAATTAATGTGGCGTATATTTATATACTTTTAGGCAGATCGCTTATGCGTTTTGAGTTTTGAATTCGTTCGGTCGGGGTACTTTTTTAATCATTACCGCAAAATATTTTTGTGTAAGTTGATATTACCCGATGGCGAAGGAAAATTTATACTTTTTACTCACAAAAGCTTAATTTTTACCCCCAAAAATTGAATTTTTACACAATTTTGGGTCATCTACCCAGGTTCTCCGACCGCTGCTTTATACAAAATCGAATCATTCGAGATTTATGAACAATGTAGAGTCATTAACCGATGTTGTTAAAGCTATTTGCTGTGTATAAAAACCGGAAGCTTTATTGCAAGTTGGAGTTTTATAATCAAGCTAAACGTTGATGAAAATCAAGTCGGTTCATTTAGCGAACCGTCACAACACTTCAGCGAACCCCCCATCTAGACAATTAACTTGGTTGAAAACGATACTGATTCAAAAGCTCAGATAGAACCTGCGTTCTGTACAAATGTACAGCTTTTATCAAAAATCTCATAAAATTAAGTGTTAAGAAAATTAAATACAAAAAAATGTATTGTCAAAAAATAATAAATATAAAATAATACATAAAAATAATGTATTTTCAAAAAAATGATAAGAGAAACAATGTTAAAAAAATTTGGTATAAGAATATTAAAAAATATTAAAAAAAGTCTCAAAGTTTTCAAAATTCAAGATTTTGTTGTATTTGATCCCATGTGTAAATCGAAAACGGGAAAGTTATCGAAAATCGAAAAGAAACTGTGCCTGCCGAGGCATTAGGCGAGCTTATGTCTAAATCTGGAGTCTCTAGCTATTATAGTCTATGAGATCAACGCGTTCATACATACGGAAGGACAAGAGAACGGACAGACGGACATGGCTATATCGACTCGGCTGTATGTATTCGTTAAAATAACAATTTCAGCCTGCTCATGATGTCAACGTTGAGTGCACTGCAAAAGTTCTGCTCAAGTTCAACGTGCACTTGTAAAAATTTGTGTGTGTTGGCTGACTGCTGAATTGTTGTTGTTACTGTTGTTGTAGGTGTGCCACCCAATGGCCCAGAAAACCGTGGCCTCAACTCATCTCTCCTTGCGTTTTAGTCTTAAGTGGTTGCAGGATTTGACGTCTCACCCACGTTCCCTGAGGTCGTCGGATGTGTACACACAACAAGAGCCAAGGATTGCATTTACTCTCTCTCTCTCTCTCATTCAATGAAAAGTCATTAGCATAATGCAATTTGTGTTAATTTTTTAGCTTTTCAGGCATGTGGGACGAAGGTCAGTTTTAATTTATCCTATCACTGCGTGTTAACTGGAACCACTTTGCTTAAAAATTATAATTATAATTGCTTTGGGGATGTTAATAGATAAAATAGGAACAATTGTTAAGCAAAAATAGCAAGCACCCCGTCACAATGGATACACAATTTTCAGCACTGGGCATTGCAAGCACAGGACATTTTTACTGTCTATCTTCCAGATAATTTTGCAGTAAGGGTTTTTTTTTTTGTAATTTCTTACAATTTGTTAATTGCTTTAAGTTCTTACTTTTGTTTGTCTGATGGTTATTAATATGATTTGTTAAAATTTTCCGAAACAACCAGAGCGTTTTTCGCACGCGTGTAAAATGCCACAACTCAAAACGTAATGAGCTTTGGCACACACAGAAAAGAAAAAGCTTTAAAGGAGCTTTAAGCTTGCGTATTGCAGTGAAAGTGTGCAGAAATTGTTGCATTGTTTTGAATTCGCTATCAGCGAGAGAGAGAGAGAGAGAGAGAGAGAGAGCGCTCTGCCTTACGCTTATTTGGCTTGAGCGACTGTGCGCATGACTTTCTCTAAGCGAGTAGAACGACAAAGCTTATTTGAGTGTTTATATGCCGCGCAGTGTAGCGCACTGTTGTACGATTAAACCTGTTGCGTGAGAAAACACCCTTACGATATTTGCCACTCTCTCTCTCTCTCCTCTCATTGTTTGCATTTGTGTGCTTTTTGGCGCTCTGCGCGCACAAAGACAGTAAAAGCAAGCACGCTTGCTTGCAGTTGTTTGTGTATCTGGTAGAATGCTGCTTATGCTGCACATGGCCCACCGGCGCTCACAGCTATACTTGCGCACACTCTATAACAGAGCGCGAAAGCGGGGGCGACAGAGGGCATACGCAATCTAAGACGGGGCCAGCCTAGCGTCCAGCAAGCGAGGCAGCCTAACAGAAATTTATACACTTTGATTTCAGTATATTGACGTTGGTCAAAAAGTGCGCAACGTGCTTGTGTGTTAGCTCGTGTGTGTGCCGGGTGTATAGTTATTTGTTTGTTTTTTTTTGAGGTGTTTGTATCGCAGGTCAATCGTGCGAAACGGCAGCTTGCTTAAGAAATCGCAATTACCTGCTGAATGACAGCGTCGTTTATTTCATTAAATACCCAGACGCAAATTATGAACCACAGAATGCAGTTCGTAAGTGATTGCAGCAGTTATTTTAAATTAAACTGTCGACGCCACAAACACAAAGATATATGTATGCATTAACATGTGTATGTAAAGAAATGCGATATTGTCCGCCTGGCATTGCTTTGTTTGCTTTGCTTTATGTTCCATTAGCGTCGCTGCTAATTTTGTTATTCTTATGTACCTACACGATGTTTTTTCAATGTGTGTGTGTGTGTGTGTGTATTACACACACCTTGTGCACAGATGCTTTATCTAACAGCTACAACAACAACAACAACAAAGTGTAAAAAAAAAGTGTATGGAGCTTTTGTCCTTGACCTTGCTCACTACATCTCCTGCGCTCAGCAGTGCTCTTTCTCTCATTCTCACGCACACGCTCTTGCTGTCAAAAGCTCTCATAAACTGAAAGTAAAAGCGTTTTCTTATGCAAAAGCATATAATGCAAATTCTAAACATGCGAATTTGGAAAGTTGCTAGCTCATTAATCTAATCTCTTTGAACTCGGCAATCGATTGCTAAGGCATTATCGCTTCTTAAAATAATTTGTGTTTTTGTGGACCCTTAGGCATCCATCGTCCATCGATTAACGCTAATCGCCTAATACATTTGTTTGTTTTTTCTTTTTTTATACTTATCTCAAAGGCCACAGCCCAAGCCATAAAACTAGCACCGTTTTTCATTAGCTTGGTTCTTTATTTTGCGCTGGTGCGTAAAGATCCGCAAGGCGAACTATGGACAACTTTGCTCAAATGCTTGCCAATTGTGGCATTGATGGTTTATATTTTGATTAAAGGATTCTCGCTTAAAAAGCAGTAAGAGCGCACATATGCACATAAGCTTTATCCTTTTCTTACAACAATATTGTAATTTAAGCTACCGCCGCTCACAGTTGATTTTATTGGGCTTGATATTCTCCTGCGGCGGCGATGCATTGCTCAACGTCAACTTATTTCCCTTTGGAATGGTATCATTTGGCGTGGCGCATGTCTTTTACATTAGCGCATTTGGCTGGCAACCGCTCAAATGGCTGATTGGTGTTGGCCTTTTTATACCAGTAACGATCTGTAAGTAGATCTAAAATAAGAATTTTTAAAAATCTTAATTTCCATATCTTTTAGTTGTCGTTATGGTATCTAAGCACTTGGATGAGATACTCGTGATTGGTGTGCCCATCTATTGTGTGCTGATTACGACCATGTTGTGGCGTTCGTTGGCACGCGCCGTACATTTAAAGAGTTGCCTGGCAATCAGCTGTGCTGTGGGCGCTCTCCTGTTTGTCATATCCGATGCGCTTATCGCAGTGACAATGTTCTTGAGCGTTGCATTGCCTGGTGCGCGTTTGCAGATTATGATTACTTATTATGCGGCACAGTTTGCAATTGCACTAAGCACTGCTGATGATGGAACTGAGCAGCAGAAAAGTAAGAATAAAACCAAATAATGCAGTTAGTTGCTCAAATAGCATATATACATATATGTACGTTAAACTCAACCACCAAAATATGTACTTCCATTATATTAGAGAAATAGTTCAAGCCATTTAGTTGTGATAGTAATTGTTCGTTGCAAAATAATAAAATGTCAATTTAAAAACCAATTCAAATCTAATGTATATTACATTTTCTCATTACAGTGACTTTATAGGCGACAGGGTTTTTAAATTTAAATAAACGAGATTTAAAACTTTAATTTTTAACCACCAGATTGTGCAGTTTCATAGCAGCCAGAGTTTTGTAGCACACTGTGAAATAGAGTTGCTTGTAAGCATTTGGGTGACCATATTATGGCATTTGCTGTGGTGTTTTTATGCGACAATATTTATTACCGCTTTAGAGAAGCGACCGGAATTTGTAATTTGTTAATTTTCAGTTAAAATAAGCAACAATGGGCCCGTCCGAGTTCAAATTAAACAATCCGCCCGAAGACCTTATTTCGGCAGTAAAATTTGGCTCCAAATCGAATCAGTATATGGCTGCATCGTCATGGGACGGAACGCTTCGCTTTTACGATGTGGCGGCAAACTCAATGCGCCAAAAATTTGTGCAAGATGCTCCCATTTTGGATTGTGCCTTTATGGTTTGTTAAAAGAATAAACCTACTTTAACAACCTTATTAAACTTATTTTGTTGTTAATAGAATATAGTGCATGTGGTTAGCGGTGGACTGGATAATCAACTGCGCCTCTACGATGTGAACACACAAGCGGAGACTCTGGTGGGCTCCCATGATGATCCCATACGATGTGTGGAACATGCTGAGTATGTAAATGGCATATTGACAGGCAGCTGGGACAGAACAGTCAAGCTGTGGGATATGCGCGAAAAGCGCTGCGTGGGCTGCTTCGAACAGAACAACGGCAAGGTCTACTCCATGTCTGTGATTGATGAGAAAATTGTGGTGGCTACATCAGACCGTAAGGTGCTTATCTGGGACTTGCGCAAAACAGACAGCTACATCATGAAACGTGAATCGTCGCTTAAGTATCAGACGCGCTGTATTCGACTGTTCCCCAACAAGGAGGGTTATGTGATGTCTTCGATTGAGGGCCGTGTGGCCGTTGAATACCTGGATCATGATCCAGAGGTGCAGCGACGAAAGTTTGCCTTTAAGTGCCATCGCAACAAGGATAACAACATTGAGCAAATCTATCCAGTTAATGCTGTAAGTTTCCACAACGTTTATCACACATTTGCGACGGGTGGCTCGGATTGCATTGTCAACATATGGGATGGCTTTAACAAGAAGCGTCTGTGCCAATTCCACGAGTATGACACTTCTATATCCACGCTTAACTTTAGTGCCGATGGCAGTGCCCTTGCCATTGGCTGCTCCTACCTTGATCAATTCCTAGAGACGCCGGCTACAGTGCCTAATCCTGCGATTTATATACGTTACCCGACTGACCAGGAAACGAAGCAGAAATAAGCAGACTTATAAATACATACTTTTATTAACGATTTATTAATCAAACGATCGAAAGATTAAATATTATTTACCAATTATTTATTTGTTTTGAATCTAGCGTAGAAATCCTTGAGCAGTGACAACAACAGATGCCCAAGCTCATGAGCCAACTCGAAGAAGCTTAAAGCTGAGGCACCCAGATAGAGACCTAGAATGCCACCAAAGCTGGCAACCCAATCTTGAAAGGTGTACTTTAACCTCGTTTCTATCTTCGTCAACACACGCTGACCATAATAGATATCGGCACTGATGCGTCTTTGATGATTTGTCGTATTGTGACTGCGTTTGGTGAGGAAGGTTTTCAGTAACAACAAGGCTGACTAGTGAGTTCCTGAACTTACTTCATCAACTGGCGCACATTCAGATAGGTTGTAAACAGCTGAGTGTTGCAACTGTGTGGACAATGGCAATACTGACCACGACGCGAATCATTTATAAATTGCTCTTGCCCTCTTGTCTTCACATAGCTAAAGACATCCTGGTTTTGATAGAGGCATGGAAAATCCAGCACATTGCATTCACGAGTGCCATCTAATGGAGATACATGTAAGACAAGCTAATACCCTGTAATAAGCTCCCACTTACCAATTGGTGGCAAATAAAGTGGCATTGTACATTTGCAGTAAGTACTCACAGTCCACTGAAGGCAGGTAGAAATGCAATTGGCACGACTATAGGGTAATCCGGTATACGGAAAGTATGGGTGTCGTTCGTTCTTGAAGAAAATGAATAATCAGTAACGTTAAAGTAATCTTTCACTTGGTTACTTACATCAAAATAGCAGCGTCGCACTTTCGGATCCAATTTGTAAGTGTTTCTTGATGTTTGTAACATCACCGGATCAATCGATACAAAGTTTTCTGTATTCGAATAGAGATGATAGACCAAGTGATTTGACCATTGGTCTGGCTCCTTAATCATTAGCTATAAGGAAGAAAATCTCTCAATACATGATAGGTTTTATTCAAAAATGTTAACCCACATTCATAGAAAATGGCACCTCGGTGCCTGTTCGCAAAGAGGAGTTGTTCATGCGAAGCACAAACTGCAGACCAGATCCCTCTCCAGCTGTACTTAACTTGTAAGGATAAAACGGATTAACAAGCTTCTTCTTGCGTGAATCCTCAGAAATAAGTGAATTAAAGACCAAACACAGACCACCTAAAGTGTGTTCGGGCACAAAAAGCTGACAGCAATCGTAAGCTGTCTCATCGAAGACACAGGAATTTGGTTCAAACAGCTCGTCGCAACGATATGCCAAATAGTCAGCAAGCTTTATCAGACTGATATTGGCTAATGCAGTGAGATTACGCTTTGTTAACGCACCGATCGATTCTAACTTTCCAAAATTCATCTGCTCCATGCCAATGAGTAGCTGGTGAAAGGTTTCCCGCACATATGGATCTGCTTTATCAGGCAGAAATCTTTGAGCAGCAGTTGAGGCACGAAGCCAATTAACATGATTCCACAAACAAACTGCCACAGCCGGAAACTCAATGTTGTAAACGGGCAACTGTGTGGTCTCCACAACGCTTACCAACTGCTGTTCTGTGTGGCGTTGCTCCAACATGGTGAACATGATAAGGAAACAGATCATCCCGATGAGCACAACAAATAGCCACAAAAAACGCACACTCGGATGGTGTTCGGCAACCACGTTCTGCATGCCGTGAATAGTTGAGGATGCAAAAGATTGACGCAACATTCTGCCATACTTCTCCCGTAACGGACGACGCTTGAAGCGTTGCAATCCTTGCCTAACTTGGGCTGGCGGCGCGACGAGTTCCTTCGTATAGAGCAACATGGTAAATGATGATAGCTCATTGGAGCGCTGTACGTTTTATTCCATTCAACTCAGGGCGTGGTTAATCAACAGAAAGTAAAAGGAACACTCCACATGCCAATTACTATTTACTTATGTTTTTATTGAGGGAAATTACAAAATTACTGGTTTAGTTAGAAGTTGAATGTACTTGGGTGTAACTTATGCCTTGACCGCCAAGCTCTGCTGAATAAGCGGCAGATGATTCTTGAACAGGCACTCGGCACCACGCCAAGCCCACTCACAAGCATTGGAACCCTGCTCGTTCTTGTCCACACAGGCAGCAATTTTGGCGTGCAACTCTTCGTCATGGTCGGCAGCACCGCGGGACAGTTGGGTGTGAATGTCCTCAACGTTAAAGCCGGATTGGACATCGAACAGGCCGAACTTGGTGAAGACGCACTTCATATAGCATTGCGTTTTGGGATCGTTGGGATACTGCCATTTCTGATATTGCTCAACCAGCTCCTGGGGAATACTCAGTTCCTTGACGCACTCCTCACGATAGCTCAGCATATTCTCCTTGTTCTTGAGGACATACTCAGCAGAGGCCTGTCAACGAATCAACAGTTTAGTTAAGATCACTTCAACAATATTCTTCTTTAGCTTACCAAAGTAAATAGCATGCAGACGGCAACGAGAAATTTCATTTTTGCTGGTCGCTTGATGTGCGTGGTTCAACGATCGAATTCGGACTGTTAATGGTTATAATCAAACGGCCCGTATTTATACGCTTCTGATGCGATCGTTATCGTAAAGGTTCTGCTACCTACTTTCACACAACAAAAAGGTGAACTAGTATTTTATTGACAATGCGACGTTTAAATATCCTTCATATTTTTAGGGATAGTTTTATTGTTGACTCTCTTATTGTTGTAATGAACTTTTATTTTCTTTCAAAAATTATATTTGATCTTTGAATTAAAGTGTTTTTGAAACGATTTATTTGTCTAGACAAACACACTTAATTGCGAATTGAAAGAACATTGATTATGTTTGCTAGAGAAAACGCGAATATAGAATGAGCAAGTTATGTTTGGTGATTTGATTTAATCAGGTTCAAAGTACTGGTGGTTGCACCCTGCTGACCTACAGATAAAGCCTAAGCGAGATCGTCATAATGGCTTTGGTTTGAATGTTGTTGTCTGGTCAGGTTAAAACGCTAACAAAGCAAATTTAATTAGACCGTATTACACCCTACACACAAATTGTGAAGGTATTTTCGTTTGGTATTGATTAAACCAATGGAATTTAGAGATTAAATAACAATTAAATAATTCTATTTTTTTAACGAGATAGAACTGAGTGTTCTTTCTGTGATCGAGAATTCTTTCTTCGTTCTCAAATATTCCCCCTTACACTACAGGGTATATTTTAATAAGTGTTCACATGTTTGTGCAATCATATATCTTGGAAATTTTCCACAACGACTGCAGGTAGCTGAAATGTGAAGAGTTCTCTCATAAGAAATTCAATGCAGGTGTGGATATTCTTTTGTTTTCGGTTTTATTTTTATCTTTTGCTCCTAAAGAACTTGAGCGTTCAAGGGTTTTTCTTACAGGCACAAGGCACAAGTGTGAGACCCTTTCAGGTTCGGGATCAGGTTTAACCGGTTGGGGTTGGGCTTGAGCCTAAGCCTGGGGTAAGGGTTTCCTGCAGCAGGAAACGCAATCCAATAGACAGTTGAGGGCACCAAGCACAGATATACCTAGGAACAGGCCAGCTATGCCACCGAAAGACACTGAGGGAAAAAGTTAAACGTTATTTAATGGAAAATGTTAGAAAAATCTATGGAAAAAACCCACCTATCAAGTCAAGAATTGTTATATGCAGAGTGGAACGATAGGCAAAAAGTGTCTCCTCTTTAAAGTGAATATCAACGTCTATCTGATTGAGTTTGCTCTCCTCACCTTCTCGCCGATCCGTAAATAGAACTGCATGATACTCTGTATGTGTACAGCTGGGATAACATTTACAATCGGTTGTATTGAAGATATTGTCTGTGGACTCTTCAATTATGTTGCCCATATAAAAGATGTTGACTATGCGCGAAAGAGTTAATAATGTTCTTAAAATCAAGTATACTATATATTCTTACCTCCACTCTTTTGCAAACATGGCAAATCCTTAACGGCACATCTACGTGATGCCTTCGTTCTAGTGATATTCATTTCGCTAGTGATTGTCGGCAGGTAAATGTGGCAATCGCACTTTTCGGTCGTATATTTAACATGGCACTCGACTATACATTCGGAATATAACCGAGTTAGCTCATCCGGGAAGTAGCAGTAGCGCATATTTACTGGACGCGCCTTGACAGCTGGATCGGCTGTAAAATGCAACGGCTGTAGGGCGATTATTACGCGATCATCTGAGGTATAAGTGACACTAGAGCCAATATATTCAGATGGCTCCTGCACAATGACCTTAAAATTGTGGTACAAAAATTAGTAAATTTAAATTTGGGATGGGACTATCCAATGGCTTACCCCTATGGCCTCGAGTTTCTGACCCCTTATAAACCGATTTACCTTGAACGTTAGGGCAGATTGAATGCCCGCATCGGCTACGGACCAGGGCCAAGTGGGATCGGGATTTTCAGCATATTCGAAGTTAAATGCAAAACAGGATCCAATGACTAAAGGTTTAAAAAGCATACTACAGCAATCCACAATTTGACGTCGCCATGTACATTGTTCAAATAGTTCCTCGCACTCGTATCCATGTTTTAAGATACTGTCCACATTAAGCAAAGTTTGGTTACTAAAGTCCTCGTATTCCTTAAGTTCCCGAGTCAGGGCCTGAACATCTCGCTCCTTTCTCCAATGAACTTTTTGTGCCAAATTGAAGAGTCCAAACAGGTGCTTCTCCTTTTGGCTACTGTCTGTGTTTTCAAAAGTAGCTTGGGCTATGCGAGTTGGACAAATCGTAACCGCTGGGAAGGCAATCTCCGAGACGTGGACATTAGTGCGATCGATTGTGGTCTGAACCCAGTACTTGAAGTAACGCTCAGAGGACAAAACACAAACGTATATGGTCAATACTGCTCCAAAAAGCATTAGAATAATCCGTGTAAGACTGGGAAATGAAAGTGTTATGTTTGAATTAGCTTATAATTGAACTAAATTGAGTGCTTACCGCCGCAGACAGAAACAGGCATGACCCTTTGCTTTAACTTTCTTTGGTTTTTCATCACCATCATTATCGACCTCAATGAATTCAGGCAGCTTAATCACCGTAGTCATATTGACGAACTGATTGGCAGGCGAGGCAGCTAATCAATGAGCAGCGTTAATATCAATGAAAAATCCACACCACATATTTGTCATCAAAAACATGCTTATCTGCCTACACGAAATATAACATAACAACTCAATTAAATCAGTTTTAGGAATGGATAATAATTGATATATAACTAACCAACTGGTGATTTCTAAATGCAATTATTAGTTTCACCTTTATTTGCATATAAAGGCCGAACACATTGTTCACTTGCAGCTCAGTGACAAAATGGTTAAGGCAGCGAAAGGTGACAAGTCAAAGGCTAAGGATGTGGACAAGAAGTTTATGGATTTGGTGCGCGAATACTTTTCTTTCTACTGTGAAAGATCAACAATACATTGTGTGCGCTATCTCTACGATTCCAGGCTGCATAATGTCGAGAGGTGATATAAGTTTGAGCATTTTCTAGTCAATTCTCTCTAACTAAAACCCTTTGTTAATCTAGACTCATTTGGTGTGTTTTGTTGATTATCAGCGTAACGCTCTGCTGCTCCTTCTATATGATACTCTCGGAACGTTTTGGTGCCCAAAAATTGCAAACAGTTATCGAGAATCCGCAATACCCTGTCTTCTATGTGCACTTTCCGGCAGTTGCCGTTTGCACGGACAATCGCATCAACTGGAGTAAGCTGGACGCAGCTAAAGCAGAGTTTTTGCCAGCGAACGCCAGTAAAGAGATTGTTGAATCATTTACCACACTGATTGCATATCTGGAAACGCTGCGCTTTGACAATTTCAAGTTTACAAATTCGGAATTGGAAGATATGAATTTTGAGGCTCTGGATTTTATCAACTTAAGAGATTTGGTGTATTTTCTAACTCTAACGTGTATGGATATATTCGAGCCTGGTTCCTGCAAATGGCGACAAATGTTCTTCAATTGCTGCGACTATTTTGTGCTGGAGAAAACAGAGTTTGGATTTTGTTTGGTATTCAATTCGGAGCTTTCTGATTATTCGCATGAGATAAGGAAACGCGATGGAGCCGAATACTATCCGAAGCACAATGCCAAGGCAGGGCAGGGTTCGGGTCTAAATTTTAACCTATTGCTAGATGACAATTTCAAGCGACCGAATTCTCTGGCAACGGATAGCGTTTTTGTGAATAGCTTGAACCGTTTATGTTTCTTTTCCGTTTTTAACTTATCAACTTTCAGATCATGATTAAGAAACCCAATCAGATAAATGATGGTGCCTACTCCATTACACCTAATACGGAGACACATGTTACAGTGAGGCCTCTGCTGACACGTACCGATAACACAACACGGGATATTCCGCCAGCCCGGCGTAATTGTCATTTTACAGATGAGCATGTGGACTTTGGCATCAGCGATGCTCCTGGTCGCTTCACAAAGAGTTTTCTACTCTCTAACTGTCTGACCAATTGTCATGAGTCCTACTTAGTCAGATTGTGCAATTGCACGCTGTCAATTTTCTTTTTAAACAACAAACAAGGTAAGTAGTTTGTGATTTTGGGATTTTATGCCAAAAGATTTATTTTAACTGTTTTGCTGTACTTCAAGCCAGGAACTGCACTGCGTCCAGTCTGCGTTGCATTTCAAGACACAACGGCAAGTTCAAATAACAACGCAAACAACTATACAACAACTAAAATGTATCTTGCAGATATTTTCAGTTACGATAAGCATTTGGAGGAGGATGACTACTTTAGTGCCTCAAAACCGGGCATGACGTGTCCTTGTATGGTCAGTTGTAATCTGCTGGAATACTATACGTCCACAACAACGCTGCCATTGGCTGCTAAAGATTTGTAAATTACTCCAACCTAAATCATTGCGTTGCCAACAACCTTGCTATTCACATTTCTTTACTTTACAGGCCATCAAATCCAGCTCTTAAGTTTTTCAAAGTTGATGTGCATTATCAAGTGGAAATGATGATAACATATCGCACTAGCCTCGAGTTTAGCGACATTGACTTAATTGGTATACAACTTATTGGAAATTTACTACTACTTATTTAACATTATTTTCTCTAGCCAATCTTGGAGGCATTTTTGGCCTCTGTCTGGGTGCGTCTATGGTTAGTGCTGTTGAGCTAATTTACTTTTTGACCGTTGGCTTTGCACTTCACCTTTATGACAACAAATACTATGTTGTCTTTCTTACGAATGTCAAAAAGGTGTGGGCCAAGTTCCTACGTTATTTACAGAACGAAGTAAGTCACGTTCATCACGATTCGGCGGCTGAAAAGGCAGCCAACAAGAACAAACAGCGACATCTTTTTAATAACAGGACGAACGCCTGGTGAATATTTTAAGAAATCTATATATACTTACTTATTTAATGCGTTGGCGGACAGAGAAAACCTTTTCAATACTCAGAAAATATGTAAAAAAATTTTCAATAGAAACAATTTTAATTATTCATTTAATTTTAAGAACAGTACTATTATGTATATAAAATAAGAAAGTTCAATTGTGTTTGTGATAATATCGATTCGTTTAAATTTCTTACAGCTGAGTAGTCATCAATTTCATGAAGATTTCATTAAATCAATAAAACATTTTTTTGTTTGGTGTTATCTTGCGCCGGAAATGAATTGTGATAGGTTGTGTTGGTGATGGCATAAGCTGCTGTTGCTGCTGGTCGTTGGACTTCCTGTTGCCGCCAAACAAATATAAATATAGGCCAATAGTAAAGTAGTAGATCAACTCAAAGGCGCTAAGAAGCGAGGCGCCCAAAAACAGACCAGCAACGCCACCAAAGTTAGCTGTAATTTATATGCACATACATTATAACCAAGGTCTGCTTAAAGTAGCGAATCATACCCACCCAACAGTTCGACAAAAGTAAAGCGCATATGAGTTTGATATTTAATAAACCATGCCGATTGAAAGAAGATATCTATCTGCATGCTAACTAAATCGCCGTGAGGTTCGTGTAACCTTTGAAGAGGTGATTATTAAGGTTAAACAACATTGATTGATATTAAGCTACTTACTCCAAGGTATTGCTGCTTAAGATGATATCATAAACCAGCTGCGAACAGCTGATGAGGCAGTCACAGGACATGCTATCCGTGTACACATCATCCACAAACTCCAGCTCCGTGGGATGGCGCTCAACGCTAAATGTTACTAACGAATCATTTACTTTTAATACACAACAAAACTTTTGTGATATGTACTTACATCTATGGTCGAACAGACATTGATAGTCAGATGGCTTGCAGTCCGTAAAGTTATCTAAAGTACGAGTTTCATTAGTTACCTCAAAGATATAAATCCGATCTCAAGTTGAAGTTCGTACTCACCGTTTTTACTTTGAGGAAAGAGTAAAGATGGTGAGCATTTGCAGAGATTAACCACATATTCCTGGTGGCATTTTGAGCGACAATTGCCACGCCAGTAGAGAAAGCCCGGAAAGTTCTTGTAATGAGGGTCCTTGGTCTCGTCAGGGAAAAGGCAGCCTCTTTCCACTGCCGGCAGTGTTCGAGTTCTGGCATCGGTACCAGTAAAGCGTGGAGTCACTCCGATCTTACTGTGCGAGTTGGTTGACAGCATTCGAGCATTCTCGCTCCACTGTTGAGGCTGCTTAACCATTACATATGCGCCCCTTATCCCCGGATAAGCCCACGTTTTGTTTAGTTGCAGGAATACTTCCAGTCCAGTACCGGGACCAGCTTGTGCATTGCGACGTGGATAGTATTTGTCAGTTTTCTGTAAGTATTACAAAAAAAAAACTGAAATAATTAAAAAAATTATACCTACAAATAAATTCACCAGACGTTGTCGCATTTGTTCACTAACAGCCGAATTAAAAATCCAACAGATGCCCAATTCGGTATGCTGCAACTCGAATATTTCACAACAGTTATGCGGCTTGCCCCTCCAATTGCAGTTCACAAAGATATCACTGCACTCGTGATTCATGTAGTTCAACACCTGGGAGACATCTAAGTGATTCAGCTGCTTAAGATTCGCTGCAAGCGTTTCGTTCTCAAAGAAACTTGTCAGACTTCTCATATCCGCAAAGTGAACAGATGATACAGCCGTAAAAAATTTATCAAATAGATCCTTCTTCTCGAATGTCGCATTGGCACCCAGAAAATGCTCTTGCACCTCATGCATTTTTACCCAATTGAAACGACTGCGTGGACAAATACCCACACTTGGGAATGCCACATGGAATACGGGCTGCATGCTACTCTCAATGGTTGTTTGCAGGCGGGCTGAGTTATAAAGTTTGCTAAGGTCAACATACACAATGGTGGCACAAATAAAGGTAGCCAACAAAATTAATAGCCACATAAATCTGAAATATTAAATTCTCATTAAATATACAATTTATCTGTCTACTATCTATTGTATTAATGCAAAAGATGTAACTAGAGACTTTAAAAATATTATTTATTTCTTATTTGTTATTTTACTAATCTTACCTTTCAAAATTTCGTAATTTTGGATCCGTTAAAAAGCGAATGCCGTGCACCGAGGAGAATGAACAGTATCCCTTGAGATAAGTTAGTATCAGTCCCAGGAATCTTCCCCGAGTGCAGCAACGTTTGGGGGACTTGAAACGACGATGGGTCTCCGTTTCATTGATGTAATTCCCATAAAGCGGAGGACGTGCTCGCGGACGTGCCAGCTCCTGCGGATAGTACATTTTTAAGTAAGAGCTGCTGGACAAATGAATCGTTTTTTTTTTTGTATTTTGAGCATTCAAGTTCAATTTGCAGACAACCAACAGCAAAGCTACCTCCGCTCCCCCCCCACAATATGTACATTGAACTCAATCAAAAAGCAATTATTCTTGGCAGCCAGAGAAGGAGTTTCCGAGTTCAGTGGGCCAAGCTTAAATCACGCACACAATTAACACTTGAATGCTGTCCGGGTGAGACGTGGCAACGAAGAGCTACAAGTTGACAAGGACGAGCAAGATGTTTACTCAACAATTCTGGCTGTCCATTGGCAGCGTAATCTCCTGTTTGCTTGACTGTTTGCACGTTCATTAAGCAACTGCTCCCCCACCTCAACCACACTAACTGAGTGTGTCGTCGAGTGGTTTCAAGTTGTGTGCGTTCCAATTGAGGAACACAATTGGGAAAGTGCCTAGCTGCTGCTACTGCTGCTACTGCTGCTGTGCGACAGTTTACTTTTTTGCCTGCATTTGGTCAGCCTGGTCGGCCTGAGGGCTTTGTGTAAACAACAACGAAAATATTTTTCGATTTATCATTGCGCGTTTGCGTCCGAATTGCGTCGAATGAAGCATTTTCTTGACGATTGAGTTGTTGTTTAGTTGCCTTTGTCAGCATGATTTATTTGCTTTGCTTACATTCCTCAAATACTTATTCGTCAGTGCCAAGGAATGCTACCAATTTGGAATGTGGAAGGAGTAAAGGATGCAGCACTTTGTGCTGAGATTCGGCAGAGCTCAAGTCAATTGATATGATCAATAACAAAAAACCAAGAAAAACAGACTAAAGTCTAAAGGTCTGTATGTGAATGTTTGTATGTGAATATTTGCTAGCTAAGCCTGCTTATCCTAGCTAAGCGCACAAGCAAGAAATTTTATTTATATCTAATAAGCTTAAATGTCTGTCAGAAAATCATCTTTAAGTTGTGGAAGAGTTTTAGTCAATTCTTTTGCTTAGTGTCATTAATTTATTTATTTTAATTTGAAAAAAAAGTTTAATATTTTAGAACTATGAACAACGTAAGTAATAAGCCAGCGTTAAACGCAAGCTTATTTCTTTAAGTTTTAAATTCACGTACTAAGATTTGAAGATTAGAAAAGTCTCGAATGCTTAATAAATTATGTGATGACGAGCATAAATTAAATTTCCTTGCTCAATGACAATATCACAGACACAAACACGATTTCTCTTCTCTTATGGCCAGAATGCCGTATAGCTTCTTAATAACTTCCGGTTTGTGACGGCGCGGCGATAGAATCAGAAAACTTTTGCTTTAACTTTCAGCACACGCGTGTGCAGCATTTTAGCTCAGTCTCTTTGGCGGGAATTCAAGGTCATTTGGCCTATTAGGCGGAGACAGCGCCGCACTCATGTAAACTTTGTGCTTAGACATGCAAAAGCCAGCCAGCTTATTCTAGTTACGATATCTACCCTCTATCTACCCCTCATCCACACACACAGCTCGGTTTGACCCCTCAGCCAACCATTTTGGTACGGATTCAGTCGTTTGTCGTCCGTCCGCTTAAAATTCAATCTTACTTTTATGAGGCAAGAGAAACGTGACAACAAGACGCGTTGACAGGGCACAAGATGAGCTTTTGCATCTTAACCCCAACCAAACAGAGGCAAAGAGAAAGAGAGAGAGAGATGCAGAGTAAGAGTGCCAAGTGCGGCATTTAAGCCATTTAAATATGCAAATTTAGCTTAAAAGGAACTCTAACTCCTTCGCGGTGCTCGTCAGTGTCAAACTTTAGCACGCTAATTTGCATGTTTAGCACCGCACAGCATTGTCTATATTTACCCCCCGCCCTTGACAATCTCCCTGCCTGACATCTAACTGCGCTATAATTGCGTTTATCTTTTGATGACTGAATCCCCGCAGAGTTTCATAAATGCTATCATGCTGTGTTGCTCTCTGTTCTGTTCAGTTCAGTTCAGTTCTGCTTTGTTGTCAAAATCATAAACAAGCCACAAAATGCGTGTTAATTATTTAATAATATTAAAAGATTACCAGTCACAAAGCCAAGAGTTTATGATTGATGATTGTCGTCGACTTAAATATGCATATATATGTATACATATATATTAATATTTATACAAGTATTAAGGACTGTTTGAGTTGGCTCTTGGCAAAGATTTACCCATTTAACTGATGAGCTACAAAAGCGGCCAAGGTTGCAACATGTCACATGCTGCACATGCTTACATCCTTTAGTTTTCTTAAAGGCGGCGCCATGTTGTGTGTGTCTGTGTCTGTGTGTGTGTGTGTGTTTTCATTCCTGCTATCGCTTGCATTGAGTTCAACTGTGTTTTGTGACTTTTTGCAAATAATTTGAGTAATTTTGCAAAGAAGTGCAAAATTTACATATAAAATGCGAGATGTTCCCAGTTGCAAGTTGCCAGTTGCAACATACAGACGGAACAGGAGACGGAGGTGGCTGAGTTCTTATTCACATATTTGCTGTAGACACGAGAATGTGTCTCGTGTGTCTGGGTGAAAGAAAGCTGCTTTTGGTTTTGTTTCTGGTGCAGGCGATGCTTTTAGCATGTCTTTTGAAAATGCAAATGTTTGTACGCAATCGAGGAATAAACAAATGCACACTATGAGCGCAAAATATTCTCTTTGCATGTGTTTACGTGTGTATGCTCTGGAAAGTTTTCACCATTTTGTCCTTGCTGTTGTTGTTGGCCTTTAAAAGGAGAAAAACGAACTTATATGCGTGTGAATCTCAATTTGAATTATAAACTTGGCAAAATTAAGTAAAACTTTTTACAATTGATGTAAAGCATTTTGAATGCATTTAATTTGTGTTTCACTCTGCTTTGCTGTCTTTCGTTTTGCAGTTTTCCCTGTCTTTCCATTTAACATTTTGCATATATTACTTTCAAAGTCTGGTCTGCAGTTGCTTAGGGAAATTCCAACTGCACATCAGCTGCAGTAGGTTCAAAGTTTAAGTGCATAGATTTTTTGTTTTTGCTGTGTTTTCACAAAAACAAATATTGAACAATGGTAATTTTTTTTTTCTCAAGACAACACAATTCGTTGCACACAATATTATTTTCTTTACATTTTAGTTGTTTGCTTATTGTACAGATGAAAAGAACTCTGATTTTGCATTTTACCTTAGTGTTGAAAACATAAAGTTAGCATTTAAGTAAAGAATTATCATATTTACTCGATTTAAAAATCATCCATCTAGTTGTTTCATATTTACAAATCATTGTTGAAGACATTTGACATTTAGTACAATATATATAATAAATATCCACAAAAGTATTTGTCAAAAACATTCTGTATACACAATTTAATTCGTTCTCTGAAATGGAAGCTCGTCGTCGTGAACAACAACGGCGTCGGGATTCGGCCAAAAGTAATGCCATACAATCGCTGCCATCGACACAAGAAAAGGAGTTCAATTTACGCCTTATCGATCTTTATGCAAAGTATCCATGCTTGTGGAATCAATCGCTAAAGGACTTTGAAAATGTGGAGCTGAAGCGACAGGCTTGGCAGAAGATTACCAATGAAATGGGCGCCCATCTGAATTCTTTGTTTTTACGCAACCGTCTTAACAATATGCGACAACAATTTAACGTTTACAAACTTCAAATGATAAACTACAAGATGAAACCGCTTGGAAGCCGGGAACCAAAGAAGCCTTACTACTTTGATAAGCTTGCGCGAATATCGGAGATAGAGCAAGAGCAATTAGATAGTGATCAGGCAGATGATGTCATTGGTCTGGACTCAAAGAGCTCTAAAATGAGCATTGCCAGCATTGTCATGGAGCGTATTCAACAGCAACGTGATGTGAATGGTGTGAGGCATCAGATGCAACATTTTGGCCAGAGTAACGAACCCAGGCAGTCACCGCGGGGCAAGGAGCTCGCAGTTGATAGCTTGGACAGCAGCATCACAGATGATCAGGAACAGTTCATGGGCATTCCCAGTGTTGTCAAGAAACGTATGAAGCAAAAGTATAACATCGCTCGAAGGAGCTCAATGTTACCAACAACAATCACTAGCTTGCCACAAGTGGTGTCTGCGTTGCGTGCACAACCAGGCGATTCAGTATCCAAAACTAAAGTAACCCCTCAACAGACAAGGCCAATCGACTGGGATGAATCGCAGGCAATATCAGATGATGAGGATTTTCATCGTATGCACTTCAACGTGCGAAAAGAACGAGGTTCACTTCGTCAATTTGGCAATGCTCAAAATGAACTCCGTTCACGTCTGCAAGGCACGCCGTCAACTAACAGCTATAACATTTACAAATTAACATAAGACCCTTTATTATTAATTGTTTCTTAAAATACAAATTTAAGTATTTGAAATGGACTTTTATAAGGCATGACTTAAAGAAATTATAAATATAACGTTCGAATACATGTTTAATGGTGTTGCATGCGTTGTTTTCTGTCGGTAAGTGGTTGCAAAAGTTTATCAAAAGTTGTTTGCTGCAACAAATTGCTCGCACTGGCATATTTGGGGCACTTTTGCCAAAACATGAGCATCATAATCAAAAGGGCATTAACATGTTCAAAATGCAATTTACGTTGAATGCACAACTAAAAAGAAGCAGTCAAATGCTAAGCTCCACACGTCAACAAAATGCTGCAGTCTTAATGAAAATTATTTCGAGGGGAAAAAAAAAACTCTTTGCTGCATAACCACTAAATAAGTTCTGATTTAAAAGTATAGCCTCGTCTGGATGGTCGTTAAGTTATTTAACTTTTTAAATCGTTCCGGACTTATCGAATTTTGCATGTCACGCATACTATCTGTATAACTTGATTATAAAAGTTACAGCTTGATAGCTTAAGGCTGTTCAACGTTCCGAAATAAAAACAAAGTCTGTTTACATTGTGTACATCATTGTTTTTGTTATTGTAAACTTTGATTTTTTAAAATGAAAGGAAATTATGCGTTTTCATAGCATTTACCATGACGTAATATTAAAAACAAAATGTCTTAAAGCTCTACAGGGCATCTAAAAAGTGTGTGCTCATTTGTGAACGTGTATGCAAGCTTAAACTTGTGTAGGTGTAAAAGGTATTTTCGCAATTTACGCACCCGAGTATTTAATTTGAAAGTTTGTTTTACAACTTTTTAAATACCGTTCAGCGAGCTGGGTCATGTCACATATTTTCCACAGTACAAAGTTTGCCGTTGTTAAATTATTTTAATTCTATATAATATAATTAAAGTTTTCTTTAAATACGTTTGTATATTTTTCCCTAAAGCATTAAAGTTAAGGGTTAGCTTTAGGTTAAGGTTAGGCAATAAGTTATTCAATCAAACATTTGCGGATGAAAGAGAGTTATTAAAAAAATGCGAATCTTTATTCAGAGATTTTTCGTTCTAAACTATTTTTTTTTCGTTTCAAGAACTTGGTCTTACGTTCTTTGATAAAAGATTAACATTAATTAAATTCGAGTACATGCATTGTATTGAGATAATGTAGCTTAAATATTTGCATTTACAGAACTATTCACGTTAATTTAATCGTAACAAAATTGATCATCAACGCAGCGATACATCGAATCTCTTGCGCTTTATAATGTCAACTTTGTTATTGACTTTTTACAGTTACATTTAGCAAATCGAAGCATGCAGTTGGCACTTTGGCAATATGATTTATAGGCATACACTGCTACTGCTGCTGAATATTGCTGTCTGCCAAGCAGTAGTTACTTTATATGCAGCATCACGTGCCAACATGACGCTGTGAATGGAGCCACAAACTATTTTAAGTGACAAATACTATAGTCGAACTGTGATTCGCATTCAAGCAATACCTGTTGCCTGTCAGCGACCCAAGGGAAGCAATTTATTGTACATTTCATTGTTTCCTAAACTGAAATATTATACATATATGAAAATATTATTGCCCACCATTTAAGATTACAGAATGATAAAAAGAATTTACACATACATTTCAATATAATTAATAGAAACACAAGTGTCTCAATAAACGTGAGTCTTACAACTAAACAATAAATTTATGTTAAAAACATAAGTTACTGCTGTGTTTGATATGTATTTTTCAAAAATATTTAAGAAACTGAACAATTTGCCTCCTATTTGAGGTAGGCGCATTCTTGGACTGAACCGCTCCTGGTTATAACTGTGAGACGCAGTGCCTGCAGTAAAGCGTATAACAGTTTAAAGCTTGCGCACTGGCAAGCAGATTTTTGGCGCCAATACAGTCAGCTGTGCCAGCTTTGCCGCTGATGCCGAGCGCAGCGCTCAAAAGTATGCTATCAAAAAGGGGCATTCGGGGGTCGGCTGCAATAAATATAGGCATGTTAGTGTGCGTGTGTGTGTGTGAGTGTGAGTGAACAAATACGAGCTGTGCGATGGTAGCTTCTTGCAGGCTTGAACTGCCATCATCGTCCTCGTGTTTGGTGCGCGCCTCGATTTGAGGTTCTTGAATGCCAGCAAATGTTTGGGCTCGTCATTCAGTGCCAAGCACGAAGCCGAACATCGTCGTTGTTGTCGTTGCTGTCGGCACCGTTAGTCGTTGTCGTGGGGAATCCTGACGCCGCCGTTGCTGCCGCTATTGCCAAGCTAAGCGTTGTTTTTGAAGCTATTCACTCGCGTTAGTTACATCAGTGACGTTCAGAACGCGTCGGTCCATCGTTGGCAATTGCCAAAAAAATATATCTCTAAATGAAATCGAGTGAAACTTAACCGGACCAATAAAACAAATCGGATTTTAATAACTTAAAGTGTCAATTAATTTAAAAAATTAACCAATATATAGTAAATAAATAAATTAAATACCATTTGGAAAATGATTTTGTTAAAATATCTGTAAAATTAATTATTTGAAAAGTAAAAGTATTTTAAATTAAATTATTCGTTTTTTCAAATATTTTTTAATATTTTTCCCTATATGCATAATATATTTTTTTGTAATCTAAATAATTAATAATTGAAGATTTAAATTTTCTTACTTGTACAAACCACAGTAACAATTATTAATTATTTAAGAACTAAGTAAAAAACTCAACACAAACAAAACAAACATAAATATTGGCTTACTTCTTTATTAATGATTAATGATCAATTTTCTTTACGTCTGTCATGTGTAAAAAAGCATTTAAATTAAAAAATTCATTGGAGTGAAGACATATTGGTTTTCGGTTGTGAAAAAGCGTGACAAATTGGAAGTTCAAAAGAAGATTTAAAGTGTTTAATTAAAACAGCAATTAACATGGATTTAAAAATATAAATACTTTAGCGATAAAGCCAATGGATCCGTTACTTAAATTAAACCCTGTGTGGTCCAGTTGCCTTTACATTTGGTAAAGGAGTCTGCTGTGTTAAGTGATTAATTATGCTAATATATTTTACCAAGTGAAATTCAATTTCAACCGCAACGTGAGTAAGCAACCGCCATACGAGCGAAAAGCGACAGGATACCAAGCAATATAGAAGAGAAATTGCCGCAGAAAAAAAAAGAAAAAAAAAAAACAAAATACCAGCAGCAAAAATCCAAAAAGTAAATAGCAACAGCAGCCAGGCAGAGCAAACGAGAAATTGCATTCGACGGGAACAGCAGCTCCTGTTGCAGCACGGATACTCAAGAGAAGAAGCAGAGTTGCATCCTGTGAACGGTACGTTTTAAGTTTAAAGTGCGTGAAAATGAATATGAGCTTAAGGGCCAGAAATCCGTTGAGTACAGTTTGCACGTTTGATACAAAATTACAAATTAAGTTTGCAAAAAACAGATCGAAGGTAGTTAAAAACATTTTTTTACATGTTGCCAACTCTTTTTTATGTTTTTGTGTTTAGTAAGCGGCCTATGTTATTGCTAAATTAGTTACCCTTTTTTTTGTATCGGGGCCAAATAAATAAACACACACACAAGGACGCACTGGGACCAAAGACCTTTTTTCCGGCCTTTCTAAGCCCTGGGCATTATTTTTTAGTTTCTGTCGTTTTAAATGTAAAACGCCGTTGGACAGCAGGACAGACGGACGGATGGATGGACAGCAAGTCGACATGAACGACAAGTATAAAATTGAGGTTACTCATACGCCATGTACGACGGCACTGGCACTGGCACTGCAGACGCCTGTCTTGTTGACAATTTAGCATAAATTAGTAAGTTTTTGCACAATTGGTGTTAGTCGAAGCGCCTGCCAAAGCAAACGTTGCGTTTGGCCCTGAGCTGAACTATTTGGCATTGACAGAAATAAAAAACTCTTCAATAAAGTAAAACAAGCTAAACTAATCGTGGAGAACCCAGAAGGGGGATGGATATTCTTTTGACTGTCAGGTAAACACAAAAGTGCTGCTGGTTGTCGTTTTCAGCATTTGACAATGAAAATGACGATGACAACGACGACGACGACGCTGCGGTACTTTCTTATTATTTAAATCAATTTTAATTTAATCATTTTATCATTCTCATAAATCGTACAGCAAGGCGCCTGCCAGGCACAGGGCGCGAACGCTTCGGGCAGCTCACAGTCCTCGTCGCTGGATTTGATTGCCTTGGCTTTATTGTTATTAACAATATACGAGCATATACATGGCAATGGCAAGCAAACTGTCGACAAAACAAAATTTAAATAGAAAATTAAAGCGGCGGTGACAGTGACAACGATGTTGAAGATGACGATGACGATGACGATGCCAATGCCAATGACGAAGCCGGAAACAAAAGAAAAAAAGTTTCTTCATTAAAAATTTTAATGACTTTCTCTCTATTTGCGCAAGGTAATGAAAGTCAACAGCGTAACTATGTTTATGCGAAAATTTGCTGCCTCTCTCCTGTTTACTTTTGATGCAAATGCATAATTTTTCACCAAGCTTTTCTCGCAAAACTGTTTTCGTTAGAGCCGCGTGTTTGTATAAATTATTCAATTGGGATGTCAAAGCTTCGTAATGATAGTATTTACTCGTAACAACACGTTCAAAGGACATGTCACACAAGAGATTCGATTTATGTTTACACTAAAAGTAAAGACTTTCATTACACACATAACCAATATTATTATTTGAATGTCGATTGTTTGTTTGTAATATTATTGCAATATTTATTAGTATTTTTTCTTGACCCAGTCATTTAATATGCGTTCTACTAATTCCGAGTAGTGAAAAAAAATTAAATTGTGAAGTATGATGTGAATTAAATATTATTTGAAAATATATATAAACAAATATGGTTTAGTTGTGATAAGAAATTCCGAAGGACACAAGCGTTTATATTGTTAAATATTTATGAAAAAATTTAATGGGCTTATTGTTTGGTATTTATTGATTTTGTAATCTTCTATAAGCAGACACGCGAACAAACGAAGCTATCTGAAATATAAGCTTATTAAATCTAATAACATCGTAGTTATATTTTCTCAAACCACATATCCCAAACACACAATAAAGAACTGCTTATCTTGTTTGACATTAAAGACTCGCGCACAAAAGTTACAGGAGTATGAATTAATAAAGTCACAAAGAGTAAATATCCTGTAGCTTAAGATTAAAGTCAATGTGTATTGATAGTTTGTCTTGCCCAAACAAAATAATCATCACACTTTGAATACGTTCGTTTCACCTTTCCCCAGCTGCTAGAAGGTCAGACAATTTGACACGCTCATTTAAGTTAAATAGGGTATACTTAAAGCAACCCAAATACGTGCAATAGATTAACAATTAAATGCCACACACAATTAACGGGTAATAATGTACATTAGGCTAAGGGCACAGATACTGGGGAGTGTGTGTGTGTGTGTGTAAGAGTGTGTTTTACGACTTAGCTTCTTGCACGCACCGCCTTCGCGCCACGCCTGTCTGACGATGCGTTCGTGTACATTAGGTTGAATGACAACGCAACCAAAGCTGAGAGCCTGCTAAACTATTTATTTGCATATAAATATTTCAATGCTGAAGCAAAGGCAAAAGCAAAAGCTGTAGTTTAAGCACATACGCAGCTGGCACTTGTTATTGGAATAAGTTGTGACTGCTGTTCGAGTACGACAGTACGAGTGTAAGGGCGAGAGTGAAAGAAAGAACGAAAGAGTGAGTGGTAAGGTAAATGTGAGTTGAGGTGGTTTCGCTTAGGTGAACTGCCAACTGCCGTGTGTTCGGTTAGAGGTTAGAGGTTCCGTTGTGGGTTTGGTGTAGGTCTCTCAACATAGCCGCATAGCTGTAATTGAAATAGTTTGCTAACCTACACACTATGCCACACATGTGGTATAAATGTGTGTGTGTATATCTGCTTGTACAAATGAGGTGAGCATGTGTGTGTGTTTGTGGGCTGAACATGTTTTCAATAAAACAAAAGGAAATCCATTTGCCACATACTATGTAATTGTTGACACACAGGCCTGATGAGGTCGGTGCCCAAAAATAATGAGACGCTTACACACACATTTACACCCGTTCAGCACAACACTCACTTTGACATTTGCAAAACGTCACAATTTATATTTTGTCGCATTTGCTATTGTTGTGCTCAAATGGCAAATGCGATTCCAATTTAGTTTAGTGTACACTTTTAACAGTAGGCAGAGCCGCATAAGAACAATGGAATACCAAACATTAAGTACACATTTCCGCTTTCATTACACACACACACGCACACACACCACATGTGTGTTATTTGGTGTGCGGGGTTTTGCTTTTGTTCACCACTTTAAAGCAAACAAACAAAAAACTCAAAAGCTTGACTAACAAGCGATGCAATTGAAAATATTTTGTAAAATCAAGAAACGGAAGGGGAAGAAACGAAGGAAGGAGGTTTCAAACGGGTTAAGGAGAGAGAGGGAGAGGAGAGAGAGAGAGGAGAGAGAGAGTATGGCAAACTAAAATCTAGCACTATATCGTTTGAGTGTATGTATCGTAGTCAAAGAGCGGGGCAGCATCAGGGAGCAGGATTCATTTAAGTACCAACATGATGATGTACATAACGTTTAACGACTGTTCCGCTCATAAAGCAACGCAAGTGCAATTACCACAACAACAAACACAACAACAATAACAATGACAACATCAACTAAAACAACTAGCACAACAACAACTAGTAATCTGCAACAATGTTTGACAATGTTGCGAGTGTTTTTGCCGGAAGGCACTTAAAATTCTTCACCCATTACCACTGTGGCATAAGTCAACTTTTTCCCACACATTGTTGAAAATTTCAAACATGTTAAATATTATGTGAAAAGTTATCATTTAAACTAGTTTTCACCTGATGCAGTTTGATTTTGATCTTTGGCATGAAATGATGTAATGTAATGTGTAATTCATTTTCAGTTAATTAATTTGTATCTCACAAATCCTTTTAGTGCACTCAGTTAAAGCTCATCGCTTTGTGAACATAAACAAGTGAAACTATTGCAAACTATGCTTATAATAAATAAAATTGTGCAGAATTACGAAAAAGGTCTTGCTTCAAAAGCGAAATTTTTCGGAATAGTAGTAATAAAATGTCTGCATATAAAATGTAAATATGCATTAGGGTGTGTTTGTGTGTGTCTAGTACACAATTTTCCATAAAAATGGTTTTTTAGTGAGAAATATGCATAATTGGATGACAGAAAAGTATTTAAAAATGTTGAAAGCTTATGGTTTTAGGTATCTGACCAAAACTCAACAATAAGCCTTAAGAAATAAGCCGAGTAAATTGTATAAACTTCACTGTTGTTGTTGTTATTGTTGTGCCAGTCATAACTTGACATTTGTATAAAGTCGACCTTCTGGTTGAAAATAATGGTATGCAATGTTGGCTTAAAGTCAAAAGAAGAGGGACAATTGTCGTGGACTGATGTTGGATGCGTGTGTCCATTAGTCTTTTTGCCAAAGGTCACCGTCTACGTCTGCGTCGCAGTGGCTAGTTGCTTTTGGCTGTCATTGCCGTCTCAATGGCGGCACACTTGTAACACTAATGAAAATTCCAATGAACTGTCAGAAAGGAGGCGATGGAGGGTTGGAGGGATGGAAATGAGTGCCCTTGGCACTGGGCCAGCCACCAAATTTGTGTCCGAGTGGTCATAATTTGAGGCAACGACAGTGTGTCGTCTACGAAAAAAAACATTAAATGCAGCGAACTTGAAATATCAGCAGCAGAAACAGAAACAGAAGCAGCATCAGCATCAGCAATTGAAATTGCAAATGTAACTCTGCCTGAAACAGAAAGCGATTTGTACCACAAAATAATTCAATTTTCTAAAAGGTAGAGAAGGTAAAAAGGCACTTTGCGAATTGCCTTGCCATGAACAATATGTGGGGTCAGCAGCTAGAAGCAAGTCTTTTTAATAACTTATGACAGGCTGCTAGGCAGAAAGGATCAACAACAACAGTAACAGCAACAGCAACAATAACAAAGCACCTTGACATAGTCAGCTGCTATTTGTGGTCGCGCCCAAGTTGTCGGTTGGAAAATGATTAATGTAACATTCTTTGTTATGGGCAATTGGCCAAAAAACTAAGGGTTAAAGCCAGTGAGTGAGAAATGTGAATCCTTTGTTAGTGGCAGCTAAAGCAAATTGATAACTAAAATGAAATACAAAAAAAAACCTGCTAAAGAGATTCAATGAAAATTGCTTAATCATTGCGAGCTTTAAGGTTCAATTGAATTCGTTGAGAGAAGATAACATGAATTAATCATAAGGAACGTATTTGACGAAACTTTTCATGCTTGTAGGTGCTAGGTGTCAAAGTAATCCCCAGGGTACCCTTGAAACGCGTTGTCCCAAATTATTATCAGAAGTGTGAATCGAGCCTTGAACCCAGACACGTTTCAATATTTTGTCATTAAATCCCAGCACGTGCCGTCATTTAACAATTTGCGAGGCTTATGCTGCTGCCGTTTGTCAAGCCAATAAATAATTTACAAACTTTCGCATTTTCTCCGAATTTTTGCAGTTCAATTGCGCTAATTGACTTTATGTCGGGCGCCAAAAACTGTCAAAAACTTTTGTGACAACAACAACTGCAGACGGATACAAAACAGCAAAAAATAAAACGAAAAAAAATACAAACAGAATTTACATGTTATAATCAAAGTGACTGCTCAGTAAATCCAATCCAATCCAATACAACGAGCCCCCAACTTTTAGCAAAAGCTTAAAAAGTCTACTTGAGTTTAGTGCTGTGTCCTTCGGGGGTGTTTTCCTTGGGGCTGAAGTGTGAGAAGCTTCAAAAATTAAATGAAAATCACAATAAATTTGAATATTTACAAAAATTGGCTAAACACACACACACAGCTTTAAAAGTAGCTGGAAAAAAAAGTTTTGTGAATTGAAAAAATTGAATATAATGAATGACGCACACACAAATACACACACGCATACACACATACACACACCCACAGCTGTTTAGCGCAAATCGCTCAAAATTGGTGTCGCAAATACAATTTTTGCAACGAGAAGCTACGAGCTTCTTATGCTCTTACCTCAATCCCTGTTAGCAGCTAACCAATTCCCCAAACGCCCACCCGCCAGGCATCCGCTGCGGGCTTCACGGGGCGAAACGACAGATTTGAATGACAAACCATAAGCAGCGAGCAGCATGTAGGACGAGTAAACAACTCAAGCAGCTTGCCGCTTTCATACATTGCGTAGCGGGTGCTGCTGGTTTTTGGTGCGTTTGTGTGCCGACTGCCTTGTTATAATACTGCTTGCTGGTGTTGCTGGTACTCGCTGTCTGTGTGTGTTTGTGGGTTTGTGGGTGTGTGTGTGTGTAGGTACAGTGAAAAAAGTAACCTAACAATCAAGAATGAATAAAAAGCTGTAAAAGGAGCAGAAAAAATTTTAGGCGAAGAATAAGTTCTTCGTTACAGTTTAGATTAGGATGGTTTGGCTCAGAACGAACGTGCTTTAATGTTGTAAGAAAATACTTTTAGTTAAACAAATATTTAAAACTTATTTGGTAGTACAATATTAATTTTTTTTGTGCTTTTATGCAAAGGGTTAAACAAGATTTGTTTATAGAAAACTTCAAATTCAGCACAAATCCCCAATAACATTAATTTCTCACTGCATACAGCTAAAAACAAAGTAGTTAGTTATATGTGAGCTGGTGATTTCGGATGCTTTTTTTTTTACTGTGTATAAACTGTTTGACTTACATATTTGGGCGGCGTCGCCAGCGGGTCGACCGTATTGCGGCCACGGCGCTCAGGTATTTGAATTCATTACATTCTGGCAAGGATTTTACACATTTCACATTTCACATTTTGCATTTGGCTGCCTGTGCGCTATGGTGCCTGGGTGATGGGGAAAATTATGTTTTTTACTGCAAATTATGGCAGTGAAATTAAAATCATATTTTCATGATCGCAAATGGGCTCAGCAAGCAGTAATTTTATCTTCTTTTTTTAAGTCGTTGCTTGTTTTGCCTTTTTATTTCCTGTTCCATATATTTGTTTTTGGCCAGTTCTTTCGTTCGTCTAGCTAGATGTCTAGATGTTTTTTGGCAAGCGTTTTTATAATGTTTTTTTTTTATACCCTGATCCCATTAAAAATGGGAAAAAAGGGTATAATGAAGTTGTGCAAAAGTATGTAGCAGGCAGAAGGAAGCATCTCCGACCCTATAAAGTATATATATTCTTGATCAGCATCAACAGTCGAGTCGATATAGCCATGTCCGTCTGTCCGTCCGTCTGTCCGTCTGTCTGTCCGTCCGTATGTATGAGCGCGTCGATCTCAGAGACTATAAGAGCTAGAGACTCCAGATTTGGAACTTAAGCTCGCCTAATCCCTAGGCAGTACAAGTTTCTTTCCGATTTTCGATAACTTTTTTCCGTTTTCGATATACACATGTGATCGATAACAACAAAATCTTGAAATTGGAAAAGTTTGAGACGCCATTTTATAAAGCAAAATAATGATAATCTGTGAAAATTTTATTGAAATCGGATAATAAACACCGGAGATATGGGACATTGAAGTTGTGTATGCAGTATGCATTATTCGCGTACACAGACACACACACACTTGCAAGCACTGACTGTACGCGTAAAGTATAGGGATCAGGGTATCGTCTAGTCGGGATATCTCGACTAGAGCCTTCTTACTTGTTTATATATTTATTTTGGCTTTTGTGTGCTGCTTGTTTGTAGCTGGCTTGAATAATGTGTTACATTTTGTTTTTGATTGGTTGTGTGATTTTTGTATTGCTTGAAATTTATTTTCACTTTTTTTTAGACTTGCACACGCCGCAATAATTTAAGGCATTAATAAAGTGCGCCTGAGTTGGCAAGAAATGAAATTCCGCAGCGAATCAAAAAAATATTTGTTTGCTTTGTTTTAAATCTTTTTTTTGCCAGCGCCGGCGGAAGTAAGTCACCGGAAGGAAAAGCCGTAGTGATGAAAATTGTTTCCGGCTCTTAATGCCCGACCTTTCGACCTCACTGGCAGGTGTCTCTCTAAGTGTGTGTGTGAGTGTGTATATGTAGGTGAGTGTTTGCCGTCTTCCCTTAGCTAATTAAGCTGAAATGAAAATTTTCTATCACCTTTCGCCTGGAAGCTACCCGTTCTGGTATCTACAAGTGATGCATGTTTGCGGGTGTTATTAAATGAAAGTTTAGTTTGGCAAAATGTCAGGCATGGCTGCTATGGCTGCAATCCACTCTCTGCACTTGATTGTGCCAGATTACCTTTTAATGTTAATTTTGTGACTTAATTAGCCATAAAATTGTGCGCGGTGAATAAAAAAAAAACCACAAGAGCAGCGACAGGATCTGATGCAGCAGCAGAAGCGCGATAAATTTAACTTTAATCAAGTGCAGGCATTCGCGTATTGTAGATTGTTAGGTAGTAGTAGTAGTAGTAGTCAGGTCACGGGGCAAGCGAAGCATGAAACTTCAGTTGCATGTTGGCCCATTTCAACATGCTAATATGCACTTGATTAGAATGTCACTCGTAAAGCTACTAAAAGCCCCTAAAAAGCAAACACACACACACATATATATATATACACAGGCAACCCAAGTACCAAAAGTTTAGTTTACCACTGTGTTGAGCTGTCACACATAGTCTAGATTTGAAATAGAAAATAAAGGGAAAAAATAATGGAAAAGGAAACACAAATGCCATAAATACGATAAACTTGAGCACCAGAGAGATTGTGTGTGTGCAAATGGCCAGGCAGAGGCAGAGTTCATTCAGGTTTGCCTCTTCGTTTGCCCCTTAAACTGCATTATTACAACATTATGTGGCCAGAGAGACTTGCGTGTGTGTGGCAAAAAAAAAAAATGATGAAGCAAAGATTTTTAGCATGGCATTTCTGGTGTAAATCATATTAGTCATAAGGCCACACGCACACAAGACTCACATGGCGTATAAGCAATTTGAACATATTATATTTATGTATATTGTGTTGGCTGGAAAAAATTGTTTTTACACAGGCAAGTAAATCAAAATAGATATACGCATATTACTTATAAAAATATATAAGTGGCCATTTTGTGACATCATTAGACACCGTCAGCAAGAACGGGAACCAATCTTCCGTTGTCGGACATTAATGGTCTCTCTCTCCTTGGAGCCGTCTGCCTAAGGGCATATTTTGGTTGATTTTCTTATTCTTTTGTTTGAGATGCTGTTGCTTCTACTGCTGACTGACTGCTGGGAAACTGAGTCAATATTAGCACGCTGATGAATTTGACTTCTATTCTGGAGAACGACGTGACTTTGTCTGCTTGTCATTATATGAAAATTATTTTTCCTTTTTGCTAGTTGAATTGTTTCGCAATGGAGTTATTGCAATGACACGTGCTAAGTTGGTAGCGAAAACGTGGCCAATTCGTAATTTACTTATGTTCGTACATGGCGTCTCGTTTTCGTATTTCGTATTCGTTTTTACAGTAAATACATATATGAGTATGTTTAAATATCCTATTAGAAAGGGATCAGTTGAAGTGGGTATGATAAACTCCATTATCTTTTAAATGTGGATATTAAAAGTGTGCGAGATAGATAACTTTCGATACTTATATACATAGGATGAAGTGTTGATAGCCGATGATTATTATTTATATCTTTTTCGTAGGAAGGTTTTACATAGGGTATCTTCTGGATAAACAATCTTCCTTATAGCAATGTTGCTTGTTTTGTTATTATATTAGGCGAGTGACAGCGCATGTGACTGGAATTTATTTGATGGCAAAATTGTTGAAACTTAAAAATATTTTGCGAAATTGTTTTTAGAGGGAGAGCTCTAGAATAATCTAAGACGCAGCGTGCAAGCAAATGATACGATACACTTTAATTTATTATCGTTGAGTTTTATTAAAGCTGCGAAAACTTGGGTCAACAACAACTAGTTGTTGGCACGATACTTATAAAACATATGCGTGCTCATCAAAAACAAAACTTAAAATATATATATGCAAGCATGTATGTATGTATGTGTTTGTCCCTCGGGCATCAAATGAGATGCATGCGTGCGTGCCTCAAATGAAAGCAAAAGCAAAGCTAAGCGTCGAAAGGATATTACTATATATAGAGAGTGAATCGAGCTGACAGCAGTGCGTGGTTCAGTGAAGCAGAAAGGGACTAGTGGGTGAATATCTCTCTCTCGCACGGGGACCGAACGAACAGATGAAAGAAGCTATTTGCGTTGTACACAACACAGATATATATGATGTATGATATATATTTATATGATGAAACAGATGAACCTGTGCACAATAATAATAATTGGGTGCTCCTTATTACGCCTAAATTCCGGTTCATGTATTTCATAATGCGACAACACCAAGCAAAGGTAAACATTTTGGTGTTTTAATTTTAGATTCTTACACTTGAAAGCGATTTAATATATAAAAATAAAATATTGATCTGTTGAAATTTATTTTTTTGTATCTTAGTTTGAAAATGTATTTCAAATGTGTTGTGGTTATGGCTGCTATTATTTAAGGTCTTCATCAGTGTGTACAACTCTTAAAGTTATTTTACAACACGAGTTCATAAAAAGTTATTGCTTTTACACAGTTCAAATAGTTTAACACAATAAATAAACTTTTTATTGAGAGAAACTTCAACAACCAAAGATTTATGAACTGCTTGGTTTATGTTCATGTTTTTGAAGTTCTCATAACCCAATTTAATAATATAAAATAATATATATATTTGTTAGTTGAACACTTAAGCCAAACTACAGTTTATTACTTTCACTTTCTGATAAACTCAGCTCACAAAAATGTTAACTGAATAGGCGTACCCTTCTTATCATCTTAGGTATACAATAAAATATGCTATATATGTATTAAATTTATTCATCTGGAATATTTCTGGATACGAATATAAGTTTTGTGCTGTTTGAACATTCAGCAATGAGCGATTGGACAGGCAGCTTCACACATTTCACACTTCACACGGTTGGCACTTCACATTAACAACAGTATTTAATTATTAAACACAAACTCGCTAGGCACGACTGTCACATCGTATGTGTGTGTGTGTGTGTGTTTGTATTGAAACATGTCGTATGAGCAATATGCCACTTAAAGGACGCTCGATTGGAGCTGTGACAGGAGGCAGACGTTGATTGCGCGTTGTGTTGCTGTTGTTGTTGTTGTTGTTGTTGACGTTACTGTCCAATCATTATTCATTGCGTGACAAGCGCACTAAATGTGTCCCAAGCTATGTGTTGTGTGTGTGTGTGTGTGCCCGAAGCCTGTGTTATCCTATATCCTGTGTCCTGCAGTGTTTGCCTCACTGAGGTTGTCAATAACTTTTAACATGCCAAAGGTATAACGGCATGAAAATAATGACACGCAAGCGAATAAGCGAATAACAACAACGGACAGTGAGAAAGTGCTAAGACAGGCGAAAAATCATTTCGCAAATGACATCATTATAACTTATGTATATTGTTTAAATTAAAAGACACCCTGTAACCGTTGTTAATTGCTAGTTGGTAAATTAACAAACAAACGATATACCACATTTATTTAACTTTTGGTTGTTTGTTAATTTTAAGATTCCCTTTTAATCGTATACAGGGTGCTCTTAAATGTGCCTTGGGCCCGGCAGGAAGAAACAGAATAAATCGCATTGGTATATGTCTGGAAATTAATGCCTGCCATTATCACGAAATCCACTTTCGTAAAACCATCAGTTGTCCTGGTTGCTACTGACGCTTCTGCTACTGCTGCTGCTTTCGTCCTTATTCGTCCTTGATTGCTGCAAAAATGCGAAGCACTTTCAGTGCTTCCGCTTGTTGGGCTGGAGTTAGCCTCATTTAATTTGATTTTGGCTTGTATTGTTGATTTCTTCGACCGGTTGTTGTTGTTCTTGTTGTTGTCGTTTGTTTTTTTCTACTGGATTCCTTGCGTGCCACGACACTGAAGGCGCAAAAGGTCTTGCCATTTTGGGTTTGGTGTAAATATTTGTGACATAATTAAGCAGCGCTCAGCATGATACCGCCAGGGACCCAGCAACAACGACAGCGACAACGCATTATCAAATCAGAAAAGAAACCAACGAAAAATATAAAAATGAACGAACATAAAGCAAATATCGGATTGTGTGGATAGCTCGACGCACGCGTGATTAAATTCCATTTGTAGACACAGGCTCGACTAGTCAACTCGAATCGAAATACATATTTACCGACGTTTTAGTGCCTTACCGGAGACTCTTTTGAGTTCGTATTTGAGTGCTTCGCTCACATAAAGATTGTCAAGATTTGCCTTTGCCTTTGCTTTTGCCATTGCCATTGCCTTCTGCTTGAAGATTGTCGAGTTGGCTAAAAGGGAAGGGCCGGAACGTTGCCTGACATTGGTGCGTTTTACTTAAAAACGCTTGGGGAGCAATTTGAGAGATTTAAGGCAACGATTTATCGTCATACAACTCTTGAGTGTGAGTGACGCTGATAGGAATTGATAACGACTCTTTTCCTCTCTCTCTCCCCCTTCTTACATATCATTGTCGTTGTTCGTAATTTGCATGGCAAAAAAAAAGGTTCTTCAATAGCGTTGAGGATACTACCTGTCTGTTACCGGAACTACACGCACTTTATTTTGGGTTCGGCGATTTCAATTCGATGATAGTGCATGAAATTAATGTTCGTACTCGAATCCCTTTAAGTTCGAGCCTTTATCACAAATTTACGGTATTGAGCAGCTTTCCATTGGGCGTTCCAAGCAGCTTAGGCATATTACTTCCTTGACATTGTCTGGGGGCGAAAATGTCCTTGGAGCGCTATAAAAATAGCATGCTCCACTTTATACTTGCAGATAGTTGTTGTTGACGCCTTGTCAGCCAGCAGGCAGGCAGGCACTTTGAATGTCATTAAAATAACAGAAACAAACCGAAACCGAAACAGAAATAAAAATAGAAATTTTATAAATTGAAGGGACACCAATGCGACATTGTGAAAACGTTTCATATAATTACAATTCACAGCAGAAAAATTCGACAAATGCTCGAATAGAAGGGCGACCACAGTCAAGGACCAACGGACCAAAAAATCCGATTGCTCTTGCTCTTACTGTTGTTGTTGTTGTTGAATTGGAAAAATATTTGTGCAGCTGACGTTAAACTTTTTGAAGCGTAGACGTCTCAATTTGCAATTGCTGTCGAATTGAAACCAGAACTGTTGCGATTGAATCAATTTCAATTGGAAATTGTTGTCTACCAAAATTGTTTTAGTCTGCGCTTCTGCAAAGTCTTTAAATACATTCTCCAGTGTTCAAATAGCTTGGTCTAGTCAAACAAATACTCTAGCTTAAATGGAAAACATTTGTTGTGCAATTGATACACTAATATTCAAAACAACCCGAATATTAACTAACAAATTGTTAAGAATATTCTGTATAACAATCTTGTGAAGTGAACGCAAAATATATGTTTGGATATTTTTTGTATTTACTTTTGTATTGGGGCCAATTAGTGTTTACGGATCATGAGATTAATTATAAGTCTTATCCAAATTAAAATCAGTTGCGAAATGAAAAGAAAGCAGCAACATAATTAAAATTACTTGAGCCACTAACTTTATTCAAAAGGGTTAACACGAACTACTGTAAAGAATGTCAATGGAAAAAAGTACAGTTTTCAAATGAATAGAGATAGCTTAAAGTTGGAGCTTAACTATAACTGCAAAACGAAATGACAATTACCCATCGTATACCTAATCTCTGGTAAGCTTTGTTCGAAGCGTAACACACTGCTTGTCTGAATTGAAGTACCCTTTTGGGTAGTGTGAACAAAATGGTTCGCAATCAGTGCGTATAAATGGATGCCTGCCGGCATTTCGGTTAACTTTCATTCGGCTATTCAATGACTTAACCATTTTTGGGGCCTTTTGCAGTCGACGACAAAACGCAGAGGTAGAAAAGAGAAAGGGGGGCCTAAGGGTTTTTAGGCACATGTACAAATTGGTACCGTGGCCGGCGCCATTTGCATAGAGAATCGTGTGAAAAAAGGGACGGATTTGGCATGGTGCCAAGTGGAGGTTAGCTTTAAGGTTGCTACAATTAAATTGTTGCGCTGCCCACGCACACAACCATATACACACATACATACATATATGAGTTGGTACTGAAGTTTCCTATGCCATATGAATTTGACTTGATTCTTGCTGTCTGTTTTCTGTTTTCTGTTTTTTGTTGTTTGATTGTCTTTTTTCTTTGCGTCTCTGTTGACTTTGGAATTTTTCATGTGGCTGACGGGTTTTGTGTTCTTGTGGGTTAGTTTCCTTACGGCTACTTGAAGAGTCAACACTTTTGGGCACACACAAAGCGCTCACATTTTGACTTACTGCAAATCAACGGCATGCTTGCTCATCATGCTCAGCGTAAGTAAAAAAAAAAAGAAGAAAGAATGTACGCCACTTGCTGTTGTAGTTGTTGTTTTTGTTGTCCTGCGTGAGAAATGTGCCAGGAAATTGTACTAAACAGCAGAAAAGCTGGCAAAATAAGGACGAAAGGCGAAAGGAGAAGGCGAAGGCGATGTTAAAGAAAGCAACCATAACGACCCCAGAAACTGGTTTGAGGTGGTATGAGAGTGTGGGGTGAGAGATAAGCCAACGACAGCAGGCAGGCAGTCAGGAAAATTTATGGCATGCAGGCGACGTGAATCCGCCGGATATAAGGAGCAAAATTCAGACTGACTTGGCTTCGCTGGCAGCGATGCGAAGCAAAGTAAAGGCAAGGTATGTGTGCATACATTTGGTACGCCAACATCGCCTTATCACTATGGCCTTAGACTGGTAGGTGATAATCACACGCAGACATGAAATGAATAGCTCGCACAAGAGTGACAAAAGCCTGGATATCTGGCGAAGAAAAAAAACTAACAAATCGCCGGGGCAAGCCACAGGTCGTTTGGAATGCAAGACTGATTTCGACTACTCAACTAAAAACACCCTTGGGCTAGACCATATTCAATGAATTCAGAGTGAATACTATCCCCAAATCTAAGAGTCAGTCAACCGTTTATTCACTCGATTTCAATCATATTGTCAGCAGTTTTTATCTGCTTAGAGCCAAACAAATTTAGCAAAAAGGGTTTTTAGGGACAGCTAATACCAAATGTTTATTCAATATTATCACTTTATTAAATTTTGTGTCACATCTGCTGTAACAAATGCCATAAAAAGTTGTTGACATAATCGAAAGGAAGTAACAATAGACAAATTTCAATCAAACGAATGAATACAGAATTCCTACAAAGGGATAAAACTTATCCACAATTAATGCTATTTGCAAATCTTCTTTAGGTACTTTAAAAAATGTATCATAATTTCTGATGTTTCTGTTGCAAGTGCTATCATCTAATTATCATTTATTTCTATTATACATTGTGAAAATATATATATTTCACTTAAATTACAAGACTTGTAAGTAGGATATAGTTTTCTCTTATATGCTCAATACTTATCTTTTGAACATATGAAAGCCTGCTTAAGTTTTATTTTGGGTACAACTGAGCTCAATCAACAGAGTTCATTAACCACTAACTTAGCCCAAGAATAACACCAACTGTTTTTTGAGTACTGTTCAATTATTGACTTCCGCTTTTGAGCAGTGTGAGTCCTGAGTGTTTGGCTACATTAAGTTTCTTGTGTGCAGCACCCTGTGCGCTTCTGGTACTTGAGGTGTAATTTAATTTGTTTATTTGTTTTTTTGCTGCCCCTCCAAATCTTGACAGCTACCGTGTCTGCATGTAAATTAATTGTGCACCTGGCGGTTAGCAGCTACTTGAATGGCTGACGGAAGCACTCTGACAGACTTCGGTTAAAAAGCTATCTCTTTTTTGAGGCCAGGCTAAAAATAAACAAACAAAAAATGGCAAAGGTAGCGAGAAACTCTCTTATTAATATGTTTGTTTAGCTTTTTAAAATTCTTAAGTCAACATTTTTAATTGAATGGTATTTCATTTTAAGTCTACTTAACTCGAGGAAATCATGTGATGTGGTTTTAACAGATTTGTTAAGAAGTACAACTTAATTAGCGAGGGCCGTTAGTTGGTTTTCTTAGAAAAAAAAGATTTATTAATGTTGAAGGTTTTTAATAAGATTATGTTCCTTAATATAACCTTTCAAATAGTTAAATATATATTTATAACTTAACTTTATTTTGCAGAAGCTAAAAATGTACCTCAATAATTTGCTTGGCTGCCTCGGATGTTACGACGTGCAATTGGAACAGGAACTGGGTATTGTCTTGGCTGCACTGACAAAGTATTACTAGCTTGGTGCCGGCCCCAAGGCCATGGCTGTTTTCAATGATGAACCAAGCCAGTTGGCGGCACCGGAAACGGATGCTGCAGCTGTATCAGCCGAGGGAGCAGCGGGCTCGAAGTTTGTGGAACCTGTGCTGGGGCTATTGCGCGGCGATGTGCTCAATCAGACTCGAGCTCCGGTCTTCTACAACAGCTACAACATCTCCGAGGATGTTTACTACTATTTCAATGGCTTAAATGCGGTGCCGACAAGCACGGAACTGGCATTGAATCTGAATGCAACAGCAACTGGTATACCCAGCAGCACGACGAGGGAACCGGATCTGTCCGAGTTTATGGAGGCGCTACCCAATGATCGTGTTGGCCTGCTTGCCTTTCTATTCCTCTTCTCGTTCGCAACGGTTTTTGGCAACTCGCTGGTCATCCTGGCTGTCATCAGGGAACGGTATTTGCATACGGCCACCAACTATTTCATCACCAGTCTGGCAGTGGCTGATTGCCTGGTGGGTTTGGTTGTGATGCCATTCTCCGCACTGTACGAGGTATTGGAGAACACTTGGTTCTTTGGCACGGATTGGTGCGACATCTGGCGTTCGTTGGACGTACTGTTTAGTACTGCATCGATATTGAATCTGTGCGTGATCTCAATGGATCGCTACTGGGCCATCACAGATCCTTTCAGCTATCCCATGCGAATGACTGTTAAACGTGCAGCTGGTTTAATAGCTGCAGTTTGGATTTGTTCGAGTGCAATCAGTTTTCCCGCAATCGTTTGGTGGCGTGCTGCCAGGGATGGAGAGATGCCTGCCTATAAGTGCACCTTTACAGAGCACCTGGGTTATTTGGTGTTCTCCTCGACCATATCGTTCTACTTGCCGCTGCTGGTTATGGTTTTTACCTATTGTCGTATCTATCGAGCGGCGGTTATACAAACGCGATCCTTAAAGATCGGCACCAAGCAAGTTCTAATGGCATCCGGTGAACTGCAGCTTACATTGCGTATACATCGTGGTGGCACCACACGAGAACCAACAACTAATACACATCAAGTGACGAGCAGTAGTGGTGCAGGTGGAGGCTCCCTGAGCCATTCGCATTCCCACTCACATCATCATCAACATAATCATAGCGGCGGCACAACGACATCCACGCCCGAGGAGCCGGACGATGAGCCACTATCGGCCCTGCATAATAACGGTCTGGCCCGACATCGACATATGGGCAAGAACTTTTCACTTTCACGCAAGCTGGCCAAGTTTGCAAAGGAAAAGAAGGCGGCCAAAACGCTGGGCATTGTGATGGGTGTGTTCATTGTGTGCTGGTTGCCCTTCTTTGTTGTGAATCTTTTGTCTGGCTTTTGCATCGAGTGCATTGAGCACGAGGAGATTGTCTCGGCAATTGTGACATGGCTGGGCTGGATCAACTCCTGCATGAATCCTGTGATCTATGCCTGCTGGAGCAGAGACTTTCGTAGGTAAGTATCCGACAAGCAAATCAAATGATACACTTTAAAAAAAATATGCGATTATATTTAGGACAAATATTTAAATCATTCCAAAACCCAAGAAACTGATTGATATTTAAATTCATTACATGGCTGTTAAATTTAAACAAATATATTTTTCTTTTAGTGTAAAAATGTGAAAACTTATAACTGCTTTCAATTGACATCCGTTTCAGAGCTTTTGTGCGCCTGCTGTGCATGTGCTGCCCCCGCAAGATACGACGCAAATATCAGCCGACAATGCGCTCCAAATCACAGGTTAGTTGTTGTCCGGCTTATGGACCATTTATGCAGAGCTGCGGTTTTCTTTTTTCTTTTTGTTGTGTTTGGTTTTTTCATTGCTGCGGATATGTCATGCATTTGCCGCTACTCTCTTTTCAATCTTTCGCCCTCGGTCTCGGAGTTGATGCCCAAAAAGTTTGCCAAACATTTATGTTTATTTCATCTCAAAGTTATGGCGTACATCTGCTGCTGCTGCTGCGGCTGAACGATGCTAAAAATTGTTTATGAATTATGCAGCACCTCGACACCGACGTTTACTGTTTTTCATTGCCCGCTCCCCGTTCCCCGTTCCCCACTCTCCTTATCTACTTGGCATGCTCTAAAAACGAAACTCAACGAACGACAAAATTAATTTACAAATTTAATGAATATGAAATAGAGAAAAAAGCAGAAAAATACTCTTAACCTTATCCAGCCGCATCCTTATGCTCCTGCTCCTTGACAGCTCTTAGCCATTAGCATTCACACATGTCTGTTAGCACACACTTTCAGAGCTTTTGGCAGAGCCTTCCTTACATCCGCATAATTCAGCATAAATAAACAACTTGGCGCATCAGTCAACGTCATTGGCAAACTGCGCCTGCTATCACCAACCTGCCATCCCCTCTACCCAGTACACAATTTCACCTAAAGCTTGTCGAGGTTTTAATGAATCATTTTTGTAATGCGTTCGTTGTCTGAGCGCCCTGCCTAAAGTGGGTCAGACAAGTCCAAAAGTCACAGCATTTAGTGATTCCAGAATTTCTTATCATCACGATGTCACTATTTAATTTCTTATTTAAATGATATTTGATTTTTTATATTTATGTTTTTGATTCACAAAAAATCGTATAATGGATATTAACTGCAAGCAATTTGCACAATTTATTTTCAATTGTCAATTTATTCAACTGCTTAAAATCGTTGCGGTACATATTTCATACTTTCATCAGCATCAACATCAAAAGCTATCAATTAAGCAGAAATAATAATCAATCATAACAATTCGCTGATCGCTGTATATATATACACATTAATTTGTATCATCTCATCGTTTAACTATAAAGATTTATGTATGGTGTCTAACAATTCTCCACTCTCTCTCAACTCAACCAACTGACAAAGGCGAAACGCAAGCGAGTTGGGTTTTTGTTCATAGATGCTAATGCGTCAGCTGATTATTGATTCTGGTGGTGTTGTTCTTACAGAGATTTGCGACGAGACGCTGCTACTCAACTTGCTCGCTGCACGGCATTCAGCACGTGCGCCACAATTCCTGCGAGCAGACTTATATATAGTTTAGCATAGATTTAGTTTGCAACTACCCCCACACAAAAAGAGGCAACCCCAAACTCTTAAGTTTGTATATTGTCAGTATCAATGGCAAGGTAAGCGACGTCATTCACTTTTTGTTTTGTTTAGTTTTTGTGTTCTGTTTAAGTGTTTCTCTTGCGTGTTCGCTGTGCACTCCCAGTAATCGATGTGAGTGTGAAGTTGATGCTGGACCATGTCACATACATACAAACATATTACATGCATACAACTAGCATACTAAGTACATACATGTTTATAGTATGTGCTGAAAGAACACACATATTGCACTTTGTTGCCCCACGCTTCACTTTTTCGCTGTAAATGTCTTTCTCTTTCTCTTTTTGTCTCTCTGTCTTTTATATCGGTGTGTCTCTGTTTAATTCTCTTTGTCTCTACATAAATGTTTCACTCGTTGATACGCCTCTTTGTGCTCGTTCGCTCGCCTGTCACATTGTTGTTTGTTTTTCGTTTGTGTTCCCTTTTTTGGTTTTCTGTTCAAGACGTACTACTATATGCAGGATGCGAAAGAAAATCGCATTTTGAGCTGTGATTCCACATGTTGAATGTATTGCACCTGATTCCACGAACTTACACAACCACACACACACACACACACACACACAATCACTAGTGTCCAGTTTACTGCCAGGTCCTGGCATGGCTTAATGTCTCTTTTTTGAAAAAATTCCCCTTTAGCATGGCAGCTGTTGTTTCATTGTTGTTACTCTTTTTGTTATTGTTGTTGTTGAATGTGTGGCGCAAACGAAAACTTGATAGTCCATCAGATACTACGCAATTGGTGATTGATGTTGCATATGCAACATTTTTATATATATTTTTGTAACCTTAATGTGTATTTTGTCAACATTTTGTGCATCCCCCAATGTGAGTTTGAGTGTTGGGTTAAAAACGGGGAACATTTTTAAAAAGCAAAACCTCTCGGGTTTCACGAACTCTAACGCTTTACAAGGACATGTTGTCTCCGTTGCTCCATTTTCTGACTGCTTGTTGTTGTTGCTACTACTATTTTTGCTTTTCTTTTCCAAGCATTCACCACAAATCTTCATATGAACACACTCACCCACACGTGCATAAACGTATCCACTGTTTATCTTGTTGTTTTCTGATTTTTCCTCAAGTTTCAACCTCTCCCTTTTCACGCTTTCCCTCTCTTACTCGCGCTCACTGTAAGTATATGCGATTTTTTTTGTGTTTACTTTGGCATTTTTTTACTTGCTGTTGTTGTTATTGTTGTTACTATTTTAACTTGTTGGCTTTTGACTTGGCTCACACACACACACACACACAAACACATAGTGAAACGCATCCAACGATAAGTGTGTTCCTGGCCATATTTGAAAATCAAGTCGCACACAGCACAACATCCGACGTTGAAATGTGAAATGCTATCAAGCAAACCATAAATACTTTTAGCACTCTAAATTTCCAACTCAATTTTTAACAAACACAAAAACACACACACGGTCACAAATACACATATGCACAACATATATATATGCCATATAATTTACTGATGAAAACGTTATTTACAGCTCTCAATAGTAAGTGTACAAACGAACGTCCTGAGGGGATCGGGGTGCCGATATCCGTTTTCGTTTCCATTTGGGATTTTGTGTAGGAGATATCGGGTGCCTGACATGATATCAATTACGCCCGGAGCAGGCCAATTCTTTTCACTTTTTCCATTGTATGTGCGCCTGTGTGTTTGTGGCATTGTTGCAAAAAAGGTCACGCGAGAGTTATTGGGGGTATTGGGGGTCAGGCACTTTAAAGCACCGGAATAAAATAAAAGCATATCGGTTTTCAATTGTTTCGATATGTTAATCAAAAAGGCTTACAATCAACTTGATTCCATTTAATCTCTGACTTTATATTGCTCTAATAAGCGTATTAAAGATGAAATAGATATTTATAGGCAAGGGAAGAGCTTGTTATATATTTTTATAATAGCTATTTGGTGTGCTTTCGAATCCTTCCAAATAGGACAAGCTTAATTCAAATGTGTACAAATTGTTAGTGGCAAATTCAAAAGGCAGACACACTAAAAAGGAACATACACGGCTTCCGACAAAGGCTGAAGTTGGCGACAAATGAGTCAACTTCCGTTGAACGTTGACCAAACGGCCAACAAATGAAGACGAGTTCCGTTAACCAACGTCTATTAAGCTTTGGCGTGTGGTTAGTACTTATTGTATGTGTGTGTGTGTGCCTGGACAGTATGAAGCTTCCTTACGTTCCTCACTTAAACACTTAACCATCACATTTTAGTTATCTGTTGTCTGCCAGTCCGTTGTTTGTTGTCTGTTCTCTTACTTATCTTCAAGCACATTGCGGTCAGCCGCAAGCTAAGTACGTGCTTGTGTTGGTATGTGTGTGTGTTGGTGTGTGTATCTGTACTGTTGTCACTTGAAAATTAACTTCATTGACGTTCTGTGCTCTTTCACTACAGTTGTGGTTGTTGTTTGACTCGTCCTGTGACTTATTGCCTAACGCTTACACACACACATGTACAAAACACTAATACAAGCAACAAGTTAAGTCACAGCTACTTACACTGAAATAATAAATATTGAGATATTATTGAATGTTAATTTCAATTTTATGCGTTTAATCCAGTGTATATTGCTTTTTATCATACTTTAAAATGTTAATCATTTCTTTTATAAAGTTTTATACTATTTCTCTCAGTGTACTTGTTAATCGCCTAACTCAAGCAGTCAGGTAGCATGTGAAATGGGCCACAGATAAATGTGCATAGCAATGTGTACATATTGAAATGACATTTGGCCTGCATTCATCAGAAATTCCCTCACACACACACACAAACACACGCAAACACGCACATAATCGCATTGCTTATATAACGACAACATTTACACATGCACTTAAATTGCTTTGTACTTGGTCATTACCCAATTGAATTGTACAAATAATATGCAATTGTTACTCTAAATGTTTGCAGAAGAACTCTTTGGCCAGTTTGAGGCCGACACCCACAACGGAGCTGCTGCGATTTGGCGCATTCGAGTAGATGACACGTGCACTGACACACACACACACACACACCCACACACAGAGAAAGACTACCACAAATGGCACATGCGAAATGTCCTTGCCACAGGCAATTATCATGTATTTAATAGTATTAGTATTGTGAATTTCTGTTGAACAACTGAACTAAATGCTGCTAATTGCATTCATTATAGGCCACTTGCTTTAAGCCATTTGTGACAACCTGTTCCAACATAATCCAAGCTAATTTTGTTACCGTTAAAAACAATCAATCAAACTAATTCGTGACCGCTTCGCAAAATGACGGGCCAAAATTAAGGCTGATGTCGTGCCTGCCAACATTTTGTCGCTAGTTATTACAGATTCTTTTATTTCCGTTTTTGGTTTTTCTTCTTTCGTTCTTGTAGTAGTATATTGTGTTATCGTCATATTTTTGCTTTGTTTTTGGTGCCTTTGGCGAGGCAGGGACATCAAAATGTAATTAACCACAAATGTTGCAAAAACATCAATTATCCCTAATGGACTGTGGACGTGAAATTAACGTTTATAATTATGTGCCACTGTCGCCAGAAGCGACCACAGCAGACACCCGGTGGTGCTCGTTGGTGTTTGGTGGTGCGCACCACAGACCCGAAGCAAAACCCTTGACCTGCTCCGTGTCTAATACCCTCTAGGTTACATGACAATGTGTATTAACTACAACTTACAATCATTTTTAAGGTGAATAATAGTGAATTAAAGCACTTTACAGATTTTTTATATGCTGACTGACTGCTATTAAAGCACAGACCCAACGGTAAGACTTAACGGTTTAATTGGTTCGCGAACTATTATCAAATGCACCGTGGGTAACAATTATTGTTTCTATTTGTTTATTAATATTGATTTAATACCAGACATTTAAGTGTGTTTCTGTTTTATATTCTAGTTCACTTTAAAATTAGCTAAGCTTAGCTTTTATATTTATATTTGCTATTAATTACAGGATAATTCTTATGTCCCATTGCTTTCTAATCCTTATATGCAGTGTCGTAGTGTCCTAAAACTTTTACACGTTTCGCTTGCTGCTGTTGCTATTTTGGCTGGCAGCTTGATCCACGGCTGTAGCCTGTCTGCTGCAAAATGGAGTATTAAGTAATAAATCCGAGAAATGGGCGTGGTTGTGACTAATTCGCTTGCTCGCGAAAACAAAAAACATAAGCATTTTTAGGAACCACAAGAGTTTATTGAACTTTGACCGTACGCACGCCTAGTTTGCGAGAGCTTGGCACGCCCAGCAGATAATACTGTTGGCATGTTTTGAGTCATGAATCCACAAAAGAAGTTAAAGTCATTAAGACATTTGACTTTTCAGGCAATTAAGATATTTATTTCTTCAAAAGCAAATAAATTGTGTGTAAACAAACATAAATATTATTTGATAGGAAAAATCTTTGAAACACTGAAGGTTAAACAAAATATAAAATGTCATTCGTTAGATGTGTGATTTCAATTATCCCAAGGCAAGATTGGCAATCAAAGGCCATTTGAAGTAGTAAATCAAATTGTCACAGCAACCAAGCGCCTCTAGCGCCAGCAACACATTGCGTATGCGGAATAAAAGTCAGTCACACGCACAGGAGGATATTAGAATATGATACAATTGCTTGTCAGCTTGTCTTTGAGTTGATGCCTTAATCTGTCCTTTTGAAAACTAAATTGCAAATTGCAATATGCAACTCGTACGGCAACAGATCACACACACACAGTCACACACAGACACACACTTGGCCACAACTCAAGTAGACCACATGACCATTATGTCGTATCAGTTTGAACAAAATCATAAAGATTATGATGAGTTCTTGTTGCTGTGTGTGCTTCGGATTCGGATTTTTGTGGTGCAATGGAAAATTGAATGCCAGAAAATGAAATTCGTCGGTTCTTGTGTGGCATGTGAGAGGCCGAATTTGTGGAAGTTGCTGCTGCTTCCAGCTAATATTCGGAAATGATTTTTATACCCATTGAAAATGGGTAAAAAGGGCATAACAGTTTTGCGCAAAAGTATGTAACAGGCAGAAGGAAGCATCTCCGACCCCATAAAGCAGTGGTCGGGGAACCGGGTGGAACGCAATTTTTGCGGGTAAAAAAGAAACTTCTGTGAGTAAAAAGTATATATTTTTCTTCGTCATGGGGTTATATCAACTTACACATAAATATTTTGGTGTAATGATTAAAAGAGTTTAAACGAACTAAGACTCAATAACGAATTTAAAACTCAAAAAGTATAAAGTTCTACAAAAATGGGCACTCTTCCTTATCTTCCCATTTTGCCAAAATACTGCCAAGTTTTCGTCGAGTTTTTGCTAGTCTTTGACTCAAGTATACCAGGCGCACAGAATCAGCAGCAAGCGATGTATAAATTCTCATTATATACATTTGCATACTTTTAGGCTGGCTTTTTTATTCATAATATAATTAATTGTGCAGCATACTTTTGTAGTTAAATATATTTTTGCATACTTTTAGGCTGGCTTCTTAAATTCATAATGTAATTAATTGTGCAGCATACTTTTGTAGTTAAATATATTTTTGCATACTTTTAGGCTGGCTTTTTTATTCATATTGTCCTTTATACTTTTGTAGTTAAATATAAAAACCAGTGCTCTTGCTACCTATTCTGTTCGCCTGGTACTTGGCGTCGGGAAAACATCAAAACTCGTGGAGATCGCCACAAAAAATACCGCCGAGCTTACGTCGAGTATCGCTAGTTTTTTCTAGTTTTTGACTAAAGTATACCAGGCGCACAGAATCAGCAGCAAGCGGTGTATAAATTCTCATTATATATATTTGCATACTTTTAGGCTGGCTTTTTTAATTCATAATATAATTAATTGTGCAGCATACTTTTGTAGTTAAATATATATATTTGCATACTTTTAGGCTGGGCGTTAATTCATATTGTGCTTCAGCATACTTTTGTAGTTAAATATAAAAACTAGTGCTCTTGCTACCTATTCTGTTCGCCTGGTAATTGGTGTCGAAAATAATACCAACCTAAACAAAAATATTTTGGGGTAATGATTAAAAATTCATTTATTTTTCTAAGAAAAACATTTTTATTTAAACTTATGAACAAACGAGAAGTAAGTAAATATGTATATCTAATTTTAGTCCATGTCTTATATTATTATTTATAATTGATTGTAGATTTTTTATTCGATTTTTTGAGGTAAATAAATACGATCTTTAACGATACGAGCAATACAAAAATATCTTATTTTTCCTTTGTTGGGTGGGAATCACAACCATCTATGACTGCAAAACCGATGGATCCTTTTGATATTGACGAATTTTGACTTAAAATGAGTTGAATTTTTTTTTAAATAGTCCTAAAACATTTTAATCCTTACGGATTTTGAAAGGACATGTTGCGTGAGAGTTTCAAGGACCAACTCTATCGAACTGCATTCAAGGATTAGGGGGTCATCTAAGAACAGAAACACTTGTAAAAATTTCACTCTACGGCCGAGCGAAAATAAGAAAAGACCACAAAAGTGCAGTTTTCTCGGAAACCACAAGGACGATTTGAATGTCCTTTGGCCAGTTGGTAGCCCTGGTGAAAACACAACGTCTGACATAGGACACGTGCGAATCCTTTATGATTTGGCCGAGTTATAACCAAGTTTCTGTTTTAAGCATTTATCCTTTTATTTCAGCTGTTTGAAGGACTATCGTCCTTTGAACTACTTTGCTCTTATCGGCGGGCCCAGGCCTTCATATGGTCCAAAGGACATCCGGATAGTCCTTAAAATAGCCGAGTTATAGACGATTTTGTAATTTGTAAAATTTTTTCTGACTTACCCCCTGTAATTTTTTTCGAAAATTTTTTTTCTTGAATCCTGGAGATCCTTATAAGCAAATCGATAGATCTTGTTGCTGTGATTTCAAAAATGTATTTTATTTAAAGATCTTCAAGAAAATTTTGAAGTTATGGCTTAAAATCTAATGTCCTTTTTTGGCGAATATTTATTTATAAGTATAAATCGGCCAAAACTTTACGGAATTAGTGAAGTAAAAACTTCCATTAAATATATTTGCATACTTTTAGGTAGGCCAAGAAATTCTTTATTTGACGCGAGTGTAAATTTTCATTGCATACTTTTAGGTATGACCTAAAATGTGTTGAATTTTTTTTTAAATAGTCCTAAAACATTTTAATCCTTACGGATTTTGAAAGGACATGTTGCGTGAGAGTTTCAAGGACCAACTCTATCGAACTGCATTCAAGGATTAGGGGGTCATCTAAGAACAGAAACACTTGTAAAAATTTCACTCTACGGCCGAGCGAAAATAAGAAAAGACCACAAAAGTGCAGTTTTCTCGGAAACCACAAGGACGATTTGAATGTCCTTTGGCCAGTTGGTAGCCCTGGTGAAAACACAACGTCTGACATAGGACACGTGCGAATCCTTTATGATTTGGCCGAGTTATAACCAAGTTTCTGTTTTACGCATTTATCCTTTTATTTCAGCTGTTTGAAGGACTATCGTCCTTTGAACTACTTTGCTCTTATCGGCGGGCCCAGGCCTTCATATGGTCCAAAGGACATCCGGATAGTCCTTAAAATAGCCGAGTTATAGACGATTTTGTAATTTGTAAAATTTTTTCTGACTTACCCCCTGTAATTTTTTTCGAAAATTTTTTTTCTTGAATCCTGGAGATCCTTATAAGCAAATCGATAGATCTTGTTGCTGTGATTTCAAAAATGTATTTTATTTAAAGATCTTCAAGGAAATTTTGAAGTTATGGCTTAAAATCTAATGTCCTTTTTTGGCGAATATTTATTTATAAGTATAAATCGGCCAAAAACTTACGGAATTAGTGAAGTAAAAACTTCCATTAAATATATTTGCATACTTTTAGGTAGGCCAAGAAATTCTTTATTTGACGCGAGTGTAAATTTTCATTGCATACTTTTAGGTATGACCTAAAATGTGTTGAATTTTTTTTTAAATAGTCCTAAAACATTTTAATCCTTACGGATTTTGAAAGGACATGTTGCGTGAGAGTTTCAAGGACCAACTCTATCGAACTGCATTCAAGGATTAGGGGGTCATCTAAGAACAGAAACACTTGTAAGAATTTCACTCTACGGCCGAGCGAAAATAAGAAAAGACCACAAAAGTGCAGTTTTCTCGGAAACCACAAGGACGATTTGAATATCCTTTGGCCAGTTGGTAGCCCTGGTGGAAACACAATGTCTGACATAGGACACGTGCGAATCCTTTATGATTTGGCCGAGTTATAACCAATTTTCTGTTTTAAACATTTATCCTTTTATTTCAGCTGTTTGAAGGACTATCGTCCTTTGAACTACTTTGCTCGTATCGGCGGGCCTTGGCCTACCTGTGGTCCAAAGGACATCCGGATAGTCCTTAAAATAGCCGAGTTAACGACGATTTTGTAATTTTTAACATTTTTTCTGACCTACCCCCTGTAAAATTTTTCGAAAATTTTTTTTCGCAAATCCTGGAGATCCTTATAAGCAAATCGATAGATCTTGTTGCTGTGATTTCAAAAATGTATTTTATTTAAAGATCTTCAAGGAAATTTTGAAGTTATGGCTTAAAATCTAATGTCCTTTGCCGAAAATGTATATTTAAGTAAGAATAAGCGATCTGCCTAAAAGTATGCATACTTTATTTTTTATTATTTTTAGAGGGTAATTAAGCCAATGCATAAACCTTATTTGTTTCCACACAACAGCGGTTGAGGAACCGCTATGGGGTAATATCAACTTAAATAAAAATATTTTCGGGTAATGATTAAAAAAGTTCCCCGACCACTGCCATAAAGTATATATATTCTTACCCAGCACCAACAGCCGAGTCGATATAGCCATGTCCGTCCGTCTGTCCGTATGTATGTACGGGTCGATCTCATAGACTATAAAAGCTAGAGACTCCAGATTTGGAACATAAATAAGCTCGCCTAATAACTTGGCAATACAAGTTTGTCTCGGTGTTTGAGAACTCACTCCGTTTCCGATATACTTGCAAACACTGACTGCACACGTAAAGTATAGGGTTGAGGGTATCGTCTAGTCGGGAATTCTCGACTAGAGCCTTCTTATTTGTTTGTTATGTCTGTGTTGTATTGCATCAGTTCCTCTGACAGTGCTCATGCCCCGCACCTTTGCAACACTGCTGCTGTTCTCATTTCCTCAAAATACAAACAAATATATATATTTATATGTATATGCTTTCCTTTTATTGAGTTGCATTTGCTTTACTTATTGTTTTGTTGTTGTTGTTCTTGCTTTTGCTATGCTCTTGACGTTGCTTTTCAATCATGCATTTCGCTTTGACTTTTTACTGCACCTCGCCAACAAAAACAAGCACTGAAGTGCACAAAAACTAAAATGAACGAAAAATTTAAACATTAAACTGAAAGCAAAACCCGCAACATTTTCAAATTGTTGGTATTTGTTGTTTGTTGTTCGACTTGTTGTTGTTCTTTTTTTGTACTCTCTTTGTTGCTGCTGTGCTTAAAGGCAAATTGTTTTTTTGCCGTTCAACAAACAGACAAACACACACACACACACATTGCATATACAAACACTTCACTTTCAACACTGCCTGTAAATTTGTGTGAAAAAAAAGCCAAACCAAATGGAAATTTGACTACAAGTTTTTCATTACTTTCTTTCTCTCTCCCCTTTTCCATCTCTTTGCCCTCTCTCTCTCTCTCTCTCTCTGTCTCTCTTTCTGCATTTACAGTGTCATGTTGCCGCCGCCATGGTGGCTGCCTCAACATCCTTTGGCTATCACTCTGTCAATCAGCTGGACCGCACACTCATGTGACGTCAGCCCAGCAGCTGCAGCACTTGCAGCGGCAGCAGTAACTGCGGCGTCGGTGTCAGCGGTGGCAGTGGCATTGCCCGCAACTCTCATCAATATCATTCGTCGGCGGCAGCGACGCCCTCCTCCTCGCAGCGTTCCTGCACACGCTGTCAGAGTTTCCACAGGCATCATCATCGAGCTCGTCGTCGCAGCTCTGGAATGCAGCTGCGGACAGATTACAATTCGACATCGGCGGTGAATAGCGCGGCGAAAACGATTGTGACGATAACAGCGCCGCCAGCTGCGGCTGCATCGGTCAGCTCATTGCATTTGGGCGCAGGGAGACCTTCCTCGGTGTCCACGTTGACGCTGGCATCAGTGCCACCTTCGCTGTTGTTGGAGGCATCAATGGGTGGACTGAAAGGTAATTCCGTTAGCGCGGCCAATACACCAATCGCACCGGCAATGAAGCAAATCAGCTTTGCCATGGGACAATCGGGTTCTGGTTCGGTTTCAGGATCGGGATTGGGATCAGGTCACCATGTGTCCTTCATGCCAGTGCCGTTGCCCATGATGGGTGTTAAGCGATTTCGTCAATCCAGCACATCGCTCAGCTCCCCAACAGCACAGACAACAGTAGCCACCAGTTCAGCGCCTTCACTGATAGAGGCTGAGGCAAAGTCCTCAACGCATCATGCGGCACTCGAGCTGCGCCAGAGTGTGCAGAGTCAGATCACAACGCTCGAGGATGTGGATGATGTGGAGCACAGTGACAATGACGATGACAACAGCGATAGTGAGAGTGTGGGCCTGGCCTTGGTGCAGACAACACCACAGCTGGAGTATCAGGCGGGCATGGACTCGAGTTCCTCAAGCGCTTCGGTTAAGTAAACTCGTCCAAAGGCACTCAACCATATTAGTGATAAGCTATGTGTAGGGTAAATACTATTTGTAAGGATTTGGTTAATAATTGGTTTTTTTTCTTCTATTAATTGCATAAGAAGTTGTTACAATTAGCCATCATATCTTAGCTCTTCCATGAACAGTTATTATCCACTTGAGTTATTTATACCAATCATCTTGTAAATGTTGGATCATCTTTGAATCGTCTCGTTAATACTGAAAGCTACGTCTTCAACCTGTCCACGTACCTGACACAAAAACTCTCTTACCCTCTCAAAAATGCTCCCTTTACGAGTATTTATATATATATATATATATAAAAATAAATCGAATACTCACTTTTCCTTAACTTACTCAAAACTGTACAATATTACGGGTTCAAATGAATTTATATCTAACTTAGCCTCAAATTAAAGAATATATTTATAATGCAAAAACCAATCAAGTTTAGAAACAGGCTTCAACATTTTGTCAATCCTTAATGGCAACTTATCCACCTCTAAAGCATAATATAAATGCATACAAATATTATTTTCTTGTTGAACTATTGTTAAATCATTCCAAAGCAACGATACGATTGTATTTAATTGCGAACTGCTTGCTCAACTGCTTGCTTTTTATAAAAACTTCTATAGAACGAAACAAAGTTTGACAAGTTAAAGTAAATTAAGCAAAAAACAATCAAAAAAGTTGTCTCATTTCATTCATTTTTTTTCCCTTGTAAAGTTGCATATTTATATCGTATATCTTTTCGTTGAAATTTCCTACGTTAAAAAGAAATACAGTTTCTAGCTTAGCGATGTAATTATAAAAAGCTAATGTTTAAGATCATCATGAGTTTCGGCAGATTAAAAACGCTGCTTGAAGTCGTTAAAACTAACAATTAATTAACTGAATTAGCAGTTTTAAACTAAAAGTAAGTTACATTTAATTTTAAAGTCTTGGGTTATTTAAAACTATTAAGTTTACATTAATCAGACAGCGTAAATTTTTCTAAACTGGTATCACCGGCATACTAAGTAATCACTGGATACAAACACCAATAGTTAAATAACAAATAGCGTGGCATGTATATTAAAGCTCACATATTAAAATAGAATATAAGCAAGTACTTGTTTAAGTATTTATTGGGGGGTATACACTTATAAGGTTGGACTCGAGCGACAAGTATCTAAAATTGCATTGTAATGCATTCAAAGGAATATAACAACAACAACAAGAAATAATGCTTAATACATATACGTGTATAATAAAGAGAAATGTATAGAATCATGCTCATTGTTTAAAAAACAAACAAATCTGAATAGAAGAATAGAAGAAAAGCGGGAAAGTAAACCAGAATGGAAACAAATGGCAATTATTAATATTCAATATGTGTAGCATATAAGCTCATAGCTCATAGAGTAACTCTGTATATGCGTGTGCGTTCCATAAATAGCATTAAGTGTATATGTATGTGTATATCTATATAGATGTATGTGTACAACTTAGCTACTTAAGAGGTGCTACAAACAAAAGTAAAGAGAGAGGAAAACAAAACAAGCTAAGTCATTCGATCAATGCATGGCAGCAAGAATTAATAATATTTATTGTATACACACACATAAATAGATATAGAATTGAGTAAGTGTGTAATTACTTAGAGTCAAGCAACCAATCACTTGCAAACTTATAATATAATGGACCCCAACATTCACAATAGTCATCAGCCCCTTTAGTCATAAAGTTAAGCAACAAAAAGCAACAAAACAGAGATTTGTATTCCATATGTATATGTACTTATGTGTATTGAGATTAAATACATACTGAAACAGTAAATTGGTGTCGGAACTAACATTATTTAAATTTCAGCTTGGTAAGCAACTAAAGGGTTTTTTGGCACTTGAAGTTTTTTTTTCAAGAAGTGCAACATTTCATGTTTTTGATGGACACGCATACACACAATAGCTCAACAGGAAGGAGAAAGATGTCCAAGAGGCGAAACAACAGACATAAAGTTTACAGCTTACAGTTAACATTCGCGTTGGGAGTAGGGGATGAGGCAATAGAGCTACAATTTCCACGTGCCAGCAGCAAAACTTATGGATTGCATTGTACAGCTGTCGCTCAAGCAGACACCCAGTCAGTCCATCTGTCCCTCCATCCGTCCCTTCGTTCGTTCGTACGTCTGTACACCAACTAGAGATAAGATGGGGGCCCCAAGAAAACGAATGCAGTCAGCAAAGCGCAAAATGCAAGCAACGCATCTAAAACAACTTGTCCAAAGACAAATATAACACAAACCAACAGCTTGTCCTAAATTCTCTTTCATGTTGTGCCCCATAAAGTTTAAGCTGTGAGTGCGTGCTCTGTCGAAAATTCGATCGTTGCGCCAACATTGTGGGAACAAATCGCGCAACGTGCATCAACTAACTAATGAGAAATTAAGACAGCCAGCCAGCCAGGCAGCCAGGCAGCCAGGCAGCCAGCAACCACTAACCAAAGCCCAAACACAACGCACTAATGACCCACAAAAGCGGCTAAAGTTAAAGCAGTTTGGCTCAAAGCAACACTATGCTACAAATTTGGGTGTGCCAAAGCTTAGAAATCAAATAAAATCAAGCGAATTCTTGGACTTACTTAAAAATTGTTGAGCAATTTAGGATATTTTTGAACTCGCTCTTAAACTCCTCAATTATGTTAGATGGTGTTGTGGTGTCACTGTGCTACGTATCTGCATGGCCATTGTCCTTGTTGTAATCAGCCAAGTAACGACTGTCAAAATGGCGGATAAGCGCAGAACTAATAAAAAAGAAAACGTTGCATAGCGCAAGGGGACATCAAATCGCAAACTGCAAGGATCTTCAGCTTTGCGGTAGAATACAGAGGGATTAGTATAAGGAAGGGACGCAAGTTATCACCCAAACATAGCTGAATTTGAAGCAACGTCGAACCCTCAAAATACATTTTATTTGCTTGCTGGTAATTTTGTTTCCTTTTTCGCTGCTACTACAACTACTTATTTACAGAGAGTTTTTCTCTGTTTTTCGCTTGCTTTTCGCAATCTGCTTTTGTTGGGTTGGTTAATGAACCGAAACGCGTGTTTGTCTTTGGGTTTGCTGGTGTTGTTGGCATTGGATGGGTTCGCTGCGCTTTTTTCAACTGTTCAGCGAATTTCTTTGCCAATATACATACAGAGTACACACACACACACATACACATACACACACTTAAAACCAAAGCAATCATTGTCGTGATGACTTTGTTGCTCGGCTAGGGCCAAATGCGCGGGCGTTATTCCCTGTATACCCTTAGGGGCAATTGTGTGTGTGTCGTAGTGAGCGGGAGTTGGGTTTGTGTAGAGATTAGGGTTATTCATTCGTTTGATTATTGTACTTTGCCTATGCTCTATATGTATGTAGTTCAAAGAAATACTTTTTGTTTTTAATTATAAACATAAATCGAGTTTACTATTTTGTCACCTTGGCAAAGAAACTAAATACTATTCAGCATTCAGGTATTCAAGAACTTGTGAATATTTTGGTTAATTATTTATTGTTTGCACAAACTATGAACGTGTTGTCTTAGACCTGCGGTGAAGACAAAACAAAGGGCATACTCTTGCCTGAAGATGACTTGGATATCTCTCATCTGTTGACTTGCTTGCCCTTAATTTAATTATGCTTATGCCATTTATCTTCTCAATTGTATCTATCCAGTCGGCAACAGAATATGTTTCTGACAGTCTTGTAGATAGTTGCAAAACTTGGCCATAATTGATTGAGGTTCTTATTAGTTTGATAAATCTCTACAATGTTGCTTATATTTAGGCCTATCTAAACATGGTTATTACTTGCATAACAAAATTCCCACATGGAGATTATTGCAGTTTTGTAAGGATTCTGGTAAGTATTACTAGAAATAAGTATGTTTCATGTAAACGTTTATAAATTTCAATATTAAAAATGAAATTTTTAACAATGCCTTTTTGTTTTCTCTTTTAAAATGCAATAAAATGTATCCATTTGAAATATTATGACTGCAGTATTTGATTTATTAATGCCGGTTCTTTGGTTGTTAACCCGTTCATAAAATGCGGATTCAAGAGTCGAACATAAAAATGCTGTTAGAAACGTACAATGGCGAAAGGATAATCAAATTGAATATGCATGAAGCAAAAGCGGCCAAGAGCCGTACGATACTAACTGTAAACCTCGCATGCCTTTACTGTCATTTTAAGAGACGTTAATTAAATCAATATAGCTCGTTTCAAACAATTTTAAGTTTGTACAAAGCGCATAAAAATGCTAAATAAATTGATGAACTGCGGCAAATTCGCAAATACAGTTCACCAGTACCGGGGCACAGCAAGGAGTTACTGGCGTGTCCTTGTCGTAATAAAGGATGAGCAATGCTGTAAAAATCTATCGACTCATTCATTTTGAAGCCAAGAGGAGTCGAATTGTGATGCTGGGTTGAAACCACAAAGCGGCACTTGCACTTGACGCTTTGGATCGTTGAGGATGGTGTATAAATATAAACGACATTAAAGCGCGTCTGGAAATAAAACAAACAACAAGTCAAATTCAATGAACTGTGTGGAGACGGCTCACTGTTGCAGCACCACCCTCCACCATCCCATCCCTTTCGACCCTCTCGCTCTCTCTCTCTCTCTCTCTCTCTACCTACTGTACTTGCTGTGTTGGAAGTCTGCTTGGAATTAAGTTACCATTTGCCAGGATGCTAGTGACTGCTGCCTTCTGGCTGTGACTGCTCCATGCTCCTTGTTCATACAACATACAACACGTTGGGGCCAATTGAAGCGCAACCATTTTGTGTGTGCTCTCTGCCGATTTTCCATATCTATACACAATGCGTTGCTATTTTCGTTGGATGCCTTCACAATGTCTATTATGCTGGGGAACCTTGGCTTATTTTTAACATTTTATAAATATGAAACGCCCACCTCAATAAAATTGGAAACCATTCGAATGATTACCAAACGACACAGCAGAGCTAAATTTATACATAAAATTGAAGGAAAAATAAGTAATATGAAACACGTTACAAATAAAAATAATACCCTAACATATTTTTTAACTTTTTTTTTGTTAAATGCCTTTTTTTTAGCAAGTTTTCCTTTATATTAAATTAACATCAAGTAATTGCTTTAATTTTCTCAACTGTTCACGCTAATTATGTCAGAATTTGCGACCTTTTAATAGAATGAACTGCTTTCCACACAATGAACTGCTTACCTCCGTACCAAAAATCTTCGAACTAAAAACGTAAGGCTTCTTAGGCTTTAATGTTCCAAAAATAACCTTTTCAGTACATCAAACAAAATCAGCGCAAGAACAAAAGAAGAACAAATGTTAATTAGATAACTTGACAAAAAAAAACCCTTTAGGCCAATAAGGCTAACAGCTAATATATAGTTCATACTCCAAACACAATAATATTTTATTGCGTAAGATCAGACCGGATATTTTCTTATAAAGTCTTAAGCTTTCTTGTTGACTTCATGACAAGTGTTTGGGAGGGTATTGGAAGAGATGTCACAGACATTTGGTACAGACCGGCATCAATATGTGGAGAGTTGTTGTGTTGCGTTGTGTTATTGTTATGGGAGTTGGCCTTTCATTTTCTTTTATTTTGGGGAACTGCTGTGATGGAAACACATTGTTCTAAATATCACGCACGAAATTTTCAATTGAAGCGTGAATTTCGCTTTGCGTCAGTAAACAATTCTCAAAGCTTCAAGCTGTTGATTGCGACATATATATACGGCTTAAAAGTCTGGTCTGGCCAATAGCAGGTAGTGTGTGTGTGGGGTGGGGGGGTTTGCAACTGTGGTGAGAGGTTAGGTCGTTGGACGCAGCGAGCCAAATAAATGACATCAGTGGATTATCGCCAGCATCAGGAGAAACAAAAACATGTGCCATATCCTTGTGTTCTGCAATATATAAAATTGAAAAAATACAAAAAGCACAAAGCATAATATACAGATAAACGCAAGAGTTTGTGTGTGTGTGTGTGTGTGTGAGGCAGGAAAACAAAAGCATGAAACATCGCAGGGAGCAGCTCGCCAAAGTGTCGACGTTTTGGGGTGAGATGGAAAGGGGCTTGGGCAACACGTAAATATGCGTTATCCTTGGGCTGACCTTGGTCGGAATGAGCACACACACACATACACACCCATTCTTCAGTGTCCTCAGCCTCGACATTTTTCTCGTATTTTGTGTTGAATAACTTCACGCGCACACACACACACACAAAAACAGAGACAAAGACGCGATTGTTCATGAGTGCAAGTACAAATTACAGGCTCATTCACTACCAGAAGCAGGAGTTGTTCGCGAGACCCCGAATTGAGCCAGATGGACCGCCCGCTGTTGCAGCTGGCCTCCCATGGTAATCACGTACATGCTCCTCTGCCAACAACAGCAGCACCACCACCATCAACAACTGAGTCAAAAGGGCAGCCGCAACTTTAACACCGATATTGACACTGCCACCGAATGTTGTTCGTTGTTGTTGCTGGGTGTTGTCGTAAAGCTCGACGCTTTGACGCTAAATTGCAAGTCTTAAATTTAATGCTTTAATAAATCCGATCTAGGCTAAAAAAAACCTCTCGCGACTCATTCGCAATTCGTAACAAATTGAATTCAATTAAACAAATTAAAGTGCATTTCATATAAGCGACGTTGCAGAGTAATAAAAATAAATTAAATCCCTTTTAAATGTCACAAGGCTGAAGAGCTGAAGAGCACGAAGCAGCTGGACTAGAAGGACGCACAGGATAAAAGGGAACAGCTCAAAATATACATAAAGCGCTAAAAAAGGGAAATGTGAAAAGTGAGAACTTTTTTCTCGATTCAATTTTCACAGACAGTCAATCCGCGTGCACACGGAAAATCAAAGCAAAAGTTGTAACAATGAGAACTGAAAGTTATCGGGAAATGAGCCAAAAAGAAGGGTTAATTTTTAGCTAAATGTAAGGATTCGGGGACGCATTAATAAAAGTTTGGCAGTCAATAAAAAAAAGTTCATTTGCCATCGGATGAAAGTTTGACTCTTGATCTGATGTTGGTTACGACTGTTATACAACTTGACAAATGACATCGCTGTTTGAACTTCGACACACACAAACACAGACAAACACACACACACACATGCCACTTAACCCTTTGAGAGGAAACTCATTTTGTGGCAATAATAACAAGGCGCATAAAGTCAAATAAAAGCAGTAAAACTCAAAGGCTACAAAGTATGTTTTATAAGTTGACTTCGAAATTGGCTTTAGCCATTTAGATTTCATTGTTCAGATACCAATTTAAAAAAAATTTATGGCTAAAACAAATTTATGGTAGATATATTGTAAAGCTTTAACTTGATAGATTTAAGCTGCAAACATACTTTTTGCCTTAAAAAAATTATTAAGTAGTGCAGCTCAAGATTTCCAGAACAAAACCTTGTAGTGAATGACCGAATATTAACTTTTTGCGCTCTGTAAACCATTATACAAACTACTAATGATATTGCCAAACCAAATGAAACAGACAAGGCGAAGACAGCCAAAGACAAGCCCCCCCTTGCATAAAGTAAAACTTTTGCCACCAAAAGAAAAAATGAAGAAAAATGAAGAGAACATTAAACATGCGCTGGGCATGAGCACTTTATGCGAGGATAGCTAATTGAAATGCAGCCACTTGTCTGCCAAAAAAAAAGGCGAAGCCCTTTAAGGAGGTTAAGGTTGAACCAAATAAGAGGCAACTCTGGTTAGTAGCTACTAATCAAATTAAAAGTTTTCACTTGATCCAAACTTTTGTAGCATGCTCTCTTCTCTACTACTTTCAAGTTCGCTAAACTAAATCTCGAACGCTAGTTAAACGTTATGTACACGACTAATGGGCAAAACTTTAACAGCTAAGGAAATTCGGCTTGACTGTTGCAGAAGAAAAGTACAAAACAAAACAAAAAGGAATTTCGAAGCAGACAAGAAGGGGCGACAACAGGACAACAACAACAACAAAGAGCACACACACGGCACAAACAACCTCCAAACAACAAAGTAGTTGTTCTGCATTTCCGTTTCCGCTTCTGGCTGCCGCCATGACGCGTATGTTGAGTGTCGCTAAAACCGCCGTCGCTAAAACCGCCCCCGCCCACACAAAGTTGGGTAAGCATGAAAATTGCATTGCAGCTGTTGCGCGTGACGAGTCCATGTAATAGAATATTTTGTGGCATAGAAAAGAGTACGTCCATTATTAAACACGTTCATAAATTTCAAATAAAAATAAAACAAAATGATAAAAAAAAAGTTTTGCGTTCGAAACATTTTGCAAAAGCAATTAGTTTGTCGCTCAGGGCCGCTGAGCATCGTATTGCAATTAACGTTACAAAACGACCATCAGAAAAACAATATAGCGCCAAATGGACAACGTTGCCAACGACCAACTTAGCCCAACAACAACAACAACTCAGCCACAAAACTCAACTAACAACCAACGAGTAACAAATAACCAACCAGCAGGCCAACTCACCAGCCAACCAAGCGACCAGTTAACTCAATGCGATGAATTATGAGGCAGGAGCCGGGTATCCGACGCCTACACCGAAAAGACATCTGCGGCCTTCATGATTTGGCCGGCAGGATTCGCCAGGACAGCCCATTATTGATGTTTTAGCTCGTTTTGCTTGTGTTGCATTAATTCCCAAAATCAATTCGCCAACACTTACTAAACACAACCACAAAAACCGTCACAGTTTTATCAGCTCAACGATGCCCTGCAATCATATTAAACTCAATAACAAAAACAATTTTTGTATGTTATTGTTATTAAAGTAATTAGAAAATTTGTAATTTAATTCACACTTTACCATATTTCACACAAACAAATTTGTTTATATTTTTGTTTTTTTTTAGTAGGTTAAGCACTATGCCACAAAATGGTAAGTGGAATTAATTAGCGGCATGCTGAGCACATTTGGCACATTAAATACATTTTCATGAGCCTAACATGTCTGTTCGTATATATGACTGTGTGTGTAAACGCTTATCAAATTACAATTACTAGTCCACGTGGATTTGCTATTTTCCGCTCTTTGCAACTGGTAATTAAAAGAAAAAGCAGATAGACAAAATCGCATTCTCAATAGCCGAAGAAGGTGTTTAACAGTTTTTAATGTAATTTTTGTATGACTGTGCGAGAACTGTGAGAACTAAATGGAATTATGATATGACTGGCGTGTATAAGTACTATTATAAAAGGCGAAAACGTGGCTACAAGTGCTGCTTCATCACTTCGTGGTTCATTGGAGACCATTTCAAAGCAGGAAAATCATCCTGAAAGTGCTCTGAAAAGAGTTTAATTACCTTCGAGTGGTGCCGAGTGGAGTTGAACTTGAGCAGCGACCTAACGGGCCACAGGCGAAAGGATAACGTCTACTGAATTTCAATGAGCCTTAACTTTAACTCGCAGTAAACAGGTAGAATAAAAAGATACCAAAAATAATACAAGTTTTTTGTTAAATGTCTGCCGCTGGTCATGAGATTTTTATTTTTTCATTTATTTATGAGTTAAACTTTTGATTTGTTATAGCCCAAGAGGTTAAGTGGCCAAAACCCACCAACTCACTTCACGGCTAAGCTGCACAAGTTAAAGATTTTTATTGCCCAAATAGTATTTGGCAGCAACAGCAGCCGTCCAAACAAAGCCAAAAGTAGAAAGTAGCTTCCTTCTGCAAATCACACCATAAAATGAATATATAATACGAAGTTTGCTTGTGGCCAAATGTGGCTTCCTTTATTTCAACTAGGGGCCATGTTTCTCGCGTCCATTTTTAGCGAATCGTAACGCTTCAGTTAACAAAATTAGAAAATCAAAAGAACATGAAGTCTAAATACCCTCACATGCTTTAATGTGAGTTTTCACGTCATATACATGTTTGTAATAATTCTTTTAAGCTTTTTTTTATATAACAGCAAAGCTATAGGAAAGAAGTATTGAACTATACAAGTGCGATTGTACTTAAAAGTTGGAATAGTCTATTCAAAAGAGTATGAAAAACTTTTCATATAAATTTTCGCTTCTCTTTTTCATGGTCTGTGTGCAATAAATATAACTTAACATTTAAATCAAGACATGCAACAAAAAATTATAGCCAAATTTAAGTTTTTGTTTGCACATTACAAATTATATATATATGTGATTTAATTATCTAAATGCCAGCTTAAAGCACAAAAAGTTATCTAATTTGCTTTTCTGAAAGCTTTTCTGAGCTACATTATTAATGAAATGGAAAGCGAACAATTTGCAATTTGATTTTGATGCCTCTTTTTTTTTAACATTTTAACCTTTTGTGCCACTAAGTAAGAGCGTTAGTGATAGCGCTTATCAGGAATTAGCTGTTTAGATTGCAATGAATAAAATGTTTTTGTTATGAACCGTAAGTTGAGTGGAAATATGTTTTCCAGGCTCGCACAAAATGTAATATGCAATAATGACGTAGTATGTTGTGACACGAGTTGATTGTAAATGTTCAACACACGCACACTCCCCACAACCATGCCCAATTAGCTGATTATGGCATTGGATCATCAACATCAAGTCAAATAATAGCAATAGGTAATAATTGGACATAACAGACACATATAATTTTTGTAATATTACCACCGGAATTTGTGACATTTTTCTAAATGCCCCACTTTATAATACACCCTTCTCATCATCTCTTTTCTTTCGTATTGTCCATAATTACATCGTTCATTCATTGTTTGAGGAGTTGTCCGGAACATGCAGTTGAATCTCACCAATCTTTCAACCAATTCGGCTAGCAGTGTTCAACAGATTAAACTTTAACATTTAGGCATCCCATTTGGCAGCCCTCCTTTAGATGCCGGAGCCTCGCTTTTCCGCGCCAAGCACGTACTTGTTGAACGCCTCATTCATCTGCTCCATCAGTATGAAGGTAATCACCGTATGCGGTCCCAGCCGGAAGAAGTACGGCGTGAAACCCTTCCACAGCGAGAAGAAGCCTTCGTCTCGTGCTGCCCGAAGCAACACATCCATTGTGCCCTTGTACTCCGGCTTGCCATCAACCATCTTCATGTTCTGGATACGCGTCTTGGCAATGTCTAGCGGCATCGATGTTATAGTAGTAAGCAGACCACTCAACATACTTGCAAAGAAGTGCAGCTTGATGCCCTCGTCCATTTGCAGGGGACCGGTGCGGAAATACGTCTTGAACTGGGAGTAACTGGCCAGCTGCGTCATGTTCACAACCATGGCACGACCAACGGTTGGCAGACAGCCGCGCCACAGTGCCAATATGCCCTCCTCACGCGTGATTCGAGCCAGGGCATTGCCAACATTTTTATAGTTACGTCGCTCCTCCATCGGCAAGCGGCCGTCTGAGGTCATACGGATGAGAGCCACGTCTGCTGGTGTGCCAATGAATGCACCACAGGCGCCAGCGATCATGCCCATGACCATGCTGTCCACAACATTGGGACTCCGATTGTAACGCGTTCGGTACTCTTCGTTTAGGTAAGTGTACATACCCAGACGACCAGTGGTGTAAGTCGCTTGCCTCAACAGAGCTGCAGAAAGGCCCTGGTAAAGGGCTAGAGGTCCTTCCCGGCGAATCACCGTCTGTATGCAATGCAAGGAGTTGCGGTACTCTTTCTTGCCGCTGCCGGCACCTGCAATCTGCATCCGATTCTTGACGAGATCTAGGGGCTGGACGCATGTTTGGGCTCCCATGCCACTGGCACCGCCAATCAGATATTTTGAGCTAGCGGGTGGTGTTACCTTTTTACTAGACTCTTTGTCGGACATGGCAACGAATTTTTTCGTACACTTTTTGCTGATTACACAACACAAAATATTTTTTTATTGGTTCCAATTTCCAGTCGAAGCTGCCAATGTTGTGCTGGTAACTGCGCTTTTGTCCAAATTATTGTTGAGAATGTGTGCATTTATTAATATCCTAATATTTTTGTGCACATGTCTGCCAGTGTAAAGTGGAAATATGTTTTCCAGGCTCGCACAAAAGGTAATATGCAATAATTACGTAGAATTTTGTGACACGAGTTGATTGTAAATGTTCAACACACGCACATCTCGCACGACCATGCCTCTTTGTAGTCCAATTAGCTGATTATGGCATTGGATTATCAACATCAAGTCAAATAACAGCAATCTGATAGTAATAGGTGTAATGAGTCCAGAGTTTATACATATGTATACGCGTATATGCTTTTCATTATTTTGCTTTATTGAGAATATACATTTTAACTTATCAATAACATTAAAAACTTTTTGTTTGAACATAACAGACACATATAATTTCTGTAATATTGCCACCGGAATTTGTGACATTTTTTAAATGCCCCACTTTGTTCGTAAAATAGATACATGTGTAAATATATATGTGTATATGTATGTATGTTGTATAAACCCTTCTCATCATCTCTTTTCGTTCGTATTGTCAATAATTACATTGTTCATTCATTGTTTGAGTAGTTGTTCGGAACATGCAGTTGAATCTCACCAATCTTTCAACCAATTCGGCTAGCAACAGATTCAACAGATTAAACTTTAACAACAACAAGACATCCCCTTTGGCAGCCCTCCTTTAGATGCCGGAGCCTCGCTTTTCCGCGCCAAGCACGTACTTGTTGAACGCCTCGTTCAGCTGCTCCATCAGTATGAAGGTAAGCACCGTATGCGGTCCCAGTCGGAAGTAGTACGGCGTGAAGCCCTTCCAGAGCGAGAAGATGCCTTCGTGGCGTGCTACCCGAAGCAACACATCCATTGTGCCCTTGTACTCCGGCTTGCCATCAACCGTCTTCATGTTCTGGATACGCGTCTTGGCAATGTCTAGCGGCATCGATGTTATAGTAGTAAGCAGACCACTCAACATACTTGCAAAGAAGTGCAGCTTGATGCCCTCGTCCATTTGCAGGGGACCGGTGCGGAAATACGTCTTGAACTGGGAGTAACTGGCCAGCTGTGTCATGTTCACAACCATGGCACGACCAACGGTTGGCAAACAGCCGCGCCACAGTGCTAATATACCCTCCTCACGTGTGATTCGAGCCAGGGCATTGCCAACATTTTTATAGTTACGTCGCTCCTCCATTGGCAAGCGTCCGTCTGAGGTCATACGGATGAGAGCCACCTCTGCTGGTGTGCCAATGAATGCACCACAGGCGCCAGCGATCATGCCCATGACCATGCTGTCCACAACATTGGGACTCCGATTGAAACGCGTTCGGTACTCTTCGTTTAGGTAAGTGTACATACCCAGACGACCAGTGGTGTAAGTCGCTTGCCTCAACAGAGCTGCAGAAATGCCCTGGTAAAGGGCTAGCGGTCCTTCACGGCGAATCACCGTCTGTATGCAATGCAAGGAGTTGCGGTACTCTTTCTTGCCGCTGCCGGCACCTGCGATCTGCATCCGATTCTTGACGAGATCTAGGGGCTGGACGCACATGGTGGCGCCCATGCCACTGGCACCGCCAATCAGATATTTTGAGCCAGCGGGTGGCGTTACCTTTTTACTAGACTCTTTGTCGGACATGGCTGCGAATTTTTTCGTTCACTTTTTGCTGATTACACAACACAAAATATTTTGATTAAATGCACTGCGGTTTTAATTGGTTCCAATTTCCAGTCGAAGCCTTTACAGCTGCCAATGTTGTGCTGGTAACTGCGCTTTTGTCGAAGTAATTGTAGGGAATGTGTGCATTTATTAATATCCTAATATTTTTGAGCACATGTCTGCCAGTGTACAGCTTAATACATAATAAATTTTTGCTTATTGCCAGAGCGAGCAGCTGATACTGGCGTTTGCAGTGGCGACTACATACAAACGCTCACACACTTCCCGATTTATTTTTGCTTTTGCTTGTTTCCAATAACAGCTGCTTTCTCTTTGCCTCTTTGAATGTGAACCAATGTCACGGGCGCGATTGTGGCGTCACAGAATGTTTCTAAATTTAGGCGCAACTTTTCCGGTGTTCCCACGTGTGACAATATTTGCCTGCCCCAAATTGCAAAGTGTTGTGCGACGCAAAACAACACAAATTAAATAGTCGCAGTTGCAATGGAAATGAGAACAGTGCCACAGCGCAACAATAACAATTCACTATTTCTGTTTTTGCCGCTCAGCTGATGACGTGTACAGCGACGGCGCGAGAGCGAAACAGGGTTGTCAGCTACGTGCGCCATGCAGGAATTTACTTGATATAAATTTTGTTATGCTAGTTACAATTAATATTTTCAAATAAGGAAATTCAAGAAATAAGACTTTTATTTCGATTAGAGGTGTACTGATAACAAAGTCACTTAAAAATTGTTGTTCTTATAAGTTAGGGCTCTAGCGCATAAACACAAGCCAAACTTTGCAAATGCTGGCAGCTCTGTTTGAACGCTGTTGGTCTCTCAGCTGCTCTCTTTCTGTACAAGACGGTGTTGTTAAACGCTAAACAGCTGTGTATTTTCTACATAAGATATTTTAGCATTTAAGAGCACGAAACAAATTTAGCAACCCATTGCTGCACAATTGAGCTAAAAAAGAATGTTTATACAAAGCAACAGGTATAAGGTATTACCTTATTCTAACTCATTATGTATACAAGATCATTCACGTATCTATATGTACGTACTATGTACATGAATTCTTTATCTGCTTTGTTGCCGTTGTTCGAACAGTAATTGTCGACTTCTTATCGCACGCCGGTATAGAATGTTTGACAAATGTGTGTCATTATTATTCTAATCTACTGTGTAATTCAGATTTATGATATAATCGATTATTTTAACAACTTGTTGCTAATTGGACAAACACAGCTCTTTTCTTTAAGAGTTTCAAAACATTTAAAACGCTCCATGTCAAAACTATGCATAAGATCAGTACTATGTGCATACAAATTAACACGTACGAGTATGTACTAATTTTGAAACCTGCTTGCAATTCAAACCAAGTAAGATGTTATAATGTGTTAGGTGTTTACTAAATCGATAGTTTGGTAAATATGGGAACATGTTACTATTTTGAAAGTTCAATCAGAAAATCAGTAGGAAATGTGGTATGATTTTGTTCTTATATAAATTGTTGTTAAAGACTATTGATAAAATTGTTTTAAAAGACAATAGATAAGTTTTAGCCTTAATAATATGCATATGCTTGTGCCGTACAGATTGAACATTGAACTTCTCAACTGTACTATTGAACCATGAACGAACGACTTGGCACATAACAAATAACTGATGGCAATCAATTCGGGGACATATGCATTTCTCGATTTCTTAATGACATGCGTCAGGAGGGAAGGTATTATATTATTGAGGGTGTAACGGGATGGTATCGCTTTGAGGCATTCAATCATTAGCATCTCAGCAGGCAACTAGCGAAGCGCATTTCGCGCATTCGCGTTTCATTCAATCGGAATGGTTCAACAGATTGCCTGTCGTTCGACTGACATTCAAGCTGAATCGATTTCAAATGAATTTAAGCGATATCCACATTTTGCTGCCTCTATGTGTGTGCGAGATTTTTAAGAAAGAAATCGAGGACGAACAAGGACAACAGCAGAAATGGAAGCGCACGTTGTAAGAAAACAGACGAAGTGGCAACAGCAACAGCAGCAGCAGGAATCGCAGAATATAAGCAGAAAACGAAAATCTGGAACTGTCAAGCGAGGGTTGCTATCTATATACAACTACTCATACTACAACTACAGGGACACAACCATATACATTGCTCCAGTGGCAGTTAATATGGTCGCGAAGGCGGCAGCTCCTGCCACAAACACACCCACACATATATATACACTCAACACAACTTACACATGCATTCAGTTTGAAGGACATTGTGAGTGAAATTGAATGCTCGGACGTTTTACACAGCCATCTGCAAAGTTAATGCTCAGCGCTGACAAAAAGAGTTTGATTAACTATTTAGTATTGGTTGTGACATGAAGCATAATGATGCTATACTATGAATAAGTAAGCTTTTAAGCTTTAAAATAAGGCGAAAGATTATGAAAGTTGCTGAGAGATGATCATGATCACAGTTTGATATAGAATCAGTAGATTATTTCTACAGAGCATCATGTAGTTAAGCTTTATAGGCATTACTTTTACTACCAGCCACTTGCCCTTATTTATGTTAAGGATCGCCCTTTTGGGAGGTAACTGGCTCATCATTCATGCGACGTTAGCTGGCCAATCAATAAAATTTCACGCTGCTGTAATCAAAGCAGGTGATATTAGCGTTAAGTTGAATGAATTCATGTGCCAGATCAGAGCAAGCCGCTGGCACATGGCTACAGCAAAGGCAACAACGGCCAAAACCAAGCCAGCCAAGTCAGCCAAGCAGAGCGACAGCCATAAACACAGCTATATCAGCAGCATCCGCTAAGGTAGAGCCCGGCAGCTGTGTGTATGGCTTTTGTGTAAATGATAAGGTCGCTCGTTATACTCGTATTTGTATCACTGCATGCTGGTAGACTCCTCAACGCTGAGCATACAAAGCCGAGACTTGAATCAACAGTTTGGTGTCGACACCCGCGTCATTTTTGCTAATTTTAACAGCGTGCTCTTAAAAGGAGAATGAAGGCAAACAGAAATTCACACACAAACCCATACAAATACCTTGAGCGAGTTTCATTTGCAACTTGGGAAATTTATTTTTGTGTCTGCAGCCCTGTTTAGTGATGCGTTATGGCAAACAGTACAAGTATATACCATACAAAATTCGAATCATCCAAATTCGCAGGTAAGCTCTAGGCTTACGCCCAAGTTTTGGCAACACGACAACGAGCTACGAGTGCAAATGGACTGGAAGATTTTTACTGCTTTTTTGAACGCCAATAAGTTTGCTACGCTGCCAACATTTGGTTAAGGTCCAGACCATATCCGGTGGATATTCGTTGGCGTTAAGTATTATAAACAATGGCATCCTTGAAATTCGAACAAAGGTCACAATTCTTAGACAGACCTGCAGCCAATTTCTTTTCTTGGCACTGGTAGCACTTTCTTCCTTTGGCCAAGTGCTGGAAAATTGAAAATTCCATTCGAAAAGCACTAAATTTGGACTAGAAGTGTGTGAAGCTTAAATATTATCTTTTAAGTTTAAGTTTTTATTGAATTTTCTGATTGGTATGCTTAAACTGAATTCGTGTTGATCAAGACAATATTGTTGAGCTGAATGTGAGCGGACTAGCAAAAAGCTGGCTTAAGAACGAAGTTAATAATATAATGTATGTATCGATAGTTGCAAAGTCTATCAGTAAATTCTACTGAAAGAAAGCTTGCTTGCATATTTATCTCAGCAAAATTGATATTTGGTATTTAAAGATTTATGAGTTTTCTCTCCAACATTCCTACTTATTTAAATTTCATTTTAAGTTGAATTCAACAAGATTATAAATTTATCTCTGCCCGTTTGTTGCGTTTCGCTAAATCTAAAGCTGCATTCAAAGTGATTGCAGTCTTCTGTAATGGAATTGACTTAACAAATTCCGCTAGCAGCAAGCGTTTAGCTACAGTAAAAAATGCCGTGTACTTGACTGTGGAAGGGCGGGGCGGAAGTATTGCAGCCAAATTGTTGCCTGGCAGCAGCGCGCGGCCATTTGCAATATGCAAAATGCGACAAAATAGTTGTAGTAGCGAAAAGTGCCACGCCCAGTCACTTGGCAGACTTTGCTGCTGCTGCTGCGTAAATAAACATTTAGTATCCCATTAGAATTTGCATGGCAATAGTGAAAGCTGTTCGTAAAAGAGTGAAGAAGCAGCAGGATAAGTGTGGCGCTGGCCAATTTGACTGGTTGGGCGGGAAGAAGGCAAAGCAGGGCAAGGTGAGGCGAGGTGGTTTAGTTAAATCTGATTTTGAACTAAACACGCTAATGGCATTATAATTATCCCTGTGGTCCCTTAGGTCCCAACCAACAAACAAAATCAACAAACCTGCCAGGCACGTTCTAAAATGCAAATTAAAACTTTCCACTAAACTTTTCGTCGCCACTTAAAGTCGCGCGCATCTGCAAAGCAGCACGGGGCAAATTGCATTGCGGTTACCGTCATGCCCCCCGCCGCCTTCCACTCACCGCCTGCTGCTGCTGTTTTCCATACACCGTTGGGAAAACGTCGCGTCGGACAGTTTGGCTGAAGATCCTTTACATTAACGTATAATCAACATTAATGGAGCTGACAATGCGCTTCCGGAGACAACGACACAATACAAAAACCACACACACACACACAGACAGACAGACAGACAGACAGAGTGACCAACTGTGGAGCACATTTCATTCTTTAGAGTTTTATTGTGTTTGCGCTGACCAAGCCAAGTGAAAGTGGCCCTTTGCTCCACTTAGTCCCAACATGGGGATTACATTCGCAACAGCTTAATGAGAAATTATGTGTATGAGTATTCCTTTTGTATTTGTGCATTGTTGTTTAGTTGTCCTTGAGTCCCAAAACGGTCGACTCCTGTATTGGTTTGTTGTGTTTGAACTAAGTCTACTTATTTGGCATAAGTATATATCACCAGCTATATTTTTAGTAACTTTCCTTAACTTACTTCAAGCTTAAATGTCCTATTTTTGCTCTCTCATTTTTTGGTTTCCTACCTTCGGACATTTCACATGTATGTCAGTCAGCTGCGGCCAGTTTCCATACATATATACATATGTGCATATCTATTAAGCCTACGCCCACTCCAGGTAGTATTACGTGTACGCAATGTGGACTTAATGGAATGACAGCGTTCTGAATGAGTAAGAAAATTTATGGCTGCCATTGTGTGTTGCGTTTCTGTGTGGGTGTGTGTGTGTGTGTAAAACACATTTTTTGGTCATATAAATTAAAAGCAGCTCAGTCATGAGCCACATGAACAACAAAGCCACTGCCACTTTGTGCTGAAATATGTCTGTCTGTGGCTTCCAACTTGTAACTTAAGTCAGATTCAGATAAAAAGTTGAAATCTCCTCTGTCTGCAACTTGATGTGGCACTCGTTCCATAGCTGTGGCAAGGCATCCACCCAAGCTTCTATCTGATGCTGCGGCTGCTTGCAATTGAAACACTTTTACTTCGGACCACTTCTCTAGTCGTCTCCTGCGACAAAACAACCAGCAACATAACAGGCGTAAGGCGTAAGGCGACACAAACAAAATAAAACAAAAGCAAAATGCCAACCGACCGACATTCTCAAAAAGGAGAAATTTCTGGCAAAGTGTGGCCTACAAAATTAATGGTGCTAATGCCAATTGGGCTTACGTTTGTTTGGCTGTGTGCGTGTGGGTGTGTGTGTGCTTTTCACCAAGTTCAGATCTCTGGTCAACTCTGAAGTAGACGTCTTGTTACCTAAAACCACTCTGCAATATGAGCAACAACAATCTCAAAGTCGACAGAAATTTCTTCTTGACTTCAAGTGTTGTTGTAGGTTGGCCAAAAAGAAACGCTAGATACCAAACAATGTCTATATGTATGTGTACTTGTACTGCTATAATTTAATAGGTGTTTTTGTCTATTACAGAAAATCATAATCTTGAATGTAATTCTCGTAATTTATTTTGGATTATTGCCAATCGTTCAATATTTTACAATAACACAAGCGTTTACTTATTGTTTTATATTGCATATAATTTCATTAATCTTATTAGTTCCATTTATAATTCATTTATCTCGTTAGATCTACTTAAACTATGAAGTTTCTCATTAAATTGAGACCATGAAACAAAAGGTTTTTACTTTTTTTTTGTGTTGCAGGTATTTTGTAGTCGTTATAAGATATTTTACTGCGATTGGCTTACGGCTCTGAATCTACAGACTTTTGCTGTCGTCATTTCCATTGGTGATTTATTATGCAGTAAGTTTTCGAACATCCATGTTCGGGTTGCCTTTACTGGTATAAGATGAGACTTGCTGTTGGAAATTTGCCGGTTCACCAGATACAATACTTGATTGATGGCCACCTAAGTAACCACATCTGGTAATGGTTGGGTTAAATGTTTCCTGGCGGATATGCTAACGATTTAAATATTTGATTTCTTAAGACCTTGACCAGCATTAGTCATTCATATTGGCACCGAACAGCAAACATAAACTGAAATGGCACAAAAAAAAACAAACAAACCATTTGTTGATACTTCAAATACGAATATGACAACTTAGTTCCTGGAATTGAACACAATGTATTTGTCATATATTTTTTATTAGTTCAGTGTTCAAATGTATTCAATTAAAAGTATCTTCATAAACAGCTAAACGTTTTTTAAGCGTCATCGCTTCTCCAAGTTAGCAACTGGAAAACACGTTTAGCAGACTGGAAAAATATGAGAATTCAAATTCCCCTGCAATAATCGAGCTGCTGACATTTCCCACTTACCTAATTGTTCTTTGTTCTTTCTGTTTACAGTCGTTGGAAATGATAAGAGATGTATTGAAAGCATTATAAATAGACCTTTAGCGGTCACAGTTTGAGTCTATTCATCAAGATGCTTGAAATGATGAACAAGCTGCATATACTGTGGCTCGTACTGCTAGGTAAGTAAAATGTTCAGCAACTGCAATCTCATACTCTACCTATTCGCTCTTTCGCTTTTATTTTAGTATCGTTTGCTCAGGTGCACGGCCAATGTTCAATGAACAAAGGGAATATCGAGCAATCGAATGGAGTATATACCTTTAATGATCCCGCTGGCAATATTCAGTTGCTGAGAATATCAACAGTTGACGCCGGTGTAACACTAACCATGCATTGCCTTGGTAATGAGGAGCATCAGACTACGTGCGAGGATAATGGAAGTTTTAATCCACCATTGCCACTGATTTGCGGGAATCCACTGCAAGCGCCTGTTGTTCGTTCAGTGCCATATAATGATCCCTCCTGTCCCGCATCAATGTATGAAGTTGGTTATACCGTTAAGAATCGATTCTTGGAGCTGTATCGCGCTTGTTACAATACACAGGCTGTGCAATCACACTTCTCGGATGCAATACTTTATCCAAAGAAATTTTGTAAGTCTAGACTGCTTCCAAATGTGTGCTTACTAATGAAGTTATATTGTTTATAAACAGATCCGAGTCGACCAGATGTGCGGTTTTTAACTGATGAACTTATTACACCCGCACAGGAGGCTTCGTTTTTAACAAGAAATATTTATAGAGCCTTTGATCGCATTTATGGACAGGATCAAAACTATATAGACAATGATAGACACTTGGTCATTAATCGTGGTCATCTAACTGCTTCGTCTGACTTTCTTTTTCGCGACCAAAGCGCCGGCACCTTTAAATATTTGAATGTAGTGCCACAGTTTAAATCAATCAATGATGGCAACTGGAGAACTATCGAACAGTGGGTTCAACGTATTATTCCCGACAACTCCGAACTGCGAGTTCGGACTGGCGCCTTGGGCGTGCTGAGTCTGCCAGACACAAGCGGCACTCTACGACCTGCCTTCCTTCATGGAACCAACCAGAATCCTGTGCCACTGTGGACGTACAAAATAGTAAAAGACGCAAATCATCAACCGCTCTACGTTTTCATCACAGACAACAATAGTATTCAACACGCTCGCCCCAACCCACCAGATGTCTGCCAAGTTCCGATTGCTTGCCCCATAAATCTACCCAATACGGCAGCAGATGGCTATACCTATTGCTGTGACCCGGCACGCTTTAATGTCTGAGCAGTTTTCTCAGGAACTGATTACAAAAAATGCTAAATAATGTCAGCAGCTGATAAGCGAATTAAAAATTATAATGTGTCATAATAAATATTTAATAATTAATTAATCAAATTAGCTTTAATTGAAATATTACTTATTAATTATAATATATTTGTTCTTCCATCATACCTACCTGAATATACATCACGAAAAATATATTTTTAGATCAAAGGCACTTTCACTAGTTTTGTATTGCTCTTTAGTTTTATAATTACACTATTAAGTGTTTTGTTTAACCTTCTCAGTGTTCATAGTAAATGCAGACTAAAGATAATAAACTAATAATATAAATTCCAGACTGATTCTTAATGCGTCTAGTGGCTCATTATGTCCATCATTATATATATAGCCAACGTATTTATAGTTGCGCAAATTAAATCTACAGGGACCTAAGAGCATGACATTATCCTTAAGTGAGGCCAGGCAACTTTTAGTGCTGGCCAAACGTATCATCATAAGGTCACTGAATGGATGCCTATAAGAGTGTGTGGAAGATGTGTGGACGTGGAGGAAGCGCAGCTGCAAACAATGAGACTTTAAAAGACGACGGCGTGCCTCAAACTACAAAAACAAAAAAAGAACAATAAAAAAGAATAACAAAATATTAAAGAGAAAATCAACGCGTATAAGTATGAAGCAGGACTTAAAGACAAACATGAAGTTGGCGACACACAAACACAAGAGTACACACACACAAACAAACACACACATCCCAGCGCACATGGCGTATGCGTAATAACATTTTGCGTTACATTTGCTTTTTATTGCATACCGCAAGGCGGTTCGTCTGCTTCAGTCTTCCATTTTTTTTTCATTGTCTTTCCGTTTTGAGCATTACGTCGCATTCCATGCTAACGCTGTTGTTGTTATTGTTTTCGTTTTTGTTGCTGCTGTTTTTGCTGTTGGCCTTTGTCTGCCGCAATTTCCGTGCCATGTGGCACAGCGAATGTAAATGCCGCAACAACAACAACAACAACAACAAGAAATGTGAAAACTTTAAACTGCCCAAACAGCTGGGAATAAGCCAAAAGAAACAATCCAAACCATAACCCATACTTCTAGCTCTCTGTCTGTTTTTGTTCTTGGCATTATCGCACATAATAATTTCGTAAGTCATACGTAAGACACAAAACGTGGCTCATATGCCTTCGGGCTCGATGGGACTGTTAAAACTTGGGCCAAAGTTTCGCATCCGGTTTGGGATTGCATGACTCATAGGATACGCTACACGGTTTCTATTTGGATTGGTAAATATCTATTATATATATAATAGTAAAATGCTTACGCTTTACGCATGTACAGCAGCAAAGTGGCAGCAATCAGCAGAGACACAAAATAACGCCAGCAGCAGCAGAAGGCAACGGCAAATTGTGTCATTTTCATTTATCTTCAAATGTGTTGTTGTATCTGTATCCGTATATCTATATTTATATGTATATGAGTTTGCTGCGCTGCTCGAACTTCATTGAATATAACAGCGAGAGTTGAGCTGCGAGCTGAGTTGAGCAGCAAATCCGCGAGTTGCGTTAAGTCTGAGATGGATGCCAATAAAAACGGAAGCCGCGATTAAATACAAATAAGGCATTAAGTGCAAAGGCGCTGAGGCGCATAATACAAATTGCGACGATTGCCAAGGATGCGAATAAGAACGCAGGCGGCTGGGTAAAACGGGAAAGAGGGTTGCAAAATAGAATAGGAAACAGGACGGCCGGCGGGCATATTGAGAGTGTACCACAAAACTAAATTCTTCGTTGTAGATTTCTATCATAATAGCGTTATTAAAAAAAAAACTGGGGCACATTCACTGTGGCAACGCATATGAAATACAATATTATATAAAGATGACATATTTCATAAAATTTCCATGTTATTTTCCTATCTTAAGCATATTTACAACAGTAACAAACAAGATAGAGTTGTTTTATCTCAACAGTTACGTATACTGGTTAGCTTATGAGCTATGCAAATACGTCACAATTTGAAGATTTAAATATCCTTTGTGCGTAATTAAGTGAACTCATCTAAAGAATGCAATGTGCATTGTTGTCCAACGAGTGGTTTTTTCTATTGCGCAGCTTAAAAGTAGGCAACGCTTTTATATTTCCGCTAGGCAAACTTTTTCTTAGTGTGCCATAATATTGCGGCTGGACGCGCTTTCTGTGCCATAATAAAAAAGCTGGCAATGGAAAGTGAGAATTAGCATAGATATACACAGAGGGAGAGAGAGAGAGACGGGGACAGAGACCGAGAAATAAGAATTTGGGTTTAATGGACTTAAGACTTTACAAATTGTATGACTGTGGCAAGCAATTTGTTTATGTGTGTGAATGTTTTTATTTCTTGACCGTCAAACAACTTTTTTCGAAAAGTGACGAAGCAAGCAATGCTATCTTATTTCATCCCTTATATATATTTAGATATTCATCTCGAGCTAAAATTTAAGCCCACCTCACACTCGTGTGCTTGTTAATGTTGTTGTTTTTATTGTTGTTGGCTACTGCTGCTTGGATAGCTGCACAATTTTTCGGTTCATTTAATAATTTTGCGTCTTGTTTACCTGGACAGCCAATTTTGTGTGTCGGGCTTTGATGGTGATGGTGGTCGGTTGGTCGTTCGGACAAGTGGCCATTTAACCTACGGCCATTGGCATTAGCCTAACTATGGCTCTCGGCTCTCTCTCTCTCTCTCTCTCTCTCTGCTTTTGGCCAAGAGCCTCTTCAAGCTAACGAGCTGCCATGGCAATTAGAGGTTGCCGCCTACGAGTTTTACCTGTGCATAGAAAATCACATGACTGCCATTTTTATTGCTCCATGTTTTTTTTTTTCTTCATTTCTTGTTGCGTTCCACTTTATTTTCTGCACAAATTTTTTGATTACCAAAAGACGGGAAAAAACCATGAATGAAGAAAAGCGCGACGTCAAAGTATTTGCTCAGTCATCGCAATCTGAATAGAGAGTCAAAGTTCGATGTGTTGTTGTTGTTGTGAAAGCTTACGATGATGATGATTGTGATTGTGATCATCAAATTGGCTTTTTTTCAGGTGTCTACGGCTATGTGTGTGTGTGTGGGTGAGTGCTGTGTAAGTGTCAAGTGCCTTGACACGGCTCAACTCAATTCGGATTGGCTTGCTTTCAATAATATTTATGCACTTGGCTTGTGTGCGAACTCAACAGGGCATACATATCCAATTAAACTGAAGCATTCAACAAAGGCAGCAACGAAAAATGCACAAACAAATACACAATCCATACCCTCACACAATCACCTGCAGTTTTATTCACGTACAAATACTATGGCAATTGTCTGAAAAGTTTTAAAGAAAAGTTTATGGATGAGTCTTCGTTTTAATTGATAAGTTGTATGATAATAATTTGGCACTAAAGTCATTTTTTATTCAAACTTATTATGATAGTTTGACAATCACAGAAATCACTAAAGAATATTTTTCGTTAGCGTGAAGCTCTTAGGGTACAAGTATAGCTACACCCAGAAAAAGAGTTGTATGTATAAGCATATCTGTTTTTACAATTAACTAACATTTCTTTTTTAAAAGTTAATTTTTTATATATGTGTATAGTTCGGTTGAATAAGGTTCAACATTGAAATGAATTTAATTTAAAGTGATTTGAATATATTCGTTTAGCTGGTCAGCTATATTATGTTATGTTTTGTAGTTTTTCTTTGGGTCTACTTACTTCACGAGTCTTAGCTCCAGCTCGAATCAATTTCCAGACGTGTCGCTGACCCAACGCTATAAAGAAGATTGATGCCCAATAGTCTAAAATCGCGCCCTTTCATTGAATGCTTGAATGAACGATTACATTGGCGCACACTCATTAATAATCGCAAATCGTGCAGATTGTGCAGTGCCTGGAGTTTTGAATTAGAACGCTTCATTCAGTTACGATTGGGATTCCGAACTACAGGCAGCAATTTGGGGCACAAAATGTTGCAGCAACTCGAAGGGCAGGGGCAGGGGCAGGGGCTTAATGACTGATAGGTGGCTACTGAATTTTGACTTTTTCCTTGACTGTTGACTGAGCAACTAGCGAATGGGCAAACAAAGAGCAAAGGGACAAACTGCGGTTGCAGCAGCAGCTGTTACCATTGTTTTTGCTGTTGTTGTTGTTTCCGTTGCTGCACGCTCAGTTTCGAATTGATTAAAGTTGGCAGCAGCGGAAACAAAAATGAAACTGACTGTGAAATGCTTAGACATGGAATAATCAAACAGCTGATATTGAGGGAGCGCAAAAGGGCGATAGATAGATACTCGACAGGTTTTGGAAAAGTTTCATTTCACAGTTTTTCAATTCGACTCTCCAACGTTGTGCATACATAAGCATATATGTGTTAGCTTGTGTGTGCTTTGGGTGTGCTTCTGTGTGAAAAAAAAAAACAACTTTGTTTGCTAAATGAAAAATGCCGGATCAGGGCTTATAGGTGGTGGTGGTGTGGGACAAGATTGGTGGCTCCTAACTGATTTCCGCTAGTCATATGCATATGAGGAATACAAAAAGAACATGCACAAACATACACAAACACACATACACGTCTGCGAGACGTATTCGCAATTTTGTTGAACGTACAGGAAGTCTGCCATTTTTTTTTTTTTATTAAATCTGCAGCATTGCAGCATGCAACAGTGCACGTGAAAGCAGCAGTAAATGCAGATGGCATTTGGGAAAGCCGAGTGAAAAGCCAAACGTTTGGCAAAAGCTACGTACCTTTGATAGTGCCCTTAAATGGGTCAATCTCTAACATAGCCCTCCTCATCGGATTAATGTCTTACATTTGGAGTGCCTGTAGCCCAGTTGTGATTCCACAAATGCATCTGCACATCGGTCATCATTTGTCCTTCCATACAGATTAATCGAAGCTTAACTTATGTTTAAGTCGTTGTTAACTTTTTAAAGTGTAACTGCCTCAAAAAGGTTATAAGCAAATACACGAATTTAAGGATTAATCTTTTTATAATATTTAAAGTAGCGAAAATATTATTGCTTTTTCATGCTCACAAGAAATTATTTAATAAATATTTCAATGCAAAAATAATAACATGAAATTTATGTGTTCCACGAGCATTAAACTTATAACGTTGCAATTTGCTATGTTTTGCATTAGTTCTTATCTGCTTATTTTTCGCTTGGGGCTACAGCTAGTTTAGTACGAATTCAATAAAAAAGAATACAACATCAACAAAAAATTTGATACAATTTTCCTTACTTCGCGTTCTTAAGACGGGCAACGAGTTGCAACGAGACGAGGATGCTTTTCTTATAAAGCAATTTGCATATTTACGTCCAATTTCTTTTCCCTTTTGGTTTTATTAAACGTGTTTTTTTTTCTGCACTGTTTTTGGCTTACTTCCGGCTTGTTGTTGTTCAAGATTGTTCCTGCCGATACCCACCCAAGTGGCCAGCCAGGTTTGAGTGTGTGTGTGTGTGTCTAAATTCTGGCACATAAGTCCGTGGGGCTGCATACAAAGTTCAGGGCACATAAAACGCACATAAACAAATGCATGTAGACATAAAACACAAAAGCACGCACAGAATCAGCGTCTTACACACACACACACACACCCGAACACATACACACACACAAACACTCTTCCTGAACGAGAAACGTAAAAAAAAAATGTAGGCACTGATTACATTTGCATATTATAAGCAACCTCTTGCCCACTCTCGCTACACACATATTGATGAGGTTGCAACGCCGCAAGGGTTTAAAGGGCGATCAAGACCTGCCACAACTACTAAGTCAGCTGCAGTTTGTGTGTGTATGTGTTTGCCTGTGTATTTGTCCAAGGAATTTCATTTCCAACTTTTACGTTTGGCATGTGGCACACACAACTTTGGTAGCGGCAAAGTTTGCTTCACAGTGCCACACACACATAGTGTGTGTGTGTTTGCTTATCTAATAAAATAGGTGTGTGGGCGCCTAAGGGTGTGTGATGTGGTTCAGGGCGGAATACAAGCGCATCACTTGCGGCACTTGTTGAAGCAGCAGCTGCAATCTCAGGCTTGGATTATGCAGTTGCAAAAACTTTAAATTATGTAATTCAACACGTTGCCAATACGGACGTCCGGTCCAACAAACTGGCAAGCAGGCAGCCACACACACGCACGCACATACACACACACACACACACTAACTCAAATGCAAGCTTGAAACTTTAAACGTATCACGTCGATGGTTAAATACCTGCCACAGCACCTGGGACCCAAGAATTTCAATTAACGTGCTAACATGAGCAAGCTGTACGCTAACGCCGCTAGGTGGCGCCCCTGGCACAAGGCAGCTCGTATTTGTTCTCCACACATATTTGATGATACGCCATTAATATGCAACACGCTGCAAACCAATTGAAATACATAAAATGAAAAAGTAAACAGTCTTTGGTCGAAGATCTAGACTAGACGATACTCTGTGTGTGTGTTTACTTGACTTATCTTCAATGTTCCATATCTCCGGTGTTTCTCAACTGGTTTCACAGATTGTAATATTTTAAACGCCGTCTCAAAGTTTTCCAAACTGAAAATTTTGTTATTATCGATCCCATGTGTATATCGAAAATCAAAAACAAACTTGTACTGCCAAGGGATTAGGCAAGCTTAAGTTCCAAATCTGGAGTCTCTATCTATTATAGTCTCCGAGATCGACGCGTTCATACGAACAGACGGACGGACAGACGGACACAGCTATATCGAGTCGGCTGTTTTTGGGGTCGGAGATCCTTCTTTCTGCCTGTTACACACTTTTGCACAAAACGATTTAAGCTGTAGAAAGTAGTTGTTAAACTTAATCAAAAAAAAAAAAAAAAAGAATTGCTGAATTGCGAATTTCTCTGATGAATGATATGTATATTGAATAATACTATCACTATTGAATAATACTATCATTTCAAAATAAACGAATATTTAATGCAGTTGACGCATTCTGTTCATAAAATACAAGCTTAAATATAATACTATATAGATTACACATCTGTATATCGAATATAGTTGTGAAACTAAGTTAGTGTGGAACAAACAATTTGCTTGAATTTCTATATACATGTGATAGGCCTTTTCTGACATGCCCCTTTTCAAGAGAAAACTTATTCAATCGCCAAACTTTTGTGTGGCAAGCAATTAAAATGCGCCAGTGTAAATATGTTGCACGGCTAAACTGCCATAAACAATCAAAACACACGTGCCAGCACAATAACGACAATAAAAATGTATATAAATATATATATATGTATACATGTATATATACATTAAAAAGCCGCTTTGAAAATGAGTAATCGTTTTGTAAATACGATATCATCTAAATTGCAATGAGCATAAATCAGAGTTAAGAGTTGTGGCTTAAAATGTGGTGGCAACAATTTAACAATTCGGTTCTGCTTCGTTTGATATTTGGTGCCGATTTGAGAATCTTATTTTTACTTCTATCTTGTGTATATAAATATACTGCCTGCATGCCAAAGGTTTCCTTCTTTTATTTGTTTTATCTATTTGAAATGCCAGCTGCGGAGCGCAATCCATGTGTGATTCGCTAAAGAAAAGTGAAAGGTGTTTGTAAATACCCTACAAATAAATTATATTTAAAGGTGTCGCAATGCAAACAAAAATCATGATTTTATTAAATACTACTACAGACAGATATGGGTTTCGATTAAATGATACCACACCTCATAATTCGATATACAAATAATAAACAAATATTCTCGTTGAGTTAAGCTATTAAGAGGCTATCAGTTTCAAATATCTATGCCTCTATACCGATTCATCAGCTCAAGGAGCTTCGTTTCGCTTCTTAAGCGCATTAAAATTTTTTTTTCTTATTTTAACAGCGGCTTTCGAATAAGATTTACTTGGCTGGCTGCCTTGGGGTGCCATTCGCGTGCTCTGGTGTTGCATGAACTCAAAAAGGCAATGTTCGCGAGTGCTAAGCAACCAGCGTGAATCAGACACACACACACACACACACACACACACACTTGCACACGTTTAGTTAAGCTTATTATACACACACAAATGCCAAAGGCTGACTTAAAAGTAACCTAAATAGGTGATGCCAGCAATGGAGATGAGCTGCGAATAAGCACGCTCTCTCTCTCTCTCTCTCTCGCTCCTCCTTCACTTGCGTTGCGTGTAAGTGTGTGTGGGTGCGATTATCTTTCACAAATATCATTTCGCACGAAAGCCAACAATGTCTAAATTTTTCCATTATATTTTATGTGTAAAGTATACATATATATATATAGGTAGACATATGTTATATTATTGGCATGACTGCAAAGGGAGCGGGATGGGGGGTGAGGCGTGGCCACAAAACGTGCAGGTGTGCAACGTCGCGTGCGCATCCAAGCTTCACAGCATTCGCTGGCTATTTACTTTTATGGCTTGTTTGGCAGCACATGAAAACTTTTGGACCGACCACCCTAGTGACCTATTAAGCAAATTGAAAATGAACAGAATTCGATTCAAAAGGATGACTTTGCCTGTTTCTTTCAATGCATTCCTCGTCTCCATCCCCCCCAAACTCTGTAGTATAACGTTGCGTATGTGTAATAAATTTTAATTGACTTTCACTGCAATTCAGCGTGCTTAAAACTAGCAGCAGCTACAGCAGCAGTAGGGCATTATTGTGTGGTAAAGTTTATTGCGGTTCAAAAGATTTCATTGAATCACGCGTGAGAAACCTCAAGTTTTTCAACATTTTTGTGCTCAGCTGTAGCTGTAGCTGTAGCAGAAGTTTTTGCCTTTGCACCCAAGCAAAAAGTTTGATCATAAACACAAAATTGCAAAACTCGTGCCAGCAATAACAAGTCCAGTAACAACAACAAAAACAATATTCAAGCACTTTGGCCTTTTCGGCGTATACGTAATATGCAGTTAACTGGACAATATTACTTAATGCGACGCTCGGCAGCGCAGGTGCGAACATGAAATATGCGGCCAATTAATGTTAATTAAATTCATATTTTACCTAAACAAATTTATACTACCAAAGCACGCCAAAACCACTTGAAGTACTCGGCTTCCGGCTGGTTACTTTCCTGCTGTGCAACCAGCTATAAAATCGTAAGCTAACTTCCTGTTTTGACTTTGACTTTGTTAAAGAATCGCAATAAAATAAAAGCTCAACAAGCTAAGTTTTATTTCAAAAACCAAACAAAACCAAATGTTTGTCACTTAATTTGTTGATTCGTTTAATTTGTGGCGTGTTCCGAGCCAAAAACACAAACACATTAAACCGCAACAGCATCAACACAAACACACACAAACACGCAGACACATGTGTATACATCAAAGCATACCCAATTAGTGTGCTAAATAATTGTTAATCCATGTTTATACTTGCATACTCTTTGCTAAACTTGAATCACATTATTTTTACAATTTTTTAACTGACTAACAATATGTGGAGTTATTTTGCATATTCAGATTATAAAGTTTTAAAATCCAATAACTTGTTGAAATAAATTTATAACCCTTGCCGTTTGGGAGCTTTTTAGATTGTGCAAACTGCATTTGCATTTTTAAAGGACCCTTTTCAAAAACACACTAAGTGTTCACATACACATACCATATATATGTTTGGATACACACACACACACACACACCATCACAGATGAGTTCATTCATTATGTTGGCCAACTGTTTGCACAAATTTCACGCACATTTTGCTATGTACACTTTGGGACAAGGACATTAAGTGACATTTTAAATGGAAGCAATCAGTTAGCTGAATTATAAGTGTGTAATAGGTATTTAAACCGATTTTAGATTGAATGAGCAATTTGCGATTTGAAATTAATTCAATAACAATCAAAATGCGTGAATCTAGTTATCAGCTTACCTTAAATATTTCAATAATTTGAGGTTCTATATAATAATATTTGATTATTTGTGATGGAATCGCGTTAAAGAGGCAAAAAATATGATATTGCATCGCGCTGCAAATAAATAAGATAAAACACAAATAATAAATATCAATATATAACTAATTTGACATAATTATATATATCGTATGTTACAGTTTTGTCAAGTGCAGTGTTGCAAGCATTTTGTAAGCAGTCAATGTCAAGGGGCAACTTCAAAGATGCACAAAACCTTTTTCAGATAATAGTGTTCATTATACTGTGCACAAATTAGCATAAGCAGAGCTAAACCAACAACAACAACAACAACAATAGCAAGCAGACAGCAACAATCTGTTGCCTAATGCGCATGAAATCGGCTCAGGTTATGCATAATAACATTGGCATTGCATAATTCATTTTAAGCACCACTTAAAGTTATGGCAAACGGCCGGTACGCAATTTAAGACAGAGTTAAATGCATTTAATACGTCATTGGGCATATTGCGAGCGGTTTGGGTCGTTGCTCTGATTTATGGTGCGTATACTTGATGTGGCCACAAAGCCGCACAGAATGTTGCTGCTGTTGTTCCGCAATCTTCGTTTGTGTTGCTTCTCCTGCTCCTCCCTTGTTAAGCTTAAAACAAACCTCAAGATAAACACACACACACACACACACAAGCACACATACACACCCTCACTTATACATTCATACGTTTCGCGTTTGTTGTTAAGTGTTGTATCCGATTGTGTTGAGTTGGGGTGGTTCTGATATTATTAAATTTTATAACATTTCGATGCGTCTGCATTTCATTTTGATCATAAACGGCTTTAGGGCCGTCTCGCTTAAAACTTTTCCTTCAACCAAAGCAAGCTAACGAGTATGTATGAGTGTATTTTCTTACGCCCAAATGGTTGTGAATGTATGCAACCGGCCATGCTCCATTTCATTTATCAAAGTCATAAACTTCGAAACGAATACGACGTTTGAATGATGTGGCTCGAGTAGGCGGATTACTAAACACAAGCAACAGTTTCGTGTCAATGGGAGACAAGACATGTATGTTTTAAATTTTGATATATGTAACATACATATATATGGAAAGTTCAAAGGTGATGCAAGCCATAAGCAAACATTTTAATTACTTACATAAATCTAACAAATATAAAATATAAATTATTTAATATTTTTAATATTTACTTGCTCATAGATGTAGAACTAATAAATATTAAAACTCATTTTATTTTGAGTCTTAAACTTTACTTACAAGTTTAAGGAGTCTGAGCTCAACTCAGTTTAACTAAAACTTTTAAAGTTGGCCAAATTGCTGCCAAATATGATTACGATGATGTGAAGCGTGTTTTCTTTCCAATTATATAGACTACACCACAAACTTGTAGTTTTGCGGGCATTCCAAGGTATGATAATCCAAGTAAGTAAGAGAGATAGTTGTACCTGAACATTTTCCTTGTATTTATCAATTCGAAGATATAGTTGAGATGAAAAATAGATTTTATAAACTTTCCTTAAATAAACGCCTTTAAAAACTTGAAACACCCTTTGCAATAGTTACTGTACAGGGTATAAAAATAGGAGAAATTGATGTGTTGTCAGAAAAAAAAAACAAAGCTGAAAATCTGTTGATGATGCATCACTCAGATTCTTTGTCCAGACTCTGCATTTAAGCCTCTAGGTGCTTCTTTATCCGGCCGTAAAATCGGCACTGTAACAATTTATGCCATTTAAGCATAATTTACTTAACCAAGGTGTATCCGAAAGTCTGCTTAAGAAGAATGAGGCTAGGACAGCTGCTGACCCAGCTCGAAGATGGGCACGCAAACTGTCGAAAAAACACACATAAAAAACCAGCAATAATATTTTTTGTGAATAAAGGTAGCTTGTTCAATGAGTGTCTGTGTGTGGATGAGTGGGTGCCTTTAATTTATGTAGCGCCGTATTTTTGGGACTCATCCATACACACACACACACACACACACACACACACATACGCACTTCACACAAGTGCTTCCACTCATCTTTTATGCCGGAAATCAACAAAAAATTTATTGAGCATAAATTTAAATCCGCTTGATGTTCATTGCCTGCCTAGACTTTAGATTTGCTTTTGCCATTTTATGCGATTTTAAATTGATTTCATTTCCATTTTTTCATTTCGCTCTGTCACCCCCCTCTTTCACTTCCTACTTCTACTCCCCTTCGGTCATTTCCCATACAACTTTCGTATCAGTTTTTGCCACCAACAGCTTTATATGTATATCAAAAAGAGCCGAAATAATGTTGCCAAATGAAGTCATCTGATCTGTGGCAACAGCTGTTGCTCCTCTTGTCAAACTTTGTGAAGCAATCGAACATTTGTTGGCCTCACCATAATGATTCGCTTCGTTTCCACGAGCATCTGTCTTTTGTTTGCAAATCATAAATAAATAAGCAATCTCCATTTCGCACTGTATTATCGAACATCTTTCTCTCCATCTCTTAGTCTCCGTTTCCTCTTCGTTGCCTGTCTGTCTGTTTCGATTTTGGTGCTTTCGGTCGTACAAAATTGGGTGCGATAATAAGTTTCTAATAATTTGTTATCATTATTGGCTATGGTCATTTGCTCTTTCTCCTTCTCTGTTCTCTTTGCTCGCTTTTTTTTTTCTTTGTTCATTTGTCGCTATCTCCTGTTTCATGTATTAGTCTAATGGACATAACGTTGTGCTCCAGCCGGCTTTCCCACCTCCCAGCTCCTTGCCTGCCCCTGGCGCCCTTGTCACAGTGATTACCGAACAAATTAAATTAGTGGAAATGTCGAAACGAGGCACGAGACAAGGTAAGACAATCTAATTGCCTCCAGTGCGGCGAGACTGTTATAGCTGTATTTCAACACATGTTCATTTTTTTGTTTGTATGTATGTTAAGTCTGGCTGACAATTCGTACAGGTTGTGGCATCAATTGGCCTTTGGGACCAATGGAATTAAACAAGCTAATTAGGTTTTATAGATACAAACGAATACATGATATAAACATGTGTAGGTTGTCGCGAAAGCGTATAAATATGCGCCCCAAGCAAAACAGTTCCGAAATGCGAGTACAATTATTTAATGTTGATTAGCGACTGTTAACTTTAATGAAATATCTCAAAATACTAGCTAGCTTTAAATCAAGTTAATTGCTTAAGAGCTTTATGTATGAAATATACTCGAAATTGTATAAAATAATATTTATTTCTCTAACAAAAATCAGAGTAAGAAAATTTATACTACGAAATAAATGTGGATTTTGATGGGACATGTCTTAGCAAGAACACAAACCATTTAGCTAGCGACATCTTGTGGTCATTTCTATTACTTTTGCAAGAACCAGAACGTATATATTCAGCGCTATCATTTAGAGCTTTTGCGCGCAATAAAAAGCATTCTATGAAATCAATGCAACCATTTTGTGTATCGGTAATTAAGCCAACAAAATAATGTGCATTTTAAATTCGAGTTGAGGTATTTCATAAGTTACCTTCAAATTTATTAATTATAAATGCAGGGATGCAAGATGTGAAATAATGTATAAACAAATAAAAAAAAACTTTGGTTCCATATTCGTCAGTTTGAGGAGCACAATCCAAACAATGCCCTAATACACTGCATTCCAGAACATGATATTTCCACACCCGCCACAACCCACGACCCAGACCTACAACATTGAAAATCGACCAAACTATTCTTATTTGACATGCCAATGTTGTTCCTGCCTCACCGACGACTCGACGGGCTGACAAGGCAACGCGCAGCAAATTAAAGCAGGTCAGCAAGCTAAACTCAAATTCACAGGAAATTCTTTCTGGCAAAGGAATTTTGACATCAGTTGCGAAATGAGTGCCAATAAAATCTTTCTGCGCTACTATCCGCCAGGTAAGAAATAATTTCTTTTTTCGATTTGTAATGTTACTAATCAAGTCATTAGGCTTGGCGCTGAGTTATCGATCTTCGAAGGGTGAGGAGCGGTTGAGACATTTTGATTTGCTGGAATTGGATTTAAAGTAAGTAGCAAATATGATGTGCTTTCTCCAGATCTAAGATTTCGTGTTGTTACAGAACAAATGTGGAATCGCTGGCAGATAGCATTCTGGTCGAAGAAATGCAGGCCGTGGAAGCAGAACGTGGCTTAGCAGACGAAGCCAGTGTGGATAAACCAAAGCCCTGCTTGCCCGCCAAGTGCAAAGCCTCTAGCTCCAAGGATATGTTCAGTGCACTAAAGCAGGCGATCGGCAAATTGCAAGCAAAACTGCGTGAACCAATTAAAAAGAAGTTTTATCTACACAAATGCTACAATTCCCATATCCTTCCGCTCACAAATGTCTGCTTCGATCGGAGTGGGGATCGCTGCTTAACAGGTAGCTATGACCGCACCTGCCATGTGATCAACACCAGCAATGCCGAGGTCCAACACGTGCTCACTGGTCACGACAATGTTGTCTTCTCGGTGGGTTTCAACACGCCACGATGGTAAGTTCGCAAGAAACCATTGATTCAAGTGTGATAAACGCTTCCCGTTTCCTTTAGTGACAAGATTATAACGGGTTCATTTGATGGCACTGCCAAAATTTGGTCAGCATGCAGTGGCCAATGCCAGAGCACCCTGTACGGACACACAGCTGAGGTGGTAGCTGCTGAATTCAATCCTGTGCACGACACAAGTATTGCAACGGCCTCCATTGATGGCAAAGCTCGCATCTTTGATGCGGAAACAGGTCACGAGCTGCAACAGCTTTCATATCATGGTGCCGAAGTGATTGCAGCAAGATATTCTCGCGATGGACAGCTGCTGTTGACGGGTTCCTTTGATCACACAGCTGCCATTTGGGATATACGCAGCAAGAGGTAGGTTTTAATCCTAGTAGAGTTTATCATGTTCGATCTGTAATACTCTCTTTACGAGAACCAACAGTCGATATCATAAACGAATAGAAATTTCTCATACCTGGGCAAAGTTAGTGTGCAAAGTGTATTAAATCGAAATCAAGTTTTATAACTGTTCGTTTTGCAGTTGCTGCCATCGGTTGCGTGGACATAGCGCAGAGTTGTCCAATTGTGTTTGGAACTTTAGCAGTTCTGTGATTGCCACCGGCAGCTTAGATCGCACGGCACGCATTTGGGATGTGCGTCGTCTGGACCAGGAGCTGCACTTGGTATCTAACCACAGTGACGAGGTGTTGGACGTCAGCTTTGATGCAGCTGGCAAACAGCTGGCCACTTGTAGCAGTGATTGCACAGCGCGTGTCTGGAGCTTGGAGCCGTTTGAGATGTTGTCGCTTATGGCAGGCCACAGCGATGATGTTAACAAAGTGTGCTTCAGTCCGAGTGGTTGCATGCTGCTTACCGCCTCGGCGGACAATACGGCACGTTTGTGGCTGACGGAGACGGGTCAATGCTCCCAGGTGCTGAGCGGGCATGAGTCTGAACTTTTTAGCTGTGCATACAGCTATGCGGGAGATGCCATATTGACAGCGTCAAAGGATAACACTTGTCGAGTTTGGAGGTGATACGACTGGTATACGGTGCAGCTAACTGACTGAATACAACACGAATAATAGTCACAGGTATTTGTTTTTTTTTTTGTTTTTTTATATCAACATTTACTACAAACTCGGGGGCGTTATTTCTTTTCTTTTCTTTTGTTTTGTTTTGTATGTTTAAATTTCTTAATATTTCATCTCGTACACTTCTTACAAATTAATAGGTTTTGTTTTCCATTATAGTTTTTCTTTCTTTCGTTTCATTTTTAAGTTTTCTTTTAATATATTTTGTTTTTTTTTGTTGTTTTTTTTTTTTTAAATCGGATTTCTCTCATATACATATATAAAAATAATGAACAAATGATCCTTCAGTAACAAACATTATACAGCTTACAAAAATCCGTTTCGTTTCGGAATCAATATTAATACACAGTTTGAAAAGTAAAATAAAAAACTTCTTGTACAGACATCACCCGAGCGACTTTCATTACACAGGGCTAAAATAGGTATTTGGTAAAAAACATTACACAGCTGAACTATTTATTTAGTTCGGAGGCGGGCAACAACGGCGAGTCAACAGTTCTGTGAATGAATGCTATATACACATATATATAGATATCTTTGTATGTAGTTTTGTGTGAGGCATGACGGAACGAGAGTTACAATTATGGACCACTGATATCTGACTAACTTAGAGTAAGACGTATCGTATCATATTGCTGTATTGCTTCATTTTCGATTTTTGCATTTGCATGCATGTACTTTGAATCTTTATCTCTAGTAAATAGTATCTGTAGTTGGAGAGTTACAATTAGTTGAGGTTGATTGGTGAGTGTGAGTTCATTGCATTTGAAATGTGTTTGTTTGAAATGTGTTGGCTTTGAGCCAAACCCTGTTGCTTTCAATTACATATGTGTTTAGTTAGTTATTTATATTAGCTCTGATGTCTGCTAAGGTTCGCTCCATTCTATAAGTATGATCTACATAATACAAGATTTATGTGTAGTTGAGTTTAGGCCTGGCTTTCATTTCAACTATATATATATATATATATAATATGGGTTGTTAATATTAATATAGAAGTAAGTTTTTCTTTTTATCTTCTATTGTTTTTATCAAAGTAGAAAACGGGTTTTGGTGTGTGTGTTTTGTGTGTGTGTGTGTTGGTTGTGTAAATTTTGTAGTATTGTTTTGCTGGTGTTATAAACATTGTTGTGGTTGCATTTGTTGACTTTGTTTGTTTTGCAATTTAATGCGTTGGACTCTGCAAGAATAACAAAAAATGACAAGTTATTAAGTGCTTGAAGACAACAGGAAGATCAAGGACAAGTACAGCTAGGACGCGGGCTTACATGAGGTATGTGTGTTTATGTGTGTCTATGTGTGTCGAGGAGCAAAAAGTTGTATGAAGTTGTTCATTATTACAGCTATAATTAATTAATAATTTTATTGTTTTTTTTTTTTTAAGATGAGCATGCGGAGTAGAGCGGAGCGAACATGCACAGCGCTTGGCTTTTTATTTTATGGTTTTTTATTAATATTGTTTTGGGTTCTGTAAATCTTACGATAGGTTGTTCATTATCTACAAGTATGATGTAAAAACGAAGAGACGCAAACAACAAATTGAATAATTTGGCCTTACACTTAGATTATACGAATTTAAAGGTTTTTTTTATAGTTTTTAGTTTCATTTTGTTCTCTTGTTGGTTGGATGTTTGCTTGTTTTGGTTGGTTGGTTGTTGTTGTGGTTGTTGATTTAGAAATGAACAATATTTAGCATTAACAAATTCATAGCTCATCATATGCATACAGCTAGAAATAAAAGAAAGAGAATAACGTAAAGAGCTTTCGATTTGTTAAACAAACAATTAGTTGTAATGCAGCCATTGTTAAATTGTTAAAAAAAAAACAAACCAAAAGTAAAAAGTTAACAACAGTGATTCTAAATTACTTTCAAGTGATAGAAGTGTGTGTGTGTGAGATTAAGTTAAATATAATTTAAGCTAGCAACGATGCATGATAAGCAATAATGTAAATATGCGACTGAACCTTAAAAATATAAGCAAAATCTTTAAGCAAATAAATAAAAATATTTAAGCATCAGTTGAAGGTGCAGCGTAAACAGAATTTGCAAAACTTTTAAATGTTGAAAAATATATTTCGTACTTCACATGGACTATCCGGAAATACCTCCTTGAATGTGCGCTCGATAACGTGATATCTGCAAGAATGAAAAGATAGTTAAGATTAAAAATCTTTGTATTAGTTAAAGAATGGAGTGAACATACTTGGACTGCAAGCCGCCGCCTGGTGGAAGACCTTCAATGTCATCTTTGCTTTGTAGACATTTTAACAGTTCTACATAATCCGTGATTTTATTACTCTCAATTTCCTCTGTAAGAATGCCAAAAGAAAGAAGAAAACACAAGATTAGTTTGATTAAATCAAGGCACAAAACATTAACAAAAAATCTGCTCATGTTAAAAGAATTTCTTATATACAATAAAATACGAATTAAGTGAATATATATTAAAGCTACGCAAAAGAATAATTACAATTTATAAAAAAAAATATTACACGAAATATGTTGCAACAGCGAGAGCCGACAAAAATTTAGCAACAAACTTAACGTGAAGCTTTGGCTTAATGATACAGGTCGATCAAATCTAGGCACATAATTAAATTGTATATGAATATTTCTGGCTTTTGGTTCAATTGACCTGCATCGTAAACGTAATCTTAAAATAATATAACAAATGGGGTGTCGCAAAATTGGCACTTCAAATAGACGGGATTACACTAAGTAAAAAAAAAAAAAATTGAAACAAGATTGATAATGTTCTGCCTTGTCTCCTGGTTTTTTTTTTTTTTTTTAAAGGATTTTTGTGATCTTTGATTTGGGAATTATTTATGAGAAAACTGTTTACAGCATTCAGTGTACAACAAAGATTTGAAAATATACGTAAATCGAATTTGTAAAAGTGATTGAATAACAAGTACATATAATAATTGATTTGTATCTTAAGAGCATGCATATATCATTTACTTTTCTTAGTTGTGTGTTGTGGGATCTATGTGCCTTACCTTATGCTCACTCATCATATTAATTTGTATTGATTGGCTTTCTGTTTACTGGCATTGACTTTGACTCGCCCAATATCATTATCTTGTGTGTCTTTTAAGATGCGCGATCAACAACAAAACAAGTACAACGCGTTGCTAAATTTTACTTTTACAACAAATTTCGTAGAAAGAATACTTGAAAAAATATACATTAGTCATTATGTTGCTTCGACTGATTGTAAGACTTTAAAAAATAAAAAACAAACAACCAAAAAATTGAGAAATTATATGAATTATAAACAACAACAAAAAATGCTGCGTATTTGGTGTGAAAATGAAAAGATTCAATGTCTGAGTTTTTGTATATTGTTTGTGTTGCAACCCAGAGAACGAGAGAGGGGGCGTGTGTGAAAAGCAGCGAGTGTATGTTTTAAATATAAACTTAAAACGGAACAACACATCAAACAAACACTTTTGGTTTATTGAGTTTCAAATCTCTCATTTCAAGTTATATTTTTACTCTGAAGCAAAAGAATTCTTTTACTCTGAAGAATAAAATTCTTTTTTTGTTCATTTTTGGTTGGTATTGCATTGTTATTTGGTATATAAATGAATGATTGCTGTGGTACTTAGGTACAATTGTTCTCAGCATTTCGAATTTATGTTCGACCCGATAATTTTTTTTTGCTTTGCTTCATTTGCAATTCTAAATGTTTCATTTTAAAGTAATCTGTTTTAACGTTGACAACAAGCACAACAATTGGTGAGCATAAGGTTTACAATATTCAATTTTCACTTTGATTGGGATTTAGCCTGGCATTTAAAATCTATAACCTTGGCTAAGTAATTTGTCTGGACATTGGATTAACTAACTTCTCTACTTAATACTACTTTTCATTACCTTATTTGGGAAGTGGCATTAACTACATCATATAATATTTAAAGTAATTTTCTACATAAGTACATAAAGATAACGTCTGCTTCTGGACATGACCCTGAGGTCGTTTTCTTTCAAAATTCACTTTGGTGTTATGAATACTGCGGGTGTGTGTTGGTTAGTAACCTAGGATTTCATATATATGATGGATTATGACTTAACACGGTTACATTTAATACTTGAGCGCAGCTATATTGATTGCTATCCTAGCATTAAAATCAATTCCCACCGTTCTTACTACTATAATGTTTTATCTGCTCTCTTAAATAAAGTGCATTTATTTTCAGCAACACTATTTAATATGCTGCTTATTTTAGTTTCAGTTTCTTCCTGTATCTCTTGTATTTAGCCTGCAACAGTCGTTTTAATTATTATTCTTTAAGAATAATGTATGGGCAATGGGATTATATACAGATATTTATGTATTTACAGGGGCTGACGAAATCTACAACTACAATTAATGGAGGGTTTGATATTCGAACATTGCTAATAAACTTATGGTACTACATACTAAATTTCTAAATGGGGATGAGGTTTCTTGGGTCCTTTAGCTACAAGGTCTCCGCTCGATTCGAGCACTTTGGCAGTTGCTGTAGCTCACAAAAATAAAACACACTAAAACAAATATGTATAACAAAAAATAAATAAATAATACTGAACACTCATTCTCACAGACACACAAACACACAGTCGGTCGGTCGGCCAGTCAGTCAGTCATTCAGAGACACGCACAGCATGTAAAAGTAGATATGGGAAACTAAAAACTAGCACGCTATTTTGTAATATACTATGCATTAGCAATATGACATACATATGTATATGTGGGTAAGACTACGTATTTAGGTATACATATATATATATATATACATATCAACATGTTATTGGCAATGGTAATAGCAGATGTTGTTGGTTTTCTTTCGATATTGGTTTCGAAGTTTTTGAGTGTCAAAATGGAAGGAACATCTTTTGAAAGTGTTTTTTATGCATTGGATTTGTAAATCTTTCTAGCTAGCTAACAAATACACCTATGTGTATTTATATGAGTGTATAATTATTATCTACTAATCTATGAAAACGCTTTGGGTCTATCTTTGTTTGCGTTACGTAAGGTACAATGTATTCGCTTTCTGTTTTTTTGTTTTTTGGTATAACCGCCTTGATCGGTTTGCTGGGCGCGTCGACAGGTGGACGGACGACGACGACGAAACTGAGACATAAATACGCAAATGTTTGGCGACTATCGTTAAGTTTGCGATTAGTTATAAACAGAGTAGGCGACTAAGACAACCTCTTGTGATCTTCTCGATTTGTTTCTCCAACCGTCGCTCAGATTCTATCGCTTCTTCAGTTGGCTTTGGTGCTCCAGGGAAAGCAATTATTATGATGCTCATATTATCACGGCTGCCCTGTAGGTCCGCAAAAAGAACAAGAACAGAACGATAAAGAACGATTTATATTGTAAGCAAAATAAATATGTGATTGAGTGTACTGTACGTACCTTGTGCAAACAGGTGTCAACCACTTGATTGGCAATATTCACCAGATCTGTGGTCACTTTCAGCCTCGAATATATGAAACTGCATACATCCTCGTTGCTCATGACATCCCAGATACCGTCGCAGGCGAGCACTAAAAACTCATCGGTGTCCTGACGGCTTTGGCAAAAGATTTCCGGTTCCGGTGAGACCAACTGTTCGCACTGACCTTTTTCTTTAACGTTCTTAAAGTCATAATCGCCGAGGGCACGCGATACGGCCAGCGTTCCGTTCACACGCTTAATCATCACACTTCCGCCGGCATTGTGTATACGCTCCTTCTCCTCCGGCAGAATGGGCTTGTGATCCTGGGTGGCAAACACTGGAACGCCCGTGCGGCATAGCACCGCACGCGAGTCGCCGCAATTGGCTATGTACACCTGGGTTGAGCTGATGAATGCACAGACAGCTGTTGTACCGCCACATTTCTCCTCCTCCAAGGTAAATTGTGGCAGCTCTCGCATGACCTCATCGATGCGCAGGAAACCAGTACGTATGCCCTTTACATGATCACCGCTCTTGAACTCTTCCGTTGAGATGATGCTGTCTAGCAAATGCTGGGAGCAATGCTCCGACACCTTGCAGCCCGCATGTCCATCGAAGACCGCGAAGAAGCTCCACTCGTCCAGAGCATTGCCTAGACGAGCCTGAGCATAATACGCATCCTCCATCTCACAGCGCCAGCCTTGCATCGAGCTGACGCCAAAGAGCAACTTATTGCCCTCGCCTTGATCATTATGTTTTGCTGTTTTCGGCTTATCCAAGAATCCTCCCATCCCTACTGAACATAATGTGTGTGTACTGCACACACACGCGACTGGAATAACTCTTTCGGTCAGTCGCGCGCTTCACTTGTGCTCCTCCTGTAATTTAAAAATATAGCAAAAGCACGCATTATTAAAAGGGAGTTAAAAAAACTTCATTTGTATATTAGGTGAGATATCTTTTCCTATCTTAGCCACTGCATATAGTACACTGTACAAGTTGATAAAGCAATCCGGTTTGCAGTGATACTAAAACTGAAACTATAACGTAATGAATTTAAACGGTATTATTTTCATCATCGATGAAGCTTATCATTAAGTCAACAAGAGTGGCAATATAATCATAACGCTTTATCTGGTTATACAAATGCATGTATGACAAATTAATATACTCTTTTGGCCTTTTAAAAAAAGAGAGTATAAGCACTAATACAGATTAGCAGATTCGCATTCACACACACACACACACACACACCTATACAAGCATACGGAATCAAGGATGCGTATTGAGCTTTTACCGCCTATATTAAACCAATGCCAACCAATAGCGCTTATTTGATTGTAGCGTTATCGTTGTTGTTGTTGCGGCTGTTTTTGACGCTGCCAACTTTGAGTTCCTTTTGCACATCGATTTATCAAAGTTGCGTGTTTAATTTCATGCTGTCCGACAAACACGTTACTTAAACTACAGCTCAGTGTATGTGTTAAATACGGGTTACCCGTATTTTAATTTTCATTTATATTTTTTGCTATCAATTGAAGTCCGCTGGTTTTACGCGCGCGATACCACATCTAAAGGTGGGCAACCTAAGCGTTACATTGTTGACATATCGTCAGCAGCGATAGTTTCATATACCAGATAGATTCGAATGTAATAATTTTCTTTAAAATAATTTACTGTTCACAATTAAGGAAACATTAAGCTATTTTAAAGAAATATCCAAAATTACATCTAGCTAAATAATACCGAACAAACATACAAGCAGCGAGCACTCTTATTAACACACTGGTACTTTTAAGTTACATTTCACAAAAGCCCCCATCACTACGCGAGTCTTTTTGGACACAGTTGACAGCTCCACGCAGGGGGCAGGCAACACGAGGAAAAGAAGATAATGAAATATCTGAATTTCATGATCACACACACGCCCTTTCATACGCATATACACGAGAGCATATTGTGCTCACATAAATTTGAAATAATGCACTTAGAAACAGATAAATTACTTTTTTTCCTGTAAATTTCCAATTTTCGCTGTTGCCTTTTCCACTCACTTGCTGCTGGCTCACGTCTGTGTGTGTGTTTGTGTGTGTATATATGCAGGTAATGAAAATTTGCTTTGTTTAATTTATGCGTCACCGTTTGAGATGCACTGGTAGCTCGGTTTTGTAATCACTATGGAATCCTGTGAATGCAATTGTTTTAATAACTCAAAATAACTATGTTTTGGTTGGAAAAAAAAAACAAGCACAAACGAGCAGCGACTGACGTTGATATCTAATGGATATATCGATACTTCGATTTTTATTTATAATAATTTCAACATCAATGCCGAATATTTCTGAAAATAATTTATCGATGTATCGTTTAAGTTGTATGGTATGCAATATGGCTGACAGATGGCGCTTTTGTGTGAGCCAATTATTTAAAAATGTGGCGCTAATATTTTTATACCCTGAACCCATTAAAAATTGGAAAAACGGTATAAAAACTTTGTGCAAAAGTATGTTAAAGGCAAAAGTATGTTAAGAAAGCATCTCCGACCCCATAAAGTATATATATTCTTGATCAGTATCAGCAGCAAAGTCGATAAAGCCATGTCCGTCCGTCCGTACGTATGAACGGGTCCATCTCAGAGACTATAAGAGCTCGAGACTCCAGATTTTGAATATAAGCTCGCTTAGTCCAATTGAAAAAACGTGAACTTCCTCAAAAATTCAAATAAAAACAATAATAGATTCATAAAGATTGCATAGCAAATGGAGGAAGCCCTGAATATCCGATAACGGATTCTTAGAATTTTGTAAGCATTTCATAATCGGTAAATTCTTTATGAATGATTTTTATAGCCCCAAAATACTCAGATACTTTGCGAACTTCAAACTTTGTTTCCCTCTCAAGAAAATTATAAGACCAGGAAGTTTGTATAGACTTAGAAAAATAATCATAACTTGGTAAGTTAAAAAGTCTTTTAAAATATTTTTCGTACCATATATTAAAAGCTGTTGAATTCGAGTCGGGTACACAACTTCATAGTATAATCCGAATCGAGGAATATCTTCCTATAACATCATGTTATTTTATTGAATATTTGTATAATGTACTTATCAACGGGTTTTAAATAAGGTTTTTATGCTATGATTTTAAATAATTCAAAATAATGGGCAATATCATCATGCTACCAATGTGCCTATCGAAAAAAAGTTATTTTTAAACATCGACGTCAAGAATCGGAAGCAAAAGCAATTGAAAAAACGTTAACTTCCTCAAAAATTCAAATAAAAACATAATAATAGATTCATAAAGATTGCACAGCAAATGGAGGAAGCCCTGAATATCCGATAACGGATTCTTAGAATTTGGTAGGCTTTTCATAATCGGTAAATTTTTTATAATTGATGTTTATAGCCCCATAAATACTCACATACTTTGCGAGCTTCAAACTATATTTACCTCTCATGATAATTGTATGATAGAGATATATGTAAGGGGATTTTCTAAGACCGGGAAGTTTGTATACACTTAGAAAAAGAATCACAATTTGGTCAACTAAAGATGATTTTTTAATGCAAATAACAAAGTATATCAAGATATATTTATAGCATACAAATAATCCGGATCGAGGAATATCTTCTCATTAAGAAGTTATTTCATGTGAACTCTAATGTTGATGTAACAACTTAACCTCTAAGGACACCGATCTAATTTTTCCTACCACCACGGTAGATGACATCTCGGTTAAGCAACCTGAATAACCAACCTAACGTAACCGTTTCATAGATATGTCATCTAATGCGTTTCATACTTGTTTTTGTTATTGTGGGAGGAAATTTGAGCAGTTAGTACTCGAGTATTTATTTTCAAACGTCAAAGATAGTAGTAGCCGTTCCTTGAATCATGAATCAATCGGAATGAATTGTGAAAAAACCATAGTTGCGACTGCCTGATAACAAGAATATTTTCTGATTTCGATTGATAAGACAGGCTGGACAGTATATAATAAGCGCAATTTTAGCCCAGAACCACTCACAGTTTAGCAGCTCTACGAAGAACACCATGTTTTTGAAGTCGTTTGCATTTTTGTTGACCATTGGCACAGCCCTGGCTCTGATGCCTAGCAGTCCAGCGGTCAAAGGCGATATAAATATATTGGATATTTTGCTCCAATCTCGTGCAATTGGAAATCCGGCATTGCAGCAGTATTGCTTCAATCTTTACAATCCAATCCTCAAGGCAACAACCGATGAGTATGAAGCTGACTATTATGCGTGCTACAAAACCTACACAACTGAATGCGAGGCAGTTGACGCAAAGTACCAGAGTTCTCTTGATAGCATTTCCAGTTCAGCTAAGGCCACTTGCGCTGCTCTGCAGACGTGTGATGCCGCTGCCAACAATTTGGCTGGCTTCGATTGCTTCGCTGAAACGGTAAGAATTTCCGCGATTTCTCATTCATTAATGACAATCTTATAATACACGTATATATGTTTTTTTGATTTAGGGCTCTAAATACAAGGAGGTCTTGTTTACACTGTCTGAGGATGCCAAAGAATATGGTACTATCACAAGGGAGTTGATTCGCGTAGCTGAGAGCACTGCTCAATTCTGCACTGACTTTGCCGAGAGAAAATATTGGGAGAAAACCAACGCCACAAAGGGTGAGATGACTGCCTGTCTCGATGGTAAAATAAGTGAGCCTCCTTCTAGTACACCAACAACAACAACAACTAAAACTACAACACCACGCACGACACAAGTAACAGAAGTATCAACAGAAACTTCAATAGCATAATATCAAATCGCCATTAATAATATAACGAACTTTTTTTTGTACATTTACAACATTATTTGATTTAATCTAAAATGCCATTTCCAAAAAATTAGTTCTAATTTATTTATGTATATCTACTCAGTTTTTCTTAAAATAAAGTTTAAAAGAGATGAAAAGTTCATATCTGCAAATCTACTAAATCTTGTGTGGTTTACAATTCGAAAAAGCTCAACTAGAAGATTCCCTGAAACATTGACACACGTTCATGGCTCCAAAACAAGTTTATGCTGAACATACTTCGATATCTTCTGTGTTTTCACCCGATTTTGATGAAAATTTCAAAAGAACAGAAAGACTTTATGGGGTCAGATATGTTTTGTGAGGTCTGTTACATACTTTTACACACAATCATTATACCCTTTTGTTCATTTCCTGGGTTCAGGGTATCATATAATGTAAAATTAATATAATATAATTTGATTTGTGTTGTTCAGAAGCCCATAAAGTGTTTTAATCAATTGTTAAATTGATACACAATGATAAGATATGAACGAGTTGTTTCACATTATTCTGACATTGACAACAATAATTAAAAGATAATTGAGTACCGCATAAGATTCTAGACGGATATAAATAAGCTGAAATTCTTAAAATTGGGAACAAACTTCGCTGCGACGAAACCAAGTGAAGATGTGTCTCAAAATACCTGTGCTTCTATTGGGCTTAAGCATAAGCATGGCTTTTGCTCGCAACCTGCAGTTTACGCTGAAAACCGATGAAAAAATTCGCAAGCTGCACAGCGAGAGCATGGTTCTAGCCGAAGGCCACCAGGATGTCTCATCAAATTGCTTTTCATTCTACAATCCAAAATTGGATCAGGTGACGGCTGGCTATCAAGTCGCCTACGATACTTGCCAAAGTAATTATCAAGAAGACAGCAAACTGGTGGAGAATTGCTTTGTAAACGATCGTGCCATCATGGAAGCCAGTGCCTTACAGTCCTGCAAAGCTTTGAGTTATTGCAACCAGAACTCGGTGGCCTATGATGCCTTTACATGTGCCGCAACCATTGTAAGAAAATAATCCTTAATCTAAAAACACTCCACATATTTATATTTATTCGATTCGCATTTCTAGGCAACTGACGATGCCAAGATCTTCTACGCGATTTCCGCAAACGCAACAAATTTGGCTGAAAGGAGCAAGCAAGAATATGCTCGTGTTGATACACAAAAGGAGGTTTGCATAAATGAAGCTGAGAGAAACTATGTGGAAGACACTTCAAAGGTCTATGGTCAGTTGAATGGTTGCTTATTAGGTAACGGTCAAATTGATCCACCTAGTACTCCGCCCAATGCTTCAACCGGCCAACAACAACCAACAACAATGCCAACAACAACCGCGGAGCCGTGGGAGACATAGCCGATGGACCCTTAGCTTCACTAATTGTAAATAGAATATAATAATATACATACATGCATTCAATAAATATAATAACCGTAGAAGCATATCTAAAGCAAGATAAATTTCAGTGATTCATTTTAAGAAAGCATCAGGTAGAAATTCAATTAAACAAGATGAAATAACATAAGAAATAAAAACGATAAATCGAAACGGCTTTTTTTGGATATACTGAATGAAATAGAAGTCTCTATTATATGAACTTGCCATGATTTGTATACCCTGAAATCATTAAAAATGGGTTAAAAGGATACAATGGTTTTTTACAAAAGTATTTCTCCCACCCCATAAAGTATATATATTCTTGATTAGCAACAACAGTCGAGTCGATAAAGCCATGTCCGTCCTTCCGCCCGTACGTATGTATGTATGACACGTCTATCTCAGAGACTATAAGAGCTAGAGTCTCCAGATTCAAGGTATCGTCTAGTCGGGATTTCTCGACGAGAGCCATCTTGCTTGATTTTTTCTTATTTTACCAACAAATATGTTTGTGTCACATATCAGAATTCACAATACTTATAATAAATCGTTTTGTGTTTAATTGAACAAAGCAAACTCTCAATTTGGAAGCGACCACAGAACTAACATTTCTAGCAATTGAATATGATGTCAGACCTTCTGATAAGCTTGCACTCGCCAAAAAGTCAAGTGTCAAGCGCGACCCGGATTAATTTGTTATTTTTGCGCGTTTTCGGTCTATTTACTTGTCAGTATGAGACATGTGGAAAATATTGCTTTAAGGTAGTTAGTATGTATGAAGGTTTCGATCTCAGAGACAATAAGAACTAGATACTCCAGATTTGCAACACAAGCTCGCCGAATCCCTAGGCAGTTCAAGTTTTTCGATTTTCGATACACACCAAAGATATGGAACATTTAAGACGAGTGCATAGAGCATTCTTGTTTTTAGAGTCAAATATGTCTGCATTATGTCTGCCTTTCCAAAACTAAAGTATCGATTTTGATTCAGAGCTTTAAAAACAGATTGTTTGTTAAACTCTTAAGGTTTTAACATCTGCAATTTTTTAATAAATACATTTTATCCTTATATTTATTACATTATTCAATAATACTGTATTTTGAACTGATGAAATGAGAAACATACAGATCAAATTCAAAGCTTGTTTAATTAAATCCAGCTCAAATGATATATTTTTTCAGCTTCATAGGACTAACAAACTGTTTTTACAAATAGATAAAATATTAATTAATTATGGATATTCTGTACTTCAAGTAAAGAAATATCTAATCAAGCATTAAAAAAAAAGAAAAAGAGATATATATATATATAGGTATACTTTTAATCAGTTCTCTTGAATACTTCATAGAACTGCTTTCATTTTGGAGTTTACAAATTTCATTAAGTTTTTCAATATCCGGTTTCAATAGTAGATTACCTTTATCTTAAGATATACTCACATTCAATTAAAAGTTAATTAAAAGTAGTATATGAGACAAACGCTAACAATGTTTAATTAATAAGTATCGTGCAACGAAAGCCGGATATGTGTTTTTTTGGCTAAAACAACTAAACGAACATGAAATAATTGTGATCATGATATGATTAGGAGTAATCAATATTGAGCATTGAGCCCTATAAAAAGAGCAGTGTTCATATATTGTGCATTAAGTAAGCATTTCACAGCTTTGGAATGTCGTCGAAATGTGCTCTATTGCTGCTCCTCGGCCTGTCCATTGTGGCAGCTGTCAAATTGGAAATACCAAAAATCCAAAATTTGAAACAACAGTCACTGGTCCTCAGCGTCGATAATCCTCAGAACTCTGTGGATTGCTTCGATTACTACAGACCGAAACTGGAAGACATTTCATATACTTATGAGTATAAATACAACAATTGCAATAACAATTACGATAACTCAGCATCATTGGATAACGAAAGGTGGCAGGAACCACGACAGGAGCTTCTTTCGATTGGCGATAATGCCTGCGACTTGATTAACGACTGTTCCACAATTGTTGGCTATGTTGAAGCCTTCGAGTGCTTTGCTCAGGTGGTAAGTATTTTACTAACCGAAAGATTCTATGATCATTATTGAGATGGTTTTCCTCTTGGTTTTTTTTCAGGGCGCTGAGCAGTCCAAGTCCATGTACACCATATCGGCGAGTGCAACCGAAACAGCTGTGAATATTAAGCAGTTTTACGCCACTCTCGAAACACAGCGGAAAATATGTTTCAATAATGCAGAGAAGCAATACGTTGAGGACACGACCTCAACCTATGAGTCATTAAATGCGTGCTTGGCAGGCAAAACAGATGTGTCGACGACAGGTTCTACAACAGAGCAGGCAACACGTGCTACAACGACAACGACTCCTGCTCCATATTCCACTACTACTATTGGCTATGACTAATGTTTGGATCGAAAAACACTAGATACCGAAAGTTCTAGTGATTTGGCTTAATTTAATTGAATGCATGTATGTTTTTATTTTCTTATTTACTATTAAACAATTAGTGTAATATATGAAAACATTTACTCAAACGCAGCAATACACAAATTATTTATTTTATTTATAACGTGGCTTTGTTAGTCAAAAGTCAAAAGCTACATATATGTTTTGGTTGATTATCCTGTAAATAAGATCTTACAGAAACTTAATCGTGCTAAAATCACGCTTTCTGTAACATGCTTTGCTTCTGTACTTACCTATTTTAGATTGTTTAATGCTTTTCATTCTAAAGTTGACAAGATAAAAAAAATCTTAGCAATGTACAATGAATAGACCACCCGAAAACCTTAGCAAGCAATTTATATATGTAACTAATATTTTATGTGAAATTTTATGACAATTTTCGGCAACAAAAGATCAAAAAAATTTCCCACACACACACACAAAGACCAATTGCGATTTGGCGATTATCGGGTCGAATATATCAATGGCATTTTCATCGGTCAACTTCTCAAATCCTTTGCCTTCGTCTGGACATTTATGGCCTTGCCACACCCAGAGTGACTAGTGCAGACAGGTAGATTTAGAAATCAGTGCGGTATCTGCGCATCTTGTTGAACACGAAAGGACCTTTGTGTCCTTTGTGCATTGCCGCCGTTGCCTGGCCTATCAAATTTTGCGCTTAATTAATTTGAAATATTTGCGGCAAAAATGTCAAGTAAACGTTTTTTTTTGTTTTTCAATTGAGTTGTAGTAAGTAGATTGTTGTTGCTAGTTATCCTCAATGGGCCGCAAGTAGGCGTCAAACTGTTTTGAAAAGGATGCAATCGTTGAACTCGAACCACGCCTGGTTCTGTTGGTTGTTTGTTGCCGACGCCGACGGCGACGGCAACGGCGACTATGAGGATAATGTTGGGAGGCATAGGGGAACGGGCTCGGGTTGAGTACAATTGCCAGTCATGTCTTCATAAATTTAACTGAATTGAACTGAGTCGCCGAATAGGCCGGCTCTCAACATGAGCCCCAAACATACAAAACAGCTCCGTGTCTGCAACTGCCGACTGGATAGAGTGGATAGAGTATGATGCGGTGGGGTGGGGTGGATTGGGGTGGCATTGTGGGACTTGCGTCTATTTGACTATTTCATCTTTTGCCGACATGCTTGTACATAGCCTTAAATTGAATCGTTACAAATTTTGTTGCTCGTTATAGCAAGCGTTTTATTGCTATCCAACCAGTTTGGCCCAATGCAAAACCAGACCAGACCAGACCAGACAAGACTAACAAGCAGGCTAAACAACGATAGAGAGAAAACACTCCACAGATTATGATCGGAGCCTATGATCGGACGCGATCGTAGTCTTCGCAATACGCCCTCGTTCACGAAGTCCACGTCCTTGTCCTCAAACGGTAGCCTCTGGGATCGCCTCCTGGTCTCTTGGCCTCGCTCTTTGGGTCCGCAGCGTTAAATAACTTCATTAAATGCCCTTTGACATTTATGCCAAGACACTTATTTATTTATGTACGACTGACTCTCTTTATCGCTTCGGGCAGATCGTAGAACGGGCTCAGCTCAGCACAGCACAGGTAGCTCTAGTTGGCTCTATAAATTACGTAATCATCTGATAATGAAACTGTTTACAAGCTACAACTTGCATCCAAGTACGCCCACAGGAGCCATCGAGGAGACAGACTCAAAAGGTCAGCAATCGTTTTGTATATATATAATCATATATATATATATATATGTTAACGTCTGTCATGTCAACGCTGATTAGTTGCGTTTTTATGAACACAACTCGCCAACTCGCAGGCCTAGAACTAATTGCTCTAATTTCTAGTTAAGCAAACGCTTCTTTTACAGTGTTTCAAAATAGTCTTGTTTCCAACTCGAAAGGTTGACATTTTTTTTGGTTTTTGTATTTGGGCACTGCCATAAATTGTGATTGTGTGGCATCGTTAAAAGGATCGCTCCGGATCGGTTAAGATCAGCGGACAACGCAGCTTGCGCCGCCTGATGCTTATCAGGCTGTGTCCCTGCTCCTGTTTCCCCTCAGCCGATCAGCCGAATTTGTCTTCTTCGTTCTTCTTTTTTGGCGGCCCTTTTGCCGAACAATAGCTATTTTAGCATTTGAATTTGACTGTGCTTAGCAGAATCAACAAGAAGAAGAAGAAGTGCTCGCAAAGCTAAGATTTATTATTGTCGATGCTCTACAATCTGGCAAAGAATAATATAAGACTTATCAGGTGGATGCTTATAGTTCTTTAACAGTTTTTTGTTCAAATGATATTTAAGAATATATAAAAATAATATTCGATCTTGAATGTAAGTCATACGATTACTCAGCAATTACGACATTATATTGTTATCGATTGCATAATACGTAATGCAATCAATATAAAGCGAAATCTACCTAACTTGCTTGTTATCTCACCCGGAATTCTTAACATAAACAAAGTTATATCATTTAGAACGAGGAAATGACTTGAATCCGGTTAAAAATAGTGATACAATACGAATTGAAGCGCATTTATGTATCGGATAATACTGCTCTTTAAAAAGTCATGCTACTGAGAGGCTGCGATTTTTGCGAATGTATTTTGTCTGACTTTGTTGCGGCTGCCCAAGCAAGCAAGCCAAGTGATCGATATGCGAAGAGCAACAGAATAAACTTCGATCGCTGATCTTCGATTGCCTTTGGTCGTTTATATGTTTGGTTGTTGTTGCTGTCGCCGCCTGAGCATGTTTGATCACAAAATTATTATGTATCTCGAAACGATTAACAGACGCATTTCAATTTTATTGCGCCAGATCATTATCTGAGCGAGATCGAACCTTTTGTGAAGCACGCAAAAAAAACCGAAAGCACAAACACAAACTTAAAGACGCTGTACAACAAGCGTACAGCCAAATTATTATAATTCATGATAATATAACTTCAGCAAACAGTGAACAGCATCAGTATTAGTATTAGTATTAGTAATAGTAATAGTATTAGTATAGGCATCAAAGAAGCAGCGGCGATTAACGAGCAGGCGCGAAGAGAAACTTTGCTTTCGCTTAAACAGCAAACGATTTCACCCAGTGCCACACTTACAACTACAACTTGCAAAAGAGGCGAAAAGAGAACGCCAGCCAGCAAGCCATTTAGCCATTTAGCCATTTAGTTACGTGCCATTGCGGGTGGCTTTGGTAATTAGACAACAAGTGTCTAAAGAGCGCGTCGATTCGAGTCGGCCAGTTCAAAAGAGGTGACAACAACAATCCACTAATGAGCAGCCAAAACACACTGCTGAAAAAGGCAGCCAGGCAGCCAGCAGCAGCCTCATCTTGGCTGGTTTGGTTTGGTCTGGTTTGGTCTGGCCTCGTCTGATCTAAGCTGAGGAGGAGGTGTTAAAATCGTTGCCGCCTTTGGGCAATTGATCGGTCAACTGACAGGCATTGTACAAATATATGTATATATATGCATGTAAATTAATCATAAGGAAATCGACGAGCTCTTTCTTTAAGTTGGCCGCTAATTTTCGTAGTGTTTACTTTATCAATTAGGCAGCCACTGATCAAAGATGGATCGCCCTGTTCGGGCACTTTGTCTGGCCAGAAAAAACCCAACGCAACTTAACTCTTCTTCTCTTGTCAAATAATTTTCGGTGATTTTTTGATCACACCGCCAACAATAACAACAACAAGAATAACCGAATAGCCCAGTGCCAGGGAGGCACTTCGGAAGCGGCTTCTGTGGCCCGGCAAACAAATTTAAAAATTTAATTTGTTTGTTCAGCGGCAGCGATTGGTAATGGCAAGCTAAGTGGCTAAACAACAGTTGTTGTTTAACCAAAAACAAAAAGGAGATACCGATTTATTTACCCCCACCCCACCCCCTCTCACACGTTGCCTGACAAATTGTTGTGAGGGAAAAAGTCGTTTCAATATTTCAAAATTTATAATTGGCTTGTGGAAATAAATGCTGAATATTAAACAAGAGTACAACTTTATCATATCGTAATCCTGACTTAACAACGGCGCACTGGCACTTGGAATATGTTTTCTACTACCCTGCACTACTTAAATTGGTTTACATCAAGCACAAAAGAACCCTCCAAAGCAAAGCCAAAAGGTTAGATGGTTTTCACCCTTCTGCGCAGCAACGATGATGATATTATATGATATATGCATGCATGTGTACTAAGTATATACTACTATGATTTTGATGGAAAAGATAACGAGAATATTTAGCCCACACATTCTGAATCACTCTTACTCTATCTCTCTCTCTTTCTTTACTTAATAACCCCTACAATCTTCGTCTCCCGCTGCACACTCGTTTAATTTGCCATTTAGCATGAGCAACAACCCGCCTATACAAGTTCCGACAAAGTATATATAACCACCCCCGCCATCAGCATCTCCAGCTTTTAGCTTCAGTCACCCTGGTTGGTGGTTGCATGGCCATCATCCTGTTGAATTGAGACCGCTGTCAGCGCATATTAATCCAATTATCATGCAGTGTGCACGAAATCACTTAATCGTCTCCAAATCCGGCGGGCGACGCCAATGATGCACGTTTCGGCATTGGTTTACAGATTTACCCAAAAATTATTACAGTTACGCATAGTTAGCATAGCTGTAGTTATGATAGCTTACAAACGGATCAATGTGACGGCGAATGGGGGCCAGTTGATTGATAGGGGCGGGTTGACAATAATCTTTTTATTTTCGAACGTTTTTATGAGAGTATAAAATCCTTTCAGGTTCTTATACACCAATGTCTTAGTCAGTTTAACTATAACAATTTAACTGTTAACTATTTTAGGCCAAACTATTTACACTTAACACCTTAACTTATAACTTATAACTTAACCTAAGCTGATTAATATAAGTTAAAATTATTTTTTGATTTTTATTCATTTTACAAGTTTCATAAGGTTAATTAATGAATATAAATCTATATGTTTTTCAATAAAATGTATGAAATTATTAAAATATTAATAATTTTTAAGTGATGAGTATTCTCAATGATTGAATGCCTCTGGAAGGCGTACTCTGCAGCAATATGATAAGACTCTTGTTAATAATAGAAAGCACTAACAAAAAGTCACACGATTGATGGGAGACCAGAGTACAACAAAAAGAACGAGAACAATTTGATTTAATTAAAAAATTACGGGATTACACATATTAATGCTTGTCGAGCCAATATATATGCAAATTGCACACACACACACACACACACACAGAACCCGGACAGGATGACAGCAAGGACCAAGGCTGGCAGGGTGCAATGAAGACGGAAGGGGTGTTGACTCTCTGGCGAGTGTCGCATATTAAAGAATATTTTATTTGCTTTTATTACACAGCACGCCCAGTTCAGTTCACCCTGAACCCAGCCCCTGCCCCAGCCCCAGCCCCCGCACAGACCGGAAACTTGCAGCACAGACGCCTGATGCCTGATGCTGACGATGCCGTCGCCGGTGTAGCTGCAAAAAAAAAAAAAAAATAAACTAGAAAGAAAATAGAGAAGAGAAGCAGAGAAGAGAAAAAAAAGAGCAAAGGCATCGCAAAAGGCCACAATGAGGCTCGGAGAATCTAATAAATTGTGGCACTGTCACTTGGCTTAGTGAAGGATAACTGGCCACACGCCCGCTGCCACTAACAATAACAGCAACAACAAACAGCAGCTAGAGCTGCTGCATTGTAGGACAGAGGACCGAGAGCAGCTCATCAAAAATTCATAACGCGCCACGTAATAAAAATTATTCAAATTTTTTGCAGGCACAAAACGACATGGGTAGAAAGAAAGAAACATGCAGGGGGTGGTACTATAGCGGGTGGATGGCATACAAAATAAAAAGGCAACTAAATTGCGGTAATGTTTCATGTTTCATAAGGATGATGATGTTCGGCGCAAAAGGCACACGCAGCAAAAGGACAAATCACACCCTCGATTATGATGCGCACAAACACAGAAGTCAGAAGTCAGACGATGGGCGATGGGCGAGTTGGTTTGGTGTGGAGTGTGCCCAAACGGAAATTGAATGATTTTGCGCAACAGTCGCGGAAGTTGCTACTTTATAGTCATTTAGTGGTTGGACGACATCGCTGCAGGACAATGCACAACAGCAGCAGCATCAGGGCTGGGCTTAACAATATGCTCGATGTCATTCTGGCCAGAGATTGTCACATGGGGATTATTGGCAGTGGTGTGCGTGTGTGTGTGTGTGTGTGTAGTATCAGTTGGAAAAACCGCAAAACGGCAGTGCTTAAAAATTTTAACAGAAAGCGAAACCTCTGCCACTAGGATGTCCGATAACAAAATAAAAGTGCCGCAGGACGACAGCGACAGCGACAGCAACAACGAGAACGAGAACGGCAAACGATGCCAAGTTCGACGCTGTTTCCGCCGGATATGTAATTTGATACTTTTACAGTTTGGCACATGCAACAGCAACAACAACAACAACAATCACAATAATCACAAGAGTATGGAAAGCGACGCCATTTGATAAAGGGGTGTCTAAAACGCGCTAATTTTTTTGCAATTGACTTTCAAACCTTATTCAAGGATGCTAGATGACAGGCGGACAGGCGGGCAGAGGCAGAAGCTGAGGCTGACTGAGAAACGGCGCCTCAGAAACGCACATAACGAGCTCCTTTTTTGCGTGATATTTTGCGAATTTCAATTCAATTTCCTCTTGCATGCGAAATTGCACGAAATGACAGACTAGACGAGAACAGCGGACAGGGGGGCACAAGGAGATAAAGTCTAGAATGACCATAATGCAGGTATTGTGTGGCCATGCTACAGTGGAGATTGCCTTAAAAAGATAATAGCGAGAACTGGCTTAGGGGAGATAAATACATTAGAAACACTTTTTGATTGTGATTTTTAACATATATTATGAGCTTTAAGATTTGTAGATTTTTGTAAATTGTGTAACATTATTTTGCGATTTTGCGATTTATTTAATTATATTTTAAGACAAAATATGCAATACAGTGAATGTTAATTCAATATAATTAAGAGGTTTTCAATTTTATTTTGTGATTGAATTTAGTAAATTAAATTTTTAATTAAACAAACAAGATTTTAACTATGTATCTAGTGTACACTGTAGGTGCAATATTCACAAATTCGTTTGGCCAGGCTTTCGTTTGTCTTGGTCTGTTTTGGCCATTCAATGAATCGCTGTCCGTCTGTCTGTCCATCTGTCTGTCTGTCTGTCTATCTGTGCTGACTGCAATGCGAGTGAGTGAACTGTCACAATTGACGTGGGGCGTATAAATTTTACATTTAACGAAAACGTAATCGAATTGAGTCTCTCTGTATATGGACTGGTGGCCAGGAGAGGAGCCAAAGCATCCACGCTCAAGCCTGTTAGCCAGTTAGCCAGTTAGCTGGCTGCTTAGTTTGTTTGGTGTGTGTGTGTGTGTGTGTGTTTGTGTGTTATGAAGACATCAGTGAGGCGCACGGCAATTTGTGGGACGCCACAGTGCCTCGGTGATGCTGGGGCCTGACTATGTACGCATTGGGCCATCGCCAATTTGATGGGTCTGCATGCGCAGAAATGCATTCATCAGCCAGCATTGTTTGCCATTGATGGAGTTGTGTGGCGGAGTGGGTGTGTCAAAGGGGGGCGGATGGATTCCTGTAGCTTGGGATTGGATTACTGTACGCATTCCCCCCTTCACATTAATAGTCAATAATGGGCCACCTTGGAAAATAATGGGGAACGAGAGCGAGAAATCAAATTAAATGCGACAAACCGACAAACTGACGAACCGACGAACTAACATCACCTGGGGACACATTAAGCAGCGTTTTCCAATCAGCATAAAATTTATCAAATCAAATTCAAATGTTGCCATAGCACTGCAAGTAAAATGCAAAGTCGAGTTGAACATAAAAATCACATGCCAATCGCATGGCAATCAAAGTTTAACTCTCCTCTACCCCAACCCAACTCCGTTTGTACAGCTGGCGCCATATTGATGATGGTCCTACGTGATGTTTGCACACTGAGAATTTGCATGTGAAAAGGTTTCTTTTCAATTGGCTGCTGGCCCTCTCTTCCATCAGGCTGTCGTTTTTGGCAGAGGCAAAGAAGAAGAAGAAGGAAAAAAAGAATGGCTGTTCAAATGGCTAAAAGTCAAATAGAATTGAAATCGATTAAAATGAAATCAAGTCGCAAACGAATCGCAGCTTTGTTTGCCTGCGAGAATAACGCTAATGTGCCTTCTCTTCTCACAGCACAGCGTTTTCCCAGCTGCACACAAATCGTTTAACTCAAATTGATTTGTCAATGTTTAATTAGGCACAGTCAAACTCATATGCGGGCCGAGGCAGTGGTAGCTTTGATGTCTTGTGTTTCCTGCGGATTAATCAGCGGTGTCCTTTGTGGGCGCTTGTTGTGTTTTCAGCAGCGCCGGAAAAACCACTTAAAATCTAGCCGAAGCTTGTTAGTTAATCCTTTGGCCATGTGCCGCCTTTAAGTTCTGACATCTGACTGTACTTGTTGCCATAAGGCAACAATCTATATAAATTCTTTAACTTAGCGTTTGTTGATTTTAAGATGTCAATCCCAGTTTAGGGACCTTTATAATAACAAATTTGTTTACAAAGGATGCTTGCTTAGAAAGCTATCTTAATCATCTCAAGCGAATGAAAAATAAATTTTCAAGTCCTTCAATCACAGCAATTACCAATCAATCAATTTAACTAACATTCAACACGCCAATTTCACTCACACACATACACAAACATATACAATCGATAGCTATAAATGTCAAACGCGCCTTAATACAATTAAAGGCTTTGGCAATATCGCTGGACCAAGCCAAGAAGGACCTGCATTAAGAGGCTTAATTTTTTGGGCAAACGCCAAAACGGCGAACGCCTGTCAAAAGGCACGTGAAAACAAAAAAAAAAAAACGTGTCCCATTGACATTTAGCTTGATGAATGATCATAAGCGCACATCCACGCTAACGTTCCCAATCACATTGCCAAGGGTTTGACTGACTGCTGACACGTGACTTGGAGTTGGACTTGAGATTGGTGTTGTGAACTGGACTTAGACTTGGGATTGGGATTGGGTATGGGTATGGTTGACATTGCGAACGCTTTAGGCGATTGCAATGATTTGATCTTTAAAGTCAGAAATCACAGCTAAAACTGACTTGTAATTGAAAACAGCAAGAAAATCTGACACAGTTCATTAGTTGAAAACTATTTGTTAAAACTTAAACTTTTTAACAAGAATTTAAATATACTTGAGCAAACAGTTATTCTATTCACTTCAAGTGCAATAATTTGTTGATATTGACGAAAGTGTCAAACTTTTCACATATCTGTGACAACATCCGACATCATTAGCATCATATAAACATCGATCCACTTACATAACTTTTCCAGCATTGCAACGTCAAATCGACTTCAGTGGTTGTTTTTTTTTTCTAGTTGTTGTTTACCAATAGTTTGCGGAAATTTTGCACGAACGCAAAACTTCTTTGTTTCCTGTTGATGTCAATAACTAATTCGTTTGTCATTTTCCGTTTACATAACAGCAACAACCACAAGCCAAGGCGGCAAGCAGACAGCCCGAGAGGCCGACAGGCAGTAACAAACCACAAGCAACAAAATGGCGCACATGTAAGGACAAAGTTTTGCCTGCGTCTTGAAACTGCTTTGTTTGTCCTTGCTGTGGATGGCAGTTGTCGGTTTGTTTATCGCTTCAACTTACGACACATAATGCAAAAATGTTCGAAAACATATTGAAAGCAATGCCTGGGCTCCCTCACCATGTATTTTGATGGTATACCCTGTACCCATATAGATGATTATAAATGGAAATATATGAGCTCATTAAATACATTAAAATATATTGGGATATTATGATGGCTTTTGGCTTACAATATAATACAATGACTTATAGATTTTCCTTATTTGTATGCTTTAAAGGGTATCTTCTAGTCAATCATCTTGTACTTGAATACTTTCTTGCTTGTTTTGTGTGATTTTTATTGTGGTGCAGGCGTGTTTTGTTGCTTCGAGTGTCAATTTTGAAGTGAAGCTCATAAAAATGGCGACAGGCCTTGGAAAAATAGCATTTGCCGCTGTGATTTACATTAATTTGCAATTTTTCATGCTGCGCTCGAAAGCTCCAAATTGATGTGTGAGTTTGTGCGTGTGTACGTTGGTGTATGGTATGAATGAAGCATAAAAAACAGTGAAAATTTTACTATGCAAATTACGTTCATTCACTGAAAAAGGATCAAGTTATGTGAGCTGATGATGAGCTTTGAGATTGGGGTCCATGAAGTGTCCTGGCACGCGTTGAGCTTTATTAAAAGCAATAGTGAAATAACCTGCAGTCCGGTTTGATGGTATCCTTAAACGAGGAACTGGTTATTGGCTTCAAGTTGATGCGATTTGCATTTGCAATAACATTTGCCTGACTGACAAGCGCCTGCAAAATGTTAATTTAGTGTGCGATGTGATGCGATGCGATGCGATGGGATGCGTTGACAACGACAACAACGACGACGACGACAACAACGCGATGGAGAGATCAGCATCGACGGCTTTATGCAGATACATCAGTCACTCAACTCTCGGCTAAACGGGCTGTGTGTTGGCCAAAGTCAAAGTCAAAGACATCGTTTGGTTGCCAAGCTGCTTGTCATAAAGCGCTCAGCTTGAAGGCTTGACATTTCAATTTGCAACCAGACGGACAACAAGAAGCAATCGCAGCAAAACAGCAACAACATCGACAACACCATCAACATTCAAGCAACATTCAAGACATGCAAATATGTAAATTTTGCAGCCAAATCAAATATGCAATTGAGCTGAGAATTCCGCTGCATTTCATCCCGCTCTAAACAATCTCTATCCATCTCTTTCTGGCATTGTCTCACGAACGTTTTTGTTAATTTATATTTGCCGCGTGCCACACACACAAAAATAATCCAAAAATCGCTTCAAGCAACAACACGCTGCTAGCAACAAGCAATTACAAAAAGTTACTGTTATCCTTTGCAAAGTCCTGGTACTGATGTAAACTGTTTCTGGTCCCTGGTCCCTGTGACTGCTCGTTGCTCCATGCTTCTGCTTCTGCTTCTGCTGCCTGTCATAGTAACAAGCGTTAAGCCGCTTAGCGTTGTTGACTTTCACATGGGCATCACTTAGGGGTTGTTTTCACTTTGCCCTTTTCGCTCTTTCAGTGCGTGTGTGTTTGTTTTTTTGGTGCCTCGCTTTTTGATGTGTGATTAGCCTATTAGCCAAACAACACAGAACGAAAACGAAAAAAAAAAAATACTCATCCACAATTGCAAACTCTTGATGATGAGAAACGTAAATATTGAATGAGATGAACAGCAGTCAGGACCAAATAAAAAAAATACAATAAATGTAAATGTCCGCAAGGCGTTAGTTATGACTAGCCCAAAATCGAATGAAGCAAGCGTGGGATCAAATTATCCTAGAGAAATGATTTAGAAATTTTCTATCAATGTCGTATACTCCTTAAGGTATCCTCCTTTTATTTTTAATGATTTCTTAAATGTGTTTGTCTAAAAGAATAATCAAAATCAATAAAACCTTAAGAATTCTTTATAGTAATTCAAAATGATCTTAACTTGAATCCCATCACTATAAAATCGTACAGTTATGCACGGAAAAGATGACTCTCTACACACAATATTGAATTATTCTGTAGCGTGGCTTGGCCAATTAGAGGGACCACTGTACGAGTAAGTTGCTGGCCAATAAATCAGCTATAACTACAACAGCAACAAATATGTGCAAGTATTTAAAGGCTTAAAGAGCTTATGGCTAAGGGGCCATCCTCTGGCTCTGGCACATCCATGTGCCCCTTTTGTGGCTTCGTACGAACGTTTTGGATGCATTGTTTTCTTTTGGTTTGGCTTATTGACGAAAATTTCAGAAATTTTAATTTAAAATATTTCTTTGAATGCTAAATTGTTGACTCTTTGCACCCGCAGGCAGAGCCAACCAAGCGCTTAGCCATTGCCATAGAGCCCCCAAACAGATGCAAGCCGACCAAAACAAAACCAGCTAAACAAACCCCACGACACACAAAGACACAAAAGAACAAAAGCGCGCGACAGATAAAGCCAAAAGCAAATACAAACCGAATGATTTCATACAGCGAGAGAGAGAGAGAGAGACTGCGAGAGAGAGAAAGATAGAGAGAGCTAACGAGGGTGGGGGCTGACTTGAAAATAAGGGGGAGGAAGGTGAAGAAAACTAAAACTGAGTCGGAGTCTGAGAGACGTTCAGAGACAGTGGAAGAGGATCGTGTCGCTCGTTTGTTTCTGTTGAAAATCTTAAAATTCTCGCAATTTCATGTTCGTTAAATTTTGATGTTGCAAATAAATTGAATTGTTAAACGTGCAACTTCGAATGTTGTCGTTGTTGTTGACGTTGTTGTTGCTGTTGCTGTTGTTGTTGTTGCTGGTGCTGGTGCTGGTGCTGTTATTGTGAATTGCAGGCGCATATTTAAACAAATGATGGCCAGATTTGGCGGCTGTGCCGCGTTGCACTGAAAAATGGTCATCCTCAGTGATGCTCTATCCAGGATGAAATGCAGGAAGAGTGGGGAGGGGAAGTGGAATAAGCAGCAACGCTCAACCCTTAGCTAATCGAGGATGTCTTATCAGGTTATTATAATCTAATTACATGATAAACAAATTTATGAATTGAAAATTCCTTATGAAAAAAAATATTCCTATAATCAAATGAGCTTTCTTATATTTTTTTTTGGGATAATATGAAAAAAAAACTAAGAAGAAGTACATTGAAAATATTTTATAAGTGTAAGAATCTAAGATCCCTTTTAAGTTAAATAAACTTTAATATAAAAATTCCTTTCCAAAAAAAGTTAGGGTACCTTATTTTTTGTCCCTCGTTTGGATATTTAGCTCCTTTTATTTTTTGGCAGAGCATCTGCATCCTAAAGTTGTTCGATTGCTCGTTTCGGTTCTGACTCTTTGTTATTGTGAGTTAAAATATTTATTTGTCGTAGCGCCTCGGTCGGAGTGAGAAATTCTGATGGGTTTCTTATTTGCTTAGCTCGGTCCTGTGTTGCCTTTTTGCATATGTGTCCATTTGCAACGATGACTACATTAGCCGCATGCATAATAAAAAAAAACAAAAAATGAGAACCCAAACCAAACGGAACTGAACCAGACCAAACCGAGTTGGCCCGTTGGCCCGTTGCCGCCCCCTTGCGACCATGCGATTGGCTTCGATTTTATATGGAAATGCGGCTCCAACAATGGCTTCATATTTTCATCTCTCGCTCTGGCTGACTGGCTGGCAGACTGGCAGACTGGATGGCTGGCTGACTGGCTGGCTGGTTGGTTTGGCACCGGCGCATTCAAATCCTTGCTGCACCTTTGACATGTTCGCATCGCATGATTTATGCAGCCATGGAACATCGCTCGGTTTTTGGCTCAGCAACACACAGCAACAGCAAGCATAACAACAACTGCAACTGGCTGGCTACATGTGAAAAATTAAGTGATATTTCTGAATTTGTTGGCAGCCATCAGCTGCTTCGGTATCGACATTGGACACTGGCCATTGGACATTCATTGCGGTTTCGCCATGAATGCAAACTCAATACGAGAGAGACGCGAGCGGAGAGCGGAGAGATTGTAATTGATGCTGCTGCTCTCAATCAATGCCCAAATAGATTCTTGAGCTCTCAAGCATTTTGTTGCTGGGTTTTTGTTCCCAAGCCGCAATGGATTTGTTCTCCACCAATAGAAATATTATTAAATGCCTCTTAGTGCTGTTGTTGTCATTTGACTTGTTTGCCCATTAATTCATCATTATTAAGATGTCAACGGTGGTGTAGTTGACATTTTTTGACCGCCGCTCCCTCCTTCCTTTATCCTCGTTCCCGCAGACCATGCGGGCCACTTGACATCTGTTTGCCGTCAGGCTGCTTAGAGATTTGCCTGCCTTGGCTTGTCGTTTATCTGTCTGTCTGTTGTTCCCGTTCTTAGACGTCTGCACCTGCATTTGATTGATGCTAATTTAACACGACTTTATTGCAAGTAATTCTTAAATTTTAGAATAGAAATATTCACAAGACTGATGCCTTGCCGGATAATAGTCATGTTGGTCGCCTTGTTTCTATTATTAATCGATGTCAATGTGGGTGCTGCGGAACCCTAAAACCAGATCGCAGATCTGAATATGCATATGTTAAGTATACTGTGTACTTGTTAAAGCAGATGCAACCCCTTTCAAATCTGCTTGTTCTACTTGTATCTTCTAGATCGGTTCACATGTCAGTTTGCGTATCATATCATTTATCACAAGCCCTGTGGTTGAGTCAAATAATGAATTGAAAATTCTTTATTCGCAGTTGGGTGTCGCGAAATTAACATACTAAGATATCATACAGATTTCCATATATATATAATGGAAATGAAAAACGCATTATTTCAATGATGTGTTTATGTAGTTAATTGCTTTTTAGTTAATGCACAGTGCTTTAGTGCGAATAATAATAACAATGATCAACGATTTGAAACTCGCACTAGCATTGTTCATCCAACCCAAGCCAAGCCAAGCCAAAGCAACCAGACAACCAAGCTAAATAATGCCAACTGCTGAAATTAACGTTTGAATGCTTAATTGGCTGGCTATCAAAGCCGTCGCATCAAATCACATGGCTATTTGTTACATCAACACCAACCAACAAACAGGCAGCCAGGCAGCAGGCAGCAGATCCATAGACAGTTAAAATCGACAATGGCTAAAACACGCAAAGCTCAGCACACGCACAGTGCCACCCACAACTACAATACATATACAAACATACACATACACAAATAAATATGTGTGTATATAGCATTTTTAGTATATATATATATAAACAGGAGTAATAGAGTGAAGGAGGACGCCATTGCAATATCACAAAATGCCCTTTCCTCACTTTTCGCGCTTAATTAAACAATTAAATTTAATTACGGTTAATATGGCTCTAATTGCTGTATTTCCTACGCTCTCTTTCTCTCTCTCTCTCTCTCTCTCTCTGTGTGATGCTCACGCACATGGACACAGCTCCAGCTCCAGTTCCTGCTCCTGCTCCAGTTGCTCTCAGCCCGAACCAGTCTCAGACTATATAGCTGTATATATATAAACTGGAAGCAGAAGCTGAAGCTTCGTACATAAAAGCATCAAATTAAAAGTGCCAACATCAGGTCACTGTGTATAAGGTGCGAGAGAGAAAGAGCGTGTGTGAGAGTGAAAGGGAGAGCAGTAGTATCAACAGCGAGCAAAAGTCCTGACACTGGGCTATCTGTCTGCTTGCGCAGGGGCACAATTAAGCGGAAAGAAAAATTATTATAACTTTTATGTTTTGTCATTCCCAGCACGTTGCTATATACTACTTACTATATAGTTTCCATATATCCCTCGACTATATAAGCTAAGGATAGGGGCAAGTAAATGGCTGGAATCAATAAAAACTACCCCCAAGAAGCGAGAGAAGCGGAGCATCCCAGTCGTAAATTCACCACGACTTTAGTTCGTTTTGGGCATGCGTATACATACGTGTGCCACTGTGCAACAAGGACAACAACAGTGGCTCTCTCTGCTCTCTGTCGACGTTGTCCTGTTTGCTATCCTGGCTGCAAGCAATTCTTTCACTTCACTGCGTTTATTTGCACAGTTAAATTGCAAAAATGGCGTCGGGCAGCAAACCAGAGCGTCGCTGCTTCAGTCGCCGCCTCTGTTGACGTCGACGTTGACGCAACCATACTAATATGTCCAATTGTGGAAAATAATTATAATGAAACAAATTTCCACTCACTTGCCAAGTGAAAAGCAAAACGTCATATCCTTTTGGCCAGCCCGTCTTCTCTCTCGCTCGCACTTGCACTCACTTTCTCACTCTTGCTCACTCGCACTCTCACGCTCTCAACTTAAGCCCTCTCTCGCTCTGCCATGTAATGGGAAAAATGTAATAAATGGTTGCGTTTACCGTTACTTTTTAAAAGGGTTGCCAGTCGTTTGTATGAGTGGCTTTGTGTGCGCCACACATCCATGTGTGTGTGTGTGTGTGCTGTAAAATATGTGCATGTGGTCGAGTTGAGCGAAATTAAGTTCGTATAAAATAAAATATAACAAGAACACCAATTTCATAATGAAGGCGGGGGAGTTAAATCGTTTCTACTTGAATTAAGGTGAATTTTTCGTGTACATATATATATAATTGTGTGTTGTTCTTGTTCGGTGTGTGTGTGTGAGAAAAGGAGAGACTGTGTATGAGTATGTGGGCATAAATCTGTGTGCTTGTGAGCTTTATGTTTGTTTCTACTTTCCGCAGATTCTGAGTTATAATTGGAAATGTAAAGCAATAAATGCACAAATACAGATACGTAAGTAACGTGTTTTATGTACTATGTAGGGATGACAGGTTAACTGTTAAAAATGGCTAATTTTTACTCGGAATTCATGAACAAATTCTTTTCAAGTTCATTAAGTTGAAGATACGTCGGAACTTTCCGATATCACAACAACCTCAAAAATTAACCGATTATCAAATTCAATACCTTAAAAGTCATGGCTTAGAATCTGGATTAATTCCGTTGCTCCAGTTTGAAACAAAACTTTCATCTGAAATTCATAAAAAAATTCTTTGAAAAATACAAAATATAATTGGTGATGGTGTTAATTATAATTGTTTCAAGTATTGATTAAGTTAGTTAAGTCTACATAGAAAAGAAGTATACGAATAAGTTTAATATATGAAATAAAAGAAGTAAAAATAATGATTGAATGAATTTTTTTTCGTATAAAAAAAGATGACAACACTCTTAAGCATTATGGCCAAAAAAAAACTGTTAGGTTTTTTTTTAAATGTAAATAAAGTTAAATTTAAATAAACACTTGATTTCCTTTAAATTCTAAAAATAAAACCACTGATTTTTTGTATAGTAAATTGTTAAATTTCATATGATTAATTGAATCATTTGTTCTACAGATAGGCAAATACTAAAAGTGTGATTAAGACCACAATCTATGCAATTTATCCATTTCAGTGCAATCACTGCTTATCTTGCGGAAGCTATAAAACATAATGCAACAATCCGCTGGGTTAACTCCTTCTTTAGACACGATTTATGAATGAGCCATGTTTTGCCATCAATGGCGCTCCCTTGGTGGGCGGCAATCTAGCCGGGAATATCTAAATGTTTGCTAATTTGCTTAATAATTGCATTTTACACACAGCAATGCATTAGAAATGAGACAACAACAACAATAACAACAACTGACAGACAGATAGATACATTTTTCTATTCGCCATAGAACAATCAACGTCATTCAGGGCAAACCAAGGCGCCTAATGGCAACAACATAAGCAACATCAACACACAAACAACAACAACAACATTTACTAGCTTCATGTGGCAAGCCATCAATTCTAAGTAGATGACACTGTGCAGATAAATTTGTCCCACTAAATTGGCCAAAACATGAAATAATTGCGAATGTAATTAGTTATTGCCCACAAGAGCAAGAAATCCACACACACATACACACAAACACATAGATGAACGCATATGCAGATACTGTTGGGGGAGGGGGGAGCGGTAGGCAGAGGGATTGCTGACCGGGTAGGTTACTTGTGGTGGAGTCAAGTGGAATGCCATGCTGCAGATGCCACTTAATTTCGCACAAAAGTGAATTGTCTTGTAGCTACAACTGCAACAACTGCAACAACTGCAGCAACAACAAAAAGATAGAAACGAGCAAGCATTACATGCTCTCTGCCCTGCCCCGCCCAGCCCAGCCAGCCATGCCCCGCCCTTGCATCACCATTCGCCCCCTAACTTGTGCAACCTAGAAATTGTTCGCTTCGCCCAACTCAATGGGAAAACAGCCCGGACGACACGGATTTAAGAATCATTCGTTTGGGGCTTCAGCTACTAGCTGCTGGCGGCCCATTGGGGCCGTTTTTGAGCGCGCATGCCGACGATTAAAATCTTCAGACAAATTTTGCATTTCGCTGGCGTCTCTGTCGCACACAACGCGGCCTCATGAATTAAATGCGCCTACAAGCAAAACCAAGCCGAAGCCTTAATACGCTAGACAACGTTGGTTTCTAAGAGTCGCCAGCAACACAGAGCGAAATAATCAAGTAATAAAACACTGACGGTGATCTTGAGATTTTAGATACTCGATTTTTCTTGTATGATTACAAAAATCTCTACAACTACTTTCTTCTAAAGTTTTGTTACTTTTGATGAAACATATCTTAACTAAAAAAAACTATAAACGAATACAAAAAGATGAACAGCAACTTAATCATTAGACGAGCTATGAGGTTCGTTCCATGCAATGGATCCTGTGCAAAGTGTATGTCAAATTAAATTGTATTTGCAAACGTGGAAGCGGTGGCGGACTACACTTTCGCTAATGTATCTCACAGATACGTGCGTTCGTTTTGGGGCGCAAATTAATTGTGCGCCCAAACGGAGCGTGCCGGCAACGAACGAAGACAACGAACGAAGACAACGATGACGATGAAGAAGACACTAACGTAGAGGCTGAAGAGAAAGAGAAAGAGGATGGCGACGTCGACGCGCTTGATATGCGCGATTCCTTGAAATTGTTCGCATGAAAATGCAACACAGCAAACACTCTGCAACTGCATTTAATTCAATTGAAAATAGTGCGAAACAGCAGCAACAACAACAACAATCAGCCACTGGGCACAACAATTTAATTGAGTATTCAAAAACGTAAACTCAGCTCCTTGGCATTGGGGGCAGAGTAGGAGAAGGTTGAGGATGCTGTTGAAGATGAAGGTAGATGAAGGCAGATGGAGAGGTTCGTGCTTCGTGCTCCTTGCTCCGTGCTCCGTGCTCCTTGCTCACCTCTTGCAACGGTTTCTTTTCGCAGAATTCTAAACTTGGAAATTAGGTTTCAGTTTCAGGCAGCATTCATGGGGACGAAGAAGAAGACGACGAAGACGAAGACGATGACGATGTCGACAATGTTCTGCTTCCGAACCGCATATCGGACGCGTATCTCACGCTATTTTGTTTAATTGCATTCATTCTACACATTTTGTTTCTCAGAATTTTTGCAGTTAAGCACAAAATTAATGCAGTAGCTGCCCGAAAGTCAAAGAGATGTCGTCTGATATCCAAATTGTTCTGCTTTCATTCAAAATGCCTCTAAAGCACTTTAATGGCAATAAAGTTATTACTCTCACACACACAAACACACACAATACACTTGACTTCCTATTGTATTACACATCATAATTACGCGCACATTTTACCAACCAATTAAAGCCGCTCACTTTTACCATTAAAACATGCTTAGGCATAAGGTGAAAATAACCGTGGGCACATAAAAGAAAAAAAAAATTAACTTTGGGTCGCGAGGGTAGGAAAAACTGTAATTGACCTGAAAATTCCGTGAAATATTAATAATTTGCATAATACACAATAACAAACAACGATAAAAGTAACCTCAAATGTTTTTTGTCACTAGTTTGTGACTTGCTCATTGACCATATCATAACTATAACAAAGAGAATGCATAAAAATAAAGCATAAAATAAGTGAGTTAAGTGTGTAGGAATACCCTATATGTGCTAAAAAGTTACTTGGTGCTGACTTAATGAAGTTACGTATACAGTTAGATATAAAACATAAATAAATGATATGTTTATCTAATAGGATTTGGATTTCATGTTAGTTAAGTTAGCTTGATAGAATCATGTTCAATATGATATATATATTTATCTTGTAAGTTTATATCCAGCTAAAATATATATTCTTTAGGTCAAAAGCTTAAGAGATTTATTGTTTTTTCTTATAGTATTTTGCACTGCTATATAAGAAACAATATAATATTAGTTACTCAATATATATTTTGCTAACTATTGAACTTGACTTGAACTTATTTATCAATATAACCACATATTGAATTCGGGATACAGGGTATATGCACTATTTACTTGAAAATGCATTTAAATGCCGTCTGAATGAGTTTTGCATATTGATCTAACTTTACCAAAGTGAACTGCAACCAAACAAGTAAATAGTACATATGTATGCAAATGTGTGCGTTTGTGCCCCACTTCGGTGTGGAGCTGGAGTCCGTTCGACGATGTCGATGGTGTCGGCAGGTGGTTGGTTAGTTGTCGAGTTTGGCTGGTTTCTTGGAAAAAATGGCGTACAGCTGCTGCTGCTTTCCGTAGATGCCCACAGTCAGCCATAATGAGGTGAAAACATTATTTTTATTACCTAATTACCTCAATTTATTCGCGGTAATTGTAAATGTTTCCCATGCACTCGCGAATGCGAGTCGCAAGTGCTCCGCCATGCCGTCTGGCAGAGTTTCTTTGAGTTTGCCTTTGTCTACTAATACATCTATCTCTGTGTAGATATGTATATAACGATCTCTTTAGTTTATTGCTGCCTCGAAGCGGGTTAAATAAACGGATTTCCATTTCGCTTAGGTTTATGAATGAATTTTCCGTTGTATTTGATTCTTCATTTATGTTACAGTTTGCTCTTAATATGAAAAACTTTTAAGTGTCTTATACTATGAATGTATATTAACCAATGAATCCATTGCATAATAAGCTCATTTGCATGTGTGGGCAAGGGTCGCTGTTTCGGAGAGGGTAATCTATGAAGTCGTTACTTATCTGCCTTGCAACTTCTTTATACTGATGAACATTTAAAGTTGATTTGTTTATTTTCGCTGTATTTTTTTTAATAACGCGCTGGAAACATAAAGAAAAAATACTCATAAGTATCACAGTAAGATTTTAATGCGAACAAATTCATTAAATTTACAACAATTAAGTCGAAATATAAATAAATAATAAAATGAAAGCCTTTTTGTTTCTTAAGTCACCGAGTAATATAGTTAATGTACAACAAAAAAGAAGGGTTCCCATGAACACGATATCACCTTTTTTTTATATTCCAATCGCAATTCGAAACTCATTCAATATTCCCGTTTTGTGTGGAGCGGTGGACTCATTGATAACTTCCAAACACAAATATTATCATTGTAAATGCGCCGCCTCACGGTGGGGCGTTAATATCATGCTGTGCCCAAGTCCCCATGGAGACGGCAGAAACACCGCTTCATATTTGATTGGGTGCAAGCCAAAACGAAAGAGGAAGAGAAAGAAAGAGAGATAGAGAGAGAGAGAGAGAGAGAAAGGTAGCTAAACAAATGCGCGCAATCAGCGCAGGCGGCGCTCGGTCCATTAGGCCCGATATAAAGCTTAATTGCCGGGGCCGACAACGCTCAGCGGGGCATCAAGCAATGTGACCAGGTCTGTGTGATTATAATGTGTTCTTGTGTTGGCCGTTGCCCCCCTGCCCGCCTGCCCGTCTTGCTTTAGCTCGACCCTTGCCAAATGATTTGATTACGTTTTGATTAACGCATTGCACTTTCCTGGTGCTGTGGTGCATTTTGCATGGCATAATGCTGCACCACCTGTGGCTACCTGACGTCGTAGTGCAGCATCGGGCCTAATTAATAAAGAGGCCAGAGTTTGGCGTCAACGTTGGCGTCAGCGTGGGCCCACATTTGTAATTATATGCGCGTAATTAATTGCGGAGACAATCGATTTGACATTCGAGATATAAATACTTGGCTGCCGTACAATATTTGCATTCGTATGTTAAAGCATTTATTATCAATGCGAACGAAACGAACAAATAAACATAAATAATTAATGAGCTTGCAATATCAATAATGTATTTCATTTCCAGCTAATAAAACGACAAATTCTGACTGTTTTTTAATTGCTAACTAATTTTGCATTTAACAAACAGATGAATTAAAACAAAGTACTGCAATTTAAATACCCTTTACTTTTTGAGTTTCTGTAAGCAAATAATTTAATTCATACACTAGTACTATGCATAAAGTATAATTAAGTCGGAAATACTCACTTTGTTCGTGTACAAAATTAATTGAAATTCTTATTTAATGAAAATATTAGTGCAAAGAAAAAAAATTCGAACGCATTTCACTTATCAGCGCCAAAGTGGCAAATAATAATTTAATTTATTTATTGAGCGCATGCAAAAAAACAAACACACATACACATACATATAGCTCCTGTTGACAGCATGGCAAATAAATCAAAATCATAATAAACATTTTTGGACATGCTGCGATTTCGTTGGCGCGTTATTTCCATTTGTAATTAAATTAATTGGGGTTTAATTCAGCGCGATAACAAAAGCTACAGCCTACAACAGTAGCAACAACGATTAACGCTTGCACATTCAACAGTCAACAACAAATAAATTTAAAGAAAATAAAATATATATATATGCGTATAGCTAGTTGATTTGCTGCGTCTGTTATTGAACCCGTCTGACACTCGACAAATCGCGTAGGAATAAAAATTACAATTTGATAATCACTCAATTCGCTACTGTGAAAATACACTCAGAACTCAATGATTATCATTATGATGATGATGATGCTGTTGGTTAACCTCCATTTAGTTGCGAACGATTTGAACGACAGTTGGAGAGTAAACAAGAGTACTCATACGCCATGTGCGACCGACGACCGAAACGTTCTTTCACTCCTCAGACCCGCTCGCCTGATTAATTAAATATTAATTGATAGCTGATAAGCACGCGCTGGCGCTTTTCATATTTCGCACTTGAGTGTCCGATTATAAAATTGAAACGATTAAATAGTCACTAACAAATAAACAAAACACTTAGCATCCACAATTAATAGTTTCTATGTACATACGTTAAGCCAGAGTTCAAAAGCTGACAACTAGCCTTAAATGGCAAGACCGTAACCTGGTTATATCATATGTTTATAAGGCAATAATCTATCGTCAAGCAGACTTTAATAATGAACCATGTGTGAATCATGTTATCACATCCTAATACTAAGAATCTTAATAGCGCATGATCATGTTATTATATTCATACGCTTTCGTTTACAGACTCCCGGCAAACAGCTAAGAAATTAATATATATAGCTGTTCAGAATTTGTCATTTTCAATTACCAAGAATTTGCAAAAAAGTACAGAAGCTCTCTTATTCAAGTTTGTTAAGGCAAATGTACACTATGTGTACAAAAGTGAAATATAAAATGCAAACAATTAACGTTCACTGACAACTTGACATAAGAACAAAAACTGGTTGGTTGTTAATCAGTGTCAATCATTGCTTCTACAAAAAGAAAACAATCAAGGCCGACATGATTGAGTTTGGTCGATCTTTAATCGTTTTAATCCAGTAAACAATCTGTATACTTTTCTCATTTACATACACCTGCTTGCCTGCTTGCTCATCATCTATATTGAATGTGGTAGCTAAGGTATTCTAAGGAAGCTCATGGGAAATGTTATTCAAACAATTCCTTATACCAACCCATACTTTGTCACATTTTTCGACTTACTCACAAGAGATTCAAAGTGCAAGTTCATTCATATAGTAAACGAATCAATAAAAAAAAACTTGTAAATAGTCTTTATCTACACAGCTCATCTTGAAAACATTTACATTAACCTAGCAAGGGCAAAAAAATAAAAATAAACACTTGCATACAAATTAATCTACTTCCATTCCGTGTGCTGTAAAATAAATCAAAAACACAAAGTCTATTTAAATCTTTCGTATAATTATATATTTTTCCATTGATTTTTGTTTTTTTCTTTTGGGGATTTTTGTTTTTTTTTAATGATTTAAGTGTAAACAACTACAGAGGATTAACACTATATGGTAATATTTTGTATGAATGTATGAGCTATATGTATATATATATATAGGGGTCTGCGTACTATATATATTACGTGTAATGTATAATTAACGGCATAGTTTATAGCTTTAGGTTTTTTAGTTTTTTGTTTTTGTTTTTATTTAAGTTTCTTAGTAGTATTTTTTAAATACATGCGTTCTTTTCACTAGACTTACAATGCAAATTACAAAACAATCAAATATCATTTACGGCTCATAAGCTTGGGTTGATTTTGCTTGTTTTTGTATATATATATATAGTATATACTATATATTTATTGACTTGAGTTTTACAAATAAATTATACATGAAGTTTTCCACTTGTGTTGTTGTTTTGTTTTATTTTCAATATTTTTTTTGTATATATATTTAACAAACAGCAAATACTTCTAAACGCAAATTGGTTCTTAAGAATTCTTGATTAGTTTACATGCTAGATTTATGTACAATTAGGAAACATTTTCGCTTGCTTTTGTTTTCAATTTTAAATATTTACAGAGTATGTGTGTTTGAGAAGTTAGTTCTCTCTTTCTCTCTCTCTCTCGCTCATTCTCTCTATTCTTACAGTATTTACAGAGTGCATTTTACATAAAAAACATTTTTGGAAGTATCGTAAATAAAATGCGCTAACATCACAGCAAAATTTTGGGGTTTATTTTGTTTTTGTTTGAAGCTAGCACGACTTTTTTTGGGAGGCGTGCTGGCGGCCGGGGCGTGGCTCAGTTATTTGGTTGTCTGTCTGTCTGTCTGGCTGTGACTGGTGCTTGTGTCCACCAGCCAACATGGCTGCCACTTATCCCAGATGCATTAGGCTCGGATGAAAGTAGCCAGCCATCGCCCATTGGGCTCCGGGCGCACCTCGACCCAATGCCGCCATTTTGATCTTCTCTATTTCCGCCTCCTGCAGTCGCTTGGCCTTGGCGCGTCGATTCTGAAACCAAATCTTCACCTGCGTCTCGGTTAGACGCAGCGACGATGAGAATTCGGCACGTTCGGCTATGCTCAGGTATTGCTTCTCCCTGAACTTCTTCTCCAGCGAGAGCAGCTGCTGTGTGGTGAAGGGTGTGCGCGGCTTCCGATTGGGTTTATGTTTGCGCAGATTGCATTTGATGCGAGGCGGTTCATTGGCATCTGTAAGTTAAGAACAGCAGAGCAGAGAGTGTTGATTAGTTAAATTGTTTCTAAGGTTGTACAAATATATTTAGCCAACAAACTAAGTTTGTTTTGCTGATTAAGAGTGTTGCTCAGCTAAAGCTGTGGCCAATTAAAAAAAAAAAAGGGCAACTGGTTAATCTGCAAAAGATTTGCATACAATTGCAAGCAGCGTCGCTGAATGAGATGCTGTCAACTGGCTGCGGCGTCTGTCGTTTGTCCTTGGCCTTGTCATGGCTAAAAGCGGCAACAGCAGCCACATCCACAACCACACAAACAATGACAACAACGTCTACAGGCAAACGGTAATTACTCCTTTAAGTGGCCAATAAATTTGCTGTCTAAACTATTTGTCAGACAACGCAGCAGCAGCAGCAGCAGCAGAAATCGCTGCCTCTGTCAGCGTCTCAGTGGGCAGCGACGGGAAATGCAATGTCCCCAGTTCGAGTTAATTCTATCTCTTTCTTGCCGTATGCCAGGGCAAAACAATTTTAATTTGGGCATTTTGTTTTGGTAAAGACAAAGACCGACGACGACGACGAAGACGACGACGACGACGTCTAAGAGGAGAAGGACGCGGCAGGAAAGCAACAGAAACAAAAAACGTGAATGCCTTATAAAGCAGCCGCTGGGAGCTGGAGCTGGAACTGAAGCTGAAGCTAAAAGCTAAAGCTGGCGCTGACTTGATGAGGGGCAGGCGTAGTTGTGTAGATGCAGCTGCTCCCAAGTATCGTGCGCCTTGTGGCATTCGCTTTGGAGTGTTGTTAATGAAAGTAATGAGCTTGCCAATGGGTCCCTGCCACAGCCACAGCCACAGCCACAAAGATGCAAATGGCATTTTAAAGATGCATCCCCGGGGTCAGCATCGAGTATAAACTAAAGTGTATCCACGCGGAGACGGACCTGAGTCTTCAGGCGCAGGCACGCGTAATTTATGGAGCATTTTGTTTTTGTGTTTCGGGCAGGAATCAAAATGAATGAAGCCACAATGCAAATGAAATGCAACGCTTTAATTTTATGCATAATTACACAAATTGAAATTGTTGAGTGACAAAAGCGAAAATTGCTCTCGCTTCAATCTGTTGTTGCTGTCTTGCTGTGTTGCATTGTAATTGCTTTTTATGCATACGCAAATGAGGCATAAAACAACAAAAGTCTGCCAACAGATGGGCCAACCAACAAACTTCAGCTAACGATCAGAAAACAGACAGAGAGAGTGAGAGCGAGAGCGAGAAGAGAGAAAAAATTCCCATGAGCAGACAACAAGTCTGTCACATACCACAAAACACATTTTGTGTGTGATGTTATGTTATCAATAAAAACAAAATAAATGTCAAATGTCTACTGTTAAACTCGTACTCAGCTCGGAAACTGCTATTTTTTTTTCTCTGTCATAATAAAACTATTAATGTTAACTCTCTCGATTTCTCATTTGCATCTGTCTCTGTCTCTGTCTGATCAGCTCATTAAGTAATTAGTGTGACATGTCAAAGTTATGTTAATGTGCTCCAAGCTCGATCGAACAGATTGTAGGGGCCTTCCTTATCTCACTCTGACTGCTTTTGCTGTCTGTCTGTCTGCTTGTCTCTGACTGTATATAAAATTTCATTTAATTTGTTGTTGCTTTTGTGTTGAATGCAGTCCGATTCGTTAAATCGTTTTGTATGGCCTAACAAGGTGAAACGAATTGTAAAGAGCCCCCTCTCGATAATAATATTGATAATCATTATTATAATGTTCATGATCGTGATGATGTTGCTTGCTGAAGATGCGCCTCAACGGCAGCGAGAAATTTGTTACAGACTTGCAGACGCTTGCAAGCTTGCTGCATCCATCTATAAATACATACACACACACACACAGACACAAATACCAAATACAAGTTTATACATATTTAAAAAATGTTCAGATTCTGTGTATTTTGAATTGGTATTTATTTTTATTATTTTGTATTATTGCTGGTGTTGTCGCTCTTGTTGTGATGCCCATAAATTAGTTGCCAAATTAGCATATAAACGATGCGGTCAAGTTTTTACAGCATTTTTTTTTTTTTAACAGCCTTTGTCACAATTTTGGGGCCCTGGGCATCATAATTTTTATTGTTAAACATGCATATATAGTATCGCGTTATTTTCTGTTCATTATTTTCCAAAGTCCACAACAACAGCAACAACAACAAATGTATCTATTAGCCACAGGCCCATTTAGCAATTACCACACAATTAATCGTAAATAAGCAAATACCTAATATATATATATACAACGATTTATATATATATATATTGCCACATTACTAAAACGGTTTTGGCGCTTTTGCATTTATTTGAAAATTAATTGCTCATTTGTCGCTAAATTGCTGGAATGGGGTTTCAGTTTCCATTGCTGGCTAAAGCAGCAGCAGCAGCAACAGAAAAAAAAAAATAAATAAAACTGTAGCAAGTGGAATTGCTTGATCTGCCTCCGAATACGTTTCCCTTGCCGCACGGATCAACAATGTACAGAGAAAAAAAGCAATAGCTTGGCTCGCCGCCTGTTGCACAAATAACCTGCAACAGATCCAACTACAGATCGTGCGAGGTGGTGGGCAGGGAGACGAAGAGGGCCACGCACGTCCAAACCAGAGTGCGAGACTTGTTTTCGCCTTTTTGTGCTTTTATAGGCATTGTTGTTGCCATTGTTGTTGCTGTTGCTGCTGTTGCTGAAGCAATACGTCGCCATCGTTGCCATCGTAGCCATTGCCTAGCCGAGAGCGCAAATACATGCCACAAACGCCAATTGTGACATTTAGCCTATGTTTGTAATGGATTTTCAATTAATTTGAGTTCTCCGGTGTATTGTAGACGACGACATATAAGACTCGATCAACAACAGCAACAAGCAACAATAGCAACAACAACAGCAACAGGCAATTGTGAAATTTACGCGTATCGCAAACGTTCAGCAATCGCCCATAGACCATACGCCTCTATCTTAAGTATATGACTACAGTGGCCTATGGGCTATACGAAACGATACGAAACCTAAACAAACAACTACAACAGCAACAACAACAACAACGATAATGACAACGACAACGGTGACAACAACGGTTGGATTGATTTGCGCTGCAAATTGCTAGCAATTAATTCTTCATTAAAGCGTTTTCGCATAGCCAAATAGGCAGCAAGCAGTCGCAGGTGACACAGTTCAAGGAGGGGGGGGAATCGAGAGGGAATCGATTTTTGTTGTTGTTGTTGTGAAAAGCATTTTGCAATCGATTGGAGCAGAAACGGTGGCTAATGCAATTACACGCTTACGGTCAAACGAGCAGTGCTATGGGGACCCCATGCACAATCCTGATGTTTGCTACTAATGCTATTTTGCTACTGATTGGGGCTGGCTGATTTCATAATGAGGGATTTTAATTAGCACCAAATATGAACGGCTGATTGAGGTGCGCAAAGTAACTAAAACTAGCTAGCGGCTGAATTATGCAAAGAAATGAAAACCAAGCGAAGATCACACTTTTCAGATTGCTTCTACGAAACGATATACTACAAATGGGGTTTGACCTGATTACAAACAGAGGCAAGAATATTTGTTTCTATATATATAAGGAACTAACTTGAATGGTGTTTACTTATATAATTTGACCATACCATAATTAAGTGTATAAGGCGGGAAAAGATTATAATGATGCATAAATATGAAGATTTATATACAAAAATTATAATATTTTATGGATTTAACAAGGGAAAATAAAAAAAAATTTCTTTTTAACATTTTTAGCAAGTAAATATATAGGAAGAATAACTATATGGACTATATGGACTATCAAAGCAAATTTAAAGAATAAATAAGAAAGATTTCCGAATGTAGCAGATTAAGAGGGAACCAAAGATTTTAGAATTTAGGAGGAATGGGGGAATCTAATTCTAATGGGTAATATGTGACCCTTTGGAAATGGAAATGAATAGCAAAAAAGAACACGTATGAAAATTAAGTGCAGCTCACCAAAGTAAACGTGCGACCATCTAGCTAGAATATAAAGAATTTATTTTTTAAATCAAAAATAATTGTTGAACAAATTACCAAAGTTTAAAACAAACAGACAAATCAATAAAAGAGCATATTCATAAATGCGAGCGAACGTTGAGTTGAGTGCTCGTTAAGTTTGCCATTTTAAGTACTTGAGAGTGCGTATATTAAATATGTAAACCTGATTAGTTGGTGAACAGCGGTCGGTGTCTGTGGCGAGGCGTCCATGAGAACCGGCCCATTAGAGCCTATTAATTAGCAAAGAGCGTGTTAAAACCGGCTGCCATAGATAAGTTGTGCAGTAGGCAACTGGCCGATCTGGGCGCGATCAGTGGACAAATCTTGTCGCATTGCATGTTGCCCAGTTGCCCGGTTCGAGTTGGAAATTGGAATGTTTGCTTTGGCAATGAAGTGCATATTTTAATCACCAATGGCTGCCTCTGTGCAAGATAAGCGAACGATAACGAGACCAGTGGGAAAAAGGGGAGCAGCTTCAGTTTGAGAATTCTGTTTATTTTTTTTCTGCCCACCTGCTGGCAAGTTCAAGTGCTTCAGTGCCCTCTTTTTAATTAATCAGCTGTACACATACACACCAACAACAACCACAACAACAACAACAATTACACAAACGAACGAACGAACGAACAGACAGAGGGACAGTGAGTCAAATTAGTTGAACTACCAATTGTCTACAAACATTTAGCAAATGTTTGCTGTTGTCTAAATGTACACACACATAAACCCAAAAGTCTACAGTAGCAACACCTTGTGGCACATATGCAAGTCATTGGCAACAACACAATCTACCTCACCCCCTTGCCCACCTTCGGCCCCCTTTTGCATGCTGCTGCTGTTGCTGCTGCTGCTGCTGCTGCTGGTTGCTTTTGTCTGCCTGGTAAGTTAATGCAAATAAATTTTATTTACCAAAACATACATCAAAATGTCTGCGCCAGCACACCTCACCACCCCGCATCCCACCCACCTCCACTCCACTCATACATGTCTTGCATGCAAGTATGCTGTGTGTGTGTGTGTATTTAGTACAGCTTATGCACGTTAGATGGCGTGCAGAATGCAAATATTATTTTAGCTTTTGGCTTTTGGCGTCTTCGCCTTTGGTGGGGCCTTTTTGGCGAATGGTGTTAAAACGCATGCAAGTTGCCCCCTCTCCCCCTTACCCCTTACCACATACCCCATACCCCATCCACCACACACCTCACCTTACCTCACTCAGCAAGCCGTCGGCTGTCGCCGTCTGTCAACGTTTTAAAATTGCTGCTTGCAAATAAAGAATTGCGTGCTTAGGTGGGCGTAGCTGACATGCCACACCTACCCACTGTTTGCCAGTTGTTCTCCATCTCTATCACACACACACAGACACACTCTATCTCCCTCTCTGTCTTTTAGTGCGTGTTTGTGTATTTGGTGCTTCTGTTGTTTGTATGTATGTTTGTATGTATTTATGCAATGACTCCCAAGTTGTTGCTCGTTTGTTCAGCTTGAAAATTAATTTCTATAATGGCTGCCAAGAATTGCAGCTGCATTAGGTTGGACACCCCATTCCGCTGCTTGCCCTGCTAGCCCTTCTGCCCCATTCACGTTGCACGTTGTTGTTGTTGTTTTTCTTTATCGCATTGCTTGTTGCGTTATTCCATAAGGTACGTGACGTGCCTGCGCTTTGCAATTAGTTAAATTATAGAGAGCCTCGTCGCAAGGCATTTTAACTGCATGTTGAATGTAAATCAATTGCCAAGCATAAAACCATGACGAGAAGTCAAACGAATGATAAGAGAGGAGAGCACGGGGCCACACACACGCACACTGCAAGAATTTACCTGTATGTGTGTACATCTTTTGTGTTCCTGTGTGTTCCCCTAATCGCTGGGCATTTAAGATGCCCAGTTTGGGTTTTGGTATTTGTTATTTTTCTTCATTTAATGGAATGGGCCATGAAACAAAGAACATGAAGCCATAGCGCCGCTGATAGAGCCAAGTTAAGAAGCAAACGCATACCTCAGCTACCGTTGCCCACACACAAATACACAGATATACACAGATATACACAGATACATAGATACAGCGATACAGAACTACTGCTTGAGATACAGATACATTGCCCTAAAAAGGCACTAAGTACCTAACACTTGACATAATGCGGCAACAGATAGCGGCACAGGTCACACAAATGAGAAGACACAGTTAAAGAGAGAGAGCGAGAGAGAGAGATAGAGAAGTCAGCAACCTGCTGCGCTAATGAGACCTCAGAATGTTGAGGACCAAGAGAGAAAAACCGGGGAAAAAACAGCTGCCAAAATGAACTGAAATAAAGTTGTATGCCACAAAACTCAAGTAGCAATGTCTGTGTATTAGTGTGTGTGTGTTGCAGCCGTTGACAGCTAATGACAAAATAAGCAGAAAATGTTTGAAATAGTTGTTGTTATTGTTGTTGCTGCTGTTGTCGCTTGTCAATTTAAAGACAATTTGAATTGACTGATTTAAAAGCAGTTAAATCGAGTGTGGGATAGCCAAATGATTGAAGTTAAAGAATTTAAATAGACAATGCTTTAAATATTTGTGTGTTCGATAGAAATATATTGTTAATTTTTAGAATTTGATGCATTAAATATTTTGAAAGATTTTATTTTAAATTTGTTTCTTTCTTGTTACTGTTTTCACTTAAGATTTCTTACGAATCAAAAATTATTTTAATAAACAAATTAAATAAATAATGAATAATATCAACAGATAAATCGATTATATTGTGCATTGAGTTTTAAGTATATAGTCAAAAGATTTATATTCAATTTTCTGTTTTCGAAAGTTCTAAAGATTTATGATATTTAATCTCGCTTGAATGGTTATTATAATTGATCGTTATTATTGATATTATTTGTTTAGCGTTTAGTTAAATCTTTAAACTGTTTTAGTGTTTTGTTATTCTTTGCTTTGAAGCATTAATTAATTTATACTTCGAAAAGCAATAGCTTTAATTTTATTACCCTGCAAAACAGCTGTTGAGCACTTAATTAAATTTGGTTAATTTAGTCAAATGATTTCTAATTTTTACTTAATAACTTGTAACTAATTTTCTTTCAACTGGTATTTTGCAGGCATCAACAGCTGCATTCGCATGTTAATTGTTTTTCAAGTAATTTGTGTTGCGCGTCAAACACACAAAAAAGGGGAGCAAAACAAAAGAAGAGTGCAATATGTGTACATAATGAAAAACTGAATGTGGCGCCTCACCGGGGCGTCTGCCCGTTGACAGCTTTATAAAACAATGCAACACAGCAGCAGCAGCAACAAAAAACTATACAAGAAGAAAAAAAAACACCCTAACTACTTGTTATTGTTATTGCTGGGCGGAAATGCAAAGTTCGCGATAGGGTTTTTGCCCCAACGAGTAAAGTTCACATGTCTGTCAGCCGTCGGTAGGTTGTTTTTGGTTTTTCTTGTGTCCTGCAGCATAAGGTGTGACCAACGGCAATGTTTGTTGCAAGCGTTGCAAGTGTTTGCTTTGGTCACTATATTTTTTGTTACTGCTGCTGTTGCCGGAAAATGCAAGAAAAGTGTGAACTGTGCATGCAGATACAAATCGCAATGCAGACAGAAAATAAGAGATAGACTCGCTTCAATTAGTCTGGTCAGTCAGTTAGATATATATACCATAGTTTAAGTATTACAGTTGGGGGGCTGACATAGACCGGAAAACACCAAAAAAGCCAACAGTTAAGCAATGAATAAGCAGACGCGCCAATTGAGTTAAATCAAAACCGACGCGACACCAACACCAACAACAACACCAACAAAAACAAATAATAATAATAATGTGGTTGTTGAGCCTGATGATGCGAGTAAATATGGTCAAGCGGCAATCAAGAACGATTCATTGTTTTATTTAAAGCGACGCAATAATTGCCACGCACTTTGACTACGGCTGCTGCTGCAACAAACCACCACACCACAACAGACAGACAGACAGGCAGGCAGGGCAGCAGGGCCAGTTAGGGAAGATAGGGGGGACAAGGAGAAATTGTGCAGCACCCGCAGCCTCAATGGTCGGTTTTTTGGGCAGCCATTGTCGATGTTAAATTTGCTGTTGGTGCCAATTAAGGCGCATGGCAGCTTAATTCAATTAAAACTATGAACAATCCACACACACACATTTAAACACACATACAATCACACACGCACACAAAATGGAGTTGGCAATGGCATGAAATTATTGATACTGAATTATTGTATTGTGTAACAACTGAGTAAAACTATCCTGAATTGTCTGATACCTTTATAATATGCACAAAACTGTGTTGAATATTATTTTTCGGAACTTTCTCAAGTTTCAGAACCTTTTATCTTTGTTTCCCTAGTCGAGAAAGTAAAGATATCTTGTTCAATCTGATTATGATTTTTCGATCTTACTGAATTTAAATCAAATAAATTCCCAAGGTAATTTACTTTTCGAATCAAACTTTTGACAACCAAATGAGCAACAAAATAGTTAATTAAAATTCTTGAGATAGACATTTTAAATGAATGCGTAACACATCCAATGAACTTAAGTGTCATTGATTCAACAATAAAAATCTCTATTTAACATTTTTGCTGCATTCAATACTTTTGTACCTCAGTTGAACTTATAACCCGATCAGCTTAGTTATATTTTTTAGCTTTAGCTTTTTATCGACACTTACCTCCACCAAATCCCTGTCCTGGAAACAGACCGGGCGGCCCGAACGGTGGCATTTGTCTGGCTCCCGGCCATGGCACTCCGCCGCCCATGCCGCCCCAGGCGACTGCAGCGGCGGCTAGAGCACTGAATGGTGTTGGTCGGATGGGCACATGTCCACTGGCAGCTAGTGCTGCTGGCGAGAGAATTGTTGCAGACATTTGTCCTGGTCCTGCACCCGAGCCAGGTGGTCCACAGTGAGAACCTTCGAGGGATTTACTGCTGCTGTCCAGGCCATCGGGTGTGGAGCGCGGTGAATCATCGGCATTCATGTCCTCGATGTCCACAATGGAATCATCGTCCTCATCGTGCTCCACATCGTGATCGTGCAGCATATCCTCATCGTACTCCAACTCGGAGTCCGTGTGACTGCTGCCACCGAGAGGGGAATGCCTCTCATTTTTGGCGGGTGTGGAGCTGCCACCAGCTGGATGCGCCACTGGCGTTGAGCTGGGCGTGGAGTTGGCTGATGCGGAGGCTGGAGGAGAACTGGCACGTGCATCTGCCTGCGCTTGGGCCTGCGCCTGACGCAGTTGCGCCATTGCCAGTTGCTGCTGTTGTTGTTGGTGTTGCTGTTGTTGCTGCTGTTGATGCTGATGCTGGGCATGGGCTGCTGCTGCCGCATGGGCGGCATGCAGCAAGTGGGCGTGATGCGCAACGGCGGCGGGATGAAATGCATGCGGAGGTGGCGCCACAACCGTTGGCGGCGGCGGAGGCGTGCCCGCTGCACTGCTCTGCGAGATGGGAGATGTTGCGGCGGAACTGGACAGATTCGTGGGTCCATCACTGTTGGTGTTGTTGGGTGTGCGCGGTCGTGTGTCCGCCAGCAATGAGGCCACACTAAAGTTACTCAGCCTGGAGCTGCTCTTGTGCAGATGATGGGGCGCCGGATGCACTGCAGCCAGCTGTAAGGCCTGATGCTGTTGTTGTTGCTGCTGTTGCTGCTGCTGTTGCTGTTGTTGCTGGTGTTGTTGGTGCTGTGCCAGCAAGTGTTGTTGATGTGCTAGCAGCAGTGCCGACGGCGATGTTGGACTTGACAAAGGATGCATTGCACCCGTGCCGGCGGCTGCAGCAGCAGCGGCAACAACAGCCACAGAGGTCAGACTGTTGCTGCTGTTGCTGTTGCTGCTGCTGTTGTTGCTGCTGCTGTTGCTGCCATTGCCGGCGCTGCTAGTGAGCGCCGTTGTTGGTGGCACCGTCGGGCTGGTCATCGCTTGACGCAGGCCAGTCACTGTCATGCTCCTGTTCCTGTTCGTGGTGCTCCTGGTCGTCGTTGTTGCTGCGGCGCTCGTTGTTGTTGCCTTGCTGGACAGCTTTAACATAAAGCTAGCAATATAAAAAACACTTCTGATTTCGTTTCAAAAAAGTTGATTGTTGTTGTTGCTGTTGGTGTTGTTTTTAATTTATTTAAGCATTGCACACTGACGCGAGTTCAAATTGGCACTTGACATTCAGTAGGAGAATGAATATGCTATGTATGAACTATTTACGTATGTGTCGTTTAATTTGTTTTGATTATCTTTTAATTAATTCGCTCGTTCATCATCACTTTGCACACACGCACTTATACAAGCGCATACACACACACATACGCACGCACGCACGCGGTCTGCTCAATTTGTTGGTTTAGTATGAGTATGACGACGTTTTTTCAACATTCACGTTTTGCGACTCTGCTGCGACTCGAGAGAGAGACACGTCCTCTTGAGATCACGTCTGTTCTACAACTGAAACGCTGACAGCGCCGCAGCCGGAGCTCTGCCGCAGCTCGTGGTCGTACACACACATACTCTTGCTGGTGGTGGTGGCTTGTTAAACCGGCCTGTCGCTCTCTCGCTTGCACGCGCTGCTCGTTGCGTTTGCAGCGACACCATTTTTATTGGCCTAACCTGTTTCGGCTATGCTCTCTCACACAGCGTGTGTGTGTTTGTTTTTTTTCGCTCTCTCTCGCTCGTTTTTTTTTTTCGTCTTCTTATTTACCTTTTTGTTGTAGTTGGTTTGCGCCGCCTTCTTTTCTACCGCTGTTCATTTCCAGTGTGGTGAGTTTTGCTTTGCGTTGCGCAAGCGAGATGGCAGCTCTGTGCTATGTGTTGCTATCTTTGGCTATCCCGCTCGCACGCCTAATTATTATTGAATAATTCAATCTTCAAAGCGTTTTTGCTGCGCGTATTAGCATTTTATAACAAGCAGCAGCAGCAATAGCAACAGCCGAAGCAGCCACCGCAACCGTCGCTTGTCCATTTCCACTTTGGATTTCTTTTTTCTAGTGTGTGCTGCTCTTTCGCGCTATCCTTGCTGAGCGCCATCTCGCTCTGACACGTCACAGCTTCTACATTCATGACTTCATTTGCCTGCCGCCGCTTGCCGCTTCTTATTAAATTCTGCTGTCAACGTAATTGGCGGCAGCGTCGTCGTAGTCGTCGCGCTGTCTGCTTACGTTTCGTTTCGGATTCTCCATAGCTTTTACCGACTTCTTCTTTATTTTGAACGCAAAGAGAACAATTTAATTGGTCCTCCAAGCTTTTTGGGCGCACGCGGCGTATTCACAATATTTTAATAAATGTCGTTCAGTTCCGTACATACATACAAATAATAAACAATAAGCCCATCATTATGATGATGAAATGTGGATTCATTGACAACGACATCTTATCACAAAGCTGCAATCTCCAGCAGGAAATTATGCTTTTTTATGCCTTCTCAAAAAAAAGAGATTCGTATGCTAAAAAAAGACGAATAAGCGCAATTTATGTCCTCGGCGTACACCTCAAAGATAAACCATAAAATTCTTATCGTTACGCATAAATCGAGTCGCCCCGTTGGCAGCATGGCAAATCAATCACACGTAAATCTCAAATATGCAGCATCCCGTAAATAAGCAGCAACCGCCCTTACCCTCCCTTCCCTCCACGCTTCGCATTCACCCCAAATAAGCGACAACAATAGGATAATCCCAAATTTGGGGTACATTATGTAGTGTATTTTATAAATGGAATAAAAGGCAACTCTTTCTCTTTCTCTCCCTCCCTCTCGCTCTCTCTCTCTCTCTCTCTATCTGTCTTGCTCTTCTCCAACTTCTGTGTTGTGTCTCTGTCCTTCTTTAACTCTGGTTATAATTTTACTTTACAAATTAAACTCATTTTAAGGATTATTATGTGAAAATTGTTGGCTCCAAAAAGTTTTTGCAGCCATTGTTGTGTCGCTTTTATGTTGGCTCTACGGCGAAGGGGGTTGAAGGGTGAATCCCCCAAATAGGGGTTGTCGCCAAGGCGCTGTTTGGGTGTCGAAAAGTTTCTGCAGAAGATTTTGTGGGTATGTATAAAGTATTTAATGAAGAGAAATTATCAAGTAAATTAGAAAAACTTAAATATATCTTTTGGACGAATATATATATTTTATTGCCAATTAAAAATATATCTTTTTAGCAAAAATAACAGCGAAAGTTGGTTGTTATTTCCAAAAATATTCATAATTTATGTTGAAAATAAAATTTTGAAAAAATTCTAAATATTTGCCAACTAATTGAAATGTGAATTTTTATTAGCGTCAAATGAACACATTAGAGAATTTTAACATAAATTTGTCATTATTTATCTGATATTTTGCAAATGTTGAACACGCGTTGCATAAATTAAAAATTTAACTTGCTAATTGGAAGATCTAAGTTTTGTTTTTCAAGCACCTAATGCAGCTATTTATAAACATTTTGAAATGCCAAACATTCCAACCAATTATATATTCCTTTATACATACATACTACATATAATTTTATCACCTCCATTTTTATATTCCATCCACCCAAAAAAAAAAGAGACTGATTAAAACATTTCGTTATTTCGTTGCTGTCAGTTAAGCGCTTCATTATAAAAAGCCAACAACAAGGCCGCTTTCTTTTCAATTAAAATTATTGAAATAACAACCAAGGAAGTAAGTGTATGTGTGTGTGTGCGAGTGGGCCTCATTATAAACTTTATGGGATTTTCTCTATATGTATATATAGATCCATGAACAATTATAGCCAATTATAAATATTAATTTCCCAAACGAAACGCGTGAAGAGTTTTTATAATCTTCATCATTATTCATTATTCATTATTCATTATTGCGCGCGCGCTTTGAAAATTGAATACGCAAATGAAAGACCCGCAGCCGAAAACAAGGCGCAAATTAATTTCTCAATAAACATCATAATCATATATTTACTACTTACCGACAGACATCTCCATGGACCTGGCTGGCTTTCTACACACACACACACACACACAAACACACACCCCCGCCATGTTACGACGCCTTCAGTCGTATACAAAGCTTTTGCTTTTGCTTTTGCCGGCCAAAAGATGAAACGAAGCCGGCAACGAACAACAACAACTTTTGAGCGGTTTGGGAAGTTGGTCAGTTGATAAATGGCCGCCGCGTTGGCCGCATGAAGTCGCCGCATGTAAATGTTTTGATAGTTTTTCATAATTCTTTTCAATATACTCATTTTTGTTGCTTGTTTTGTGATTTTTGATTTTGTTTGCCGCGCGCCCACTTAGCCAAGAGTTACTCCATTGCTGCAGACGGGGGGAAGAAGGCAAGGTGTGGGCAATTCAATTGCCATATGCGTGTGTGTGTATCCGTGTGAGTGTGTGTGTGGGTGTCGCACATTTATGTGGGCAGTTAGCTTTTCAAATAGCCACAGCCATCATCAATTAAACAAGATTGTTGTTGTTTTAATGGCGCAATTAATTCATAATTAAATTGCGTAATTGCCTGATTAACAATTGATTTGAAATGGTGCAAATGTGAACTGTTTTTTTAGTTGCACACATTTTTGCTGGTCTACAGATTTTGGATTATTAAATTAATTTTTAGAGGAATATAAAACTGAATCGGAAATATCTTTCTTAAGTTAAGTTTCTAGCCAGCTTTATTCTCAAAACTTTGAAAAATAAGTTTCTTAAACATTAAGTTAAGTTTCTAGCCAGCTTTATTCTCAAAACTTTGAAATATAAGTTTCTTAAACATTTCCTATCTAAACCATATATTACTACAATATGTTTTACCTTTCATCTTTCTGAATTACAGTTTTTATAAGCACTTTAAGCAGATTTGAACAAATTTTCAAGATATTTATTTGTTTTCAAAGGCAAAAGTATTTTCAAAGATTTTTTCCTTAAATTGTTTTTAAAATCGTGTACTGAATATTAATATGCTTTTACATTGTAAGTCCCAAATCGTTAAAGTTTATTGTTTCCTTAGATTGTTTTTAATAATTTGAAGTAATCGTGAGTGTTTTTTGTTCTATTAATATATTTTTAGTAACTGAATAGTCTTTATGAATTTCATTGAAAAAAGCAATTTTGCTTTATAATTATACAAAGATGCAAAAATGTTCGTTGATTTGAAATCTAGACTAAAATACAAACTTAGTAAATTCGATGCCCCACCGATTGGAATTGGTTGAAAAACAAAAAGGCGAAGCTATTTAATATTAATTAATAAATTTAACTTCAATAAATTAGTGAATTCCTTTTATATTTTATAATTTCAAACTTTTCAAACAATATCAATTTTACAGGAAGATTTCATTCAAAGAAATAATTTCTTAATAAAATAAATACCAACTGAAAAAAACTTTTATGTATTAAATTTATATTTTGATTGCCTATTCAAAAAAAATTATTAAAAACATCGAGCAAGTAAAAGTTTCGAAAAAAGTGAAGAAAATATAATGCGCAAATATCAATTTTGCTGAGGTAAAAGCTCAAAAACGAGAAGAAAATCATACTCGAAACCCCATTTACAAAGTTCCATATAAAACTCATGTTACTTAGAGGTTTAGCATATGTTTCAATATTTTACATCTTTTAGCAATATTTCGACAATTTTCCCTTATGCATAAATGACACATAATCGTTAAACACATTGAGGAGAGGCTTAACAAGCCATGTTAATTAGTTGCTGACAGAGGCAACTCCCTCAAGAGCTGCTGATGGCATCCAAACTGAAATACAAACACACACACACATATTTATACACTTGACACTAGCAGCGATAAATACGCGTTTGGTGTTTGGCCTTTTTTTTTTGGCTAACAGAATCAGCCGAGCAAGCTACATAATCAAAATTTCATTATCCCTGCGATGCGTTAAATCGCTTAAACATGCTAAAAAGTCGTTGCCAACCCCCGTTGCCTGATGACGCCTACCCCCAAACGCCCCAACCCCAACACGACGCTATTTAACGTGTTGACAGTTCTGATTTTTATGTGGCGGGGGTTGCAGACAAAGCGGGTGCGAAATTTAGTCAATAAACGTTATTGAGCCGAGTCATGAGAAAGCAGAAGAGAAATCAGTTTCAAGTTCTTGCCTCTGTGGGGTGGTTTGCTCAGCTCAGCGAAAAGTAAATAAACCTACCCCCACAAGCACACACACACACACACATACATATACACTTGAATACAATGCGGTTGTCAGTCAGTCATTTAGTCAGAGCGGCTGTTGTGGCAATTGCGGCTGCCTCTCATACATACAAACGAGTAGAAGAGTAGAAGAGTCGATTTCGTATGTACATATATCCAGCTAAACGGTTGGGTGTTGATTGCCAAGCACAGGGATAACAAGGAGCGAAAGGAAAGCCAGAGAGAGAGAGAGAGGGAGAGGGACGTTGATGATGGCGCGCTCGTTTATTGAATTACATCCGCATGACTGCGCATTTAACGAGCTCTTGGGTGTCGTTTTGCTGATGGCTTAAATGTTTGCCAAACAACAAACAAATAAATAAACTTCTGATTTGGCACTGATTGCTTTACGGGCCGGGGGGTTGGGGGGCGGTGGTGTGGCGGGTGTGACCAATGTGCAAGGTCGCCCACCACCCAACCACCCTTCAGCCAGCCAGCTAACACGTACGCTTTGCCCCCAATATCCAATATCCAGTCAATCATACAACCATGCATAGAAATTGTCAGTTTTACTGCCAACTGTTAACAGTCAACGGACGTCGTCTCTCCCCCCTCCCCATCCACCTACCCATTGTCCGAGTGCCAACCACTTTGCTCACTAATAATTGCGTACAGAACGGCGTGCGTCGAAAAAGAAAGCTCGTTATGATTTCTTTTCATGCGGCCATTTTATTAATTTATTTTGTATTTATTCTATGCTCGTTTACGTTCTCCAGCTACGGCAACAGCTAGACAAGTTCTTATCTTCACTGCCGGCATTTAATGCGATAAGCCCACGACGACGACGACGACGACGTCGACGACGTTGTTGGCAAACAACAGGCAGACCCATTCCCATACCCGTACCCATCCCAAATCTCTATCTGAAGCAACCCTATAAAAATGTAAATCAAATAAATTTACCTAATATCAAATTTCCCCTTGGCTGCTTGCTTACCGACCAACAACCCAACCAACACCAACCAAGGCATTTTCTTTGGCCCACCCTGAGTCCTGCCCCTGCCCCTGGCCATCGCCCTTCTTTCTCCCCACCTAAGCGTACGCCATCATCATCATCATTCACGCTCATCCTTTATCCGCTCGTTTAACAATCGTTTAATAATTTAGCCTGGTAAATAACACTAACACTCAGCCAGAAAGAATCACACTGGAGGAGAGAGAGAGCTCAGCTTTGTTGGTTTTGCGGGTCTTGGGTTTCGGTTGTGGTGCAACTAAACAACGATACAGTGGAGCAAATCTAAGAAGTACCAAATCATACATTTGTAGGAAGTCTTTGGGATGAATATATCTAGCTTTAATTTTCTCATATTTTCAATCAATTTAATGTTGAATATATTTTTTTTACCAGTGATTCTTTTATCTATTATTTTTTATCTACTTGTCCCATTGTTTGGCTGTGCTTCAGCATGCGTTTATCCTTCTCAGCATATTAGCTGCTATCATGCGCCTAACCGCAACCTCCCTCACTCGCCTGGTAGAGCTGGCAGCCATGTCTGAATACATATACAAATGCCATGCCATGCCACCATTCTGGTGGGCTACTTGGCTCTCGAGTCATTTAGCCATTTAACTTTGGCTTAATTCAATTTGCAATTTTTCAAAAGCCTCTGCCTCGACTCGGATGCTCGGATGGTAATGCTAGCGGGTGGTGGAAGCTGTTTGGGGGCTGGCTGTGTGGCTGTTTAAGTTGTTGAAAGAACCTTCCCACCCCCCCCCCCAAACACACACACAAAAAACCAAACCAAACTCACCCACCCACCCACGAAAGACAGTTGCTGGTTTGGAGCATACGCTTTTGAAGCGTTTTTATGTGCCTTTTGGGGGTTGGTTTGACTTTTGTAATTTCAGCCGGCTGCTTCCTGGCACAGGATGTGCGGTTCTGTCGCCTTTTATGTGCCGTATACGTACGCGTATATATATATACTTACTTACTTACAGTATATACACAAATTTATGGGCCTTTGGTTTATTTGTCGCTGTGCTCGGTTAATGAATTTTGATTGCCATTGTCTTTTAGTTGCTGAGGCTTATTTGTGATTTGCCGTCGCCAGGGTGTTCTCATCCTTTTGTTTGTGCTGCTTAATTACAACTTAATTGCGTTTGATGCGTACAAATTTTGAGCTTCCGATACACAAATCTCGAATCAAATTAGCTAAATGTATTTATCTTGTCAATTGAAAGACGCGATTGCAATATGCAAATCCAAATGCCAACACAGCGATTGAGAATGCCAATCAAAGAAACAGAGACAGAGAAAGAGAGAGCGAGAGAGAGCGAAAAAGAATCAGAGTCTCGAATTCTCTGGGCAGTTCATTAAGCGGCCTCAACTTGCAGTTGAAGTTGAAAAGTTGCTAAAATGTTTACAAGTCACTTTGCAGTTTTTGTCTCTTGCCCGCTTTCAGAAGCTACAGCTACAGCTCACAGACAATCCGCGTTACTGTTGTCTGCCTCTGGCCCAGAGTCTGGACCACATCAATTGTTTGCTTCTTTCTTCTTGACTAGGCATCCAGCTTGCAGCTTCCATTCCAGCCGGCAAAGCTAGTAGCAACTTTAGCACATTTGTTTGTCAACTGCGTAGCCGCTTCATGGTCGCTGGCTTTCGTTGGCTTTCTGCTTTGCACTGATTGCACTTTGCACAAGGATCTCATCTGCTGCCTGCAGTTTCAGTAGCTTCTCGCGCGACGCACATAAAGTGTCATTCCGTAGCTGCTAATTGACATCGCACACAGCGGCCAGACATTTTGAGCACAGGGAGCAGCTCCTGCCTTAAGCGGACTATCCACTACTATTTGGTGCGATTTGAATGAGCGCGCGGCGCGTTTCTATACCCTAACACAGATTGTTTAGGGCTATGCGACCTAAGTATGAAACTTTCTTTGAATGTTTGTTAAAAATACAATTATGTGATCACATATTAAATTGGTGAATGAACTATTTTTTACACTAAAAACACTATGTTTTCACTTGCCAACAGATGACAAACTGTATCTTAACAAAGTCGCTAATGTTGCTGGAGTTTATACAAATCAGCCAACCGCTTTTAGTTGATTTTGGCAAAGTGTATTTGTGACTCGACTTGCTAATTGGTAGCAATATACGTACATATGCCTATGTATATATATTGTGATTGGGGTTTATTTATAGAGCCCGGTAGCAATGGCACACACTCAAAGTGTCGCAGTTAATTGGCAAATGTGAGTCAAAGTTTATAGAAAACTGCCACAAACAATTGGCGTGACGGCACTTTGAAGTCATAATAGATGTATAACCGAAAGAGCTGCAGATGCTGTTGCTAGAATTGGTCATTTGGTCAGTCGATTGTGTCTGTCGGAGCCACTGAAGTGCCGACTCTCTGCAAGAGCGACAACACCTGACAATCGAAGTACTAGTACCATGGATCAGACCACACTGTGGCTGGGCACTGTGGCTGGGCACTGTTGCTGTATTTGCATGGCATCAATATTGACGCTTGGTAGTTGGAAAGGCCCGAAGAAACTGACTGAAGCTAAATATGAAGATGTTGCTGACGAAGACGAAGACGAAAATGGAGACGGAGACGAAGCGCAAATAAATCATAAATACTGAATGCGTTGTCCATTGGCTTCATGTTTGGCAAAGTAATTGAGTAAGTGGCGGCAACGGCAACGGCGGCGACTTGTCATACCCATTAGCATTTGTTTGTGTAGGTAGTCGGGGTGGTGGCAGAGGCGGCGGCAGCGGCGGCGGCAACGGTTTGCCGCAGAAGCCGAAAGTCATACGGCGTAACACAAATGCCACATTAATTGTTTCAAGTTGACGGCGGCGGTTGTTCCAGCAAATATTTGCGCTCATTTTCAAGTGGCAAGATTATGACGCATTCACGCCAGCCAAGCGGCAGCAGCAACAACAACAACAATACGAAAAACAAAGGGATCCCATTTGACTGAACTGATATTTGCAGAAAACTCAACTTAACTTCAAAGTGTAGTACACAGAAAGAGAGAGCTACAGTACGCGAGAGAGAGAGAGAGTGAGTGTTGACCACTTGTGTGTTCCAGTTTTTCTTATATTTTTGAGTTTTAAGAGTATTGAAGTATTCAGTTGCCAGCTTCAGCTGCAGCTATTAATTGGTATTTAAAGTAAAGAATAATGTTAACTCAAACAAAAGGACACACAACAAGCACTTGAGCTGGCTGTCGACTACGATGGCTCATCCATCCATCACCCACAGCGTCTCAAGTATGCCAACTGTGCAAGTACACTGAGCGAAAGCTATAACAAAGTCTGTTCTTAACAAAGCATTCATAGGAAATTATTTTTGTATCTAAAAATCTTTAAGCAATCGAAAATAATAAGTAATAATAATATTTCAACGCATATATTTTTCTCAGTGTTAGCTAAAAGGCAGCTGGGTACTCAAGAAAACCATAAGCAACAACAGCAACAACAACAAGCAAGTGCAGCGCACTTTTTCGACAATTGTTAAAGGGGCTCGAGAACCGCAGGACACTTTTTTTGTTTTTGGTTTTCGCCATTGGCAGTTTTATTATTTTCACACTCGAAAATAATTGCACGCTGTGCGCTTAGCTCAGCTAATGCCAAACTAAGCAGACGCTGAGGCACCACACCCAGTCAAACATTCAAACTGTTAGCCAGTGAGGCTAGGCACTCGGGACACACAGCTAGCTAGACCCACCATAAGAGAGCAGAGCTCGTGCTTAGTTGTCTGCTGTTGTCCAGAGAGTTTATGACGCGGACATGGCAGCTGTGGCAGTCCATGACTATTACCTAATGCCAGACAGAGACTGGGCCAGCTTGGCCAGCTCTTGGCTAGTCGAGTCGAGCCGTTAAAACGAATGCCAAAACATTCAATAAATATGTTGGCTCATATAAATTATGGCGGCTAATGAACACGCGCGCCATTTGCCGCCAGCAATCCAACAGCAACAACAGATACATATTGTATCCTCCTATATAGGCACAATAAAGCGCAGTTGCATCTGCCGTCGCAGTCGTTGTTTCTACTGTTGTTGTTGTTGCTGCTCCACGCTTATCAACCGCCACCAATCTCTAAGATTTCTTTGGAAATTTACTGTATCAATAGCACACACAATGTCGACACTTTGGTTAGCCCGAGTCCGAAGCCCTTGCCCGTTCAACTCGACAGCCGTTGCCTTTATGAGCAACGTATGGCAACTGCTTTTCCCCCGTCCACTCCTGTTGCCCTTTCGTATCGTTTGATTGAAATTTGTGAGCTACTTGGCTTTATGGTTTGCTAGTTAATGGTTGATTGTAAAAATAGAGATAGATGAAAGTTGACTGTGTTAAGGTGAATTGACATAATGGTATTTGTAGTTCGATTCGATTCGGATATGATAGGATCGAATCCATATCGAATTGTGTATATAGAAAAGATTTGATGTTTATAGAGAGATTCCATCTTATGTTAGATTCAAATATTAAATGCTTTATATCAAAAGAATATACAAAAAAGACTGATGTATCGAAATGGAAAAAGTCTTTTAATACTTGCCAAAAGAAGCGTTTTATCCAGCTTCCAGTGGAATTTAGGAGCAAACAACTTGATTATTAAACACAAAACATATCTGTGCATGAGCTCTTTTTGCCTGGTTTGTCATTTATAATTTGTTTGAAATCCGAATTCATTTTCCAATTATGTTTTGTCAAGGGATTTAGAAGTATATTCCATTTAGCTAATTCGGAATTGAGTATCTCAAGTGCATTTGCTCCGCCTTTCAGCAAATCAGCAACAAAAGATTTAGCGATTACAAAACTATCTTTTAATTATCTATATACTTCACTCGGCAGCACTGGCAATCAATAATATTTATCCCTGAACTCTGGCAGCTGTTTGAGCCTCCAAACAATGGCCCTTACCTGGTATTGGTTCAATCAAAAAATGGGCAACCTCTATAGCCGATAAGCGTATAATGCGACGAGTCTGCACTTTGACTTCCAAATTGGCTGATCCTTGGTCCAACAAAGAGCCAAATCCTGCTAATCCGCTTGTAGTCTCTGCTGCCTTTTTGACACTCATCAAAAGGCTCAACAACTTGTGAAACTCAAGTACTTTGTATTTTTGTGTGTGTGTATCCTTTGCATATTTTGCTTGTTTTGTTTTTTTTCACACAGCAAATTCTGTCGAAAAGAAAAACGAAATATCGAACAATTGTGGATGTCAAGGGAGCAGCGCTTAGAACGAAAAATGTCCAGTTCAGATATATGATGCATTCGAGTCGCATTGTCGACGAGTTCATTATTAAATCATTTTTGGCCTGTCTTAGACACGTTTGACACGTGATCTGCTGGCCCACACACACACCTAAAACATACAGCTGCACATGACTTGGCTAAAACTGTTGATTTCATATGCAGATTTCATAGGCCAACTAACTGATTGACTAAGGACAGACAGCTGATGTTGAAGTTGTCACCTTTTATGGTATTTATGTGTTTGGGTTGTTGAAGTAAATCAATTAAGGATACTGCCTCTGCTGTTGTCCCGCTTAATCTAAACATAATTGGCTTGTTGCGCTGCACAAAAGCCAAAAATAATGAGGGTGCAAAAACTGCCGAACAATATTATAAGCTGACTGTTTGTTGGTGGGGGAGTGCTTAAATCAGATTTTCATATATATATATTGCTGGCAATCAAAACAAAACAGAACAGCAGAGACAAACAAGCAAATGCGGATGAGATGATAAACATCTCCATAATGGGCTGATTTCGACATAAATCGCATGATACGAATACGAATTTTGTGATTGGATGAGGTGGGGGGAGGGGGAGGAAAAAAGGAACATATGCTTTAATTGCAGCTTGTTTGGCTGACAGGCAAGGCAATTAAATTGCGAGTCGTTATGCGGGCTAAGAAGAAATCGTTTGTTGTGGAGGTGCCAACAAACATTTGACAAAGGAGCTGGCACAAAAGGCCAGTTTTGGGTAATTGTACAAAACAGATATGAAATTGTGCAGTGTGCGAACCACTGGGCCGCCAGTTGTTGGACAAACGCAAACGCCCCGGCATCTTTTGCTTGTAGGAGTGACCAAAACAATTTTCAAATTAAAAACCACTAAAGATGCAGTTGACACGCTTCATATATCAACTCTAGCGCACCTTTTTTTGATTTCCGGGAAAAAATTACAGTCTTATATACAGTCTCTGTAAGCATGGGGCGTTGAAGAACAGTTTGGCACTTGGCTGTTTTTGGCTTTAACGCTGGCACGCTGGCAATTAGATGCGCTTCACTTGAACCTCTTTAAAACACAATTGCTAGAGCAAAACACAAAACAGTGAGACAAAAGAGGTGTAAAATTTTTGTATTTCGCAAAAGCCGCTGCCAACAATGCCCGGCCACTGATTGAAACAATGGTGAGCGGTTGGATGCAGGATAGGCAGACAGGCAGGCAGGCAGGCAGGCCAGCAGTAAGGCAACAGCAGGGCTCAAACAATGGCCAAGACGCTAGCTAGCTGCTACAGTTTTTGCTGATTTGAAAGCGTGTAAAAGACGCAAGACGGCAACCCGCGGCCAAGCAAAGGTGCAACAGCAAAACAATGACACTGCATTGTGTTGTTGCAAAGAGCAAAGAGGAGGCGCTACAACAGCAACAACAACAACAACAGCAACAACTATCAACAACAAGAATTTGAAACCAGAAACCAAGTCAAAGCACTCCGCACTATCAAAACTGATTTGTTTCTTAAAGATTTTCTTGTGGCAAGTTCAATAAACCCCGAACCCAAACATTTAATAAACTGTCCAAAAATTACGGAGCATCAGCATCGATTCTTACTTCTTGAACCCCTTTATCAGCTCAAATTAAAACATTGAACGCTTGTAATTGGCCATGGCAGGATAACGCTGCTGACAGCCAGCAGTGAGTTCTTATCTAAAAAGCGGTCTCTGCTGTGTAATTGAGGCTGTCGTTGGGTTTGGTTGTGTGTGTGTGTGTGTGTGCCCCTTCCCTTTACCCATTCTAATCAGCCGGCATAACGCTTGACTAGCCCCAACGGAAAATGCTTATCGAAACACACACACACACACACACACACTCTCTAACACACACACATACGTACGTAATTATGTGCAAGAGATAACCCCTTAAAGCATCCCTCTGTAAACATCCCAAGGCGCGCTCCAACTATCGCTATAGCTTGGCGCAAAGATTTATGGATTTTGGGGCTGACAATTAGCGCTGATAAGTTTTTCTTCTATTATTCGTATTATTCCCCAGTTGCCATTGGAAAATTGAAATTGCCTGTCTAATTTCGTGAATTATTGGAAACGAGTTTAAAAGTCGTGCTTGTAGCCCGCACAGTAATTATCAATTAATATGGAAACAACTCAAGCATTTTAAATGTGAGTACTCGAAACAATAATACACTCTGGAAAATGAAGAGTAACTTGGATCTAAAGATTGTTTTCTGTACAACAACATTTTTCTGCTGATTGTGCATACTTTAGACAAAGTTGCAGCTTGCCCTTAATGCTCAATGGGCGTGGCTGTTTTGCGGGCCAAACATTGAACGGTAGTTAATGCGATTAGGCAAAGAGAGAGAGTTGTAAATATTATATGCTAGACATTCTAAAGCCAGACATGAACACGAGCATCAGCAGTACTTTCTCCATGAAGCGTGCCCAGAACTGGCGCCAGAGGTGGACACTTGTCGCACATTCCGAGACGCGTCGCTTTCTTTGTGTATCACATTACAGCCTTCTGCTGAGGAGCAGTAGCAATAACAGTTGCCAGTTGCTTAGTTGTGGGTGTAATCCTTTCCCTTCACACGCCTCATTAATATGGCTCATATTTTTCACGCCACTGCAAAGAGACGCAAAACTAAAAGGCCTAATGGATTTTGTGTCAAAGAGTTTCCTGAAAAACAAAAAGATCGTTTATTAATGAGTTGTGATTCATTTTGTAAGTATTAGTTCAAGGTTTTTATTTCTTGGATGCCAATATTAACTAAAATCATAAATGAAAACTGAAAGGTTCTCGGTAAAAAAGGAACAATGATTGGAAAGCATTGTTAAATTCTCACAAAATGCATCACATTCTACCTATTCATGTGTCGCATATGTGTGAAAGCTCTTAACTTCAACAATACACCTCTATAATGACAATCAAGACTTGGGGATCTCGCCATTTGCCGCCATTTTGCAGCGCTGGAACAGTAGCAAAGGCAGTTTAATCAACCTACTGACACATAAGGCATGAAATGGTATGAAATGCAATTGTCATCAAATTTATTGTTATTGTTTTCTGTGTGCGTTTGAGTGTTGCGAGCAAATGGCTGCTGTCTGCTGCAAAATGACATGCAAATGGCCAATGCCAATGGCAATGGCAATTGCATTAATGGCCTCTCCTCTGTCTCATTATACAGGCATTATATTATGCTGACAGAAAGTATAGAGCAGGGGCAGGGGCAACTCAGCTCGACTGGGCACATTCATGCTGGTCAATTGCCAAAAAGCATTGCCATTATAAATTAACATGCACACGATGGCGCAGTGAAGCGGGCTAAGCAGATTGGGTGACATTATTATTGCCACGTATTACGTACGTATTGTTATCCTTTCAACACAACAAAATGGCTGCCTGACATGACCGTTGAGCCAAACGCCGCAGTTTTACATTCAAATGCCCAAAATACTAGCCATTGTTCCCAGCCAACTATGCGTGCCGAGCCGCAACGAACTGAGAACGGAGAACTGACAATTGAGAACTGGGAGTTGAGAGTTGAGAGCATCGCAGCGGGCAGCTGACGTCCAGCGATTAAAATCTCAGCCAGCAGCCAAACGAAAATTGCTAGGAAATGCTATGCAAAATATTTGGCCATGGCCATGGTGTGAAACATTTTGGCATACACATAAATTATGCAGATTTGTATATCTTTAAATTTGATAAATGTATACAAGCTAGGGAAAAAATTAAGTTTGCAATTTACTATTTTAATGATGAAAAGAAAAGAAGTCGAATTGAGTTTACTAATGAATCTGGCATTTGCAGCTGTTTCCGTTTGAAGCCAGTGCATCGAATTGTAAATATCTTAAATGTTTATTAATTGTTTGAACATAATTGATAATTATAGATTTGTATGTAGTCGGCATCGCTTAGGCGCTTAATGTAGACAAACCTGATCCAATTACAGCGCGGAAATTCCCACACGAGCATGGGCGGAAATACGAGAGCTAAAAGAGCCGAAAAGCTGAAAGAACCGATCCTGGATTGTTTGTCAGACTGATTGCCGCTGCAAGGATCGTTAGTGGCAGACAAGTTGGGCGCAACCGCAACAACACAATTCCCGAGAAAAAAAACACACAGCCAAACCGATGGCAACCACACGCGGCGTTTTCAGACGGGTGCGGGGGCGGTGTAAGAGAGGCGTCGGCGGCGTTACAGATGCCGCAAGAAGCTGTCATTTCTAACACATGTTTTGACCGCGTCAATAAATCATCGCATGCCAACCGTGTCAACAACCAGATCAACTACTATATCAAGCCAAGTTAAAGCATCCTTCTACGATAGTTTACAAACTAGATTAAAGAAATTGCCTTAATGTGCTAGGATATACTTTAACTAATGATTATAAAAGTAAATAGATTTTTCACTACAAATACACTATACACTATACAAATAAAATTGAATTTAATATCCACATATATTTTATGAAGTACTTTTCTGTACTATCTCAACACATCTTAACAGGTTAACATCTTAACCTTAACTCTAAGCAGCACTTAAAAGCATCAGTAGGCTTTGTTAAAATGTTGCTTATACCTTCAATGTTTGTCTGGCTGAGGTCTTTTGAATAGATAACAACCATCATAATAATTTAATCGTATTGTTTTCCCACAAAACACACAATTGCCAAAACGGTCTACAATACTTTATAATTGCTTGATTATCAATTCATTTATTTTCCATAATTCTCGCTTAGTTTTTGCCCAACCAGCAGCACTTTAAATACATAAACTGAGCGCAGACTCCGACACTTATCTCAGCTAGACGATCTTTAAGATACAACAAAAGACAAACTGCCTGGCCATTGGCAAAAGATGGAAAGTCAAGGACCAAAACTCATACCCAACCAAAAAGTCGACCCAACAACTGCCCACAGCTGAAATGCTCAATAAATTTCAATGTTAATTTAAATGAAATTCATTACAGCCGAACACTGTGAGAGCGACAGAGACAAATAAAGGAAGATTCTATTATAAATCAAGTAAAAATTTGAAAATTCATCGCCACTTTAGTAACCCCTAATGACTTTTATGTAGAAATTGTTTTGGGCAATCAAGTCAAACCAATGCGACCCAAGTGCTGGTCCTTGTCCTTGTCCATGTCCAACCCCCAGCGCTAAATTAGCTGGGCAAAAGGACGCAGGGGTTGGATACGGCACAAGCAACAATACGACAAGCAAAAGGTGCAAAATGCACAAATGAGTATAAATATTTTCACAATTAACGAGAAATTAAAGGCGACAAAGATGCATGGCGGTAACGGGGAATAGGAAAAAAAAACACACACACAAAAACACATAGATGCCGCAGTGATCCTGCCATGCATTGATCCTGTTAGAAGAGTCACACAAACAAATAACAACCACTTCATGAGAGCGTCCAAAATCGCTGAGTCTTCGAGTGCCAGACAATAGGCAGAACACGCATTTAATAGACTCGACTGATGCTACTCATTGAGCTGATGATGATGATGATGTCCTTCTGGCATTTAATGCGAACAAAATATCTAATAAATTAACTTCACTTCACTATGAGTGTGTGTGTGTGTGTGTGTGTTGTGTTTTGTGTAAGTGGCCTGAAAGAAAAATCGTTTTCAAATGAATTTCAATGCAACGAAGCGTAAAACATTTATGCCGCGCGTCGATTTTAGGGTGCGGGAAAGTGAACGAGAACGGGAGCTGTACAAAAGGACATGCAGCGGCAGCGGCAGCGGCAGCGGCTGCTGTAGCTAACCGAAAAAAATGAAAACAGCAGATATATGTATATGTATGTTATTAAACATTTTATTAATGAATCCTTTCAATTGTTAGCGCGTGATTTCACTTTCACATGCGCGCATATGAAAACCTAAATTCGAGGACAATTAAATGACAGCAGCAGTCCGTAGGACTCGCCGTGTCCTAAATAGGGAAGCCAAATTGCTGTTTATGAAATGCTGCTCAATGAACCAGAAAGCATATCCAACGTTTAGCTCTCGCTGTATATATGATTGCCTATAAATTTGGCGTCGTGTTGCAGACAAAAAAAATAAATTAACAAAAAAAAGGATAACAGATGAAAGTTGTTTGCCGCTTCTGTGCGCTTCTTTTGCAACGGTGTCAAATAATTTCTTGGATTTCCATGAACGCCTGTGCATCTTAACAAGAAAATCACTAATCGGGTTGTACTTCAATATATAGTTGATAGTTGTTCTACAGACAAACATGTGCCATGGTAAAGTGTTTTGAAATCGATTTGGATGCACATAAAAGTATGCTACAATGGAATTGTGTCTTATATTTCGAGAATACAAAGAATATTGTTAATAAAATGCACAAGATTTTCAAATATAGACCTTCATAATTGATATAAGTTTCAATTGGTTTCAATATGTTTTGCATCTGCTGCTTTCAGAGCAACCCATCACAAATTGAAATTATGACCCAAGCCAAAATCAATTTCAGTGTATTATATTAAATGTCAATCGAGTCTCGATAGAGCGCAGCCAGTGTGTGTGTGTGTGATAAAAGATGTGCAGACAAAAGCCCGAAGCGTTTGGCATTCTGAATTGTCTTTGAAGTGCCAGTGAATGGCATAAAAAATCGTGGTGTAGTTTTCATTATGAGCGAACCATTGAACAAATTTACTCTATCGTTCTATCTCTACATCTCATTCATTTGCAGTCCTTTTCCCTCTCTCTCTCTCGCTCTGATATATGATTGTTTGTTTTTGTCACAGGCGACCGGTGGCGGCGGCACATGCAGCGACATCGACTAATACGATTATAAATATGCGATTATTAACACTCGATTGCCTTCTGACATAATTAAGACATAAGAGTCTACAGAGAAAGCGACAACGATGAGCAAATAAATGAATAATCGAGGGTTACAAAAACACGACTTATATACCATGTGTACTATGTACATACAGTTATTCATATATAACAATGGCCACGGCAAAATGTCACACGGTAGAATTGGCTGACATTGGCTGATAAGTGACATGTGCTGGGGATGAATGCACTCGACTCGCCATTATAATGGCCTGCTAATAGACCGCAGTACACCGAGTAAACCATTTAAAATTAAATGTGTAACCGCAAATAGGGCAAAGCGATAAATGGCCACCACAAAGGCACCACATTGACTTGACTAGATCGTAATTAATGAACGATATATATATTGTGTGTGGGGACAGGAAGCAAAGTGCTTTGTCTCTTAACTCAACTTAACTAAATTGCGTTAAATAAAATATAAATAAACACATATTTATTTCATTAACCCGAAGCCCATTGAAATCTTAACATAAGTTTCCTGTAGCTGTGTTTAAAATTCTACCATAAATGTTCAAGAAATAATGATCGAAGTAAATTCCAGATAAATAAATAAAGCTTCAAAAGACCATAACCTACTAAAGTAATTTCCTGTAGGATCTAACAACCAGTTGGATATTTAAACAGCGTCCGTTCAAGTTTAAATAGCCATAAACTTTAAAGCTAAAAAAAAAACACATTATGCCATAAACAATTTATTATGTGAGAAGATGATTAAATAAAGGAGGTGCAAATTACATTCGATCATAATATGCATGTGATTAATATTGAAAAAGCCATTAATTGGCATAATTATTGTGCATGAGAATCGTGTCAGCCTTGCCACAAACACCTTTTGAGTTATTGCATGTGGAAAGGGAAGGCGAATGGAAAGGAAAGGAAAGGAAAGGAAGCTCGTTTAATGCAATTAGCAACAATCGAGTTTATATGTCAAATTAATAAATAATCAAATTGAAGGTGGCCGGCGGTGAACAAGTCCAAGGTTGAATCGCATAAATTGCGCAATTTGAGGCGTTGATTTGTTGCAAACACCGAACGTTGAGCACCGAACGGGTTTTATTTTGTACTCTTTTCGCTGCGTTAGGGTTTTGAGTTTGGGTTATGAGGAAGTGTGTGTGTGTCAGTTGGCCGTAATTTCTGTTTAACTTTGGGACGCGATGCTCCGATAAATTATCACAATTTGCGTTGCATTTAACGCCGCAGTCGCAGCAGCTCGCTAAATTAACAGAAGCCGAATGCAACTAATTTGCGACAAAACGCCCTCAGGTAGTAATGCTGCTGGCCCAGGCTCAGGCTCAAGCTCAAGCTCAAGCCCTGGTCCACAGCCAATAAATCACGTCAAACCCAAAGTGGGAGCCCAGAGCAGCCGCTTGCCATCATTTGGCGCTCGAATTTGTTGTCGTCGGAGTCGGCAAATAAATTGCCAGGCCTGGTTTCGAGTTTTTGAGTTCGAGTAGTCTGAAACTTAGGCACGGGCTCAAGCAGTTAACTTAGTTTGGTGAGGGTGGTGGGGGGGCAATTGTGCAGGATCACCATGAAATGGGATTAAATCGCACAAAAATGTTCGTTAGCGTCAATGAAAAGGCCAAAAGCAAAAGCCCAGGCATGAATGGGGAACAGAGACGCGGCTCCATCTCCATATCGAAGCAAGTCTGCAAACTGCAACTGCAATGCAGCTGCTGCTGCTGCTGATGCTGATGCTGCAAACGAGCCATCCTTCTAGTCATGGGGCCAACAACAAATTAACACCTTGGCTTTTGTGTTGCCACTTTGGGTACAAACAATAAATAAATATCACTCCACGCGGCGCGGCCTGTCAAACCATCACATTCGGCCGGGGCACTGAAGCTTCGTGGAAAACAGCCTTTGAGTCTGCATTCAGATTGGCAAATTTATCGTCTTTTAATTAAAGTGCAAGCGACCTGGCCCTCAGTCAGCTCGAGCAAAAAGAGCCAGCTAATTGCAGCTCAATGAGACGCCGTCCACGATTGTCCACGATCATATGATATTCGATATATGTATATATATATATAGACTGGGTGCGGACAACAACAACAACAACAACAAATGGCAAAGTGCATTTCCGCTGAGTAGAACTGAGCTGAGCTGAGCGGCTCGATTAGATCTTGGTAAAATAATTGACTGGTTTATCTCTGACCAGTTTGGCAAAAGATGTGTACACATATCCCAGCCAGATAAGCTTCTGCACTACAAATCTCTCTTCTCACACACACACACACACACACAGACACAGATCTTGCCTCGTGTGCTTCCTCATCAAAATTGAGTAATTTAACTACTCAATTCACAATAAATAACCCACTGTGAGCCATGGCCAGGCACAGCAAGTGCCCAACCTAGCCAACTGGCAACTGGTCAGCGCGGGTGTCGATGCCTGTACGAAGGCCTTCTGTCCTTCTGTCGCTCAGTTGATCGCTGGTCATCGTTAGCGGCGTTTGAGGTGTTTTTGAAATTGCCGATCATTATGTGAAAGACATGCGCAGTGCACAGCGAGGGCTTTCAATAAAGTTTTTGATCGTCTGCTTAAGACAGATTGTTAATTAAAAAAAAAATGTTACTTAATTAAGAACATACAAACTTATCTTTATTGAATGCTCTTTATGACTACAAAGTAAAATATTAAAATGTACATGTGTAAAAAAATAATTATTTATCTATTTTAATGAAAGATATATTGTATCCTGGCAGTAGTTCATCTCATTCAGTTCATTTTTATACTTCGAATGAACTAAGTGACAAAATTGAACAACCCAATAGACCGAACTTACTTTACAGCAAAATATTCTTAAGTACTTACCACAAACGATGAGTACAACCCAATCGGCTAGTTTGCCTGTTTGCCGCCGCATGATCAAAATGATCGGTCCAATGTTTTGTGATCTTTCAGCGAACGTTCAACTTAATCACAGCGCGCATTGTTCAACATCGATGCAGAAGAGCGAAGGGGGTTGGGACGTTAACAACTGAGCTGAGATGTAACTACGAGAGATACTTATTGCACACTTTGTTTTCAGATCGAGCTGGTGCCGAGACCGAATGCAATTTAGTTCATTGTTATAAGTGAGTGGGGTTAAGTACGAGAGTAATCTACGAGTTTTCAGTTTTCAGTCGCCCGTTTGGCTACCCTAACTGCAGCAATATCTCCTTCTTTCTCTCTCTCTCTCTCTCTCTCTAGTCAGCCGCATCATCATCATCATTTGTAAAAACTGATTGCATTCCGCGGCGCATGTGTGTTGTGCCAAGTGGCGAGTGTGCCGGAGCAAAGGTGTTATAAAATTTGTTTAACTTAATTTCAGCGAGCGCCGCCATCGGAGAATATATATTCAACGCGGCTGGAAACATTCGAGAGCGGTCCTCCTTTAATCAAGTCACTTGGGGCCGGAGTACGATCAATCAAGTCATCAATTTGAATGTGTTGTAGCACAAAATATAGTTATTTTCAATCTACTATATATTTTCAGCAATAATTCAATTTGCAATTATCTCCATACCCAAGTGTTTTGACTGGGCAACAATGTACCTCTTCGGTTTGGACTTGAAGTTTGTTGGATCGTTGACCGATTGGACGCGTCATCAAGCAGAACAAATGAGTCCCGGGCCCCGGGGCAGCTCACGAGTGTTGTTTGGAGTCGTCGTCGTCGTCGTCGGACGTTGCTTGTTTCCAATGGTCGTGGTGTAAATGAACCCAATTGATTAAAGCGTAAATTAACCTGGGGTTAACAATGTTTGGCTGCATTTGTTATTAATCATTGCACGTATGAATGCCTAATCAGTTAATAAATTATGACTGCCTTACGGTCGGCGATTGTCAAAGTTGACTCCACTCGGCTTTCCCATGATAGAAATTTCAATAAACGATGATTAGCCCGAAAGAAGAAAGTGCGATTGGACAAAAGACGCTTAAAATACTTATACAGAAATCCAGAATCTCTTGTGTAATAAACAGAGCAATAAATAATTCTTAACCATCCTCTGAATCATCATATAGAGAACGTGAAAAGAAATTTTCTTTCGTTCTTTTTATCACTCCAATTGAAATTCACTTCTTCAAGGTTCAATTGAATATTGTTGTTGCATTGAATGAAAAGCGCAGATTGACGAGAATTAATTTTTCATCATTACTATTTCTGATCGACGACGACGAACCCCATCGCCACAATAAATCAATCAACAATGCAGACATTATATATTTTCTTTTCTTTTTCGGTTAAAAGTGCATCACAGCAGACACTCTGTCTGGCCCAGACCTTTTATGAATATGACCAATATGCCAGACTAGTTGGAGCCGCTTCTTGCTATTGCTTAGGCTTGATTTGTTTACAATTTGACTTATCACAATTCATGCTTAGTTGGCACTTTATATTATCGATTTTCATGGGGCTGGGCCCGTCAACAGCAACACCAACAACCAACAACAACAATCGGCAGCCCAAACGGTAGAAGAGGCTTATGTCAATAGAACTTCTTCAGCAGCTCACTCTAAAGTGGAAAAACTGACAGCCCTAATGATCTTCATATGCCGCCAAAGCAAGAGACAAACCAAATTTGGAGTTCAGTCCGTAAAAAATCATGCCTGAGCGGATTTGTTAAGGTTTTCAAAAAGAAGGACTTCAGTTTGGCATGTTACTATTATAATTGCGTAATGGATATGAAATTTAATATTCAAGTTTTAAAGTTAATTATTACCTGAAACCAACCAGCAACCGAATTTCAAGCCCGTGAATTATCTTCTCAGATGTCACAACATGCTTTTCAGCTGCAGCTCTTTGCCAGCAATCTAGATTATTTTTGTATAATTTCGTATTCGATTGCACTAAAATGCAAACTCTTTACACCTAATATGCTATCCGGGACAAGTTGTCTGGTTTCTTGTTATTACCTGGTCGTCTTGTCATTTAGATGGCTAACGAACTCATATATGGTGTGGAGGGTAAACGATTCCACGCAGACGACTTTAATCCGTGATCACAATATTTCAAGCTTTTTGTCGCTATGAAAATTAATTCAGTTGTCTAATTTTTGCAACATTTACTAAATAAATTGCATGCTGGCCGTTGCTCCGTTGCTCCGTTGCTAGCTGCATGAAAGTGGACCCAACTAGTTACCGACATCTAAAGCCGCCAATCACAGTGGATTTTGGATGGCAGCCGTGCGAAATGCGACTCCAAATCCCCATAACAAAAGCCAAACTGAGGCCAAAGTATGTACACATTTATAAATGTGTATGTATGTGTGTATGTATGCATTGAATATATAAAATATTTTGATATTTGAGTTCGCATTCATGTTAAGTTAAGCCTGGTTTATGAGTGTTGAAAGTGCGGAACGATCTGGCAGCGTGGCTGGCTGGCTGGCTGGCTGGTGCTCCGTGATTGCAACTATTGTTGCGACCAAATGTGGCATGAAGTTTAAGGCTGCCATCAAATTTGGTAAAGACAATTTTAAATGCCCAGCGATATGGCTTATGAGCGGGCAGGAAATTCTACGTAAAAAAAAAGCCCACTCGTTGTGCATTGTAATGCGCCTTTGTGTTAAACAAATCATAAATCAATAAAAAGAAAAACTAAGCGGCAGCATTCCACAAGCTCCAAGCTCCAACATCTTGGCCTGACCAAAGTCACCAGCCACAAGCCAGACTCTCTGGGACTCCATGGCCTGCAAAATGCCTGTCCACGATAATTGCGCATACACCTCGCTGCTAAGGTGGAGAGCTGGCAAGCTGGCAAGCTGGTAAGCTGGCAAACTGTAGACCGAAGACAAAACATCTTAACTTAGTGGTAAGTGCAGCCAACTAACTGCTACCACTAACAAAGACAACAAACGAAAACAGAACGCAGCATGTGCTATGGAAAATCGTGCCGACAGCTCACGACTCTTACGAACTGCAGCGAGAGGGTGGAGAAGCAGGGGGACAAAAGGAACGGCAACAGGAACGATACGAAAAGCTACAAGTCCAGTCAAAGCTCTTAGCTCAGCTCTTTTGCCCAGAGGCAAGTGCCAGCGGCTGTAAAACACTCAGCGGCTAAGACTAAGAGTGGGTGGTTGTAGATACGAAAAGGGAGCAGAAGGAGAGCTAAAGGGGAAGGGGAGGGGCTGCACACTATGGAAAATTGTCGCGCTGCTTAATCGACGGCAGCAGGCAGACCCCGAATGCCACAAGAAGGAAAATTATTATCATAGTCGTCGCTGCTGCTGTTGCTGCTGGTTTGCCCACCAAAAAAAAACCCAAAAAAAACAAAAACAAAGAGTTTGTGTCAACCAAAATGCTTAAGGTGTTGGAGAGTTCACGCTTTTGGCAACAACAACTGCAGCAACAGCAATAACAACAGCAACAACAATGCTGGCAACAACTACTTACCAGACCTTCAACAAGCATATTAAGCCGCAAAATGAAGTTATCGCTTCGGCCGCCAAACAAAAGCGTTTTGCGCTATGAAAAACTGATTCATGACTCTCAAGCTAGCTCTCTCTCTCTCTCTTCTACTCTACTCCTGCTGGACTGTTGCAAGATCGTCGTGCATCCCAGGCACGGCATAGTTGTTGTAAATTTGTTGCTGCTGGTTGTTGCTGTTGTTGTTGCTGTTGTTTGCTGGGTGGATTGGTGATTTACGGCATGCGTTAAGCATTTGGGCTCGGCAACGGTTTCGGGGCCAGAGAGCTACCATTGGAAATTTGCATGCCCAGCGCGATCCTGCCGATAGTAAATAAAAGTGCAGCGTGGAGAGCAGCTAGCCATCCAGGCTGCAACTACTGTCTTCGTCGTCGTCGTCGTCGTCGTCGTTGATCGTTGAAGCTGTAAGTTTTTGTAGCTGTTGTTGTTGTTGTCGTTGTTGCTTACGATCTTATCGCTGGCAGAGTCAACGCTTTGGGTTTGGGCAAAGTGCCATTTAGACGCAGAGACCAATGAACAACAACTACAGCAACAACAACCACATAAACAACAACAACAACAGCAACAGCTAAAACAGCAGCAACAGCCACGTTTAGTTTGCGCATTTTATGATTATGTTGTTTTGATTTTCATGATCGCTTAGGACCCGGCTAAAATCTAGGGCCAAGTATTTAGTGATCGCAACTAAAAGGCAAAAGGTGAAGGCATGCTCGATGCTTTGGCCTGGCCTTTGATCGTGTTACTGATCGTGGCATAATTATTCCGTAGTACCCATGTTCTAGGCAACATAATTTACAAATGAGTTTGTTACCACTTCAATAACAACATTTAACATAAACGATACTCGTCGATGCGAGACGATATTCGTTGTGCTGTTAGAGTAAGTAGTTAGTTTACGGCTATTGCTTGATAACTTGATGTTTATGATAAGTATTTGAATCTATGGTTTAGAAGAGATATCTTCAATAAATATAGTATTTAAAATTCGACAAATATTGCTTCTTAGCACAACCCATTTGAAGACTAGAAAGTTGATCCGCTTACCGATTCTCTTATAATTATTTTCGAGTTATAAATGCATTATTTTGTGTAGTCTCTAAATCAAAATTTTAAGCAGTAATTAAAATGTCACAAACGCGCCCACAAGACTGAGAACAAAATAAAAAAAAAGAGTTGTAAAATTGATTTATGTCCTAAGGAGCTCGTATTCAAAAGAAAATCAGTTAATAGTTTCGCTCGCTATGCATTTAATAAGGATTTATTGTTTCTCGCTATATGTGTGCCTGGAGTTATCCGCATTTCCAGCTGCCAAATGCCATTGCTTTAATGGGCTATTAAGTGGACTCACAAACGACCAAGTCATAACTCTATGTGAAAGATGTTTTAATCAACATTCGACATTCAAGATATCTTCTAGGTTTTTTTTTTTTTGGTCTCTCAACGCATAGTTGGCATTTTACGAGCATAACGTACAAGGCCAACACCAGGTCCCAATCTCAAACCCATTCCCATTCAAGTCATCAGCTGCCGGCGGCATACCAAAGATCTCACTCATCATAACATTTATTTGTTATTTGTAAATCAAAAGCGCATTTAAATGCCAGCGCATCTCTGGGCAAATAAATCAAAGTTTTGTGACATGAAATTCGAGTAATTTAAGAGTGGGGAAGAGAGAGAGAGAGAGAGGGAGCATTCTCTAAAGCTGACTTGATTTTATGACACCCGCTTCTTTAATTTGTTAATTTGTTTTTTTTTTCTGGCAACACATGGTGCAATTTATGTTCTGATGAGCGCAAATAAAATGACGGGCAAACAACTTTATGCGTTTTGAATGAACCTTTAGAAATACATTTCGAATATATACATTTCAGTATTTACTACTATGAATACAGGCATCAAGTCTCGCTGACTTGACAACGTTTCCAGGAAACGACGAAACAAACCGTGTTTGCTGTATACAGTTTATTATTTATTATATAAAGGAACAGTTCCAGTTGGTTTTTATCTCAAACAATTTTTTAAAATCTGTTTTTATTTTATTCCGTACACAAAAGGATTAAGAACGGACCAACACACTTTTATGTCTCTCAAATTAATGGCATATTAGTTTTTATGTTTGTTTTGAGAATTAATTTATTATTATTATTATAGCAATATTATGATATACACTTATATAGTTATCCTATCGTGTTTAACTAATGGCTAACATTTAAGAGTAACCAAACATCGACTATTTATTGATTTATTCACCCGCTGTTAATATTTTATTGTTGTTCGCAAGGAAGTTGCAGCAATTTCTTCTCTGTTCATTACTTCTTCTTTTTTTTGTGGCTTGTCAGACTGAAGCGTGGCTAGCAGTTGCCATCACAACATTCGCAATTTATGCCCACAATGACGATCCTGGCTCACGTCCCATCACCAGCTCCAAACAGGAAGGGAAGCAGGAACAAAAAAAAGAAAAAAAGAGACATCGCAGCATCAGCAACAGCAATCCTGTCGAAGCATTCATCAAAAAATGGAAACTAATTTCCTGTCAGTTGTTGTTTCTCCCGTTGGTGTTATTGTTGTTCTCGCAGCCGTCGCTCACAATGCCTTATGCCATCTTCTGCTTCTTCGTTCTTGTTGCATTATTATTTTTGCCATTTATGTTTTATTGTTGCTCCATTTTTTACTTGGCTTCTTTTTTTTATTAATTTTTTGCTGTCTGACGCTGGTCGCGATACAATGAAGTGAAAATGGCGCTGCCTGCACATAAATTGACGCCGATTGCTGCGCGTATTTGTTGCCATTGTTGTTGTGTTCCCTTGTGATGGTGTTGTTATTGTTTTTAATACCCGCACTCAAAATGAGTGCAAGAGCATATTCAATCTGTAAAAAGTGTTAAATAAAGACAGACTGTGATAACTGAAATACTCATTAATATTGCATTCAATGCATCAAAATCTTAATTGTATTCGATAAAATAAATAACAGCATTTAAGAAATATGAAATATTTTTAATATTCATTACTACCTGACTTTTTGTTATGCCCGGGTACTTTCAAATCGTTCTTTATTTTCTCGCTCGATTGTAACTGTTTGTGTTTTTGTTGTTGTTGTACCTGCACATATGCTGTAGTTATCTTTTAGCTATTGTATATGGAGTCCCGCCTGCCATTCGACTGGGCAATTTTAATTGAAAAATTTTGCATATTGATGGAATTTCTGCCAGCGCCTAAGATTTATGAAAGCACCACACAGTTCACAATACAGCTCAGCACAGTATGTCTGTAACAACTCAATAAGTTGTTGAAAATGCGTTGCATTCGCTGTACTGATGAAAATTATATGCTGTTAGGCAGAGCTTTAATGCTGCATCATAATTTTATTGGGCCAAATAACAGAGAGCGAGCACACCGAAAGCCAGAGGCTAGCTGGTCACCGTAACTGCCAATTTGTTGGTGCATTAAGTCGACTTTGGGGCGGTTCCCAGCTGCTCAGATCTTGTGCGGAACTGTCTTAATTTGTGACAATAAGATAAGCCAACAGGGCTTCAAGGGGTTGATCGGGTTGATCGGCAACGTTGAAAGGATGTGCAGTTGTTGAAAAATAACTTGAGAAATAACTTTAAAAATATGAAATGCACAATACAATTTACAAAATATTTGCAATTGGTTGCGCCGCTATTAAATTGCCGACGCTAAGTAGCAACAAAACAAAAAAAAACAAACGAAAAAAAAACTACAACGGAACGAAACAAAAGGCAGCAGTATTATATAGTAAGTAATCATAATAATTGCTGCGAGAGGCGCAATAATAAAAAAAAAAATATAAGAGAAACGCTGCAAACGAGTTAATTAAGACGTTTTGCCCAACGACCGTTACAAGCGGCGTATACGCAATTAAATACACAAGCATTCAAAATATGAAGAAAGCTGCCTCCAAAGCGACGACAAAAACGGTTCACATTAATATCCAACGATCTCAGCCGCTGCTCAAAAAGCGGAAGTGCACCTAATTACGCAATGCGTGCAAAGCATCATAACAAAAAGAAATATATATAAACAAAACGAAAGACGAAAGACGAACGAAGAATGATGCGGAATTGTCGCACATGAGAGAAGCATAAGAACAGTAATTGAGTCATCGGACGAGCGGCTGTGAATCACAGCGTTGCCACAACATAATGATCTAGCTATAGAAATTTATCTAATTTGTTGCTGTTATAGTTCTTCGAGCTGTGCAGAGTTTGTTAGTAGATTAAAAGTTATTTTTTATCGCAACCACAAGGATCATCGTCTCTAAAGATATATGTGAACACAGTTATCCCGTTGCTCATGACATAATCCATGTGTAGTGTACAACCATTAATTTCTTTGGCTAAGGCTGCATTGAACTTTAACCCAACTGTGTCATGCCATTAGGCAAGCTATTCGTCGCTTGACGTTGGCCATAACAGTCTTCGTAATGGCACAAAATGGCAGGTAGCACTCGAAACTTAATTGCCTATTAGCAGAAGCTGCTGCAGACACAGACACGAACTCACTTAAAACCAACATGGACATGGACAACGCCAGAAGAGGCCAGGCAGTCCGGGCCATTGGCAATTAAGTGCAAGCCAATCAACCGATTTGTACATGCCCAACACTCACATAAACACAAACACATACACACACACACACACACACACATTTATATATAGATATATATATATATATTGTCAGTCCGTGCTAAATCTGTAGTTGGGAACATACGTAGAGAAAACTCATTTGGGACGACGATTGTCGGATGATATTGTATGGTAAAGTTCGGACTTTAGGTCTGCATCAGCCCGGCAGGCGATTTGACCCGGCCAACCAATGTGCACTAAAAAAACAACTCTTTTTTGACGCCTAAAAAGCGCGCTATAAACTTTAATTAAGACATAAAATAGTTTTAACTATGTACTAAACACAGCCAATGGAAAATGTGAAAGAAGAAGGGCAAAGGTTCGACTCGAAGCGTACCTTAGATGTTAACGCAAACGTAAATGAAGTAGCTGCAAGTCACAAATCGGTCACGTCCCTAGAAAAGCTTAGCTGCGCTACGTGAATAAACAAAACATCTAGGATCAACTATAAGCAAAGTACTATACATGGCATTGTATAGTATATATATAAAGGGAGGCAGTTAAAAAGTTATAAATATTTATATTGCATATCAAAATAAGCTAACAAAATGGTATAAAGAAAGTAAGTAGAGTGTAAAGCATAGTATACAATTTTTAGTATTTAAAATATCCAAAAAAAATCTCTAAGGTTTATTTATTCAATGTAGACTTTTTACTTAGATTGGAGAGTTCAATTCGTGAACTGTTTGAACGTAGATAATACCCACTGTGACGCAACTAAATGGACATTTATCAAGTGCTCAAAAGCTCAAAGAAAATGTTATAGTCGTTAAAGCTGGGCGTTCTCAAATCACTAACCAATTAACTTGGAAAGTTCACGAAACTGCAACCGCGCAGTGCGCACTAAAAATCGACACATAAAATGTAGTCATTTGAGAATGTTTTGGAGTTGCAAGCTACAAGCAGATGAAGATACAGGATGATGATGCTCAGGCTAACACACACACACACACACAGTGACGGGACAGACGGACAATCAACTTGCAGAGTGGCAGGAAGGCAGACTGGCAGGCAGGCAGGCAGGCGGACAACCGGTCGACAGGTTGAGACTGTTAGCTGTTGGCCAGTTCTTTTGCTTGGCTTTAGGTTGTCAGTCAGTCAGTCAGCCAGTCGACGATTTAACGTGGCGCACATTATTCATTCCTTGCGTTGTTTTTTATTACTTCATGTTCGTGTTATTTGTAATTTTAACAAGATAATTTTGCTCAAGCATTTAATGACGACAACGTCCACAATGACGACGACGATGACGACGAAGCCTAAGCAAGTTGTCTTATGGAGTTCGTCAAAAAAAGATTTCATCCAGCAAACAGTTGCCACTTTGCCACTTGCCACTGGCCATTTGGTACTCCATTTAGCTGCAGTTGTATGCATTCGCTTGAAGGATAACCAGAATTGAGCAGAACACATTCAGCAATAACATTTAATTGCCATTGAGAGCGGAAAGGCAATTCATGTGATTTTTATGCTGGCAAACCAATTATGCCAATGCTTCGAACGTGGGTTCATCAAAACAACAACAACAACAACAAGCCAGCCAGCCAGCCAGCAACAAAAATCATGCTGAAACTCTAGCAAATCTTAATTGGCAACAACTAACTTGAGTTCCATGAGGCAAAAATATTAAATCAGCATTTTGCCACAGCCAATTTGTAAGAAAAAACGCCAAGAACTAACCAACAGCAACCAACTCCAGTTCAGTTCAGTCCAGTCCATAGCTGCATAATGAAGCCATCAAAATGAAACGAGCTAAAACTTCACTCTTGGCCCTTCCCCAATACTGGTTGACAACATCCTGTGGCTCGATTGCAGTTGCAATTGTTTGACTCATCCAATAAATATGAGCTGAGTTGGGGCTTGGCCAACAATATATCAATTTTGCAGCCATTGTGGCAGACGGAACACCATTTTTAGTAGTGGTCGTCGTGTCCGGAATTCAAATTCTTAGAACAATGAAATAATTCCATAAATTCGATCACTAATAGCATAGCATAGCATAGCGACCACCATTTTTAAAGCCGTCGTCACCACCATCTTTGGTAGCCGTTGAGGCGCTCTAAAGCTCCACCTACCAAATGGGTAGGCGTTACCAACGCCGCTCGATCACGTCTTGGCCAGAAACAAGTTTTCGTGGTTAAAAAGACAGACACCAAAAAGTCACAGAGAGACACAAACAGACTGAAACTGGTTTTTGCCATTTGGGTTGAAACTCAACACGGCCAAAGACGCTGTAAACTTGGCCAGTGTATGGCGCTCAGATAGCTTGCAGTTGGCTAAAATGCCTGTCCTGCCTTAAATTATGGTCAGTAACACTTGTGCTGAACGTCTGAATGGGCTTTACAAAACGACGACAACAACAACAACAACTAACGACATTAACATTGTTGCCAACTACCCGTCGGCAGTTACATATGGTCATGACCATTTGATCCAATTTACGTCAATTTAGTGTCATTCAAATCGAGTGTTTATTATATACAACGATAGTATTTATATAGAAAGGCTTGTAAGATATTTGTTCATGCCGAAGCGAACAATTTATGTTAAAGAAGAAATTAATCAATCAGCTGTCATCATTTGTGATTACTAAAATTACTTAATTCTCAACATTCTTCCAATTCTTTTTTTTAAAAACTTTTCAATGTTGATTCAACTTGCAATTTAAATAAAATTTAAAAGTTCAATAATCAAGTTGATATGTTTTTTTCATATTCTCAGTGTATTCAGTGGCAGTTCGAACACTTATGATCGAGTTCCTCTTTCAAAGAAATATATTTTCTAAAGAAGAAAAGATTTTCATTGTTAAATTGAAACAAATTTAATTGGGAATGTAATTTCTCGCTTCAACGTTCTATTTTATTCGATACGGTTGTTGCAATACCATAATGAACAATATCTTTAATTTTCAAACATTTTAATTAAGTTGCAACTATTTCCGTATAAACACACAAAGTCATTTATGGTTTAAAAATTTGTTATAATTATCAAGCAACAGGTTTTAGCTTTGCTTAAACATAAAGGCGCCTCCTGCATTCACCCCTCCCTTCTCGCACTCGCAAGTTCTCCCCCCACTCCACCCATTTGGAAGTTCTGCTTTTGCTTCGAATGAAGGGGCAATTAAAAGGCGCAACAGCGCGCAAAACGCACGAAACGGAATTAAAAAGGCATCTTGTTATTAATTAGGGAGAACAGTAGCTGACAGATATAAAATGTTGGCTAATTTGAGATATATATATATTCCTTTGGACTGAGCTGCTGTCTACGTCCATTCGTCCTCTTTTACGCGCAGTGTCTTTTATTTTCATTCCATTTGGGACCAACGAAAAGCGAAATTCGCGATAAAGCGAAATTCAATGTCTTTAGCTTATAATTGGCAAAGTCAGTCGCAAAACGGCACCAAGAACAACAACAGACAGACAGACAGACAGTCAGACAGAAAGACAGACGATGAAAAGATACAAGATACATTGCCAGACTAAGACTAAGAACGATGGTCTTATGCCGTTCGCTCCTTTATTAAAAGCAGACAAAACTTTGCTGACAAAACGTTGCTTAATTTTCTATCATTAATATTTTGAGATTCCGTTCGTTTTCGTTTTCGGTTTCAGTTTCGTTCGCTGATCGCTATCAGAGCGCCAACTTTTACCCTCTTGAATAATACTACTGTGTATAGTGAATATTATTAATAAGCATAACTTCCGTCTGCCCAATACGCATATCAGCCTGCTTATTATTTACGCTTATTGGGCATTAGACATTGGGACATTATTTGCAATCATGTTGCCATTAGGAGGTGGCAACAATGCTTAGCACACTTTCAAACCTTCACCTCCAATCAAGTCAATCGAATTTTATAACAAGCTACCAAATTTGGTAGAATCTTGCTTCGCTTGAGTAAAGGTAGCCAAAGGTTTGGGGAATCAAATGGCAAATGAAAACGTATTAAAACCATATCCATTATCGTAAGAGATATATACTTTATCGCTCTACTTGATATTATTTGAAATGCTAGTATACTCAAAATTCCCCAAAACCACAACATTAACTTCAACAACACGATATATGTCTTTATCGTATAATTATATAGACAGTTATCGGTGCTATGCGATCTTTAGTGAACAGAGAACAACGCATGCAAATTGATTTTCGCTCTTTGCATGCAAATTTCAATCAAAATTAATTAGTTAACATTTTTATTGTTGTACAAATGAGCAAAATTAATTTGCATGACTATTAAAAGGTATGACTTTCGTGCAATAAATAATACCAACCAACCAACCAACCAACAACAACAACAACATTAACAATAAACAACAAAACGGCTAGCAAACAACAACTGTAAAAAATCAACTTTTTTTAAGGCGCAAACACACATAAGCTTAAGCAGTCAAGTATACAAAAATAACATATAAATAAGGCGAATATGCGATGCTCTTCTTGAGTCAAATTTGCTTAGCATTATTGTTTAAAAATATGCATAGCATTTTTTCAAACTTGGTTTAAGAAATAAAAAAATCATAGAGATATATACACAATACAAAGGTTATATAGTAGTCAAAACGCCCTACACATAGTTTGCGGTTAGGGTATACCAAATATCGCTGCATTGCCCGCTTAACACCTGATGCGACGGTCGCAACGCTGTGGCCAAAATTTATGGGTGCGCTACCACAAAACTACAAAACTATCGGGTTACAAGGCAACAAGACAACCTACAACATGTTCTCTGCAGTAAAATGCTGCGGCTGGTTTTTTTTTTGGTATCTGCTGCACCATACAACCGCCCATATGTTGATTATATATGTGTGTTTGTTGTTGAATGTGGCACGTTTGTGGCACTACCAAGTGGCAATAGCATTTTGTTAGAGAATTTATCGAACTGTGTGTAAGTAAGTGTGTGTGTGTGGGCATGGAAGATGCCTGGCTGACCCAATTCGCTGTACGGTTTATGTTTATAGACGATCCAAACGAAAGACAAACTAAACGCATATGTGCCCAAGGCGAGTTTTATGGTTATATATATTGTCCGTGTTATCAGCTAAGATCAAGGCAGTATGTGATAACAAATAGCTTAACAAATGTCAACTGGAAATCGAATCAAAGCCAAAAGAGCTCGCATTCAATTTTAAAGGTCAAAAAGCTTGTTTTGATATCTCTCAAATCAACATTTTGAGATAACTCCACGACAAATGAGGCAGTGAATATTTTTATGGAAAAGTCAAAATGAGAAAAAACAAAAGAGAACAATCGAAAGAGAAAACAAGCTACTGTTTATGCGATTCCATTACATGAATTCTTCAGTTTTTGTCATTGACAAACATTGTACATTAAAATCATAAAATTCCAAACTATAATATTATGCTGGCAAGTTAACGAAAAACATGCTAGCAGCCAGAATCGGTAGTCAGCGGTTAGTGGAGATTAAAGAGGCAGCGCTTAAATAGTTGTTAATTAAAACAAGATTCTGTTTGCTTCCAAGAATCAATTAACAAACGTTGCTCGCTGCACATTAACCAATTAACTGCTAATCTAATTTTATAGATACTTTCGATAGGACAGCGCTAGGATAGAAGACTCTCTACTCTCTACTCAAACTCTAGTAGTAGAATGTAAATCTTTCAGATTGTTATTATTGTTGCTGTTGTTTTAAAACCAATACTCACTCGCTATTATCAATGAAATGCAATCCGTTTTGGTTAACAACACAGAGAAGGAGAGAGAAAGAAAAGAACCCTTCAACTAATTAGCATTTTTCACTAAATTCCCAAAGCCCAATTAAAAAACACGAAAACACGACGTTAAGAACAGAGCGATAATTTACCTACATCAATGAGTTTCATTATGGAACACAGTGGTGCCCTCAGTTGTGTGAGTGAGTGCGAGATCTTTATCTCAAAATGTGACTATGGATGGAGTTTGGTGTGGAGTGGATTGGATTGGATTCGAGTTGGAGTTGCAGCAGCTCTGATTTCACAGCAGGCGCATAATGACAGACCACACGAAAGCAGCATCGAGCATAGCCGAATGTCATTCATAATTAAAAACAAAAGTTATACCAATATGTCGAGCATAATTTCAATTTGAATGGCAACCAGTTTTTAACTGGGGAGTACAACAAGCAAGCCCTTTGCCTTTGGGACACCATAAATTTCTGGCATAATCGAGCCACAATGTTTAAAATCTTCTCACCTTTTGGTCGTCGTCGTTGTTGTTGTTGTCGCTTCCTGCGAGCAGCGCCAGCTTCGAGGCAGGCAAATTAACATTTGTGTTTGGCTTTTGCTCTTTTAATCCGTTTGTTTGGATTAATTTTAAATTCAGTTTGTTGCCGGCTGTTGTTGCTGTTGCTGCTGCTGCTGCTGCTACTGCCGCTGCACCACTCTTCATTCTAGTATTAATTACTTTGGCTTCCGAAATCGAATTTACATATTAAAGTCGTTTTAAAAGCAGGCACCCAGCAAGGCAGCCAGCACGATCGTATCGTGCGCGAAGAAATGAACCGGCATCGGGATCGGTCTCCGACTCCGACTCCGTCTCCTTCTCCATTTCGTTGGGTGCAGCTGTGTTGTGTCGTTGGGAGTCGGCAGTCGATCCTCGATGACGGTGCAGCAGGTTAAATGGAAATCAGCGCCAGCTACCCCATTCCCAAATTCAGTTCCACAGTGGACATCTAAAATCAATGGGAGCAAGCGTCAACGACCATTTCACAAATCGATACAACGACAAAAAACAAAAAACAAAAACAGAAATGAACTGAACTGAAAGACTGTCGCCTGTCGCTGTTGGGTCGCCAAGTGTCGACTGTTCTGTGGTTCTGTGTCTTTAATTTGGTATTGCTTTTTGTTTTTTTATTTTAATTTTTATTTTAATTGGAACAACATAATTCCTAGAAGTTCGCACGAACTAAACACACACAACACAGCTAAAAGCTGCTAATGGAGTTCGTTTGTCTTTGCCTTTGCCTTTGTTTTTGGTTGGGGTTGCTCAGTTTGTTGGGTTGCTTTGGTGTCATGAGCATCGGCTCAACGCAATCGCCATGAGGGCATCGTAAATTACCCGATCGTGTAGTTTAGCTCAGCCATCCGGTTTGCTCTCTCTCTCGCTCTCTCTCTCTATCTCTGTGCTTCTCTGTCGCGTATAAAGAGTATTGAAAACAATTAAAAAATTGGCAAACACGAATCGATTGTGATTACAGTAAATTGTTGTCAAATTAGCTGCAAAATGAGCGACTTGTGGGCTTCAGAGTTGAGCTGCAGGGTTGCTTGGGTTCAGTTTCGTTCAGTAGGTGTGTTTCTGTGTGTCTGTGTGTGTGTGTGTGAGATAAAGACTGTGATCTGAGTGGGTGTGTTGAGGCCGTAAGCAGAGAAAGTTGAACTTTTGCAATGACTCCAAAACGGGCAAGTATTAAAATCGGTTCACAAGGGCAGAGATAATTAAGAACAAAATGTATGATAAGGGGGCAAGAGAATCCGAAAAGTTGGAAGAAAGAAAGAAAGTTCGTTCACGATCAAGATTTAACGATAATGGCAGGTAACAGGCAAGGTAACATACAAAGGCAGATAATTATTAATTGTTAAATTAAAATTAGTAGCTATGAAGTTATAAAAAACATATTTTATACCGCTTAATCGGTGGATTGCCTTATATATTGATTTGAATGTCTTATTAAAAACTTAAAAAGTAAAAACATAATAAAATTTTAAAGGTCACTGGAGCTCGTTTCAAAGTGGCTTATCATCTGATCTCAAAATTAGTTGAAGACAAGATAATCTGGACAAATCATTAGCAGAATATTTCGATTATTGAATTTTTGAAGCCTTTACCTGTTTTGATTATTATTTGACAACATAATTGCAGCGACATTTCAATAATCTCAAACCCCATGGGGTTATCACACGAGATCAACATATCACAATATATATATAAAGAATACAATTGGAGATCAAAAACAACTCTATAACACACACACACACACGAGCATACAGAATCTCGATTGATCGATCGTGAGACAAGAGAAGAGTCTCTCGGACTGCGATCCGGAGCCAAGCTGAAATAATTATGAAATGTCAAACTTGTGTTCGCGCTCGATTACGCCACTTGACATGGCCAATTAATCTCGGCTTAATTGGTTTGTGCCACAACAACACAGACAGTGAGACAAACACAAATACAAAGACAGAGACGGAGACAGAGATCGTCAAGACGATCGATATTGATGTGACTGGGCTTCTGATTTTGTCTTGTAAGCTACATACACATATTGACTCTGTTTGTTTTTGCTCCAGCAAAATTTGTCATATTTACCGACGCCAGCTCGGGCCGCGTTCAAGGCTTCTTCGTGTGATCGATATATACAGAATGTTGTTGTTGTTGCAAGAGCTCCGGACTGAAAGCCACTTTGTCGTGAACGTGTGCGTGTGTGCAACAAAGTTTTTGCTCAATCCGATACTTTTTACTCAGTTTACCTTTTTACTCAAACAGAAACTGAAGTTGAGACTGGCGGCCAACGCCCGCCGCCGCTTGTAGACATTTTATCAGATTCTTTAATTGCGATAAACATTTTTGGATTCTTCACGTACGAAATTCCAAAACACCGTAGCTTGTTAAAATTCTTCTATCAATGAGCAGCCAAACGGACACAAACTTAAAAAAATATATATATATAAAAGACAAAGACAACAAAATCAATGATCACAGCGCCCCCCCACACCCCCTGTCAGACAGAGACAACAGCGCGGATGAGTGAGAAAGAGAGAGACAGCAAATGAAACACACGAACGTTTATGAAGTGGAACGCACGAAACGCCAATTAAGAAATTGACAAATTAAAAGCGAATGCTTTTTATAATCAAAACAGACAAAGCAAATAAGCAGCTGGAACCAGTCAGACAGACGGACAGAAACATACCAGCTTGGAGGTTGAGAAAAACACACACAAAAAACTTAATATTTATTATTATTGTGTTGTGTTTTTTTGGCAAGTGGCAAGCTTGTTTAATTTGTTATCATTTGATTTATTTTTATGTGATACACTTATTTGCATTTCACAAGCGAAAAGCGTCAAAGCTTTAATATATATAAAACAGAAAAAAAAAACTTTCTTTTTCAGCTTTTTGACATTTGGCAGCCAATCGGCGGCAAATTAACGCAACGGCTTGTTACAGCCACGTTTAACAATCTCAGCGAGTTTTTTGTTTTTTTGTTTGTTTCGTTTTTGCTTGCAACGACAGCAATCAATCGATCAAGCGATCAAGCGATCAAACGAGCGAAAGCTGTACCGGTCATGTCAAAGTCCTTTGCAACAGGCAACATCCAGCAACAGGCCACAAAAGCAAGCAGCAGGAGAGCCAATCGATGGCCAATGATGGCCGCTGCCTGCATTCCGAAATGACAAAACAGTTAAAAAATAATTAATTGCGTTGCCTTAAATGGCCTAAAGCGGTTTGGCTTTTTTTTGCAGTAGCAGCAGCAGCCGCAATTGTTGCATCGCTTGTTTGCAACCTGCAACATCAACAACAACAACGGCAACAAGTGCATATGTGTTTCTCTGTTTCCTTCTCATTGCCCATTTTGGCTTTTGTTTTTATTGCCCGCCTGGAGAGTCGAAGTCGAGCTGAAGCGCTACCGGGCAAAACAGCGGCCACTTTAGGGCTTATTAATGATGGATTCTCCTTCAATTGTTGCGCAGCATTTTCTCCAGCGACGCTTTTATTGCGCAATGCGCAAACAACAGCAACAACAACAACACGACAAAGACGACACTGGCTCACTGAATATATGTCAACGGCCAACAGTCCTGAATGACAAATGAACAAAATGTGTGCAACAGGAGTTTTTTTTTCGTTTTTACACTTACTGCTAAAAACTGACTACAGAGAGAGCGTTGTACTAAACGTTTTGGCAGCTTCATCGCTAATTTGTGCCAACTACATAATGAGCTTAAGCATCGTCAAAGACGCACCGAAGGTATAAAAGTTATTAACAAAAAGCTTAGGGTAGGTGTGCAATCCATTGATTTTTAATGAATAATAATAAGGACAAAGATAACGGTTAAGGCTGAGGATAATTTAATTCAAGGAATTTACTGATACGAATATATTTGAAGTCTCTATTCATAATATTGGTAAGTAAAAAGAATATTTAACCTGTTTAAATAAATAAATTTAGATTAAAATAAATTAGCTGGCAAACAACTTTTAGTATACAACTTTTAGGTAAACAAAGAAAAAAAATTTAGAAAAATTTAGAATCTTTAAACATAAAATCATTACTTTCACTTTTGTTCGATACACAAAAATTTTATAAATATTTTGCTTTTAAATTAGCAAATTATACTAAGCGAACAAAAGAAATAATTCAAGCTGTTAAAAGTCATTAAGATACAATCTACAAATTAAAAATAATTCCCCAATAAAATAAAATACAAAAAACAAAAACCACGCGTTGAACAATCTTGTTTTAAAGCACACAAGCAATAGAAATCTCATATTTATCTAGCAAACAATATAAATAAATCACGATTCATGTCGCTTAGACAAACAAACTAATTTTCACTATTATTTAACAAATGAGCTATGATCAAATAACACAAGCACACACACAAACAGATCTCACGATCGTAAATATTGTTTAGATATCTGTAACGGCTTAACGAGCTAGTTTTAATAACTTGAGACCCAAAATTGGCAGCCACCAAAGATGGTTAGACACTCACATACCCATATATACAAACAACTATGCAAAGGTTTGAAGCTTCAAGCTATTTATGCTTTGGGACTTGATAGTTCCCTTGAATTACAATGTGGAATGGTAAGCAAATGCCCAAAAACAGATTAGCGATCGGGAAAAACGACAAATCGAGAATGCATTAGCAATAAATTTTAAGTCCAAACACCTTAACAACAACAATTGTTGTGAGCTCCTCGCATAATTATTAAACGCAACAAAGAGAAACATCTTAATAAAAAAAACATTAATACAAAGTTTTTTTATTATTGAAAATACCAAATGCACCGGCACTAAATTAGATTTACGAGTGCGGCTCAATTGGATCATGGGGCGCAATTAAAATCAGCTTAATAATAACAATTTTCTCGAGTCGCTACACACACATACACACACACACAGATAGACATAGTATAATAGCTGAGCATTTGTGAGCATGCAATAAATAAAGTGTGATAATAATTTTATGAAAGAGCGAGTCAAAAAAAGGCAACAAATCAATGCAATATAATACAACAGCGATCCAATAAAAAACGATTTGAAGAAGGCATTTACATTCATGAACATAAATCTTGCGCTAGCCAACAATGCCGGTGAAATCTTTTGGACAGCCAACAATTTCATTATGAGGCCAATGAATGGGCGATTGAATGAAGATCTCAATGAATGAATGAGTCAAGCTAGAAGCTAGAGGCAACTTAGAGGACCTCACAATTGGACGCACGCATTTTGTGCGATTAGGTGTTAAACACACACACACATACACACAAAAAATTCGTTGTGCATTCGAAATTCGATGTTATTTATGGGCCACAAAAACAAAAGCACCAGCCCCAAGACCCGAACTTAAGAGTTTTTGGTTTCAATTAGGACAGGGCCTTTAGTAGCAGGTAAGGAAGTTTGCAGTTCGTCTTGCACCTTGGTGGGCAATTCCGTTGTCGTTGTCGTTGGCATTGAAGTGCATTTCCTGCGCATGCGCCGCTGGACACTTGAATGCAATTCTTAATTGCAATTGCAGCTTTTGGGTAAGTAGTAAGTAGGTCGGCGGCCAGCGCCATGGCGCCGTCATTAAACTTAAAAACGAAACGAAAAAAAAATCATAAACAAAATTAACTTTAATGTAAGCTTGGGTCTGCTAATTAAGTTGTGCTTGCCTGAACCGCAACGCTTCACTGATCAGACGCTCCCCCCCCCCCCCCCCTCCTTCTACACCCCGTCTCCTTTGCCCGGCCGCACCTTTCGACAAGTCATTGAGCTGTTAAATTTATTTAATGCCCTTACACAAGGCACTGCGATGTTGGCACTTGCTTTATAATTAATTTTTATTGCTTGTCTCGATTATTATTATTGAGGGAACCTCAATGCTCAAAGGATTCCCAGGATCCATTCAACGTTTGTTGCAACCTGCTGCGCTTTTGTTGTTCCCCATTGAATAGAAAAAAAAACCAAAAGATCCATTTTGCTGAATGAATGCAGTTTTGTACAGGATTTCATTCATATTAAGGGTTTCCATTCATCACTTGTGACCGACTGACTGCTGGTCGTGTGGGTGTGTCCGCAAGGATTACACTAATGCGTCTGTTGTCCTGCGCAACATTTTAATGCACTCGCTCGAGAGGATTTAATGATCTTCCCATCAAGTTCAAGTGCCCAAATAGTCGGCACAAATTCGCAAAAAGGATTTTCTTCGACACAAGAATCCTTTCTATCTCTGTAGGTTATTCTTTTCTTTTTTCGTCCTCTGTTCCTCTGTTTTTGAAGAACATAACATATTTTATGATTCTACAAAGCCGCTTGTTGTTCATGTCAGAAAGTCAGGCACTTGAGCCGCTTCAAGTGTTTGTTGTCTATTCGCATTGTCCGCAAGGACTTAGGACACTTGAGCGCTGTTCTCTCCTTCTTTTCTTATGGGGATGATCAAGTGCCTGCTGCGCAGGTGCGCGCACGAGCCGACAATCTAACTGAGCCCTGACTTTGCGGTTTTTCAACTTGGCTTTTTACAAATCACTTGATGCGCTTAACTCTTTAAGCATGTGTCGGCACCAGGGCACTTACTGTAGCAAAAGGACATTTTTTTCAATTTTTTTTCTTTTCCCTCGTCGCATCTAACTAAATCAAGAAAGTAAGGTTATGGGGTTATATATTTAAAGATAATCCAACAGATTGATACGGGAAGCTGATACGTTAAAGGTGAAAAGGATAAAATTCGATTACCAAGTTGTACATAAAATTACATAAGTTGTTCAAATATCAACTACAGATAGTTAAAAATCTTATCAATCGATGTTTTTCCCCTAACATTTTCTAGAAATACATTAATATTTATTATTATTACTTATGTAATGCCACTTGTTATGTTTTTATGCAGAGCCTTGTTGTTTTCCCAAACGCCCCAGCATTTCTCCTTCAAATTAATGATGATGATGATAATGATAATGCATTACACATCTTCACCTGGCTTTTGACGCCAAGCTAAAAATTAATACACTCACGCTCATGCTATGCTGTCAGCGGCAGCAGCATCAACAGCAGCAGTTAAGTTACCAATCTCATAAATACGCATGAGAGATCCATTCAACTAGTGGCAGGCAGCATTTCAAAGGAAATTATTTGCCAAGTGTGCGCAGCGCCAGTCAATGACTATGACTATGATGTGTGTGTGTGATGACTCTTGGTAAGCTTACGCAATCGATGCTCATTACGAGGGTAAAGACATGGAGTCATGGCTGGATCGCAGCTGGCAACCAACAACAACCGCTAAACAGCATAAAATGGCAACTGCAACTTTTTGTGTGGTTTTTAATTAACGCTTTTGCACAATGCTTGTCTAATTACGCCTATGGTGCCATGACAACAACAACACAAACTGCAGCTCGTACTAAATCATCAATATTGTCACTGAGGAGGAACGTGAAGAGTCACAACAGCAACAGCAACAGCAACAGCTGCTGCTACTGTTCGAGGGATCCTTAAGGATGACAACAATGGCAATGGGAATGGCAATAACGATGACAACGTTGACTACGATCATCTCTCGCATGGCAATTAGGCATTGGCAGCATTTGATGCATTATTAATTGAATTAAATTTGCATTCAAAATGCGACAACAAACACATCTTAAGTCCCCCAAGCAAGATGCTTGCGGATGAAGTCATACGAGTTGGTTGAGATGCGTGAGCTTAAAAGAAGCCAATTTAAAATGTTTGAAATAAATTGGTTAGGTAAAATAGACTATCATCAATTGAAAATCAATATGTCATATAAATTGGAAGGGAAATCAACGCCAAAGAAAATCCAAATCGAACAAGTTAAAAACAAAAACAAAACAAAAATGGAATGCCAAAACGGACAACAACAACCGAAAAGGTAAAAGTCGCAATGCGATTACTTTGCTATAATTCGATGTTTGTTATTGTTGCTGTTGTTGTTGTCGCTTGGGTTTTTATTGGCCACTTTTGGCCACATCAGCGACAACGATGAGACAAGCGCGCTTCCTGCCTCTGTTTGCCAGCCTGGATGCCAACTACTACTACGTAGGATCCACATCGACAACTTGCCATTATTATGCGCATTGCATTGTTGTTTCTGTTTTTTGTATGTTTTAGTTGCTACTCGTATTTTTTTTTTTGTTGCCGGATTTGTCAGCGATCCTCAAAGTGATAAAAATTGCTCGTAAATCCTTAACGAGTGGAACTAACACGCGCTCAATACTCACTCTTTCAGGCACCACTACCACCACCACCCCCCAGCACCACACACACCACACATTTGTCTTTTTAGTGAACTCCTAAAACACAAGAACCCAAAACACAAAACAAGCCGAACGTAACAATGGCCGTCGCCGATCTCAGTTCTCAGTTCCCGTTTCGCAATGGTCGCGCTCATCTCTTGATCTGCATTGTTAGCAAGCAGCCTTCGTATGCGAATGCGAATCGAATCTGACTTCTGTTCTCTTTCGCAACATTCAACATTCAGTATTTGTTGATTCGGCTTGCCGGTTTTCACTAGAACTCACACCGCCAACGCGCTCCACTTTATGCATCTCAAACACCAAATTGACTCCATTAAATTCCAATTGTCCAATACTCGTCCCAGTGGAATCGACATCAGGCTTAGTGCGGGTGTTGACTGGCCACGTTGAAGGTTATTATTGGATGTCGTTCACCGTTAAATTGCACGTTTCTCCAAGATTCTAAACTACTGATAAGATTATAAATTTCACAATGAAATTTGCATAGATTGTCTACGATAAGATTAACTGGGAGCGATCAAAATTGCCTACAAAAACACTTCAACTTAAATTGGCTGAAAATACGCTCATATGTTAAGTCTTGTTAAACTTTAAATTCCAAAAATAAAAAAATGATTTTATTCAAAAAACCGGAGAACTTGAAAATTATGTTAACGTAAAATTCGATCTCTAAGAGAAATTGTACCTTGAAATCTTTAAACGTTTTTCATCTAATCTATGTTTATATCCCATTGAACTACATAAAAAAAGTTTTCACAGCACCGCATTCAATAGTAACTAAAACTAGCTGATAATAAAATGAACAAATTTTCTCTATTCAACGATTGCTTTATTAGCATAAACACAAACAAAACACACATACGCAAAATAAACAGGTTTCCTTTTTTTTAATTCACCGACACCGACGTCACCGACGCCAACGTAGTACCTAGACGAGGTAGAGGACCACCCAGTAGCTCCCTACCGCTTGCTGGGTCGATTCGCTTAATGGGTAGGTGTTGACAGTTCGTTAGAATAATAACTACGTTTAAACAATAAGCGAAAGGCATGCCGTTAATTAATTGCCAACGATTAACGACTGTGTTATCTAAAAGCGAATGACAAAAACGAAACAAACAGTTGGTCGTTGGCTCGCTTGAATTGAGTTGAGTTCATGCGTAAAAACCAAAGCTGGATGGAGCGGGGGGGCATGCCAAGTTTTCAGCCCAACTGTTCCGCCCAATTTGCAAAGCGATTTTGATAAACGTTTCAATTCCCGGCGGCAAACAGCCGGCATCAAGTCAACAACAACTAAACTAACGGCGGCTGCTTTGAACCACATTATGACATGATTTCAAATACAAAAAAAAAATCCTTTTAATACATTATGTCATACCATGACATACCCCCGCCGCATTTGTCTTCCACTCACACACGAAACATGTTGTTTGTTTTGTTTTGTTGGTTTGTTTTTTTTTATGCCACACGGAGAACTCCATTTCGATTCCGGGCGCATAATTAATGTGCGTTGCGACCCGATTCGGGGCCACCGATCCTTAAGTAGGGTGTGTCCCCTCCTAATACAAAAGCATTTGTGTACATATGTATAATTACGTTGTTTCATTAACAGCATTAGTAGCCATCATATTTCACTCGAGTCGAGTCGAAGAAGTAGAAGAAGACACAATGCCGCCGACACAATGCAACACTTGAGGTGCTCGTTCTATGCTCTACATATAAGTATCTCTCTCTCAGCTCTTGATTTATTGGCATTAACAGATCGCTCAAATGCCTTTTACACTGGGTGGCAAACTGTTTAGAGATGTGTTAGTTGGGATTGTTTAGTTGGGACACCGTTAGGTTTGTAACCTGACTAAAACGCTACAAGTATAAGAATTATGTATAAGATCACCTTATTATTTATTATTCTTTCTAATAAGTTGAAAAATCGAATATGAATATTATTATTTTATACATTTCCATGACCAAACGCACATCTCTAGCGTGAATGCCATGGATTATTAATGTAATGGGTTGTGCACGGGCATATGACGGAGCATTGATCATGATGTTCTCATGATGTCTGTGAAGTGGCTGCGACACTAAACTGACTAATGCAATCTCAAGTATGTGCTGAGCAGAGAGATACGTTCAGAACGGCGAGGGAGAGAGAGAGAGCTTCAACATGTGGCATGTGGTAAAAAATAAGATACACCCACCCTCGCAAGTGGCATGCTTGTCTTTGAATTTATGTGGAGCGCATGAGGCATGTTGCCATTGGCTTGCCGCTTGGTGGCAAGTTCTCGCACGCATTTAAATACCTAATAAAAGTTACACTTGAAAATTAATGAGCAGCGTTTTAAGGCAACATTTATGGAACACGACAAAGTGACAACACTTGAATTAAGTTGTTCCTACTCAATGTGCTAGGCACCCCCCCCCCCCCCCCTCTCGGCTTGCTGCAGTCTCTCGGTTGCCTTTCAGATGTCACTTCATGGCATTGGCAATGCCATTCCTCGATTCCGCTCTCGCCTGCTGCTGTTGTGACTACGCCGACCGACATGAGGCTGAGATTTCATTTTAGTTGGTGTAATAAATTTTGTGGTTTAATGGGGCGGGCGTTTGTCGACGTCAGCGACATGGCAGCAGCAACTTCGTAGGCAGCGGCACGACTCTGAAGTTTCACTTTGATATTCGAGCGTCTATTAATGAAAACGTTTCCAACTGCTGCTGCCCGCTTGCGCACTTTCTTGGCCTACTCGTATTTTATAGGGCACGGTTCCTTCTCTTCTTCCTTTATTTTATAAGTATATTTATTTAATGCACTCGAACGACTCACACACACACACACACATAAACGACACTATTAAAATGACAAAAATTGACACTAATCATGCTCGGCTGCCAAACCAAAAAAGGGTGGCCGCCCATTTGTTAATGGGTAGTGCTGAGGGCTCGAAAAAGGTGCAGGGTGCAGCAACGTTTTGTAGCACTGTCATGTTGTATCCATTCGGTTTATAATTTATGTTTCAACACCCAACACATCGTTTGTACTTCCTAGTACATTAAAACATAAATGTTATACTTAAATAAATAAATATACTATTTGCTTAATTAAATCTGAATTTTTATGTTAATATATATAGGATTTGCAAGCTCTTGTTTAGAAGAAAACATTTATTTTATCTATATATACTAAATATATAGATATAATAAATGTTTTCTTCTATATATATATATATATAGATATTTATATAATTACTTATACTAAATTATTGAGCTTACTGAATGTTAACATTTTATTGGTTTGTTTCTTTGGCAAACTTTTAATTTATTTGTTTCTTTGGCAAACAAAAGTTTTAAGTCAAATAATCCTTAAAGAAATTTAAATTCGAGTATTGATATACCATTCCAATGTTAATGTTAGCTTTATTTATAGGGTATAACGAGTTGCTGATTGCATTACACCTTTAAATGTCGCAAATGTTTGATGAAGTGTGGCAAAACATAAACCAAAAGTTGAGTGCTATCAATTCCAAAAGCGAGACACTAAACTGGCCAACATACAGAGAGAGCGAGAGAGAGAGAGAGAGAGAGAGAGAGAGAGAGACGAAGCAACAGGAGCATGATGATGAAGAGAAGGCAGCTTCCAACACCATTGCTAAACGCAGCAAAGTAAATTGTTCAATTAATTGGATTTTAACAGCGACAAGTAGTCGCCTGGCCAGGACAACACTAAACCCAATGAGCCAATGAGACAACCAAACAACCAAACAAGCAACCACAGCAAACGAATAAAACACAAAGCAAAAAATGCACACAACATTCCCGAGACAGCAGGCAGAGGCACAAACACAATGCACACATGAACTCTTGTTTGGCGAAATAGAGATGAATTTACAGCTACAAATCGCTTGATCAGTCGATCGTTTTAGCCACGTCTAATTGTCAGTCAGTCAAGCTGCAAGCTGCAAGCTGGCAAACGTCAGTCAGTTCAGACCAACAGAAAGAGACAGACTACGATCACGAGACAAGAATGAGAAAGCAGCCAACAAAAACGAGGCCCCAAAGTTGAATTTTTATTGTTGTCACAGCAATTTCAATTGGTTCGATGAGCATTCCAGCATTGCACGCGGCCAACTAGCGGAGAGAATCATGCCAAGCCAACAATACAAATAAAAACAGAATAATAATACAAATAAAAAACAGAAAAACAGGCTTAGACAACGTTGGAGCACAGCTCCATCATCGATATTATGTCGAGAGGCAGACGATTAATGATTGCCAAGGTGAAGATCTCATCGGCAGGCACACATACATACACAGACACATACACATACACAGACATATGTATTTGTGACTTTTTGTCCCACTGCTCAATGTCAGTCATGTAGTCAGTTCGTCAGTTTGTCAGTTTGTCAGTGTCAGGCAGGCAGGCAATAGCTGTATAGCTGTATAGCCTTCAGTCCTTCTTCCTTCTCCGCCTCTCTTCGACACTTGGTATTTATGCCAATTAGTATGAAATTTCTTACGTGCCTCCAGACAGCAGCAGCTTCAACTCTAACTTCAGCTTCAGCTACAGCTTCAACTCTTCTTGTTCAGCTGCTGCTGCGGCTGTGGCTGCTGCTTCCGCTAAAACTGGTCCAGTTCCATTTCATGATTTCACCCTAATACGTTAAACTCCTGCTACTCACTCACTCGCATTGTCTTTCAATCTCTCTCTCTTTCGCTCTCTCTCTCTCTCTCCAACCAAAGCTGTCTTAGCGCCATTTTTGTCGCGCTTTGTCGCTTGGCGCTTCTCGTCTTTGTTTTTTTTGTATCGATTTTGGCCTAATCAGCTTGCTCAAATCGCTGTATTTAATTTGCTGTTTTGCCTTTCGCGTTATTTCGTTACTGGTAATGCGGCTAAGATTTTATTTTTTGTTAATAACAATAATAACTAATGTTCTACTAGCTTTAATTATGGTTTATAATTTTGATAACCATGTTTATTGGATTTTTCTTGGTTGTTCGCTTAAGGTTATATTTAATATGCAATAGCATTGTTGCTTGTTGACCCATTCGACAAATTTTCAACAATTTTACGCCCAGCAAGTGCCACATCCCCCCAACCCCACCGCACAGCTTACTCCGCAACTAGTGTTGTTGTCTTGTTAGGCGGCGGCGGCGGCTTCAATAATTGAGCAATTATTCATTCAAATGGATTGCCAATTTCGCTGGCCAGCCTACCATTCAAAGCACGACGACGCCCAAGCGTCCAGCAGGCAGGAGGAAGGAAGCAGTGTTGGAGTCGAAGCCAATTTAGCAACATCGCATCGAAGTGCAGCAATTGCGATTGCAATTATAAAACAATCACTTGTCCGGCTAGGCGGCTCCCGGTCGCCACCTTAACGGCTGCCCATTATTTTTGGGGCGGCGGCGGCGGCGGCCACGCAAATTGTGCTTACTTAATAAGTCGTACAACCTGCTAATGTGAGCAATTTACAAAAGGAACGCCAGGCACAACCAACAACATACACATGCACATCGACAACGTCTGGGTAAAACTGAAAACTGCGGGTTGTCTTTTCGCGCATGCGCAAAACGCGATTGCAATCAGCAGCAGCAGTAGCCACAGTCAGGCTGGCAGTAGGGCTAACACACAGAGAGAGAGAGCAAGTGGAAGTGGAAGTGGAAGTGGTAGAGAGAGAGAGAGACGAAGATCGTTGGAGTGCGCACAATGAAAAGGTGCGAGCTTAAAGAATTTATGGGCCAGCTTGGAGACGTCGATAAGAAAGAGTATTCTTCGATGCAGTAGCACGACGACGCGAAGACGCGAAGACCGAAGACAAAGTCACTTGGACAGCGCACCTAATTATTATAAATAAACCAATCGAACAATAAAGATCTGCTGGCCAACTTTCCACGAACTCGGTGTGCCCATAAGAACTTAATCGCAAATGAGATTCAGAGCTTGGAACGGAGGGACTCTGTGAGGCAACGCCATCGATAACACAATCGATGATGAGGCAAGCGTTGCAATTGCCCCAAAAAAATAAAAACAAAATAAACGAAGCGAATGCCTAACAAGCGCTTGCCACGGCTTGACGAGGCAGCGGCTCCACTCTGGATTAATCGCTGACATGGGCCAAAACGGGGTACCCCAGCACACCCCACACCCCACTCCCCAATCCCAAGCTCCGAACTCAGGCTGCAAGATAACGCTCTGACGTAGTTAAACATATTGTAATTGCTGCTATTGCTGCTGCTGCTGCCGTTTTGAACAAAACGAGTTTCGGATTTGGAAGCTGATGCTGGAGTGGATGGAGTCTTGGTCATTGTTTGCCCCGATCCGCTGTATCTTGGGCTTAGCATCAGATTACCACTCTATGTGCAGACAAAAGGTGCAGCAGTAGCCGAAGCAGAAGCAGCACGGCAATCAATAAGTGGAAGGCGTCGCAACTTCGTCTTCGTCCTCATCCACATTCACATTCGCATCCACGTTCCAGTTTTCGTTCTCGTTCTCGTTGTCGTTGTCGTTCTTGTCGTTTGTCTTTTTGGGTCTTTGATTTTTGCGGATCAGCACACAGTAGCTGCTTGGGATAATTTGCTACGGCATTCCAAGTGTATGTCTCCTTATCCCGCATGTCAATCAAGCTCCTAATTATTCTTCTGAATGCAAAAGATAATTGGCGTTTCGGGTGCTACGCTCGCTCCACCGACCATTCCGACCATATATCCATATCAATTTCAACCACAACAACAACAACCTATATACAAGTTGTGATCTCGATTCACCATTTCTGGTGAGATCCGTTGACAGTTTTGTGGCAATTATGACAAACAATGAGGCCCTGTGGAGCTGTTTTGTGGCAACTGTTGCAACTGTGGCAACTGTGGCAGGTTGCATCATTCATTTCGAATGCCTAATCAACACAACTAAAATCCAATTAAGTCCATACAAAGCAATCACTAATAGCTAACAACCTTAATAAGAACACATATATATAAGAAACAACAAAAAAACCATAACCACAAAGCATCGAAGTTAAAATGCTCTTGTTTGAACTAAATAGTGTATTTAGTTGTTTCGATGTTTTTAATGTCAAAGGTAAGTGAATTCCATGTACCACTATCTTTAAAAAAAGTTATGGTTATATTAAATGTATGTTTGTAATCTTTGAATTTTGACATTTGTTGCATATGAATCATAAATCTAGATATGTATTTTTGCGCTTTTGCTACTGGTAAGGTGCAAAATGGGAAAACAAGTTATTCACTCTTATTCAAATAACGTATACGACTTGAAATAAATTTACACAGAATTGAAGTTAATTAACCTGTTTTAAATAAACTGAAAATGTCATAAATTTATTGCTTGTCAGCTCTAACAAATTTGTCTCATTTAAGTAAATATTATTGGGAAAATATTAATTACTAAATTTTGCATCTTGATTGCTTATATATGTCATGACTACTATTTAAATAATATATAATAATAATAATAATATTTAAATAAATAATATTTCGAATAAAGCTCAAAAAAATATTTGTTTCTCATCCACTTTATAAACATTTTCGATTAAATATACCTTAACGTTTTAAATTATAATATTTATAGATTTTGTTTTAAATAATAATTAACACACATAATTTGATAATCGGTTCTTAAGTCTATTTTTATTACTTTTACAGTAGTTTAATTTATATATTTTTATTGACATTTATCTAAAAGCAAATAAGCTTATATTGAATCCTTCCCTATACAATGTAAATTCGAATTGAATATAGATTATATATTATTCAGTCGAATAGTAGGTTTTGTTGGTTGGCACAGAGTTAATCATAAATCAAATATGCCAGTTGCCACTAATAAAGAGCATCCACAGAAGCACCAGAAGCAATTGCAGCAGCTGAAGAAGCAGTGTGATCGTCAGCTAATTCATTTGGTGTCCCAGCAGGTTGCCAACTTGCCGACATCGTCGTCGTCGTCGTCGTCGTCGTTGTGGTATCTATGAGTGGTAATCATGCTGAGAACTACTTCGCATATGTCTATGTATGTGTGTGTGTGTGTGTGTGTGAGTGTTTGTCCTAGTCCTGGCAATTCGGCGAAGTCAATAGTCAACGATCAACGAGCACATAGCTTTAAGTGTAATGAAATAACACATAAAAAAAAACGGGGTAGAGGAGAGAAATCGAGAGAATTGAAACGGGGAGAAGATATCGACACTCTGAATGTGTGTGTGTGTGTGTGGAGTTGTGTTAAACGATTGGCGCGTTAATCAACGTACAAATTTCCTACTTATATGGCCAGCGAATTAAATCGTTCCCTCGAGATCGTTGTTGGCCAGCTATTGACAGTTGGCGATTAGAACTGGAGCGATAAATTATACAATTGCCATGCGTGAGACCAAAGCTGTATCAGCCAGTTGGCACACACACACACACACACACAGAGAGAGATAGAGAGAGGAGCTAACAGGTCCCCAAGCTCATCGCCTCTGACAATTACACTGATTATATTGAATATATGAGGCCCATATATGGGTTACACACAGCTCCCTGGGAGTGTTAACTGTTTGCCTGCATGCATTGAAACATTTCCACAATCAACCAATTTTGCTGTAATCCAATTTGCTGCTGCCCCACAAACAGCAACAGCAACAACAACAACACGAAAACTATGTAAATTACTAACTCAAAGCTTTAGAAGAAAAAAACAACCCGAGAATAAAGTCTGCATATTTTGCTTGCTTGTGGAAATCAATTAAGTTTTCTGAACATTTTGAGCTAAGCACTAAACAATTGCGCATAATTACACACCGGGTCGGGTTCCAACTGCATTGCCTCAATTTGTGCATTTGCATACAACAACAATTCAAGTTCCTAAATGGAAAAAAAAAAGGTAATGACCTCAAAATGAAGGAAATAGTACATAAAGAGACGAAGCAACCAATGCGACTTCCAGACAGTTTTCTTTGAATGAATGCAAACGATTTATAAAAGAGGAGAACTAAAAATAATTGGGATAGCCAGTCACGAAGGGCGTCAGTTTTTAGAACACTTTACTGTTATATGTTTCAACCCTATTTAATGACCATAAAGTCACAATTGCATTTCTTATCTACGCTCATGTGTATGTTTGTTCATAAGCTAGAAATTAAAGTTTTTGTCAATTTATGCGCTTTTGAATTGTTGGAAAAAGAATGCGAACCTCAAGCATGACGCTTTATGGCGAGTCCCTAAGAATGTGTGATTGGAATGCGAACAGACCGCCGCACACATAAAATGCATAAAATTGTTTGTGACGTTTGAAGTAGGCTTCGCATAAACAATTCTTTTGTATTTAAAATTTTAAAATTTAGTGTTTTTAAAATACATATATAAAATTTACCGAAAATATAGCCGCAAATGTGTTGTTGCTATTGTTCGTGTTTGTAACTGCCCCTTTAGGTTAATTTCAAAATTGATTGTGTTAGCGCCAAATGAAGCAGTCAGCTGATCACCACTCTGGCTACACTACATTGCGTGTGAATAGTGCTGTAAAACGGACGAATTCAACGATTTTTATATCGATAGTGCTAGTCGAAATATCGAAAGAAACGCACGCGAATCCCACGAAAGAGGTAACGCAGAAGAAAAACAAAAATCCCAATCTAATTGTGAAAAACTTATACATTCGCGATAAATTCAATACGTTTGGGTTAGAAAACAACGTAAGAACTGTGCTAACACAAAGTGAACGCACGGAACGAAAGTAGATAAGTGCTGCAAACCAAACTGAACCCTCAAAGTTACCTTCACCACCGTGTCTCCGCCGCCGTTGCCAGCACCTGCCGCCCCCTTTCCAATAAAATATATTTTTCACGCACACCAAAACGTACGAAGAAGAAAAAATATACACCAATAACACTTACTCACGCTTATATTCTCTTTGCGAAATCCAAGACGAAGGCCAACGCCAGCCGATTAACCAAACAGCCGAGCACGCAAGCAAAACAGAAAACCCAACAAAACACAGCTACAGCAACAATAATAAGAACAACAACAGCAACAACAAGAGCGACAAATGCGTGAGACGCTCAAAAGTTGAATGTAGATTTTTGAAGCAAGCGCAATTCGCTAAGTCACGCCGCGTCAGCTATACAGTTTCAGTTACACAGCTCAGCCATGTCCATACGGACGCAGGTGCTTGGTCTCGTAGACGTCATGATGCGGGTGCCACCCATCATCGTCATTGACGAGATCCTTAAAATTGGCATGGGCCTACCAACGCAGCTCAAAACGAGCTCAGTAGACACGAGGGCAAGCGTTGAGGGCATTAACATAATCAGCAGCGACAGCAGCAGCAACATAGACACAATAGCCAGCACCATAAAGACATTCTTTGGCGTGGGTGGTACCGAAGAGGCAATGAATAACAGCACCCAGCAAATTCTGGAACATAGCATAGAGAAGGCATCCAAATCGGCAGAAGCCAACGGCATGCTGAGCAACAATTTTAACAGCATAATGGACCAGCTGGCCACCGATGGCATGCTGGCCAATATACTTTATTTAACGACGGTCAAGTTCGTCATCTGTTTATTAGGTGAGTGAGCAAGCAAGCAAGCAAACGATCTCGGCTATTGGCCCCTTATCACTTGCACACACACACACACACACATACGTATATGTGTACGTTTATTTTATAATTGTACTTTAACCTTTTTCTGGCATTTGCAGGTCTCTTGTGCGCCGTATGCATTTTCATGCTGTGGACACGGCATTTAGTGATGGTCTACATGTTTCTATCATCGCTGGGACTTACATTTCTCTCCTACTGGACGAATGTGAGCGCACTGGCGCTAATGGAGAACAGTCCCTGCATACTGGAGGATCTAATGTCGATGAATGCGACCAGATTGCTTGATTCAGGCGTCGTCATTATGAGCTTAGCGCCACATCTCATTGCTCAATGGTTCATGGGCATGCTCTTTGCTTATATACATTTGGGTCCGCGTTTTATGCCACTCCAGAAAATAATGCCCATTATATTTACTAGTCCAATTCTGATTGCCATGCTGCCGCTATCAACGAGCATTGTGGACAAACTGCCTGTGGTTGCTGGCATCACACCAATCATACTGACCAAAATCACTCTAATGCAGAGTGCCATGGATGCCAGCAGAACGGTCTACAATGGCTATCAGTATGCCATGAACTTCGTCTCCAACTTTGGACTCTCCGCGCTAATTGAAAACGAATGGCAGCGCCTGAATGTACCAAACGTTTTGCGTCTTTTCTGGACCATCAGGTTTGTGCAAAAACAATACAACTGTATAAATCAAAATCCAAATAAGAATTTGTTTTTTCCCAAAATTAAATTTTGTTTACGTGATTGCTATAAATAGATAAACATTGCGTGTCACAACCGATATTTTAATAGTGTCACTGCACATTTTCATCAATTGATAATTCTCATATGAAATATAATTTAAGTAATTATACCTTATCGATTGGAGTTATATTAGTTACGTTTATCACGCACATTTGAACACTTTATTTGTAATCTATTTATATCAAATATGCTTATCATAAATTAAACTTTCACACACTTGATTATGTGACAAGCAAGAATCGTAAGCAAAAGGAAGTGAAGAGTATTAAAAATACTTTTACCTTGATACTTTCATAGCTAATAACTTTTCTTTATTTACAGAATTGTGCAGGGCGGCTATGCCTTGTTGACAGCCGAATCAACTGAGCCATTGCTGCTGTTGCCAACAATTGAAAAGCTGCTCGTTGATGGCTGTGACACGTTGACAGCAGTGCTGGGCATGACTGGGGTCATCTCAATGATATGCCACTACATAGGACGAGGCTTTCAGCGGTATCTGCTGACCTATGACAACGATGAAGAAAAGTCGTTGGGCACTGTTTCGGCCGTGCTCTTTTACATACTAGCATTACAAACGGGGCTCACATCTCTGTCGCCCGATAAGCGTTTCGTGCGCTTGTGTCGCAATCTATGTCTGCTGGTCACAGCGTTGCTGCACTTCCTCCACAACATTGTGTCGCCCATACTGATGTCGTTGAGTGCCGCGCGTAATCCTTCACGCAAACGACATGTGCGAGCTTTATCGGTTTGCGCCTTTCTCATATTTATGCCAGTCGGATTGCTTCACTATTTGTGGGCTCATCATTCGCCCTCCACTTGGTTGTTGGCAGTAACTGCCTTCTCTGTGGAAGTCATTGTTAAGGTATGTCATATTCGTATTCGTGTGTTTTCAATAAACTTCTTGCTAAATTGTGTTCTATTATCGTACAGGTTCTTGTATCGCTCGCCACCTATACGCTGTTTTTGTTGGACGCACGTCGGCAGCTGTTGTGGGAAAAACTAGATGACTATCTGTACTATGTGCGAGCTTTTGGCAACTCGGTGGAGTTCTGCTTTGGCATCTTGCTCTTCATTAATGGCGCCTGGATCTTGGTGTTTGAGTCGGGTAAGTTTTTAATGATGGTGCTGCTGCAGTCTGTTGTCATAGTCAAATTACATTAACACATTCAGCAAACATAAAGCATTTTGAAAAGTTATTCGTCATTTTATTTATAACATTAACTTAGTGAGGTTGTGTGCTTCCGTCCAGCTTTTATGTTCCGTGTGCATGTAATTTTATTATTTGGTTGATTTTGTGTATCGATAACTATAACTTGATAGCCCAAAATGCTACAGGCGGCGCCATCAGAGCGATCATGATGTGCATTCATGCCTACTTCAATATCTGGTGCGAGGCCCGAGCTGGCTGGACCGTGTTCATGAAGAGACGCGCAGCCGTCCACAAGATATCAGCATTGCCCGAAGCAACACCTGCCCAACTGCAAGCATTTGACGATGTTTGTGCCATTTGCTATCAAGTAAGTATTTCATACTTTATTAAACCGACAAGTTTTTAACAAGCTCTGTTATTTGCACGCAGGAAATGTACTCGGCTAAAATAACGCGTTGCCGTCACTTCTTCCACGGCGTCTGCCTGCGCAAATGGCTCTATGTACAGGATCGTTGCCCGCTGTGTCATGAGATTATGATGTACACTGACAAGGCAGAGGACAATCCTCAAAATGCTGACCCTGCTGATGCGGCACAAGCACAAGAATATATTCGCCTATATCCACGAGACGTAAGTGTTTATTGCTCGACTAAATATCAATAATATTAAACAAAAAACTTATACTTTCGTTCAGGATGGAAACAATGCTGGTGCGCCACGTCGGTCACCCGAACGCGCCGCAGAAGTTGCACCTGAGCAGCTTCCAACATCGAGCAGCGCTGCAGCAGCTATTGCCAACATTGACAATGCGATAGCTAACCTGGCGAACGAGGCGGCTGCAAGTGCGGCTGAGGCAAGAGCAGCAGCGTCTAGCACCAGCAATAGCACCAACGCCAGCTATATCACAGCATCTGGTCAACCACCGCCATCGACGGCTTCTTCGGCGGCCGCTGTAGCAACTGCTGCGGCCAGCAATACGACACATTTATTTCGGTTGTCACAGGAACAGCAGTGAAGTGTAACGCTATCCCTAATCTTAATCATAGCAGATGTTCAACTGTTCTACGTGTTAGTGTACTTATGTAAAGATGCGAAACTTCTTAGCGTAAACATTGATTTGCTTATTGTAAGTTTCGGGAAAACTATTCCTATACATTCATACCGATCCTCATACGCACCCTACCTACATATATATTGATGATGCACACACGCACACGCTCTCACATACATCCAAAAAACAAAGGCGCGTCAGTAAAGTAAAATTTTATATATCATGCATATTTATATATATATATATATTATGATCGTGCCGAACGAAACGTGAACTCAATCAGAGATCTTTCTACATTAAGTTTATGGTAAAAAGTTGTCCCAAAAACATGTTAAAAATGGTTAGTTTTAAGTTAACAGTGAAATGGTGTTAAACAAAAAAACAACAACAGCAAACAAATATAATGCGGTGAAGTCTGAAAATGATTTAATCAAGTACCAAGTAAAACAAAACAAAACAAAATTAAATAGTTAACAAATCGCGAAATAATTTTATAATGTACAAGGAGTTTAATTTAGAAAATCTTTCTTTTCTAACGACATATTTAATTTAATTTAATTTAATTGAACGAAAGAAAAGCGTAAAAATACAACAAACAGAGTACAATATGTAACGTATTTTGACTAGACAACAACAACACGTATGAAACTTGTTGTAAATAACAATTTTGGCTTTGGTTTCGAGAAGTTTCTTAGTTAATTTGAATACCTTGAGGTTTTCTTTCGAAAATGATCCACAGCAATTGGAAATAACATGCCTTATAAGGCAGCTAATGTATAAAAGTCAGCGATTTGTATCAAATTTGTATATATAAAACATTTGCATATGTAACTTAATGTCAAGTATTTTGTATTGCAACATGTTAATCAAAATACAAAATTGCCTTAAAAACGAACAACACACTTGTCTCTCACATTTAATTTAAGAACGAACCCATTACATTTGCTTTTGACAAGAAACCAAAAATAGTACCAACAACAACATTGAAAAACTTGTGCAGCCAAATTGCTTCTAGTTGAATATCAAATCATTATAATTGCGCAACAGATGATATGGCGAGACGCGACAACAGGTTGTGGTACGCACCACCGTGATGCGATCGGCGCGCTCAAAATTTGCCTTCACGGTTTCATAGTAACGACCATCGCTGTGGATTTGGATTCGAAATTGAAAAACAGTCAGCAAAATGGATGTCAGCTTAACTTACCTCAAGACCATGCAACGTAGTTTGAGGCACTTGACACGCAGTATATCGATTGCCTTTTGACTCTTGTCGGAGAAACGCAAGTTATCGGGATCCCAACGCAACTCCAGACGCTCCAAGTTGCCACAGTTCGAGGCAATGGTGTCCATCAACTGATCCACATGTATATTAACGCCCAGTTTCTCAGCGGTGCCCATTACGATTATTCTTTAAGTTTCAAAAGTTTCAGATACAAATGTTATAATCTGATCTATTCTAACTCACTTGCAATTGCTTAAGACGGGCAGAATGCTCATCCACAGCTGATCTGTGATGTGTGTCATGCCGGAGAGACAACAAGCGCTCAGCTGATGACCAATACGCTGCATGAACTTAAGCAGACCCTCGTCTGTGATATTGTCCGAAGAGTCCAAATCCAATGAAGTGAGTGATCTGCAAGGTTAGCTTATATTGAAATATCTACTCTCAATGTTTCTAGTAAATATTCACCTGACAGTGCCCGATTCCATCCATTGTTTCAAGACGGTATCATTGAATCCATTGATTTGGCCAGCAGACAGGAACTTCAGATTTGGGATGCGTGTCAGCATGTCGACGAGGCACTCGCTGGACAAATCGGTGGCTGTTATGTCCAGTTCCAGCAGCGCACACTTATCCCACTCTACCTGCATAACAAACTCGGACTTTAGGCTGGTGCCGTTCATGAGCAGACAGGTCAGACGTTTGGAGCGCTGAACGAGCGTCTTTAGGGTGGATCCCGTAACCTTGTTACAAAAATTGACAGCCAGACACTCCAGCTGGATGCAGTTAGAGCTGAAGGCATCAATGTGAGAGTCGTCAATGAAGTTAATGCCATACAGATTGATGACTCTCAAGTTGGGTGTGGCCGATTTAAGTTTGTGCACATTGATAACCTCATAGATTTCCTCCTCTTCCTCCTCGCACTTCTCATAGGTGCCCACCAAGTGCAGCACTTCCAAGCCATTGATAAAGTTGTAGATCTTACGCATGAAACCCTCCATAAAGATCACCTCCGACAAACAGACACACATGTAGCGCAACTTAGTGGGAAAAGCCTGCATCTCACTAAAATCATGCAATTGCATGGCTAAAAAGAGGAATTAACAGTTAGTCAACAGTTGTTAGGCAAATCGGATTACACACCCGTTGAGAAGTCGAGCAGCATGTGGGTTAGATTTGGGCACTTGGCCGAGAGCTCATGAAGCACTGTGTGGGTGATCAGTTCAATTGGCAGCTCAATGTAACGCAATGTCGGACCAAATCTCACCGAGATCAGGTTAAGCAGCATCTCCAGCGAACCAACATGCAGTCCCGAAACCTCGGGCCGTAGCGATACATTCTTCCACAGGCACGTATCGTAGGCAATCTTGCGCCAGCGACGACAGATGCGGGCCAAACGACAGATCTCTCGATGCGATAGATATGAGAAGATGTGCAGCAGTACTTTGTCTGGCAGCTTCTCAATGGTCTGTAAACGAAACGAACACACATACACACATAAATACATACATGTATATATATAATAAATAGGCTGATCAATAGACAAACTGAGTAAAGAGTTAATCTACCGTATCGGCAAAGGGACTTCGCATGGTGCCATCGGATAGATACACTTGTGATGCCTCGACGGCCAATTGACCCCAAATATCGGTTGAAATATCCATTGTGCTATATAGTAAGTGCTTTACTATGTATACTATATACTATATATGTGCGTGCTTATATAAACCACTGATCGTTGCGAGCGATACGCGCGTTTCCGAGCACCTTCAACGTCTTTCTGAATTAGCCTCTTGGCTACTTGGCTACTGTGAGAAATCTCCATAAACATTCGCAAGGCAGGCAAGCAGGGCAGTCAGCTAAAGAGAAAGATGCTAGGCGAGGAGAAACTATTTATAGCTGAGCGCTCGCTAGTAATGTTCTGAGCATGCAGAACAACCACAATGCCAAATATTTCTACTGCATGTCGATGAATTTGTTATTTTCTTTCTTCTTGTGGGTTGGTCAAAAGAGCGAATATCTCTGGGCCATGTGAACAGCTGTTCTGGGGTCTATACAGTATATACCCAGGTATATACATATATATATATATGTTAAAGTAGTCGTCAAAGTATATGCATCGGAATCTACGCAATCGGCCGGTTTTTGTTTTGTTTACTAACTGAACGATTTTTTTTTTTCGTCATTGGGGGTTTTCTCAGATTTTACTCACCAGACGCGTCTTCACTTGTACATCATCTCGTCCAATGGCCTGGGATGATGTTTGGGCTGCCAAAACGTTCCAATTATCCATAATGCTTTTCAAATATGTAAATTACTTGGTTGCTTGTTGCGGGACTTTGCTTGCACTCTAATTGTTTCTTTGTTTTTGTATCTAGATATTCTATTGTCTCTACTATATGCTAGTAGTTTTACTTGTATGTAGGCATGTACAAAGTGCCGCCAGTTTTTTGTCGGTGTGTTTATTGTTTCTAAAAGTAGCAATGGAATTCATCAACAATTATGCAAGTTAAACAGTAAAGAACTTCGAATTATTCATGCCTTATTGAAGATAAGTATATAATTTTATGATCACTTAACAAAAAATGGGTTCTTAAATGTTAAATGCTTGATATTCATAAGGTTCATGCAAAAGAAATTAAAAAGTTTATTTTTTTTAGTTAATGAAACATTATATCATGTTGTCTGTTATTTAGGGTGAACACAAAGAGAAGAATAATTGCTTAAAATGTAAATATTTTTCGGATTATAAAGGAAGAACGAAAAGAAAACACGCTTGATTAATTTTGTAGCTTAAAAGCAACAACATTTGATTAATGACAGCGAAAATTCTCAATATTTACAAACACTAATTAAAATTATACATTATAGCTGGAAGTGTTCCAATGTAAACACCAAATATGGGTTTTTCAATTTCTATACATTCTCTATTTAAGATGATTTAAAGCTATATATTAAATATGAAAAGATAAAAAGCATTTCTAACACTACGAATTTTGTATGTGTAGGTAGGAACGGAGTTCCAACTTCCAAGGCATATTTTTTATGTATTTACCCATTTTATTTTTTGTGAAATGTTAGTAGTCGTTTTAGTAAAGTCAACTATAAGAGATATAGATTAAAGTGATAGTTAAATCTTAAGTTTATTGCACTTATTGCAATTAATTGCCTTCCTCCTTATGAACAATTGAAAATTATGCAAATTTTTGTATAATTTTTTCATAGTCTGGGAACCAAAAAGATTTGTGTCTTCTACCTTATGGGCTATTTATAGGCAATTGCTTGGTTTTCAAATGAATTTTTTCTTGCAGCTGCAATTTTGCAATTTTACAATTGTATGTAATTTCGTAACGCCCACAATTGAAAGCACTTCTAATTGGTTGATTGGCACTTTTGTTTTCACTTTGCCTTCGCATTAGCTTTTAAGTACACTAAACTACTTGCTAGTCAATTTGTGTTAGCGAATTGTTGAGATATTTGAGTTTTGGTTCGTTTTCTGTTTGCACTGAACAAAATTGTTCCGCGTAGTTGAGAGCTTCACAGCGGTCGTGCAACTGAGATCAGACGTCCGCGAAAAATGATTTTAGCCAAAATAAACATGGCCCGGCGAATAATGGCGAATAGCCAGAGAGCCAGGAGCAGGAGGAACTAGCTTCAGGGGCGGGCCACTGGTAAGCGTGCGCGTCATTTGTTGTAGTCGGCAGATGCCTGTCAGGCGTGCTAAGTGATGGCGTCTGGCCAAAAAGCAAAGCGTCTTAGGTGTTATTGACATACACATTTCATTCACATGATACACATAACCCACATGTTTACATAAAGTGTCAATTCAAAAAGTAACGAACAGCGCTGCCAATCTGTTTGTTGTTACATGTTAATGATGCGTGCGGCAGCCCCTAACGCAACGCGCTCTCTCTCTCTCTCTCGCGGCGCCAAAGAACTCGTTCTGATCAGAGTCAAAACAAGACAATTCAGTCGTTTTCTTGCTGCGCTCGCAGACGGTTGCTCATCGGAATTTGTGTTGATTGTGAACGTAGGTGTTATACCTAAGTGCGCTTGTGTAAGTGTATGTGTCAGCAGACATTCTTCACCAAAAGGGTGGTACATGTTTGAGCATGTGTTTGTTTGTTTTATTGCTGCTTCTTTTAAATTTCATTAATGAAAATCAACAATTCTTGGCTAACAACTTACGCGCAGTGCAATAACAAACCACAACATTTGTTTATAGTTGGTACAGTGCAGCCAATGCATTTGTGTATGTGTGTGACGCCCAAAGAGCGCATTGCCCAAAGAGTCAAAGAGAGAAAATGAGCGTGAGAGAGTGCAATAAAACCTGCGCAGGTGTGCGTTGTCCAAAAGCGTAAACGCCGACGCCAGCAGCGCAGTTTACTCAAAAGAAAAGCATAAACAAATTTGAAATACTTTAATTGTGTTAAACAGTATATATAAATTAATTAACATTTATTACCAATTTACGTACACAGCCCACCCACCCAAAAGACAGAAAACATGACTTACACCGCAGAGCGTGCGCTCTCATATTTTTATCAATTTATTATTGTAACTTCGGTGACTTGCTGCATAACTTCGGCGGTGGCCTGGTCACATTGGCGCTATGTGCTCAACGCCTGCCCGGATACCAATTGCGGTTGTGTACTTCACGGCCGTTCCACATACAACAGCTTTGAGGGCGGCAACATTGCCTACTGCCACTATGCCACCTACGGTCTGATCCTGCCTATAGTCTTTGCCGTCGTCCTTGGTATTTATCATGGCTATCGCATGTGTATTGGCAAGGGTGAACGGAAGTCGGGCACCAAAACCATCAGACAGCGGTGAGTGTCCAATTCTAATTCAGACAGTGGGGTCATTTGGGTTAATCGGCGACAACAGCATCTTGCGACACTCACTCACACACAAGACTGGCCTAATTAAGCCTTATGCTAATAGAAGCAACAAAATGAGCAATGAGTGTGGTACCATTTCAATGAATACGTTTGCAATTCATACATAATCAAACCTTTAACCCCCGTCTTCTCTCTATTTCAGATCCGGTGACATGATTGTGGTGACCACCGAGTCCGAACTAACACACGATGGCCTATCACCTTACTATTGTAAGTACAATGCAATATGATGCGATCATTTCTTAACTTTTGTTGCGTTTCTTTCACACAGGGCTACCCGCAACCGTCATATCGGTCATAATGGCCATCTATCAGTTAATCTATGCTGCCATTTTCACCGATGGCTTTGAGGTCACATGCAAACAGTATCGGGAGTCGCTGCTGAAGGAGATTCAAGGCATTGGCAACATTGTGCCCGTGATCAAGCAACGTTTGTCCTGTGCAGCTGTTTTCGATTTCATGGACTATCTGGTGGAAAGCATTTCGTATGAGCGTCGTCGCTATGGACGTATTAATACTTCGGCTTGTTTGTACTTCACGCTCGTCCTTTCCTGGTTTGCTCTCTTCGCCTGGATTGCCATATGTATCATTAATATTGTTAACTTACGCCGTACTCGCTCGGCTCGTGTTTAAAACAGCAAACGAAATGACAACGTTCAAATGTATTCCAATGCACATTCGCCTAAACTTACATAATTCACGCATTTACACAGACAGCACATTCCGCGCCACTTATTTATTAGATCCTAAGTTATAACGTCCACGGTATTATCTACCGCCATTTACGCATTGTACAAAATAAATGTATGAGAAAGTTTAATTTAAAAAACTACAGATTTTTGTATTTAATTTGATTTATTTAAAAATCTGTAAATTAATTCATTCATTCATTTTAGCCTTGTGGCTATTTTCTTCTTTGTATTTTTAAGGTTGTACAATAATAATCCCCCTCTCCTTAAAGATTTTATCCTTTTTTTCTTAGAATTTTTTTTTTCATCAGTTTTAACAGGTTGATGTACTTCGAAAAGTTGTCGTTTGTTTGAGAAGAATTTAGCAAAGTCCACAACCCAATTCATGTTACTGGTGATTGCATTTGCTACATAATAGAGAAACCGGCAAGGACAATATGTAAAATTTTCAAATACATATTTCTAGTCTGATAAGTGTTTTCATTAGCAACTTTTAAAATTGCATGAGGATTTAAAATTTACTACGCCCAACAAACATTGGTCGGATATCGATAGTTGGCAGCACTGCCAAGCAATGAGTATATAATACATGAGTAGAAAATAACCACTTTTCATTTATCAAAAGGGGCAAGCGGAAAAAGTACCGCTGCTGCTTTGTCAACTCTCTCTCAAAGTGTGCGCTGCGTGAGACAACGAAAGTGATCAACCATACTTCTGTTTGCTGTGCGTGGTGACCAAAGTTGAGATTGTCAATTTTCGACTTTTGGTTCTATCTGCTTGCTAATGCCTAACATGGGAGGGTAGTATGGACTTAATAACAACTTTGTAAAATTGTATGTCCTATCGTGAGATACTTAAATATGACTATGCTTATGTTTATATTAGGATAAGGTAGATCATTATTAACTTATTGAACAGGTTGAAAATGACTTAAAGCCAAATTACACTAACCATAGAATAAACGCTTTTTGTATTCATAAACCTAACCTTAAATGCCATTATATTAAACAAATATATATTAAAAATTGCATTGACATTAATTGAATATTGTAATGAAGGATATTAAAACAACATTGTGCAGCTTGTTCGTTCCAGCAACGGCAATCATCACGTGTTGTTACTGTTTGTATTTTCCGTTTTGTCTATCCCTATTCCCGTTAGGCGTACACACATGCATACACACAATGACGGGCCACCTGCAGCCGTTTTGCCTTCGGCACATCAACAAAAAAATAAAATAATAAAATACTTATGTATGTACACATACACATATGTACGAATTTTATTTAATAATGAAATAAATGCTTGAATAAAACAAATGCATAATTAATACATTGGCAAATCGTCATTTTTTATTTTCTATTATTTTCTAGAAGTTTTCCTTGCAGCTAGTAAATATGAAAAAAAGCTTGAATATGCAATGTATATTATGAAAATGTAAGTAAATTATTCATTTATATGGGAAAAAAACTTATAAATAAAAAAAAGTTAAGAAAATAAAAATTTGACTACGAAGTTTGAACTCGGCTTGACCATATTTATTGCGAGCAACCGCTCATAAATCTGCGCCAAGGTGAGATGCAGGATTGCTTTAAAATATTAATAAAAAAATAAACACTATTTGAATATTATTTTCCATGCTGGAATTTTAATTTAATTATTGTTTAATAGTTCTTTAATTTTTCTACTAATTTGATTGATTAGATTTTAAAAAATCTGATTGCTTCTTGTAAATATTTATAAATTTTAAAATCACGACCGCTTCCATTGAAATCTCAAGCATAAAATGACAAACACATTAAATCCCGACTAGAAGGTACCCTATGCCCTATACGTGGCGCGTACTGTCAGTGCTTGCAAGTATATATGTATGTGTGTGTGTACGCATATACTGCATACTTTACTTAGTTGCAATGACTGATCGAAGCTGATCAAGAATATAAATACTTGATGAGGTCGGAGATGTTTCGTTATGCCTGTAATATACTTTTGCACAAACCCATTATACCCTTTTCACCAATTTTTAATGGGTGCGCGCGCAAATTTTTTCTTTTGTCTTATTTTCCTTTGTGTATTAAGACTAGAAACAGTGTAAAGCTAATAAGCGGCAATTAAAAAAGAAGCGCGGGTCATACATCAAAGTGTCTGGATGAATCCTGCATCTCACCTTTTCTTAACTTTTTTTTTATTTATTTATAAGATTTTCTTTTCATATAAATAAATAATTACATTCTCATAATATACTTTGCATATTCAATCTTTTTTCATATTTAATAGCTTCAAGAAAAACTTCTAGAATATAAAAAATGATGATTTGCCAAGGAATTAATTATGCATTTATTTCATTATTAAATAAAATACGTACGTATGTATATGTGTACATACATACATAAGTATTTTATTATTTTATTTTTTTGTTGATGTGCCGAAGGCAAAACGGCTGCAGGTTGCCTATGCCCGTCATTGTGTGTATGCATGTGTGTGCACCTAACGGGAATAGGAATAGACAAAACGGAAAACACAACAGTAACAACACGTGATAGTTGCCGTTGCTGAAACGCACAAAATGCACAATGTTGTTTTAATACCCTTTATTGCAATATTATATTATTGTCAATGCAATTTTTAATATATTAGGTATATGATACAAAAAGCGTTTATTCTATGGTTAGTGTAATTTGGCTTTAAGTCATTTTAAACTAGTTCAATAAGTCAATAATGATCTACCTAATTCCCAGTATATACATAAGTCATATTAAAGTATCTTACGATTGGACATACAATTTTACAAAGTTGTTGTCAAGTCTATACTACCCTCCCATGTTAAGCATTCGCAAGCAGATAGAACCAAAAGTCGAAAATTTGCAACGACAACCATCACGTGTTGTTGTTTTTTGTACTTTGCGTTTTGCCTATTCCCATTCCCGTTAGGCGCACACACATGCATACACACAATGACAAGCCTAGTCCACCTGCAGCCGTTTTGCCTTCGGCACATCAACAAAAAAATAAAATAATAAAATACTTATGTATGTACACATATACATACGTACGTATTTTATTTAATAATGAAATAAATGCATGAATAAAACAAATGCATAATTAATTCCTTGGCAAATCATCATTTTTTATATTCTAGAAGTTTTTCTTGAAGCTATTAAATATGAAAAAAGATTGAATATGCAAAGTATATTATGAGAATGTAATTATTTATTTATATGAAAAGAAAATCTTATAAATAAATAAAAAAAAAGTTAAGAAAAGGTGAGATGCAGGATTCATCCAGACACTTTGATGTATGACCCGCGCTTCTTTTTTAATTGCCGCTTATTAGCTTTACACTGTTTCTAGTCTTAATACACAAAGGAAAATAAGACAAAAGAAAAAATTTGCGCGCGCACCCATTAAAAATTGGTGAAAAGGGTATAATGGGTTTGTGCAAAAGTATATTACAGGCATAACGAAACATCTCCGACCCCATCAAGTATTTATATTCTTGATCAGCATCAACAGGTTCGATCAGTCACTGCAATTAAGTAAAGTATGCAGTATATGCGTACTCACACACATACATATGTATGTATATACTTGCAAGCACTGACAGTACGTACGCGCCACGTACATATAGGGCTTAGGGTACTTTCAAGTCGGGATTTAATGTGTTTGTCATTTTATGCTTGAGATTTCAATAGAAGAGGTCGTGATTTTAAAAGTTACAAATATTTACAAGAAGCAATCTGATTTTTTAAAATGTAATCTTTCAAATTAAAAGAAAAATTAAAGAACAATTGAAATGGAAAACAATATTCAAATAGTGTTTATTTTTTTTTATTAATATTTTAAAGCAATCCTGCACTTCACCTTGGCGCAGATTTATGAGCGATTGCTCGCAATAAATATGGTCAAGCCGAGTTCAAACCTCGTAGTCAATTATTTATTTTCTTAACTTTTTTTATTTATAAGTTTTTTTTCGCATATAAATGAATAATTTACTTACATTTTCATAATATACATTGCATATTCAAGCTTTTTTTCATATTCACTAGCTGCAAGGAAAACTTCTAGAAAATAATAGAAAATAAAAAATGACGATTTGCCAATGTATTAATTATGCATTTGTTTTATTCAAGCATTTATTTCATTATTAAATAAAATACGTACATATGTATATGTGTACATACATAAGTATTTTATTATTTTATTTTTTTGTTGATGTGCCGAAGGCAAAACGGCTGCAGGTTGCCTAGGCCCGTCATTGTGTGTATGCATGTGTGTGCGCCTAACGGGAATAGGAAAAGACAAAACGCACAAGACAAACCGTAACAACACGTGATGGTTGCCGTTGCTGAAACGCACAAAATGCACAATGTTGTTTTAATACCCTTCATTGCAATATTCAATTATTGTCAATGCAATTTTTAATATATATTTGTTTAATATAAGGACATTTAAGGTTAGGGTTATGAATACAAAAAGCGTTTATTCTATGGTTAGTGTATTTTGGCTTTAAGTCATTTTAAACCTGTTCAATAAGTTAATAATGATCTAACTTATTTCCAATAGAAACATACGCATATATAATGGAAGCCATATTTAAGTATCTCACGTTTGGCCATACGATTTCACAAAGTTCATGTAAAATCTATACTACCCTCCCATTTTAGTCATTAGCAAGCAACCAAAAGTCGAAAATTGACAATCTCAACTTTGGTCACCACACACAGCAAACAGAAGTATGGCACACTTGAGAGAGAGTTGACAAAGCAGAAGCGGTACTTTTTCCGCTTGCCCCTTTCCAACGAGCATTCAATACCCGTGGCGGTTTTGAATAAACGAAAAGGGGCGGCTGTTTTCGTCTCTAGTACTTACATACTCATTGACTCATTGCAACAAACATTGGTCGGATATCGATAGTTGGAAGCACTGCTAGTTGATGCACGAACCATCGATAAAATATTTGCTATCGTCGGTGGCTTCAATTCTACTGCTGACGTGCCGCAACTAAAATTGTTTATGCATTAAAATTGCAAAATTGTTACAAATCTCAAAATGCTGGATATACAGACACATATGGTAAGTGCTATCGTTATCCAGTTAAACAATTTATTCAATTTTGGCTGTTATTGAAGGACTTTGTTGGCCAGGCAAAAGCTGAGCGCTGGTCTCGATTCATCATAACATTCTTTGGCGTAGTGGGACTGATTTACGGTGGTATTGTCCAGCAGTTCTCACAAACTGTTTATATCCTTGGCGTTGGCTTCATACTGTCCTCTCTGGTAAGTGGTTTTCTAAGGAGAATGTTGCAAATTTGCATCACAAAACAATTATTTCTTTAGATTACCATTCCACCCTGGCCGTTTTACCGCAACAATGCTCTGAAATGGCAGAAACCGGTCATAACAGACCAGAAACCGAAATCTGGAGATGCAAGTGATGAAGGCAAGAAGAAGAAAAAGGACAAATAGTAGTAGAATGTATATAAATAAAAATTAATTTCAATTTATTTACTATATATACTCGAATTAAATTGGACGACGATAGGATTTCAGTTCGTTGTGATCGTAGTACTTGTGAATCAGATCATACATATTTGCAAAGAAGTAGAGCAAATTGTCATATTGTCCATTATATGGAGATTCCATTTCCAAACACTCTGCCGGCGATTGAGATGTTGTGAGTGGCGCTGCAAGCTGATGGAAGCCATCGGTAATCTCTAAATTATCGAGGCCACGATATTCTGCATTAAGGCCCCATGCGTTCACGTGCACCTCAAGCAGAAACTGATGTATTGCCTCGATTGTGGATAAATACCATCGTGGACTCCCTTTTTGATGCCGCCAAAACTGCGACATGCGATTCTGTAGAACCACTGTGCGCATTCCACGCACACGTTCATCAGCATAGATGCCGCGACTCTGGTTCCAGGTGCTATCAATGAACACGGCACGCTTGATAGGCAGGTTGCGGCATGTGTAGCTCATATTTTGGGTACCAGCAGTTGTCCCAACAACTTCATCCATGCGGCGGCGTAGCATTGTGCCCATGTGATGTCCCTTGGGCAAACCATAGTTGTCATCGATGTTTAGGTGAACATCTCGTTCGAACAGCTGCGGTACTGTAAGACTCGTGGCACTGGGAAAGATAAGCACCACACCCTCCTCTAGGCTATAGTCAGGTATATCGGGATATGTATGAATGCGAACTTGGTTGGGCGCGAGCACAGCTGCATGGACAGCCGTGCTCTTGCCATCAATCTCCTTCTTATGTTTGATAATGTCGATCTGTAGAGGCAATTCAACTTGTGGCAGCACGCCTTCCAATTCCTCTACTGGAATGTAGCAACTGTAGCAAAAGAATTTCCTTGAGCGATTGCATTGACGGCAGCTCTGCCGTCCCTTGATAGTGTCCAGCACTGAGTGATCCGCTATCCGCATATTAACAAACGGATACTTGCGCGGTTGTCCCTTGGCAGCGACGGGATGTGTCATCGTCGAGTCAAATGCCGTCGAATAAATAAATATTTCTAACAGCGTGCCAAAGTGAATTCACAATTAGAAACAAGTGCAATAGAGCTGCCACATCTTTGAATTTTAATATCAACATCTGTGCGCATCTCTTTACATGGATCTGGCAGCACTGCAAGAAACAGTGCTGTAAAGTTATCAAACTAACGCTTTGTAAAATCAAAACAAATGATTAGTTGGTGTTACACAAAACTTTAAATAAAAAAAAAATACAAAATTCTTTCTTGGAACCACAGCTTATTCATTTTCAAAACATTGACATACTTAAACAAACTTGGCGCAACGTATGAAGCCATCGCTGCTTGCAATATACACACGATTCTCCGAGCCACAGCAAATATAATTCACACAACTGCCGATGTCAACTTCGCCCAATGGTTTTGGTTGTTTTGCTGCCAAGTCTGTCCAGCCTTTGACTTTGTTGTCGTAGCCACCGGAATATAAGTGCTGCTCATCACCGCACAAACTATTTATAATCATTTCATGGCATTGCTAAAATTGCAGCAATAAATTACTCATCTACTTATAGCAATTTTCGACGGCGAAACTTACCTCAATCTGCCAAACGTGTGCGTACTTTTGGTCTGGCAGATTATTCACCAGCTGCAAACTCATTCCAGTGCGATCGGGAAACGCCAAAAAGCTGTGCTTGTCTCCCACCATTGGTCCGAGAAGGGTTAAGGGTGATTTACCCGGCATCACAGCAGTGGTGGCATATTTTCCAGACTTGCCCTCGACAATTTTCGAAACGACAACATCCAAATCACGCACAGAATAAATCAGCTGCTGCTCCCCGGCCACAGACTTGACCTCCTCCACCAGATTATACTTGAAGAGCATGCGATCATTGCTCCAGGTGGTGACAACGCCCTTATCATCGCCGGTATATAGAACCGAGGCATTGCAATACATGGCCTGAATGGCATCGTCGCAACGAAACAACTCGTGCACCGCCGATTCATCTGCATACGGTGGCAGCATGTACTTAACCTGACCATCGCAACTGCTCGAATACAGTTTGCCGTGCTCGTTGACGGCCATGCAATAAATGTATGCCTCATGGGCATTTACTGTGCGCACCAACTGCAGTGATTCCGTCCAGATCTGCAGTGGGAAGAAGGATGTGGTGGAAGTGTGTTTGTTGAATGACCTAACTAGTTACCCACGCGTATTTTGCCATCGGCACCGCCCGAGAACAGCTGTTTGTTGAAATACGCAACAGCCGTGGCGTCCCCTTCATGGGGCTCCGACGAGATATGTTCGATGCGGGCGTTGGCCATCTCAAATGAGATTCAAAACAAAACTGGCTAAGCACAAGCCACAACAAATGTGTATGCCATCCCAAACATACATATTGTTTTGTCTCTTTCGTGTGGCTATAAATAAAACTGAAATGAAAAAAATCAACAGTGCCTGCAAGCACTGAACGTATGCATAGTAGAATTGAAAAAGAAAAGAAAACCATTTGGATTTGTTTCACACTTTAATTGCAATTATTTAGTTTTTCATCAAGTAAAAACATAGAAATCAATTGTATACATTTATGTATTGTATATAATTATAGTTATGATTTAAGTCGTGATTGCATTTCGGTCGCTTGATTCCTAAACATAAACTTGCAATGCTTAATTGAATTGAACTAAACGAATCGATTTAAATTTTCCTTTTAACTAGGTATCACAAAAGTAGCTTTAACTCGACAACTTAAACATGAAAACCATATATATATATATACATATATATATATATGTATTTAAGTATAAAATAATATACTTAATCGATTGATTTTAGCGAATCACGAAATTTTTTTGTTCTACAACTTTGATGAAGTTTTTTGGTATTCCTTTGTTGGATTGTCATTAAGCTTGAAAGTTCTTGATGACGCAGACAATTAAATTTAGATTGCATAACTTGAAACTTTCAAGTTTGATTCAAGACGAACAATATTAACTAGTCTAATTTACGCGTTTAACACTTAGTTAGGATTGGTTTTGTTTTATACTCCTTCCAAGATTTACTATGGGAATGTTTTAAGACAAGTGAGACTTTAAGCTATACGTCCCTATATATTTTTGAACGTACATTAACTAGAATTTTACGCCATGTACTCAATACATTGACATTAATTAGCAATCGGAACCATGTTTAGTTTGAATAATGAACACAGCAATCAATCAAATGTTGGTGTTCGTCAAGATTTAGGACTGGAAAGAGTATATTCACTTCGAAAATGCACCGAAGCATGATTCTTAGCTATAATTTGTTTTTTTCGTAGTTTTACTATATGTTCATTTTCACTCTTAGCATTTTCTAGTGGCTTGTTTAGATTGCGATGATTTGAAGAATCGTTAAACTTATAGTAGCTAGGGACAAAGATTTTACGTATATATATATATTAAGTAGTAGTATTTTAATAGACACACATTCAATGTTTAAAAGAGTCCCTAGCGTTGCACAAATACATACAAAACACATACACAACATACACGTATACGTAATAAACATACTATTGAGTATTGCTATTAAGATGTTGTTGTTGTAATTGTAATTTGCTTTTCGCATGATTGACGCTTTAATCGGGTATCACTTACACTTCCCCAAGATACAGACTAGACATAGTAAGCATTATAGGGATTTCGTTTCTCCAAACAAGGTAGAACACATTCCAGCGTATTGCGAAAGGCATCGCGAAAGTCACGATTGAAATAGGCATAGATTAGCGGATTGAGCGTCGAGTTGAAGTAGCCAATCCAGAAGAGCACCAAAACGACCACATCGGGGCAAGGGCAGGCGGCGCCACAAAGCGAGGTGATGACATACCTGCCACAAAAAATTGAAATCAAACACGACTTTTCAATATGACGCCTCGCGCTTTCTTACTTACCAAAGGAAAAAGGGCAGCCAGCAGAGCAGAAAGACGCCCATTATGATGCCCAATGTGCGAGCGGCCTTGTGTTCGGCCTTCCAACCTTTCGCTGGTCGCACCGAGCCGCCTGTCAAAAGGGGGTAACGTAAAAGGGGTAAAACAAGAGCAAAGAGCAGGAGAATTTGATAAGCTAAATTTCATTTTAGGCACACAGCTGTCACAGCTCAAAGCTGTATCTGGTTTCAGTGTGTTATTGCAGATTCAAGTCAATGCCGGGCATGTTGTCTAGTGTAGCGCCATGTGTGACGACGGGGTCAAGTGTGGCATGTGGCATGTTTAGCTTTGACATTAATATTAAGTGTTGTTCTTGTTGTTGTTGATATAGTTGTTGTTGTTATTGTTGTTGTTATTGTATCGATGACAAACACAAATTACCCACCCTAACTCAATCCCCTTACGCACCACCCACATTGACGGGGCGGCAACCATTTAAGGGTGTGTGTGTGTGTGCTTGAGTTTGCGTTGTTCAAGTAATAAAAACGAAGCAAACAATTGAAAATATTTACACAGGACACTTGTTATCGCAAAGATATACAGTAAACTCCCTTACACACAAACACACACACACACACACAAATTCCTTTGTATACATATACACAGACACTGGCGCTGGCACGCACACGTACAAAACATAAACATAAACAGCATTGAAAACTTAAAGTATGTACACAAAAAAAAAACGAAAGAGAAGAAACAAATCAGACGACAGACTGACAAAACAGACAAACAGTAAGCAACAGGAAGTGGCGAACAAGTTTGTCCTCGTCCCTCGCTTCCGTTGCGGTCGCAACGCCCCAGAAAGGACATCATCTGTATCGACACCAGCAGCACAAGCCTAACGAAACTGAACAAGAACAAAAACGAATTCATAATGCAAAAAGCAAAATAAAAGAACACTCAAAACTGGGCCTTGGATTAAGCAACGAAAATGCACGTGCATGACGGTATTAATTATGTACAGCATGAGAAACAGAAACAGAAAGAGAGAGGGAGGGGACACCGAAGATTACTTTAAAGCTGCTTTCACTGAATCAAATCAAAAGGCAACTGAAGTGAATAGACAATGAATAGAATAGTGCCAAATAATTTATTTAAGATTATTGAGTATGCCAAATGCGTGTTGAATTATAAACAACAATTTATACAAGTTGAAAATCCCAATGCAATTTTTCAATTAACTTTAAAGACTTTAAGACCTGGACAAATAAACAGTAAATATGATACATAAACGTAGACATATTTGACAACAATAAATAATCAAAAGCAATTGTTCATTAATCTTCTGTCAGTACTTTAATGGTAGAACAGAGTCTGTAAGCTATTTCATATGATTTGAATCCATCTTTCATATTTTTGCGTGTGAGTTAAACGCCTTTCTTTTTGTTTAATATTCTTTCTTCATTTTTCATATGTACAAATATTTTTTATCACATTTGTGTCCCGGTTACATAATGATAAAATCAATTTTTATTTACATATGTGCAGAAGGATCTTTGTTTTTTGTGTGTGTGGTTGATGCGACGTTTGTTTGATTTTGGGAGGAAGGGAAAAAGCGGCTAAATGACACAAAGTAGTATTACCGGGAGGAGTAAGCAAAGGATATGCATGACGTATAAGCATGACAAAGATAAAGCAACAGCAATGCGAGAAAAAGATGGTAGGAGAGTAGATAGTTTGGAATGGGTTTAGGAGTGTTTCTGAGTGGATCTGGCGATATGAGTAGTGTGTGTTGCGGAGATGACAAAACAACTCACCGATCGCACCACAGTGACTACATCCGGATTTGAAGCGTCGCTGCCGTTTCTTACTCTGCTGCCAACATGCTGCAAGCGCCGCCGTTTGTCTGTGCCAGAAGCGTGAACGCGTGCGCGTGCGCGAAGCTTGCTCCTGCCCCGGAGTCGTATTGAGGGTATTGGTGGCCGGAGCCTGAGCGTGACAACTACGTTTACTACTTGCAGAGACTGCTGAGGTGTTGTTGGTGTCGTTAGTAGTAGTTGTGGTGGTTGTTATGGTGGTGGTTGTAGTTGTGGTTGTGGTGGTAGTAGTTGTGTTCGTTTTGGCGGTGATAGTGATGTCGGCACCACAGAGCGGACATTTTGGCAGCGGGCTGGTGACCGGAGCAAAGGTTATGCCGCGCGACTTTTGCTCAATGCTTTCGGCTTCGTCTTCATCCACAAATATGCAGATGCCGCCGCGTCGTATAAGCGAGGATTTATTCGAAAATTCTGGCTCTTATCGCAGTTTTTGAATATGTTTTATCATTTTTGTTTGTTTGTTGGTTTTTGCAAGGACAACACATTTCAAGTTGCATTGGAAAAGTATTTTGATTTTGGATTGAACACAATTTGATGATTTTATTAACAGACACACACACACACACAAATGCATATACAAAGACGTAGAGAGAGAGAGAGAGAGAGAGAGAGATAGAGAGAAAGACAAGGTAGGAACAGAGAAAGAAAGAGAGATAGTAAAATTAGGATTGTTAAAGACATATACATGAAAGATTATATATTGGTTGTATTCGGGTGGGGCACATCAGAAAATACTCATGCGTGCCATGCAATAGTTAAAGGACGAAAAGTAGAAGTGAAACACAATAAATATATATACTTAATAGTTGAAGAACAATATAGGACAACTGTCACTAAAAACACCAACAAGTTTAACTCTAAAAATGGTTGAATAAAAATATATAAACAAATAAATCATTTGACTTTGATAGTTTATCATTTGCATTTGTTCGACTAGGCGTATGCTTTATATATATTTTTTCGTATTACTTGCAGTGCGCAACTAAAAGCAATTAGGTGCCAATAAACCATTTTGTAAGCTGCCTACGTTCAGCTAGAAAATATCTATTGCTAACACATTAACTATATATTTCTATAAGCTAGGCATGGGCGAAGAGTCAAAAGCAAACAGTTATTGGTATCGTTTAAGAATGCGTAGTTATTTTAAAGGCATGCAAAAATTTCCATGTTCCTTTTACAGTCAATTTTGAATTTCAATTTGAATTCCCAATATTCAAGCATAAATGCAGCAAAAGGAAATATTTAGGAATTGCAAAAATAACTCATCTTTGCATTGAGCAAATACATAAAAATGTATTTCTATGAATTTTGTTTTATTTGGCAACTTTGTTTTTGTACAAGGCTATGAAAGTTTGCAGCTTTGACTGAAATTTGATATTGATTATTCAATTTTCAGTACAATTTTAATTTACTGCCACAAAAGAAGATTCTCGGTTATCTTTTTGTAAGATATTACCCGAAAGGGAACTCTTATGATTCGTAGAACATATTCAACCTTCAAAAAAGTTATGAAATTACTTTCCTTGAATTTCATTTCAAGCAAACAAGAAATGTTGATTAAAATTGTTCTTGGACTAACTTTCGACAAGTATGACAAGTTTTAAAATTATTGTCTTTTTCATACTTACAAAATTGTTGTCTTCAATTAGGTATATTAAATTTTAATTAAAACTCAATGCAAAGTCACAACTCAAGTTTTTCAATGCTTTCTTTAAGCACTCAAGCGTAACCATGACCATGATCTGATTGCTGCTCAAACATTCGCCCATGCCTCGTAGACGACGGTTGTGGCGTGTAGCTTACTTACTTGTTGAGCTGGTGGAGACCCGTCCCATGGGTATATAGCTGCGACTATCGCTATGCTCCTGCGAGAAGTTGATGACGTTGACATCGTAGGTGACCACGGACGCTTGTCTCTTGCGTACGGTCTGAAAACCATCGTAGCCAGTGAGAAGGCTACAGCGCTGCCGGTTGCCGGAAGTGTTCATCATATCCGCCTCATTGTTGCTATCTCTACGGTTGAGCAGCGGCGAGGAGACATCCTTGTGCTCGCCTAGGCCATTCCCCTCGCCGCCGCCGTCTACTGGAGAGAGTGTGGAGTCGAGTATGATTTCTGGCTTGGGTGATATGTTTAGTGTCTGTTGATGGTGGTGATGCGAGCCCGCCTGCTGCACCGGCACCGGCAGCGACGCGACCATATCCAGCGATACCGTGGATGTGTCACTGGGCGTATAGCCAGCGGCGTGCGGTGGCGGCGACAGGAAGTACACGTTGATGGACGCCGACTGGTTGGCGTTGGAGCCAACAGCAGCTGCTGGCGTATTCGGTGGGGACATCATATAATTGGGGCACACCTGATCGCTCAGCGTGCTCATGCGTTGCGGTCGCCTAGACTTCAGACCCGACTGCGAGTCGCCCATTGGAAAGCTGAGCGAGCGAAAGATCTCGGCTAGCTCCGAGCTGTTCGTTATCAGCATGCCACTTTGCTCAGGCAACTCGGGTGGTGATAGCGATGGTGGTGGTGTTGCCGGTTGCATGGGTGACTCTGTAAAGCAATCGGTTAGCTGGGCTAGCTCTTCACCAGTGACACCCACTGCCACTCCAACGCCCCCATCGCCACTAAAGTCAATGAGCTGTAGACCATGACCATCAGCTGTGGCAGTCATTGCATTCTGTTCGCTAAGCACATTGATGTCCAGCAGAATGTCCGGCTTGTTGGGTGTCGAATCCGTATCGCTGTGCTGTCGCGTTCGCTGCTCAACTTTACGTTCCTTGACGCCGCCACTGACACTGCCACTGCCACCTGCACCACCGTTGTAGCTATGCGAGAGTTTGCGATTACGCGAACGTCGAAAGAAACTAGAACCCTCGGAGTTGGCCTGCTGTCGCTTCTTCTCCAGCGTAAAGCATTCGGCACTTGACCGTTTCGTTTTCGCCAGCAGTGACATGAATGTGAAACCCTTCTCCTTGCCAGGCAGGGGATCACTAATGGGCGCCTTGGACTCCCCATTGGTGCGCATAAACTGCGAGTCGCTGGCAGCAAACGGTGGCTTATGGCTACTGGCAGCTGCGCCCGCTTTTAATCGAATGAAATCGGATTCACTGAGCGCTGCGTATCTGCCACTTGCCGCATTTGTTTGCTTCTTAAAGTACAAGTAATTGTCTTCGATAAGACGCTTCAGCTCCTTGTTGTCCTCGGCCAGCGGCAGATGGGTGTCATAGTGATCCGTTGTCTCGCTTTCGTCACTATTCAGACCAAACACACGATATGCCGTTGACTCTGGCTCGGGTTCACTGTTCCCACTGCCGCTTGTTAAACTGTGCTGGTTTTCGACACCAGCTTTTGCAGCCGACGGTTGCAGTGACACCTTGTTTGCTGTCAGTGTCTCCGTCCAAATCTGTGGATTAAAAACAGGCACCGGTGCCTGTAGCTGGCCGGGCCCTGACTGCTGCTGCTGCAAAGCCATCATCGATGGGGCGCTGTCCGTGTGCGTGACCTTCTCATAACGCTCCTGCTCGAGGTCACGCAGATCAATGCTGCTGCGGCTTAGACGCCGAGGGGGTGGCGATGGCACGCGTAGTTCATCGCACTCGTCCTTATCGTCGTCCTCATCGGTGGCTGTCTGCAGCATGTCCTGTTAAGCCGATTAAAGCACATTGAAAATTTAATATATGTAATATATACTATGAATGTCTTTTCTTTCTCTTTTAATTTCCAACTTATCTTTGACCTGCCCGGCAAATAAATCAAAGTCAAGAGTTGGTTTAGCAAAGAAGAGTCAGATAACACTCTGAACAAAACTTTGACTTGAAAAACAACTAACAGAGCATTCATAGTTGCAATAGTTGAATTTAAAGTTATATTTTAATAATTTCCCATGCATAACACACAATTTAAATGTGTTATTTGTCGATAAATAATCCATTGAATGTTTGTTTTCTATTGTTTGCATGAACAAACAAGTTTCAATTAATATTTATATATTTTTGTGTTTTAATCGTCAACAAAAACTTTATACAACAGTTGTTATTTGTTCTGAGAGTATTAATGCGAATGAATAAGTTCTCTGAATAAAGATTAATTTATAATTTGACCATAAGCTGAGTTCCTTATGTAACGGCATGAATTGCATTTTGTATTCAAAAGTTGCAGAGTGAAATTAGATTCTTGAACTTACCTCTAAATTGCTGAGTGCACTATTCGATTCATCCCGTGGAGATTTGGTATTCAGATCGCAGTCGCTGGGATGCAAGTAGCTAAGATTCGTGGGCTGCTGGGTGTGGCCCATGTGAACGCTGTTCAACAGGATGTTGGAGCTTGTGCGGCTAAGGGCCTTTCGCTGTCGCACTGCCTCCCTGCAAGCATGTCGAAGGTAAGAGACAAATTATTAAACTATTTCAGTTGCAGTCAATCAGAGTCGTTTGACGATGATGATGATGATGGCCACTCACTTGAAGATGCGCCAGTACATGACGAGCATGACAATGCCTGGTATCCAGAAGCTAACCGAGCTGGAGATAAGTGCATAGGCCTTGTTAACCACAAACGAGCATTGGTCCGGATGCAGGGAGATCTCACGCAAATGCTCCGCCGTTGTATACCAGCCCAGGAAAATGGGCGTAAAAGAGATAAGAGCAGGCAATATCCACACATTGGCCAGCATAAAGCAAACAGTTCGATGTGTCATATTCAATGGGTACTCCAAAGGGCGTACTATTGCATAATACCTGAAATTGTGGCAGGACGAAACAAAAACGACTTTTAATGAAAACGAATTGAGGACTTGTTAACTGAAAGACAGCCATACAACCGCTCCATCAGTGTGATTGAGTCTGGCTAAAAGCAATATCAAGTCAACTCCAACTGTGCACAGTCATCGAGAGAACGCATATATGAACGGATATTCATTATTTTCACTTTTCAGTTTAGTTACTAACCACTAAACTGTGTTAAACAAGTTTTGAGACTGCTAGTTAGATTTTACAATCTTATACAAAGATAGTTTTACATAAGCTGATGTACCTTTTGTAACAAACATCGAATTCATTCAGTTAAGTTCTATTCAAACGATCTAATTTTGAACTCTGTAAGCTAAATTATAACTTAAAAGGGACAAAAATTGAATGTTATTCAACATTTTGATTAAAAACAAAACTTATATTCCTTTAGCACACAAAATAAATCAAGTATTCCATAAAATTAGCATACGCTCGCGTTCTCACAGATTGGGCGAAAAATCGTTTTGATTATTTATAGATGGCATCCATTCATAATTATGGATTCTTTTGTTTATTGGAGTCTTACAGGTATCTCAATGAGCAGCATTAATTAATTAGCCTTAATTTCTTTCTCTTTCGATTTTTCCTCTTCTGAATGTCTCTGCTTTGCGTGTGTTTATGTGTGTGTGTGTGTTACGGTGAGTGTATCGAAGCGAGCCTTCCAAAAGGTGTGTGAAATATAAATTAATTAAAACCTACAAACAAAGGTAGCTGAACGGCGGCCATTGGGCATCATTTGTTCGTTCGCTCTCCATTGTTGTATGGCTGTGTATGTGTGTGTGTGTGTGTGTCCCGTTTTGAGACTCAGCTGATGGGGCTTCTGCTTAGGCCGCAACACCAATTAACAGTTAGTTGCCGAGATGTAGTCGGGCGCATTGGATAGGGGCGGCCGTTTAATGAGTGGCCACAAGCCGACTGGAGGCTGCATTCATCATACGGTCCCGGCTTAATGTTTGCTTTTGATGTGCGCGCCTTTCACCGTAATTAATCGTTTCTCATTCGCAGCAAGCGCGCTGTGCTTTTGTTTTTGGAGTCAGCTTGAGTGTGAGATTGCGGCTGACGCAGGCAAGATTAATGAAGGTTCTATTTAAAGCACCTTGTGCTACACACACACACACACACAAACACACATTGTGTTGGTGTTAGACTTAGAAATATGATTGGAGTATGTGTATGTACTTACCTATCCACCGATATGCAGCACAGATGCAGTATGCTCGCTGTGGAAAAGTAAACATCCAGACTGTTGTACACGTTGCACATGAAGGGACCAAACATCCACTTGCCGCCAGATAGCTCAACGGATGCATTGAAAGTCATCGCACAGAGGGCGACTAACATGTCGGCCATCGCCAATGACACAACAAAGTAATTTGTTATAACGCTGCGAATGAGACAAAAGGGAACGCAACATTAAAACGGACATTTCGCCAAGCCCTCAAACCACGAGAAAACCACCAGCAAAACCGCCATGAAAATAGCGAAAAACCTCACACGCATACACAACCATGTCAAGCGAATGACATCGCATTTGTTTGTTCTTGTTAAATGTTTTTTACTTCCACCTCCTTTTACCCAAACGTCTTTGCATTCGCATTCGCAATCGCTTCTTGCTTCATTGGATAGCATTACGTGCCATTTCCTTGGTGCAGTCAGAAGCTAGGTCACCTTTATGCAGCAATTTCCCCATTTCCTTGGCTGTCATAAGTCATTTGGCTGTCTAGGCACCTGTCACCTTAGCGACAGTATAAGTTTCAACGTCAGCAACAAATATTAAGTTGTGCAAATGCGTTTCGTTTTTGAGCTTAACATTTATGGTGAATTGAAGAAAATTCTGGTATTAATTGAAAAGTTTAAAATTTACAATCCAATTAACTTTATATGAATCAATAGCAGAGCAGTGCATAATATTGTTTTACTCCTTGCGATTTGATGCCCAACACTTTAAAACTTTTCATTTATTCATAATATCGATTTGATTCGCATTGCTAGTAAAAGTTATAGCCAATAACTCAGTGTCACAATAATGTTGCATACATCCATGTCCACACAGATACATTTATACACGTATGCATGTAGATGTTCTCGTTTTTTTACAGTCCTCTTTGAGGTGACCTGTCATAACATTTTATGTCTTTTTTTTCATCTGTCTCTCATTTTAATATCACTGGCGGCGGGTATGCATTAAATCTATATGAAAAAATTTCGCCACAGCTGCAGCATAATGTTTGTTTATCCTGTTCCATATAATGGTTTTTCATATTGAAATATAAAAATGGCGCTTTGAACTAGTATTCAATAGGTATGCTATTTAATTGAGAGTTAGTGAAAATAAAGCTTAATGTTAAGTCTTTGTGTGCAGTATATTTGACTTACCGTAATTTGCGGTTACGCTGCACCGAAATAATGACCAATGCATTGCCCAGAACAGCGGCCAGTATAATTGACGAAAAGATGAAGCCCTTGAGCAGCAGCAGCGACATATCAAGCCAACCGTCATCCAGCTGGTCGTTGGTTTCGGCCATGCTGCTGATATTGGCATTTGCATTACCCATCGTCAAGTTGCCCGCGACTGTTGAGAGCAGCTCGAAGGCGTCTGCGGACGACGACGAGACGACGGAGGAGGACGTAGTTGATGATGCCGTTAATGAGAGCGAAGTCAACGAGGCATCCACAAATTGCGATGTTGTTGGCAAAGTAGTTGTTGATGTTGACATTGTATTTGCTGTTGTTGCTGTTGATGTAGCTGTTGCTGCTGTTGTTGTTACTGTTCTCAATAGTAAGTTGCTGTTACTGCTGCTGCTTGTGACGTTGGTAATTGCTGCTGTTGTTGTCGTTTTTGTTGCTGTTGCATTAAACGCGGCACCGCTAGCTACGAGTATTGCCATCGACTTGCTAGGCCGTCTCGTTGTATTTGCCGTTGCAAGTACAGCTGCTGCTGTTGCTGCGGATGTTGCTGTTGACGTTGAAGTAGATAATGCCATTGCCGTGCTTGGGCTGTTATAAACTTTAAGCGTTGACATTATTTCGATTTATGTCTGCGCTGATTAAAACGTTGTTGCTTTAAGTTCTGTTCTGCTCGGCGCTTTTCGACGATAATCACTTTTCATTCGCTTGCATAATTGCAATTTGCAACGCAAACAAACCAGATGGGTCAAAGTTCATCCTCATGCTCATCCTCATCATCAACTGGCAGTCTCAATGCTCAGCAGCAGCGTCAACAGAAACGCAGTCGTCGAGTGTTTGCCCAGCGTTTTGCCGGGATGCGATGCCATCGCCTGTTGCCACCCACTTAGCCACTCTTCTGTTTGTTGTTGATGTTGTAACTGTGTTGTCTGTTTCAGTTTGCTTGCAATTCAACAAAAGCTGCACGCTCTTTGTTTCAACACTCAAACGCTGCACATTCGTCGGACAGGCGTCTGCAAAAGAATAAATAAATAATGTTCATTATAAGATTGTCACAAATAAAATAACAACCAAAAAGAGATACAATTGCTTAAGCTGTCCATTGTCAGCGATCTGATGAATATGGACTGCCAGCTGTGAATTAAGTCCATTCTAAAATATAAGGCAATTTACTTAATATTTCAATTATAATAAGGTTCTTGCATTCACCTTGTTTTCAATAACACAACAATTTAGCTTTTAAGTAATCGATAGCTTATAAATGTATAGCAACCGTGGCGTTTCACAAATCGATTGGTCGATAAGACACTTTACAGCACTGAGTTAGTTTTTTAGTCACCACTTAAAACAAAAGTTACAAAAGTGAAGTTAACAATGGGTTTTGATGTAGATCGCGTTCAAGGCAAAGTCAACAAGGACCTAATATGTTCTATTTGCCTTGGTGTGCTGGAAGAACCGTTGCAGGTTTTACAATAACAACATAATCTATTTAAAACTTATACAAATTCATAGATATTTCTTGTTTTCTTACCATTTTATTAGACGATCAGGTGTAAGCACGTTTTTTGTGAATACTGTATAAGAAAATGGCTAAAAAGCAGCCAAACATGTCCACTAGACCGAAATCCTATTGATGTACATGCGGCTCATTTGGAACGCGTCCCTAACGCTGTGCTTATCTTATTGTACGGGTAAGTATTCCAACATATATACACACACACAAACACACACACACAGACAAGTGATTTTTTTTAGACTGATAATGACATGTGAGCACGCATCCGAAGGATGCAAAGGACCGGTCAAATTATTCAATTATCGTCGTCATGTTGCCATGAGGTGCCCATACAATCCATCGCTTCTACGCTTCTGCAGTCTTTTGTCCAAAGGCCATGTCACAAACTGGGGCGCCTTAATCCCCGAACCAGATGTACTTGAAAAGGTAAGAGGTGCACCTCCTCAGGCAAAACTAACAACAAACTCATTTCTTCAATATTCACACAGCGCAAGGCTTTAACTTCGCTTCGTGTCATGGGTTTGTCAGGACAAGTTGTGATAAACGTTATTCTTAGTTGTTGCATGGATCCTTGGCCCGAGATATTTAGATCGGCTATATTGCGTCTTGACAATCGTCCGATGCTCGAAAATTACGTTTGCCGCCGCATACCAGGTTGAGTTATCTGTTTAGTCAAATCATAAAAACAAGCTGACATTAATCAATCTTGTTGTTGTTGCAGGTCAGCAGGCGGTGATCATTATGGCATGCGAAAACGAGCACATGCCCAAGGATTTAATCATTAAGCCAGTTATGCTTCTGACGTTCGATCATGGCATCCAACAACTGGCAACTAATAACCAACAAATCAAATAACACTGTCAATTTAATAACATTGTCAGTTTTGGATCATGGACAAACATATGATTTGCATACCTTGTCACAACTAATACAAAGACTTCACGACGCTCAAGTTGTGCCAAAGAAACTTCAACTTGTGTAATGAAATCAATGAAATATACAAGTGCTGTGTTATTCGTTTTGCCCGAACAATATCGAATGTATTGTTCGTGTGCATTTTCAACATGTACAGCATCATTTTCTATATTACAAAATTCGATTTTAACTGAAATGTAAGCGTGAACACCATATGTAACTATTTCTAAATCGATTTTTTGCTTACTGGGCAAAAACTTTGAACTCAAACCTGCATCCCTGTTAACCTAATGACTTGCTCAATAAGATGTCAAGTCAACTCTGAAAAGATTTCATTAAGTTATTACCGCAGCTTTTAAGTAGTTGAAAGTCGAATTATTCGCAATTCCTTTTTATGCACTGTTCGCGATTTGCAGTATTACAGCTCATATGTCCTTGACAGCCACATAAATAGTTGACTTAAAGTTTAAGTCAGTTTCTCTGATGAAGAATATAATAAGTTTTTACTGTTGCCCTGCAGAATTTTGAATTAAATATTTTTAACGATTTATGACATACAAACACAGAAAATGGCGCCATTGCTTTCCATAGATTGACATTATCCTTGTAACTGTAAGTTGTGTCGCCCTTCATCCGACTCCATAGACGGACGTTGATGTGTTTGTTAAGCTTGAACACTCAGCTATGCACTGTAAATATTTTAATGTTCGGATTTCGCGAGGATAACACAGGACATCGTTCAAGTCATCCTTAAAGGACACAAGCCACATTCTGCAACCATTTATAAAGCGGATTTTAAGCTGTCTTAAAAGAACGGCTGCAAGTTATAGATTTGATGCACCATTGCTTTGTGGCCGGGGCCCCTTTTAATATCCGGATAAGTTGTCTCCATCTATGACCATTGTGACATTAACCTCAAGTGGCTCGTGTTGTATATAAGTACTACGTTGTGCTGCCGGAAACTCAATAAAAGCGCCGCTCTTCCGGGCAGCAAAGTAGCGCTTAAACGCTAACGTCAACAGGCTCTAGAGTGGAAAGCTCATTGATGTCCTTTTAGCAGCCTCGTAGGGCAACAAAAGTGCTCATGGGTCAGCTAATGCTGACCTGGGGGCGGCAAAGCCCCACCTCTCTCTCGAGTCGAGTTTTTGACGCTTGCAAAGTGCAAACTTTAAAGTGCCTCGCACAGGACACTCTAACTGCTATTTATACTAATACTAATTCAATTAAATCCTTACCCTGGAGCCAATGAGCCAATGAAAGGGGACGTCAAGGGCACGTCAATAAGAGGCTTAACTACAACTGCTGGTTAGCAAACACAAATTGACAAAGCGCCCGAGAGCAAATCAGCAAACAAATACTAATTGTAAACATTTTAACGAAGTCTTTAACCATCTGGTCTGCGCGAGTTTATTCAACATTTTCTACAAATTCCATTCTGAACTGATGTCCGCAACTGACTATAAGAGCATATTTCAAATAACACTGACAAAGACATTTTTTAAATGCTTTGCGTTAAAACGAACTGTTGCAATTGAGTGGACAACAACTTGAGAAATAAATTGCTGACTAGAACGTTCAATATGTCTCCTTAAATTGTTGCTTAGTTTATAGTATTGCTTCAATAAAAGTGTCCATTTTCTGCTCTCTCGTATATTGTCTCACTAAATAACTAAATATGTGTCGCTGTCGAGGTTGCATTAGTTTTGGGTCAGCTGCGGTCATGTTTGAACAAGTAAGAATATTTAGCTTTTAGATACTGAAGACTTAATACTTTTGCATTAATTTGGCACACGTGTGATTTCCTTTAACCTATGAAAATATTTGACAAAGAGGTGTCAAATCTTCACTACTCAATCACATTTAAAATAATAAGCCTTGGAAACTGTTTTTGGGACATCTAGCATGTTGTTATAATGGAATTCATTTGACAAAACTAAAAGGGATAAAGAAACGAATCTAATAAAAACTTAATGCAGTGTTACAAAATTTAAGTAACTAATGTTATTTTAATAATTCAACGATTTTCATATATTTGTAAATTTATACAATATGTTTAAATTGCATCTGCAAAAACTCAGCAGAAAAAACTTACAATTGCTTAGACTTTATTGATAGAAAGGTAGTGTTAATTGAATTGAATATATATATTACTTGCTGCTACTTTCCAAGTCCCAAAACACAATCAACAACAAATAAGTTCTAGAAATACTTAAAAATTGTTTTCGTAGCTATAGCATAACGATACGTTATTGTGTTTGTATGTTTACGTGTTAAGATTCCTTTGATTTCGGATTTGTCAATTGATATAAATAATTTGCATACCATTGAGACTGGCTCAGTTGACAGCTGACACTCAAATAAGAAAGTTTTTGTTTGGTGTTTTTTTGGTCTCGTCGGGATTTAAGCTGCCACTCGGCCAGGTACGCAGCTGTTTGGCCAACAAATTAAAGTTAATGCGGCTCAGAAGTAAGCCCTTTGGACACGAAGCAGGGAGCACTCCAATCCTTTCCAGCCAACTGGCAATGACAAACAAGCGCAAATCCCCTGTTTAAACACATTGTGACGCCAACTGTCACCATTTAAATAAGATTGATCGATTGGCATTTGTGCTGGTGTTGGTGCTGGTGCTGGTGTAAGCGTTGTTATCGTCGTTATCTTTTATTGTTGCTGCTGTTGTTATTATTCTTGAATTTGGATTTTCACGCACATTGATTTGCATAGAACAAAATGAAGGATGCCATCGATTTGACCACATGCTGGGCATGGAACAGTGGTTCGAAAAGTAGAAAGCTATAATGAATAAACATCGAGCTAAGTTGCCGTTTCTGCAAAGAACTATACAAATCTCCGATTTAAAATAGTATTTGAAGCATTTCATTAATAGCTTAAATAGTAATCGATTTTTATTTTATGAACTCTGTAGAAAGTTCCCAGCACTTAAAAACTAAAAGTTGGCTAAACAAAAAGTTCAGTTTCTTAATGTTGGCCAACGCTCTAAAGCTGAGCTCAGTTAATGCAATGTATAAGTTTTAGTTTTCAACGCTAAACTTCTAAATGCAACAAAAGCTTTTTATGTATTATACGCTCATTAAGTGCAAGCTAATGGCTTATAAGTGTGTTTTATGTTTGTAAAAACTTCTTTTATAGTTAGGTAAGTTTATAAAACTATTATTTCATTACCAACAGTTCTATTTGGATATGAACACTATACATCAAGGGAACAAGTACATACTCCATACCTAAGTATTCTATTCTTTTCGCACACGAGTTCGTGCAACTTAACTCAACTTATGGGTGCTGAATTATTTAGTTCCTTTTTTGTCACTGTGGGACTTTGGGACTGGCTGCTGTGAAATTGTGCACGACAAATTGTTAGCACTTCCGTTTTGGCTTTGGGACTTTCGCTTGTTTACTGCCAAACTGACCAGCGGGTAGTCGTTGAGACGTACATTTGGGCTTGCTGTTATGTTGGATGCATAACAAATCATTTAGTGGCTGTCATTCAATGGCTTAATCAGCTTGAGGCGATTGGCTATAAAAATTGTTGCGCTCCTTGGACGAAGCATCAGTTCTGTTCTGTGACTCTAACGTGTTGCGTATTATTTCCAAGCTCAAGGCTCTAAGCAACTATAGTTGTGTTCCAAGTGCCGCCAAGCTCGTGTCGTCTGTCCTTTGTGGCGCTCGTGAAAATAACAGCAGCACAAAGCTTTGCGCTCGACTTGGTCAGCCGTCGAAGGAACACTAGAAACAGCCAGGCAATCCCGTCAGTTATGTGTAGACTAAGTAATTTCACTTTGCTGCTGATTGCAGCGTCCTGTTACCTGGTCTACTCCAGCCAAGCCAAGGCTTTGCAGGTGAGTGCGTGCCTAGTTGCGAATGGGGTTAAGATAGAGCGCTTCACGAGCACCACTTAATTAGTTTTATTTGCCAAAGATGGCTTACCACCGCACCGTACCAGGCCGAACTAAAGCCAAACAGATTTCCATAGCCTGAACAGCAAAAGAGAGTGCTCGGTCGAGAGTGTAGCTGCATCATTATCGTCATAAAGCAATTTTCAGCCTGTCACTTGCCACTTGCCATTTGCCACTTTGCAGCCGGGTCGCTAATTATACGCTAATGCAATGTCAATCGACTTTCTATACAAAAGCTGACAAAGCTTCAAATTATAATATTTAGCTCATGATTAAATTTAATTCAAATTCCTACTTCCTCTTCTTATACGCTCTCGGTAATTGTGTTTGTGCTTATGGCCTGAGAGCCAAGTTACAAGCAAGGATTTAAGGTGTTGGCATTTCAATTCACATTGAGTTGTCTAATCAAGCGACACACGCTGCCGCCTGTCAGCCTGTAAATTGAAACAATAAAGTGCTTGACTCAAACACACACACGCACCTCCACTTGCTGTGAGTGCGTTGTGTGTGTGCAACTCACGTAGGCGCATAAATAGACGGCATAAAAATAACTTAACACGTGTCGACAGTTTGAAAGCCGCCAGTAACGGTATTGAAAGCCTTGCGGCAGGCACAAGATAAAAAAAAAGATTACAAAAGGACTGCTAACTGGGCCAAGCCGATGGTTGCATACCTTGCCGATAAAAAGTATTCAAAGCTTTGGCAAAGTCTGATCGGTTTTCACATATACTATAAAAAGTCTGATTTATCTTTAATCAAGATACCCTTAAACTAACTCAATGTTAAAAATATTTATATACTATTTGGATTTTAAATCGTCTCTATCAGCATTTCAAACTACACGACACACTCTAATAGCTTCGGCAAGGGTATAACAAGAAAAGCTTTGAATCAAATATTTAAAATGTGTGTTTTTTTTTGTTATTTTGTTTTCGTGTTTCGTTTACTTGTGCTGCGTTTTGTGGCACGTCATTTGCGCAGGACGCAAACAAACTGGATTTAGCAAATCACATCAGTGGCATCAGTGCCAGCTCTGCTCGAGTTGCTGCTGCGGCGGAAGCACGCCACAAGCGTGCAATGGGCGTTGAATACAAGGAACTAAACGACATCATTGAAGAGCTGGAAGAGAACAGCTTGGCTCAAAAAGCGAATGCGGCAGTGTTGCCAGCTCAAGCGCAGGAATTCGACCTGGATAACATGCCACCGTTGGCCTACTACCTGCTGTTGCAGAAGCTTCGACAATGTAAGTATTGAGCGCATGCTGCGTATAAGTAATGTGTCCTTATGACAGCCCACCTATGAAAGCATTTCAAATATGCTTGGCAATGATTTACTCGAACGCTCGAGAAAATTGATTTCTTTCACGCATGTACCTTTCTCTTGTTTTAAACATTAATAATTTATGGGGTTAAATCTGAGTACTTTAGCTTCAACGTTGTTCTTGCCAAAAATATAAGATTCTAGGAAATTTTCATTCATTTCTTGTTTGACTGAGTACCACAATTTTGTTGAAAAACTTTAGAGGGAAATATAATATAAAATGTATTTTTTGCTAAATCCTTTTTTTATAAAAGTATTAACTTTTTGTCATGATTTAAAGTAAATATTTTTTTAACGTTGTTTTTTTAGTATTATAAAAACTATCATGTATCAAAATTTTATGTACAAAAACAAACAGATTCATTTTTTTTGAAGCTTTCAAGCGCTTATTGAATTCAGATATATCAAATATGACTTTTTTCTCTCAATTCGAAAAGAGTTTTTAATTAATTATCAGTTTTTGGTAATTATGAGCAAATATTTGTTTGTAAAAGTCGAATAAAAATTTTTTTTATTGAATTTTTTGTAATTATTTCCTGAAATTTCTTTCTCATGTTTTGCTATGCGCGTGTGTGTGAGTGTGTGTTTTATTCGTGTTCTTCTTTGTTTTACTTTAGTGCAGAGCAGCGGCGAGCCAACGTATCGCGTGCGAACGCCACGCCTTGGACGCAGCATTGACTTTCAGCAGCTGTTTGAGGGCGGAAGGAGCGCAGGCAGCGAGGAGGCATCAGCTGGGGGGCAGTTTGTGTCGCGCATGATGAAGAAATCGGTGCCGTTCAAGCCACGCCTGGGCAAACGTGCTCAAGTGTGCGGCGGCGGAGATTAGGCATGCCACCAACAACAACAACAACAACAACAATAACAGTATCATCAAGGAGGATGACTAAGAGGAGCACAAGGACGAACAGCCCTTGTACAAGGTTGAGGCCAGCCAAAGGTTGGCGCTTTGCCAGCCGAACTCAAACTACTCACATGACGCAAGCCCCGAAAATCGACGATAACAAATAACCTACTTACTCGTATTACATATATAATATTTGTATAGCTACAGCTAGGCCCAATTTCTAAGAGAAATTCATACATATACGCGACAAAATAGATGTTTAAATAAATTGCAGACTCCTGAAAACTTTAATTATTGTTTATTTGTCAATATAAGTTATATAAACGGACAAATGCAAATAAACATAAATTAACTCACACAAACTCGCGCATATAAACTTTCAAATATAATTGAGCTCCAACTGTGGCAGTCGCAATTTTTTGTTATCTGTGTATCAAAAAATTTAAATTTCAATATATCATGTCAGATAATTTGAAAATCGTGGCAGCTGCTGCGGTTGCAATTATGGGTGAGTGCGGTGTGGAACATTCGGCATGAGTTTTCGAACAGACAGTTGTGGCAATCGCTGGCTACATTCAGCCTGATCAAGCATAACTTATTTTACTACTGATATGGATCTGTTCATATATTATATATATATCTGTTATGTTTATTTCTCATAACCTTTAATTGCGTTCACTTTGAAGAATGCTAATTGGCAATCATGTTGCATAGGTAGCGTATACACCAGCTAAGCTCACCTTTGCTATTAATTTGAGTTCCAAGAAATAGCTATAATATATAGCCAAAGTTCAATATAAACTACGGCACATCACATGAATTTATTTTATTTTGGTTATCTATCCCAATTGGATATCCAAAAAATTCAATTAACATCATATGTATAAAGTTATCATATTTTATTGTGAATTTATTACGCAAATGAAATGAATATTTGTGAAAAATGCGCAACGATTTAGTATCTGCAGCTCAGGTATTTCTTCAACATTGGGGTGAGTGGCTTAACCAAATTGTACTGCTGCACTCCTGTCTCGCTTGAGTAGCTTAATTGGCAAATGTAAAACTCATGCGTTACAAACCAAAACCAAAACCAAAAACCATTTGGCTGCTGAGGCAGCTAAAGCAGCAGCTGCTTCTACACTTCGAACTTTAAGCAAGTCATTAGAGTCTCGGCACGTGCCAATTAGTGCCGCACGAGGCGGTGGGAGCTAAAGCTTTGACCTCCAATCTGTTGAAATCATAGTTATTGTTAGTTGGTGCCAATCTCAATTATAGGCTGCCATTCGGGCGTTAAAGGTTATCGGGTCATGTTTTTTATGCACTCTGCTTTCAAGTCTCAAAATCGACAAAAAAAAAAACGTATGACAAATAACGTAGACGTCACGTAGTCCGTCAATGAATGGGATACAGCCCATGGAGCACCTAATAGTATTTATATATCTAGTCGAATCGTTTCTAAAATGGCGCTAATGGGCACGCAAGCCGCACACAAACAAAAACAGAAATACACACAGGCACAAACAGTTACAGAGAGGGAAAACAAGATATGAAGCAATACAACTGCAAAATGGTAATAAATTTTGTACCACCTCCTGGGGAAAGGCAGAAGCAGAAGCAGAAGCATGCCGCGACAGAGACACGCACACAAGAATCTTAAAGGCCGGAGCTGGCAGGAACTTTGCATGATGGCCGTAAATTTACAGCTGGGTCGTTGCGTAAGGTTAAACGAGCTCAACATCAGGCTGCTGCTGGCTTCCTACACACACACGCACACACACACGCACACTGAACCACTCATACACACATCCGCACAAGCACATACAGCAAGTAACATGATAAGTTTGGTTTGTGTGTGTGTGTGTGTGTGTTTGCCAAAAATCACTTTGCCTGATTAAATGACGCAAAGCAACAGCAGCAGAAGATACATATTCAGTTAGTATGCACCTTGGCCGAAAATGAATGCCAGCCATTACGGTGAACTGTAAAAAATGTCTGGCTAATAAAGGCTGTGCCTGCTCGACCCTTATTTATTGTATTTAAGCAGCTGATTTAAATTGATGGCCACATTTGCCAGGTCGGCAGCTGCTTGGCACTCACTTAATCAAATTTCAACCATGCAAAAAATGAATTCCCCTCAAATTGGCTCCTGTACAACGTACGCTATGTGGCACAACGTATGTGGCACAAATGTATCCTAACATTAAGACCGGCTATTTATTTCGATTGTAGCTGACATGCCACCGATTTGTGAGCACTTTGATGACTTCTGTCTTCTGCAATAATGAAAGTAGCCGCTTATCGTAATTTTCGCATCAGATTTTAATTAATACCAATGCGAATGCAGATAATCTCGTTGCCAAAACCGCACAACAGAGCGAACTATGCCAGTCGATTGTCCGATTCGAATTCCATCGATGCCTGACTTTTTGATTCTGACACACAAAAGTCAGAATCTGGTTTTATTCGCATATCTCGAAAGATATAGATTAAAGACCCTTTGTCGCTGCTCGGATTGACAATTATACTGCTGTAAGCTTCAGCTCGTAAAGTTTAATTGTAAATGGCTATCTATAGTTGCAAGTGAAACTTGTGTTTATGCTTTGAGCTTTGAGATTTGAGTTATTATGTTAAATGCACTTTCAACATTTCATGCTTATCTAACAATCAAATATTTGATGAAATTCCAAACTTCCTTCTTTAACTTATTGCTGTGGAAGGGCACAAAACTTGTGTGAAGCAAACTAACCAAGTAAGTTTGTTAAAGTACAAAACTTTTGTTTTTTGACCCACTTTTGAAGGAAATTATTAGTCACATAAGTAAATGCGAAACATGTGGACCCTAAGTTTTTAAGAGGTTTATATTGTAATTCACAGAAGTGGCAAATAAAAGAGATTTCGTTTTTTTTGCTGATGAGAACGTAATAGTTAATCATATGTTGATCAGATTAAGGATTTTTTGAAAAGGACCAAAGATACGTCACGCAAAATTATATGCAGGAAAACCATTAAAACTAGCAAGTCAATATATATGTCTTTATTTTGCTTATTGTTTCAAATGCCGTCTTAAAGTTTTCCAAACTCAAGATTTTGTTGTTATCGATCCCATAAGTATATCGAAAACGGGAAGAGCTACCGAAAATCGGAAACAAACATGTACTGCCTAGGGATTAGACGAGCTTAAGTTCCAAATCTGAAGTCTCTAGCTCTTATAATCTCTGAGATCGACACGTTCATACATACGGACAGACAGACAGACAGACAGACGGACAGACGGACATGGCTATATCGACTCGGCTTCCGGTGCTGATCAAGAATATATATACTTTATGGGGTTGGAGATGCTTCCTTCTGTCTGTTACATACTTTTGCACTAAAACATTACACCCTTTTTCCCATTTTTAATGGGATCAGGGTATAAAAATTAATATTAATATTGATTACATTATTGCCATACATAATCAATTAAAATTTGTTAACTATTTTTGAGTTAAGAGTGTCTTAAAGCTTTTGTAGCATTTAAAACTTATTTTCAACTTACAGCTGATAACAATAAATAGGTCAAACTCTCTTTGGGCTCAGTTGTAGTAGCTGTGGTTTGTAGTGTCCAGCTCTAAAAATAACTACTACAACAAAGAACAATGTAAGCCGCTGACGGCAGGTAGGCGCCTTTGGCACTTAGATTTATGAAAGCTTAACAAACAAATTGTTTATTCTTTTTCGGACTCTATTCGGCAGTTGTTGGAGTTGCTGGTTTGGACTGTTGTCTGCTTCCTCTTTTTAAAACTGCAATTTCAGCATCCCAACAACGCCCAGAGACACACACACAAGCATACAAACATTGATATTCGGGTGGTGGTGCTGTCGGCTATTGTCAGATCCACCAGAGAATCGTGCAATAACCAATCGAAAATCGAATGTTGGCAACGCAATGACAATGGCAGTGACATTGCTAGCTGCAATACCCAATGCTGGCAAACACTTGCTCTTGTTGCTGTTTCGTATTTGTTTTTGGCTGTCGTTGACGTTGCGTCATGCAACATTTTGTGGCTCGTGATATGACTTTGCATAAAGTATTTGTTGGTGCGGCTGGGAAATCAGCGTCAGCCCATTACCAAGCGTGACAGCCTCTTTTGGCTTGGCCCATCAATCATCAATTTTGCCTCAAAAACGCATTTTGCTACGCTTTTGAACTTTGCTATAATTTGTGTCAATTAGCCGAACATTCTGCAGTAAATCTGTAGAAAGCCTGCCAAATAAGCAAATTACATGCCATACAACATGTCCATATTAAATGCCGCGCCAGCAATCAGATAATCACTGTGCATACCATATATATATATGGTATATATATACTGTATACAAAATCAGAGTCAGTCAATGTCAATGGATATCAATAGGCTGGCGCCATTGCGTTGCGTTTCCAGCCAGGATGCTAGCCAGCTAAGTTAGCCAACTTACTGCTGCCCTTGAAGTTTGCAAGGAAATCGTTTTCAATTACGAGAATGCTCTGGCAACTATTCCGGCATGCCCTTGCCCTGTCAGCGAGTGTGAGTGACAGCCCGGCTGGCATTTAGACAGACGAATCAAATTGAGAATGAGAGGCAACGATTGGGCTTATAAATAAATATTTGTTCGATTTCATTTGCCAACTGCTGCTCCTTCGAAATAAATCAGCTTGCACTGGCACAATGTGTGTAATAAAATACAAATACAAATACAAATCAAATTCAAAGCCTCCTCGCCACCCCTGACGAAGTTAAGCTCAGAAGACCATTAATTGTATCAGTATCGTGTGTTGGGCCCAAGAGACTTGGCTCCCAAATGCCGCGAAACATTGCATGCTAAACACGTTAAGAGACGTCGACTAATGAAAAAATTAAATAAGCTAGCACGCGAACTGCCAAATGATGTAAGCGATCAACTAATGAACATAAATCTGTACAAGAACAATAACACACATGAGTCTAAGCAAAACACAGTGCTTGGAATAATAATTTCTAACTGAGCTTTATTTTTTAAGGTGTTTTTTGAATTCCTCTACATACTATATGATTTTTTGTATTTCAATTTTAATTTAAACAACTTTTGCCTTTATTTGTCTATGAATCCATAATTTAAGTCGAAGCTAACAACCTTATGGTAGAAATATTTATTTCACTTTTAACAACACCATGAACTAAACTTACTTAAAGTAAAATCATATCCTTATTGTAAACATAAGACAATGACACTTAAATGGGTAAATGGAAGAGCTTTTTGTTGAGAACGAAAAGTTTTCATAGCTAACAAAAATTTGGATCATTTGCATTTTCGAAGAACATTTTCACTTACTAATAATTCGCTTACTAATAATTGAAGTTGATAACGTTAAGCGTTCACTTTCGACACCTAATACCACACGTAATGTTGAATTACCTTTTATCGCTTAATTATTGCATTCGACATATTTGAGTGCTTGTGTTTTTTCAATTTAAAATACTCAAGGCAGTCAATTATATTTTTTGGCATGTAGTGTTCTCGGTTTACTTAAGCCATGGCAATTATTTTGTATGGTACTTACACTTGGCGGTATATAGGTTACGTGTTTGGCCCAAGTACCGAACCGTATGTCAAATGTCAAATTTAATCACAGCTAATAATGAACATTTCGTGAATGAAAAATTTCAACGAAAAATCTTTCGGTTTGAAGGTTACAGCGATTGCAAGTACTGCGTGACAATGGCACATTGTTGCCGAGCGTTTTACCATATTGCCTTTCGAATATTGCTGATGCGGCTAATGGCGCACATACGCACACAAACACACACACACACACACTCATATGCCAATATACACACAGGCACTTGTGTGTAGCTATAACATTTTAACATTGAACTTCGCCATTCGCTGTCCATCAACAATGAGCTAGCTCTAAATGAAATTATTTATAGGTAAGTGGCCCTGCCATTTGGTTGACTCTTCTGATGGACATTCATTTGGATTACCTGTACTTGGCGTGCTGATGCATGAGAGCAGGGGAGGCGGGAGGTGGGGGGTAGCGAGTGTCAATTAATTTTCTTTGCTATTTTTAGTGTCAAGTGCAATTTGTCTGGAGGTGGGCGCCTGCCCATTGGGCGTATACGTTATTCGATGGCGTGCAAAATTTGTAAATAATAATATGAAAGCAGAAGCGTCGTACACACGAGCAGCCACAGTGAGAACACACTTGGCTGGATGGTCATGTTCAGTAAAAAATCTGTCAATTAACTCTTAGCTGTTTTGGGTTTTTGTCTATTTGTTTTTGCTGCTGCTGCATGGCAATTATGGGGCAATTATGTGAATTAACGTGCCACTCGTCTGTTGCTCGGGGACTATTTTGTGAATTTTATTAGCTTCTGTGTCTGAGTGTGTATAGAGTGGATGGTTTGGGAGTAGAGTGGGGCGTGTTATGTGGCAAAGTTAGGTTTCATACTGTAGATTGTCATGAAGTTGATTAAAACTGTGTAAGGGGCGACGACAAAGCAAAGTTAAATGTCAATTTATAAATGCACAGCTAATTGCACGCATTTTAGAATTTCTCTTTTTGAGTTAATGAACCTATTTAAAAATAATAAGAACACTTGATAGCAATTGCCAGGCCATTGAAGTTAAATGAACTGTTTTGTAAGCTATTTGCACAAATTAGGCCCAACTCAAAAGCAACAAACAAGACAAATACAAACTCAAAACAACAAAAGCAAAGCGGAATATAAAAAAGAAAATATATAACTAGATATATTTATGTAAATATAAAGAGAAGTGGACACATTTTTTATTTTTATTTATTTTAAATCAGCAACAACTTTTGCGGCCTTAATCCGGCATTTGAATATTATAATGGCCAAGTTGCGCTGCTAGTTTTGCTTGCAGGCACTTTTTGATGGCAGTTTTATTGATTTGTCGCTGCGAACTTTTGCTTTACACAGCTTTAAATTATGAGACTAGCACAACAACACCATCAAAAATATCTACACGACCTTGAGAACAGTACCGAAAAGAAATTTATTTGATATTTTTTGTTGAACACATACTATGCTATCTCTAGTATACGAGCTTAACATTGGCCGGCATCGCAACGACAAATTTAAGCCGTGCACGCCCATTTACTTTCCAGGCACATTGTTATTTATTCTCTTTTGCACTTGATGTTTTTTATTTTATATTTTTTGCTGGCTCTTTGCACTTAATGTTCATATATTCTCATTTTTAATGTAAAGCACACAAAAACTGGCATTAGCATAAAGCGATTTAAAAAACTCTGCAAACAGCGCAAAAAAGTATGCTACGAAAAAGTTGCTTGCCTTTGTGGTGACATAAACCGCGCGCGCGCTAATTAAAAGAAATAACAAACCGCGCAAAACACTATGAATACAAACAACACAGCAACAAGAACAACTGGCAGCTGCAGCAGTTTGATGTGATGCCACAAAAAAGTAAAACAACAAAAAAACCCTTAACAAATTGTCGAGAAAAGAGTTAAAGAATCGCGCATACGCCACGTGACTGCCAAAACAAGTGCGTGACGCGTAAATTGCTTTTAATTAATTTGCGTGGCCTTAAACCTTAAAAGAAGCAGAACCTTGATACCAGCCAACTTACAATACTTGGACTCCATAGTTTTTACAGAAAGCAATTAGGGTTTTTAGCCCAAAAAAGCAGACAAAGCGTAATCACAAGGTTGCTAAGGAACAAGAGCTCATAATCACAAGAAAAGCTATTGAATTAACCTTAACCAAAGTGACATTTTTTCAGTGAATCGAATCGGATTATATGCGTACAAAAAAAAGGACCAAGTGTTAAAGCCTACCAGGCAGCTATGTAATTAATAATAAATATTTAATATTCATTGAGTTTAATATTTTTTTAAAATATTCATCTGCAATAAGATGTTTAATCCGCAGTACAAAAACTCAAACATTTTGTACAATGCTTAAAACTTTATAACTAACGTAAAAATAAAAGCGAAATCAACAAAAGGCTTGTTAACTATTCATCCAAGCCCGTAAGCGAGTATCCCTTCGTTTTTCAATTGGATTACAAATATAATTTGGATAAATTTAAAATGAAAATACGATTTAATGCATATTTGAGATACTACAAGAGTCCTTCACACGCTCAACATTTAAGCCATTTGTTGGGTCAAGTATAAATGTGTTGGTTGAGTGTTTACTTCACCACACACACACACACACACATACATACACACATACGTACACATTTTCAACCACTTTATGTGGAGGCAGCCAAGCGTTAAAAGCAAAGAGAAGGCCTTGAGGCCACTACTCGAAGTGAGCGAACCCTCTTTGGGCACTCGACTTATTTACACAAGCCAAGTAGTGTACATATTGTCAGATTTGAACAATAATTATTTCTTAAATTATAAGGCATACGAATGTGTTGCCATGAATGTTAAAGCCACAAAATGCCCGCAGAAGTCCCGTGTTACTTACAGTCACTTGTTGTCCTTTGGACAAATCAAAGCTAACTCAAAGACGACTCGTTAGCTACCAAGTGAAATCAAGCAAAGTGGCGTTCACAACGCCAGTCACGTATTCTAATTTAATTTCTGCTTTACTACACCTTTATCCAATAACGTCTGACCAATTTAATATTCGGCCGATTTATTTGCTTTTTGCATTTTCAAATACCTAAATGGCTTACGAAGAACGCCTCGCAATCAAAAATGTGTTGGAAAGTGTCGTTTTGGTCGTTTCCGACTGCTGCCTCGAGCCATTTAGCAAACGCATTATGCCGTTGATTAAGGTCTATGCATTATTAATGTAGGTCAGTGAAACGACCTTTAATTGGCTCGCAAGTGCTCTGTTACGTATTTTCTTCTTCTTCTTTTCACTCAACCTATTCAAACCACTTGCCTGCCTTGTACTCATCCTCTTTTTTCTGACGACTATATTTAACATCGACACGAAAGTTTCAGCTGGCCTACGGGGATTTTTAAAGTGAATGTAGGAGCTTGAGCGCACTGTTAATGCCGGCTAATGACGAGCAAGGAAGCCAAACTGAATAGCAGCGAGATAAATGCATGTTCTTGGTATTAATATTTTGGTAATAAGCAAAAGCGAAATGATTTTATTAAACTAACCATTTAGTTTATGTTTAGGGAACTTTTGTTTTCTAGCATTGCAACATATTTAAGGACACAAAGCGGTGGCTGGCAAGTTGCCAAGTTATGTTAGCTGGCAGTTTTGCCAATGTGGCGACATGCATGGAATTGAAAAGTTTTTACTAGTAACAGAACCAACAAAGAAATTTTTCACAAAACAACACACACACATGCATTAGTACTCATCGAGAGAGAAAGACACAATGAAAACCACAAAGAAAATGAGAGGAAGCGAATGAAAGAGACTGGAACTGTATTGCACTCGAACGTTATACGTTTTAGTCAATGAATCATGGACAACCGCTGATTTATATTTATGACAACACACACACATTTAGATACACACACACACACACACACTTCCATGCATATTAATACGGAAGTTCAAACACGTGCTCTTGCAAAATATGCGTGTGTTGGCGAACGATTGGTGACCTTGATACGCTTCAAGTACGCCCGTCAAGTGCGCCAAGTGTCTCATTGTGCATTTGTGTGTCCATGTGGCCTTTTTGAAGGTCGCTGGGCAACGAAAACGTGAAAGCCAGCCAGCTAGCTACGGCCGGGCAATGTCATTAGAGCCTATAATTGGGGTTTGAGTTGGGATTTCGTTTAAGGGTTGGTTTGTCGTTTGTCGTTTCGATGGCCGTTGTCCACTTTGCGCGTTAACTCAATAGCATTGAAAACAAAAGTTTCGAAAGAGGAGCTGCTAAAAACCAATTGAGTGACTTTGTATGTTCAAATAGCAGACTATTCATACACTGTACCCGCTTATAATGCCGCACATATTTACTATTCTAGTCTGAGTGCTGATTGAAAGTTAAAAATTCCGCGGCATATGTTGTTCTCGCTGTTGACATTCCTTCGCAGAAGGCGAGAGTGAGAAGGAGAGAGTACTGTTGTGTTTGATATTATGTTTCTGTGCTTTCGGCTTTAGTTAACCAGCAAAGCACACAGCACGTTAACACGTCTGGCTCAGGTGTTTGCATTGTTTTCAGCTGTGGGTAGCAGCCATAGCAGCAGGACAACCATGAGAGGAAACAGCAGGGAGCATGAGTAGCAACCACAGACGCCGCTGGCGCATCATTTGCCTTCTTTACTGTTTGATTAACGTTTTAACGATTTGAGCAAACAATTGCGGCAGTAACCGCCAAGCAATAACAACAAATGGCAACAGCAAACGTAACGAAACTCTGTACAAGCATCCAACTCGCAGCTTAAAAGCACTCAGGAACCACCCAGGACGCAGTTAGAGAAAACCCTGTCGGCGTTCGTCGTTCGCCGTCTACCATTATGCTACATGTTGTTTCTCAATTAAAGTCAAGTGCTGCTAACAACATGTTGAACAGAACATAACATGCGTGTCGTCCAAATTATAAGTCAACATAATAAAATAAATTTCATATTTTTATAATTAAATGGAAAGCGAAAAACTGCAAACAAATATTTACAAAGCTTGTTAACCGATTAAATAACAAACTCTCAAGCTGAAAAGCTTGAAAAGCTGGTCTAAATATCTTAATATTCTGGAGATTGTATACAAATCAAGTCAAAGAGAAAAGTTTTATTTTTAATGATTGGCAAAATCAAATCGAATCATTGTGATTGAATATTAATTATATTTCACACTCTTTAAAGTGTGAAGCTCAATTAACATGACAGATAAATATATTATGATTGTATTATGATTATTAAAATATCTACCACCTTAAGGCGAATTAGTACATATCCAGCTTTGCGTACTATTTTTTTTTGTATATAATAAACGATAATTGCCAGTTTGTTAAACATGCGAATTCTTAAATAGCCCAAAGCTAAATATGGTTGCTGTGAAATTAAAATAAGCTAAATTTTACAACAACTGATGATATATAACGTAGAACAGCGTTGTTGTAAAGTTATTAGAAAGATTCTTGACCATTAAAATTCTATCTCAATTTGACACAGTGAAAATTTTGTTTCTGCAAATTTTGTCAGATATCCAATAAGCAAAAGAATTTGTAAGGGACAACGTAATTTTTTGTTAGTTTTCTTCCCTTCGGCAAAATTATATTCTTATTTTAGATTTTGAAAATGTTAAGCCAGCTGCAATTTAATAAACTTTAATATTAAAGCCTTAAGCCAAAGTAAATAATCATTTGTTATAAGTCCAACTAGTTTCTTTTACATATTTAAATCTAAATATCTAACATAATAATATTCGTTAGAAGTGTGTAAAAGAAGTTAAGACAATTGAGTTAATGAGTTTTGTGATTGTTTTCTCGTGTTTAGCTTACAAAAGTATTTCTAAAGTGAAATTCTTGGATTGAAGTGTTTTTGAAATTGTCATTAATTTAAATGAGATTTATTTAATAGAAATAGTACGTTAATTGACTTTCTGTGTGTGTTTTTATTGCAAGAATTTGAAAATATGCAAACTAATGAAAGGTGTGCCGCTGTGTAACGTATGTTCATTGCTTATATAGTAATTCTGTTATTAAGGTTAAATCAATAATGCAATTAATTTATTCTTGTGAACTTTAAACTAATTAGCATCGTCGAACGCAGCCTTTTTTCTCATTATGTCTATGTGTGTATGTGTAGTGACCTTCATGCTCATATGAATCTAACACATATAGATATATTACACAATTTATAAATTGCAAATGTACAAATGTTGTATCCAAGTCGTGGCTGCACATTGCCTTGCTGCTTTCCATGGCTGCCATTGTTGACTTGTTTGCAAATTGGTTTTCGCAGTAAAATGCTTGAGCCTGTTACAGTCCCTTAGTATCTTATTCTTTGAGTCTGTGAGTTTCAAAGTCTACGCATGTCTTCCGGTCCCAAGCCTCTTCAATTCTCGCTGTCATAACTGTCATTCTTGTACATCTTGTTGTGACATTGCCAAAGATGCGTTCATTTCTAATTACTTCTTCGCGTAAATTAAGCAGCAGGCAGTGAATATTGTCGCTCCAGCGCACAGTGTACTCATCCCAATATTTTTATGTTACTTGTAGTAAGTACTCCTCTTCAAAGTATCCTTAGGTTGTGTTTTATATACGTATGTATTTGTTTTTGCCATACTTATTTTTCATCTTCTTTTTAGGCAAAAAATTTGATTATGGTTTTTCGTTGAAGGCGGCTAATTTCATTTAGACCCCGCCCCAACCTAATGCTGAGTGATGTGGCAGCTACCCGCCAAGTGTATCTCGCCTCGCCCCTGTCTAATTTTATTAAAAAGGCAAAAAGAAAAACATTGTATGCAAAAAAAAAAAAAATATGGTATTTACAGATTTTTGCAACAGCACCAAAATTAATGGAATAAAAATAAGTCGCAAACTGGAAGCCCAAATCAACTCATTAGAAAAAAAACGCGTTCAACTTTGTTGTGAACTTTAACCTTTTTTTATGAGCAGCTTTAGCCGTCGTATTTGTATACAGATGCGCCTGTCTGTGTTACTTAATTAAAAGCTGTTTTCACTTCGTGTTGCGTTGCGTTCTATATATAAAGAAGTTTCTCTAATGAGACTTCACTTAAAAACTGTATTGGATTTTTTGTTCGCTTAATGTAATCAGGGTTCAATAAACGGCATATCAGAACCTTTTGGCCCAAAAAAAGCTGAAAATGCTAATCAACAGCTTAATATTTAATTTGCGCCTTAGATGTGTAAATAAACCGAAACCAGGGCAGGCTCGGGCCCGGTTCCGGCAGTAAGCAGTTTTCTGTGTGTACTTAGGAGCGCGCTTGTTTGGTCATTTATGACTTGGACATTGTCCCGAAAATTCAATTCGGAGCGTTTGCTTAACTTTGTTAAAAAGTCGAAATTAAAATCAAGCTAAAAGTCAGAAGTGTCGACCACATTGCGGCCTTTTTCCGTCTTAACTAAGTTTCGCTTGTGTAAACGCAGCGTGTGCCGAACTAAATACAAAGAAAAGCACATAAATTAAAACAATTTTGTTGGCGTGTTTATTTTTTTATTTTTTTTTTTGGTGCTTGTAAGGCAGACAAATTGCAGGACTCAAAGTAATGCTGATGAGCTGGCAAACTTCGTTGTAAAGAATGATTTAATTTTGCCAGGCGACAGCCAACTCCGCTGCGGTATTTCTGTTTATGTGAATGATGTTCCCGTGTGATGGCAGCCAATAGAGCCGTCTACACTGAAAAGCGTATACAAAATCGATAATAGCATAAATAATGCATGTATGAGGCCAGTAGGAAACACGCCCAGAGAGACAAAGGCCTAGGCCGACAAGGCCCTGAAGCCCAACGAAAGGACAAAGCACAGCATTGTTGCTCCTTTACCGCGCTTACATATGCCTGACACAGCACAGTAAAAGAATATGGGGAAAAAAATAACGAAAGTTAAAATTCTCTTCTACCAAAAGAAACAAAATGTTTGGTGTGCTGGGTAAAGAGAGAGAGAGAAACGTGGGCTAGGATAAGCTGCGCGGACCTTTTACCAGCACACAAAAGGATAGCTCAACGGTCTCTAAAGTTGCCAACTGAAGCTGTCCCTGGACCAGGATGCGACCAGGTCGAGTGCAGAACAAATATAAGTATTATGACGGATACTCATGTCAAAAAAGTCTACGAGGGCTGTCTCAATAGTAAAACTTATAATCTTTTGCAAACATTATCGCGTAGCGCATTTGGGACTATAGTTTTTATATAGCTCAGTCTAAACAAAGTTAGTCATGTTATTGCTTAAATTTAAAAACAAAATACCATCAAACACATTGAATAAGTCACGTAAATCTGCTCTGATTTTCATGGCAAAAACAAAATCGCTTAACAGTATCATTTTCCCTATTTTCCTTGTTTGTGTATTTAGGCAAGTTGGTGAGTTCTGAGCATAAGTATATTGTTTAGTTTGTTATTTATTTACCGTATAAACAAAGAAAATCCCCAAAGGGCAAGTTGCAAAAGATGAAGTGCTGAAATAAAGGACACCAATTCCCAAGCGATTGACAAGGATTCAAAACGCTTCAAGACAACTGACAACTGAGCGCCACTTAATGACATAAGCACTGGCAATGTTAAAGCCGGAAGCGGAAGTCATTATAATGAGTGCCGCAAATCGTTTATTTACCCAAACCGCCTGCCCTAACAAACTTACCATCTACTCAGCCACAACAACTCTATTTGGCACTCATAATATTAATTTTGCAACTTTGTTATTGTGCCAGCTGCCTGCTGTTTTTAGCAAGATTCAAAACACATTTAGCTGTAAGTAATTCCAGCAAGGTATTTATTGGCCAATTAAATGTAAAAGGCATTAGGCGTTTTATTTTTTACTTGAGTGCTTGTTCAAAATGCAATACTGATTTAATTGTTTCTCTTGGCACATTATATCTGAATTTGTTTTTGTTATGAACTGCTATCCAAAATAAATGATTTCTTGTATACTAAATATTTTTTGTGTTTCATTCTCTGTTGATATTCACATATAGAAAGCATACAGTATAAATGTCTGTGCCTGTCTGTGTTTTCTGTTTTGTTGAATTTAAAACACTTTTATTGAAAGATTGTAGAATTTAATTTTAGTGTTGTGCATCCTCGTTGGAGAAATAATAAGCGAAGTGAAACCGAAAAACATTTTATTGTACATTTTATATTGTTGTTTAAATAATCCTGCCTTGCTAATTGGTATTGTGTGACTTAATACTTTTCAAGAGAAATGAATGATTCGATTATATTTTATTTTAATTGTTTTACAGTGTTCAATGAATGTGTAAAAAAGTGAACAAGATAAATGAATTTGATAAGTTATTTCATTTTTAAGCGATATATTTTTAGAAACGCTTCTTCATTTTAACTTTGTTAGGAAACGCGTTTGATATACTTATATTTCAATTCAATGTCATTTAATATTAATAAACTCCTCATTTGGTTTTTGTTCTTTTTGGGCGTTGTATGACAAGTTCATTAATTTAATGTTCAATCCCAGTTACATAACATTGGCGTTGGTATTTTCAGCGATTTCCAGCTACATCGCATCATTATTCTAGCAATGAATCTGATAAGCTTACAGCTAAATCAAAAAACGGAGACGCCAATCACAAGAACAACGAAACACCCATAGATACGGCCACGCAGACACATACACATACACCGATACGGACACATACAACAACAGACAGCCGTAAGAATGGCAAACAAAAATGCCTATAGGCATTTATTCTATTTATCATTTATACAGATACAGCCATTTATCGAAAGACATTTGAGACGCAACAGGGAAGCGGGTCTATGAAATATTGCTTGAATGAATAATGCCATTTACATTTAAAACACATTTGTGCGCTGTAATATCTACGGACTTTAAGCCTAGGCATTAGCTATCTGAAATAACTGGATTCATACATTTTGTAAACTGTGTAAAGTTTTCGGTTAACGGTGCATGCGAATGTCACAACGTATCTAATGAGAGAGAGGTTTACATAGTTTACAGCAAATAGTAAAACATTGACAGTTGACAGAACTAGCTGAACCATCACAATGTATCTCACAGATACAAAACTTTTTTGAGCGTGCACGGCAGAAACGAACTATGTGTATTCGTGTGTGTGTGTGTGTGTGTGTGTGCACGAATGTGCAAATGTAAGTTTGTGCTTATTTAGGTGCGTGCTTGTCTATTTTGTTGGCCATGCAGTTTTTTAGCAATTTATGCAAAAAACTTTTCAATGTTACGAACAGACTTTCAATGAATTTTTAAAATTCGTTGCATGTAGGTTTTGGGCTTATGGTAAATTTGATTCTAAAAGCCAGACAAATAATCTGAAGTATGTGAAAATCACCCCTTAAAGTCCACTCTTAACAAAAATCGATTGACCAACTCTAAAGTCAAGCGGCTTCATTCAAAAGGGAAAGAGAAACTCATAAAAATTATAGAAAAATGCCAGACTAAAAGCCAGTGTTGGGATTTAAGGTAAAGCAGAGAATCGAGTAGCAAATGGTATCCAGACCAATCTATGTATGCTTGAGACAACTAAAAGAGGGTGGGAGGAGCAAGTGAACTTGCACAAAACTAAGAAGACAAAACGACTTAGCGATTGCTCAATGCCATAGAATAATTAAGAACTGTTTGAAATCCATTCAATTTCAATACATTTCTATTTTATGTAATGCTTTTTGCATTTACAGAATTTCTAAGGAGTGTATATTGATTTTATGCTATGGCTCACTTGGCTTTACATGTCGTTGGCGGGCAAGAGTTTGATTTAGCATTACTTCTGTGTGCTATAGTGCTTTAAGTTGTTCGTTTTTCCACATATGCTACAACTTCAAATGCATTTACATTTGCAAAGATATTCGAATTTAGTTGCGAGTTAGATGGCATCTGCAATTTTCTCCAAGGACAGCCATAAAACGCAGACAACCAAGCATAAAACGTTCGAAAAGGTGCCACCCACATGTCACACACAGACGCAGACACACACACGCACACACACCCACACAATGCCATCAGGTTGTACGACTTGCTTTCAGTTATGTGAGTTTAATCTTCAAGGATGCGAAAACCAACTTAGTTCGTCTTGCTTACACATATTGCATATGGTTGTACAACACCATAGAATTGGAACAATCAATTGAAGGTTGTGTTGTGTCCAGAAACTGTTCAACGTGTTCCCGCTTACTCGGAAATAGTTCAAAGTAAGGTTTCATGAAATATGAATTGTCATAGCATGGAATAGAAAACCAGTGTTACCTCTGCGCCGTTTGCTTTATGGCCATGATAAGTTTCAAGGCTTACATCTAAGGCATTTTCAAATATGGAAACCACTAACATTCCCAAAGTTTATTAAAAGGGTAGCCCTAAAAAGGTCGGTATACTATCAATTGGCCAGCCATCAGTTGCAATTTACGTAAGCCACTAACAAGAACGACTGACAGAGTGACTGCTCTCTTCGTTCGATGGGTGAGAGCAACTTGAAACAGAGTCGCAAGGAAGTAGGAAAAAAAGTTTTTATTGTTTGCTTACTTGCTGAACGCGTGTTGGGTATCCGCAGCAGGAGCTGAAGTTGAAGCAGGCAGCGGTCGTGGTCGTGGTGGCCGTGCCGTTAAAGTTGTAGGTGGATCTAGTGGATGAACCTGATGGTCTTGACGCCGTCATTGTCTTTGTTGATTTGCGTTTAGCTATGTGATGTGATGATGTGAGTGGGTTGGTGGTATGGGCTGTGATGGTATGTTGCTTGTGGCGTTTGCAACATGAAACTTTTTGTTTGACTGTTGCTTTTTATCGCTGTTTATTATTGTTGTTGTTGAAGTTGCTGTTATTGTTATTATTGTTGATATCTGCTGAAACTTCTTACAGTTTTGTTTTTAACGATGTTCTCTTGTTGTTTTCTTGTTGTTCTCTGTTTTTTATGTGTGTGTTGTTTAATTTGTCATTAGGTCGAAGTTTGAGCTATTTTTATTGCTATACACAAATACGAAACGCGAAATCGATTTGTAGCAAAGAAAATTTCTTTTTGATTTCTCACAACTGGCCGAAACTTGTGCCAACTTGCCGCACGTTTTATTTTCGGCCAGCACGGCCAATGTAAACACGTACAAGACGCCACACAGACGCAGACACAAACACAAACACAAACACAAGCACAAGCAAACGAACACACAAGCGCACACAATCACCGAAAATACTAAAAACGGAAACGATTTACGTATACTTTTGTATCGGTTTTTGGTTTAACGGGCCTTTCAGAGCCGTAGCACAACCACCAAAGCTAAAGCCAAAATCGAAACACGCACGCACATGTACGCTTGATGATGTACGGTCGACGTCCTGGCACACTGTGACTTTGAAGTTGCACTTGAGTCAAACACCAACGTCAAAGACAACACAACACAACACAACACAGCACGGCACAACAATGATGGCAACTGTCACTGGCACTTTAGTTCCATATTGGTTTTTCTCTTCATTCTTATTTGCAACACATGTGTGACAAGTGGTCACAGGTTTCAATTGTTGTTTCTGCCGCCTCTGCTGCTTCTGATAATGAGGATGTTATTGTTTTCAGTGTCAATCGCAGCGCTTATAATGATGATGTTGTTGCTGTTGCGCTATGGCGTGTGCTTACTTTGATAATCGGACAGCGACTGAATATTAGGCAGCGTGCCAAATCCTTTGCCGGCCAAACAACACAACGTTTGCGGCGAATTCCAGTAAGAGAGAGAGAGAGAGAGAAAGAAAGAGCGCGTCGGCGCGTTGAATTTTGGCGCGTAAGGCGAATTTGAATAGTGCATAGAGTTGCATGGGAGCGCAGTAAATGAAAAAGTTAGTAGATTTTTAAAAGTTACAGTTTAAGTTAGTTAAGCTTACAATTTTTAACGAACAAACTAAAATAAATACCTCCAAAATGTTTGTTATCAATTAAATCGTGTTTTAATTAACAAGTAACACCTTAAAACTAATCCTACTAAGCTCTGCGCAACTCTGTTAATCCGGCACGCTTGATTATGGCGCCAAAAGCATCCCTTGAGTCGCTGAGCAGGCAGTCAAAGCCAAAACCGAACGAATATCCTATATAATCAAGATGCCAAGTTTTGTTGCCCAAGGCAACAAGGAGCATAGCAGAGGTTGACGCAGCTACAACGCTACCATCACATTTCCATTTACATTTCGATTTCTATACACACGGAGCGACGAGACCCACTTTGGGTGAGTGCTTGTAGGGACGCCACCCCCTCTGCATGCAGGGCGTCAATATTTGCATTTGTAATAACAATATTTTGATGGCATACCAGAAATGCGTGCGTAAATCAAAAAAAGATTTGTTACTTGCTGCTGCTTGAGCTCAGGATCTAGATTGTGTTTGTGTTTGTGTCGCGCAATACAGACGCAAACAACAACAGAACGAACATCCATAGGGACAAAACAACATTAGCAACAAAAACAACAAAAAAAACAACAAACAGCAGAATTGACAACTATGTATATATGCATATCAACTGATGATGGCAACATGCCGGTTCCATATCGTGTGCTTGGGCGTTCAGTGCCTCGTCGTGAAAGATATTAAAATTTTATAAAAAGAGACGACATAGCAGTTGATTTCTTTGATTTTGATTGTCGCCTGAGCACCGAGATGGTAACAGTTGTGTATATGAACGTTATAACATATATCTACGTGAGTGAAACTAGCGCTCGAATTGGGAATGCTTGAATCTCATAGTTTGTGTGACTTGTGCATTTAAATATTTACTCAACAAGCGCACAAAACTAAAAGTAAGAAATAACATAAGTAACGTAGAAGATAATGATCGACATGTAGATACTCTATACTCGTTTATGGGATGCATAGTTTCTTTCAAGAAAGAAAAAGTAAATCAATTTTGTTCGCTTCTCGTTTTTGTTATTCAGAAGAGCTTTCATTAATATTGCTTTGCCTGAGAGTGAAATAAAAGTTTTTTGGCACATGTTACACAATTTTCGTAAACGCCATTCGTGCATTTAATTATTTGGCGTCTTAATTAAAATGGTATAAATCAGCGGATGATAAGATAAAGATATGGAAGTTGTGAAAGCCCAGATCTTTAACACGCTTTATCTTTGGCTGTTCACAGCTATTGTCTTGTTCTTCTTTGTTTCTATTTGCAATGTTCATGCATAGACAAATAATTTTTTTGTGTTTGCTTTGCGTTATTTAATTAAGCTGATAGTCCAGTTATCTTACTGTGTTCCCTTTTGATGCAGTTTTTTAATTTAAATTTATTTCAATTAGTATAATTATGAATAAATAAAAGCTTTTGCGCTGCGGCTATGCATTTTATAATTACATCTTATTTATTTATATAATTTATTTTGTATTTATTTTACACGTTTTCGTTTTTAAACTACCGACCGACGCGTGGAAGTAAAGTTTGCTTCCCTTACCGACCAAGCGCCGTGCCTAACTGATTCCAACACCAAAGTACGGTGCCGTTTTATCTTACGTTCCCTCTCTTTATTTTTTATTTATTTTTTTTTTATTATTTGCGCTTTTTTGAGCTTGCTTTATTTTTGATAAAGCTGATAGGTGGTGCCTAAGGAAGTAACATAATATTCTGTATGCAAAGATTAAGTAGGATTTAACTACCTAACTTCATAATAATAACACACATGAGTGTTTTTATCGAAATATATTAGTATCTTGAACTTTTTGTGTAATACGATAGTCGAATAAATAAAGAAGGTTTTCTTCCACCGAAAGGCAAAACTAATGGCGCTCAGTTTTTGACACAGACGCGTCTATGTCACTGTCACTTGTCAAGGCTAACTTGGCGCAATTTATGAGCGATGATTGGTTGCCTGAAATTATGGATCACCTTTGTGGGTGGTGGGTGGTTCACCTACATTCTTACCTTACAAAAGACAGAGAGAGTGTTATATCGTCATCTGACTCAGGCAGAATGTCAAGTGTTAAAAAGAGAAGCGTGCATAGATTTAATTTCGACTTTGACGAATGAATTTTGATTTTCATTCATGTTTATTATGCGAATTTTTGTGTAGGACTCAAGCATGATGCACAGTTGGTTGAAGTTGGAACAGGAAGTCATTGGCGCGTTATTGATAAAAAAAATATAGGAATATGTTATGTTAATATGTGCATAAATAACTTTCTTACCTTTCATTTATCATTGAATGTATGTATTTTTTTCTACATTTTATTTGGTTTGAATTGTAATTTATCATGTTTAAAATCAATGAGCATTCTCGAACAATGTACATACTTTTTTTATACCCTGATCCTATTAAAAATGGGGAAAAAGAGTATAATGGTTTTGTGCTAAAGTATGTACCAGGCAGAAGGTAGCATCTCCGACCCCATAAAGTGTATATATTCTTGATCAGCATTAACAGCTGAGTCGATCCGTCCGTCTGTCCGTCCCTCCGTATGTATGAGTCAGTCGATCTCAGAGACTATGAGAGCTAGAGACTCCAGATTTGGAACTTAAGCTCGCATAATCCCTAGGCAGTACGAGTTTGTTTTCGATTTTCGATAACTCTTCCCGTTTCCGATCTACACATGGGATCGATAACAACAAAATCTTGAATTTAGAAAACTTCGAGAGGGCATTTAAAACATTAGACAAAATAATGACAATCTGTGAAATTTTTATTGAAATCGGTTAATAAACACCGGTGATATGGGACATTGAAGTTGTGTAAGCAGTATTGCAAGCACTGACTGTACGAATAAAGTATAGGGATCAGGGTATCGTCTAGTCGGGATATCTTGACTAGAGCCTTCTTACTTGTTTATTATTGAATTGATGGATGTTTTACCTATGCCTCATGCCTTTAAATTAATTTTATTTTTCTCGTATGTTTATAGAAAATATTGCGCTGTGAGTGGGTTTATTTCACGCGTTTTTCGTGCAAAGTATTCAATTTTATTTTTGGTTCAAAATTTCATCAACATTTTTCACTATAGCAACATTCATACACACAAACACTTCGTTCGACACGCATGGGCTACAAAATTATGCTTTATGAGTTTTAAATGTGCCAAAAAGTTTGCCGCCTTGCCAATCATACGACGGAGGTTGGGAACCTCGCGATGCTGTGTCTGTCACCTGACAAACTCATTGTGGAACCCTATATATATATAAAATGTGGAGAACTTTCGAACCGGCCATCATTTTATTTAACGTATTTAAACAGAGTTTCTGCAAACGTTAGCTTTTATATACGGTTGATTCGTTTCCGCATTGGCGACGCAATAATCTGACAAATTACTTTGCTCAAGTGTTGGCGAAGAGCTGAGTCGGGTTCCATTGCCATGACGCCGGTTAAATTATCTGTCAAATAAAAATCACTCATACGCCGTGTGCCTGGCGTCTTTGTTGGCCGTTGCAAGGTTGCGTTCACAAGAATTTTTGTAATTTATCAAGCAAGCCAAGCCATCGCAGTCATTTAGAAGTTTACAACTGTCCCCGTCAGTAATCAGCTTTACTTTTCTGCTTATAATATTCTGTTGATGTTCTTTGAGTTTGGCCTTGGTTTGGGCTTGTGCTTTTTGGCCACCACCTTGGGTTTATTTACATTTGAGTAGCTTTGCGCTAACAATCAAAGTGCCTCAACCCATAAATGCCTTAACCCTCCTGGACGAAATTATTAATAACTTGTTTGTATGTTTCCAAACTTTTATTTTCATACATATTTTTCCAATTTTCATTTGAACATTTCTTTTTAGCTTTAATAATATTTTCACATAGCTTATGATTTTTGTTGCTTGTTTGTTTTTTGCTGCCTGCTAATCGAGGCTTAATTTGTATTTCGTTTCATTACTTTAAAGTCTAGATATCGCATCTTGCATAGAAAACGGCATAGCAATAAATATACCAAATAACGCAAACTTAAGCACAAAAATAAATAACACTCACATTAAAATATACATACAAATACATATCGATACATATATACTATAAACATCATTAGACGTACACATAAGTTTAGCTTTTGAATTCGCTTATAAAAATATAACAAATTTCTTTGGAGTTTGTTGCTTTTGTATCATGTTTTATTATTAAGGAAAAATCATATAATACATAATGAACTTTTTTATACAGTATACATTTACAGTGAAGCGTATTAATACACGTTACAAAGTACACAAAGAGCATTGGCTCCCTCAACATAATTATAATGTTGCCTTGCATTTTTGTGGTTTTAGTTTTCGAATTTTCTTGTTTTGACTAGTATCAAAGTAATAAACAAAATTCTTGTGGCTTTTTAATATGAACTTAAGCATGTAAAAGACGCTGTGTTTGGTTTTGTTTCTCATCTTGTTGGTTTTCATTTGGTTCAGTAAAGTTTCCAGTTGTAGTCACAAACACCAATAATAAAATGGCGAATTGTTGCTCGGCCGGTCTAGGATTATTATTTATTATTATAATTTTCTTTGAACTTCCAATAACAAAGGAGCTCAATTGTCGTTGCTTGCTTTGTGTTTCGTGTTTTTCAAACTTTAAACGATATTCATATTCAAATTATGCGGAAGTCGTGAATATATTTTTTGACACTGTTCAACGTTGAGTTTGGGCCGCAATTGCTGGAATCAAGTTGCTGACTTTGTAAGCAGTGCACAAGCCTTCCTCTTACAGGCTACACAGTCAACTTAATTCCAGGAACTGCAACGCAAATTTCCATATCTTTAATAACACATTTTAGACACAACCATTCGAACACAAACAGCACCATCGAGACTTTCGCGCACTTTTATTCAATTTCACATTATTTTGATTATTCACACTTGAAGTAACAGTTATCGATGTATTTACGTATTTTGTTTAGTACTTGCAACTAGATTATTTTTATTTAATTTTCACTAGATTAGTTTTGATTTTGACTGCCAATTTATTTAAGTTAATGCTATCAATTTATGCATTTATTATTTGGTTTAACTATGAATTTCGCTATGATCTATACATAATTTGAGCATTTTTATTGCACGCGATTGTCGTTCATATAATATAATTCCTATATGTAAAGTATAATTGGTATACTTTCATAAATGTATATTTTTAGGTTTCGTCAATTTAATTGCATACTTGTGTGCCAACTTTTTTTTTGTAATTTTGTAATTTTGTAATTTTTATTTTCTTCTTTCTTTATAGTGTTTTCAATTTAACGACAAGTCGCAACAATGTGTAGTACATTTAGTTAATTGGCACTGTTTAAGTTTTAGGTATTGTTTTTAGATATAGTATTTATTTATTTTGATCTCTATTGCTTGGTTGCCTCATTAAACGATTAGCTTAATATTATGATTGCCCTTGTGTTGAATGTTGTAGCAAAAGTTTATAGAATAGTTTTGCTGGGCATAGAAATGTCTGTTAACGCTGAACGCTTTACAACCTGAGCTTAATTTAGTTTTATAGATTATACATTATATATATATATAAAAAAAAACATACTTTTTACAAGACACAATTAAATTTAATAGTCATTATAAGTGTACTACAAAGTAAAAATAAATAATAAATTATGTCATGCATTCGCCTTACTTTCTCTTTTTAGTGTGCTACAATGAAGTCACAAACAGTTTGTTAAAGCTCTATAAAGTCGAAAGATTAAATAATAACTATAAAACGAAAATACAGACGATGCATTCATACTGTATGTGTGTGTGTGTGTGCACTATGTACACAAGTAATTCCATAACGTTGACTTAAATATTTACAATGGTGAATGCAACCAGCGTATTAATTTTAAAAATTAATGGAAAATTGTAATTGCATTTGTTCGATTGACGCGACGTTGCTATTGAGCATATTGTTGTTTCTGTCGTTGTCATTTTCATCATCATCATCATCATCAGCTAGTATTCGCAATCTCTTTCTTATACATGACTGGAGGCCGTTGCAGCTGCATTGGATGCATTGTTATTCTTGTTCCATTTGTTTATATACTCCATGGGTATTTCGATTTGTATCTCTTGCACATCTTCGGTAGACAGATTGCCCATGCCTGGCCTGACCGAGCCGCCCTGACCCTGTCCTGGTCTTCCTGGTCCACCTAGACCGGAGCCACAGGCACCCGCTGCCAGCCGCTGCTGCTGCTGAGCAATGGGTGTCAGCAGCGCCTCGTCCCTGTATTATAAGTTGTCGACCAGCTGTGACTGGCGTCGATGTGAGGGCGTATTTGAGTTTAGATAGCTCTCCGAGTAGACGCTCTTCGCACGCTGATCGTAGCGCAGACTGGAGCGTCGTATATCGATGTCAAGTGGCATATGGCGATCCTTCCACCAGTTGCAGAACAAACAGAGCAGCGTGTTGCGGAACGCCTCTCGGAAATCACGATTGAAGTACGCATAGATGAGCGGATTAAGAGTTGAGTTGAAGTAGCCAATCCAGAAGAGTATCGATACCACAATGTCTGGCACCTGACAAGGCCCACAGGTCATAGAAAGTGTATACCTGAAAGTTCATATTATTTGTATATATTATTTATTATTTGAGAAACCTAACAACACATAAATAAAAAGTCTAACATCACAAAAAGTGAAATAAACAAACACCATTACAAAGTCGCATCATGACATAGCGTATGAGTAATATTTAATTATGCATGCGCCACATTAGATAAATTACACTAGAGTCCCTCAGCGGGTGGTATAACACTTACCACAGGAAAAATGGCAGCCAACAGAGTATAAAGGTGCCCATGATGATGCCCAAAGTGCGGGCGGCCTTGTGCTCCCGCTTCATTTTGATTAAATGTTTGTCCTTTGTCGGGGTGTGCTCCTGCTCGACCTCATGCAGTGTCAACGTTTTCGACGAGCCCGAGCCACTCAGCGCCTCGCCTGTGCAAAAACAGCATGTTAAATGGGAAATGCATTGCCATCCCTCCAGCCATCGCTCTCGGTATGGTAATTTGAGCTTTGACTCATTCTTGCACATTCTTACCTGATGGCTGCATTGATGGTCGATGCATCAGCATTGCATTACCGTGTCGCATCATCAGCTGCTTTTCCTGTCGATTAGCCTCCCGGAAAATGGCCAGGTAAGTGAATATCATGATTGTGCAGGGTATCCAAAACGAAATCGAGCTTGAAATGATGGCATAGTACTTGTTCACCACAAACGAACACTGCTCCGGATTCTCCAATACAAACACCTTGTGCTCCTCCGTCGTATACCACCCAATGAATATGGGCAGAAACGAGAGCAATGCTGGCGATATCCATGTGTTCAACAGCATAATGCCAACCACGCGTTTCGTCATGCTTATCGGATACTTGAGCGGCTTAACAATCGCATAGTATCTGCACAAAAACAGTGAGAGAGTCATAACAGAGAAACCATTATTACCATCTTAAGTGGCTGTCATTTGCAGTACAAAATGAACAGTTCGTTTATTTGTGTACTTACCTATCCACAGATATGCAACATAAATGCAAAATGCTTGCGGTTGAGAAGTACACATCCAAACTGTTCCACAGATCGCACAAGAACGGGCTAAAGTTCCAGCTGAAAGTTAAATTATACATTATTTATGAACTTTAACCATTAATCAACGTAAATGAATACTTAAACTTCAAAGTGCCACCCACAAACACTATTTAGTTTGTCCCAATAAGTATGCTATGAAAAACTTAAAGCACTCGCTTGTTTGAGTTTCTAAGTACTTGGAATATACACGTAAGTAACTCACTGTCTTATCAGCTGGTCTGATTTATGGGCTTATCGATTTTATCTTAGTTACTTTTGGGCTAGCAGGTGACATTGCCCATGAACTTTTCAAGCCCAAGATACTGTTCGAGTTGAGAACAACCAAATGAAAAGCGTTAATGCACTGTAAGACACATAAAATGGTCCATGGGGAAGGCAACAACACACTGCTGACTATACCACAGGCAGAGGCGCAAACACAGACAGCTCTATACACACACAAACACACACACTTGTTCGCGTTACCGAGTGGGTTGCATGAAAAACTCATTAAAACTCGCGTCTCGGTGTCGCTGCTGGTTGCCGAATAGCTGCTCACTCACCCCCCGCCAACCACATCCCCGACCAACTCAACCAACTCGACTTGTCGTCCACTCTTTTTTTGCCAGCGGGCTGGAAAATGTATTATCGGGCAACCAGTTTGGCATCAGTTTCAAAAACTTTTTGACTATTCAGAAAACTGTGTGCGCACGCCTGCAGTAATGCCAGGTTCCTGCAATGGGTTGTAGGTGCAGACTTTTTGTTGGTTTGGGTTTTCTTTTTTGCGTTATTCTCTTCTCCTATGCACTGTCATGAATTGGCGCTTAAGCTGGCCTATATATAAAAGGTACCACGACAATGTCGACGACTACGACGACGACGACGATGATGGCGCCGTGGGCCAGTGTCAATTATGCAACTAGCGACTGTGGAGGTAAAATTGCTAATGAATGCCAAGTGGGCGGCTATGGTTTTGGTAACGAGCGCATTGTGGTAGGTAGGTAGGTAGGTAGGCAGGCTGAGGCAGGCGAACCAAACTGCTACCAATGCCAATTTATATGCAACTCTCGTTGGCCAAGTGGCAGCGTTGAAGTTTTCGGCCTGGCCCTGGTCCTAGCTTGAATGGCTTGCCTGGCTGCAAGTGTGCACATTATGCGCTGCACTCAGCAATGCAGCGATGCAGCGACGCGTCGTTGCTGGCGATGACATTGCAAACATTTGTGCTGAACTAACGTCCAAAGCTTGAGCTTAAAGTCTGGTCTTAAAGTAGCAGCCGTGCATAATTAACTGAGCCCAACCCAGCGAGCTTCATACACATGGCAGTATCTGCACTTGGCATCACATGCACATATCGCATTACAATTGCATACCCACACACACACACACACACACACACTCGCACACAAATGCACACTGAGAGCCAGCTGTGTGAAGGATGTGACCATGTCACACTCTGATGGTTTTTGTCCCTCAGAATGGCATTTCAAAGTGAGCGTTTGTGTGTGCCCATTCTCCATAAGCATGTTCACACGCTAACAGTCTACACGTTATTTAACTATTCAACGGGGTTTGTAACACTTCTCATTCGCTGTCCTAAGCTATATATAAATGGAAATTGAAATTAATATTTATTATATTCAAACTTCTCACTTAAATAGCATTCATTTAGTAAAACAATTAAATCTATACTCATACAACTTTTATAAGTCTGCTTAAAACATTTCGACTAACGTTCACTCAATTAGCATTAGTTGTTTAAAATTTAAAGTGTATTTTATATTCATCTCATTTTCATTATAGTTTTTGTTTGCACATTTTAAGACTTGAACACAAGCGTACGCACATGAGCTTAGAAAGAGAGCGGCATGACTTTGTGCATTTACATTTGCCACACACACACACACACACATACTCTTAAGTACCCACACAAAGACAAACACACACACACACACAAGCTCATACAGCTCGTATGTGTGTGAGTGTTGCTACACCCACACACGTACTATGGCAAGCATAAATAAATGTTGCTTTCACTTTTCAGGGATTTTTGGTTGTTTGTTTTTTCGGACTCTTCCGCTGCCCTACCCAGCCGCTCCGCCGTCTTGCACCCCTTTTCACTCGACTGGCATTTCGTTTGGTCCTGCGTACAGATGCAGTTGTAATTTTTTGTTGCCTCTGCGTCTCTTTTGTTGTTGTTATTCGTGATGTAGCGTGTGTTTGTATTCTGGTGTTCTTATACTATTGTTGTTGTTGTTGTACTTACCGCCCGGTTACTTGCACACTAAAGTTAAATGTCATGGCCATAATAGCGACCATTATATCAGCCATGGCTAAGGATACTACAAAGTAATTCGTTATAACTCTGCAAAGAGAAAGAGCACAATCATAAAACATAAATAAAATGAGATGTTACGAATCATGACAGCAGTTACAACAATGAGCACCGAATGAATAGGGGATATATAACGACATGCCTTTAGATGACTAATCAGGATATAGTTTCTTAACACAACTATACTTCTGTGTGTTCTATGTAAGTGTGTAAATATATGTGTGTATGTGTGTGTGTGAATTAGTTCCTTTTGTGTGCAATTGTGTACGGCGCACAATTTCGCCAAGGGGCAAGCAGATTCTTTATGCAACAATACTGCAAGGACCATCAAACGATTCAATTACAACATTCTGCCGTCAGCAGGGGACTTAATTGAAAAAAAAGCAAACAAGGAATCGAAACGAAATCACTGCTTACAAATTGTTACTCTCATGAAAACGGTTTACATACATGCGAGTACATATAAATTTAATTCAGTAAGCGTTTTACTTTAAGTTGGCTGCAGCGCTTGTTTTGTTGTTTATCTGTTCCTTTATTGAAGCACTCTCCCGAATGCTTAAATAACTTTCAACGTTTTGAGTCGTTAATTGCAACAAATCGCCGCCATTTTGTTAGTGTCTTGCTATTACTCAGCTTGCTCTCTCTTTCGCTCTTTATCGCTCTTACTCGCTACGAGGCTACTTACGCCATTAAATTTTTCAAACAACCAAAAAAATCCCCCAAAGAAGAAAAATCTCAATTTCAGCACATTTAAACACTTAAACGGCTGGCGTCAGGAGAGAGAGAGAGAGAGAGAGACAGAGCGAGAATAGGCGGAAACAGTTGCCGAGTATCCTTCAAGTGAAGGCGGCGTTAATGAGTAGCCTCCATGTAATGGCAAATGGATGCTGAGCACACTGCTCCCACATACACATACTGAGCAAAGTCTTTATAGAACTGTGGCGGCGACAGTCGCTCGCTCGTGGCTCATCTTCAGAAAAAAAATGAAAAAGAAACACAAGAAAAAAATGTGAAAATAATTTCAAACACGGCGGCAAACGTTTTTATTGCGTGGCGTATAGAACATTTTAAATTTATGCTGTCATAAAAACCATAAGCTGCCTTAATTGCCAAAGTTGCTTGCCGAGGGGCTTCTGTTTCTGTTGTGTCACTTCTTTTATTTTAATACTACGTACATTGGGTAACAGCGGGTGTAATAAATTTAAGGAACTTTACTTCTTAAGAGCCATCACGTTATGTAGCTATGTTGGTTGTGTGTTAATTATTCTTAAATGTGCACAGAATATATATTATTATATTATATTCAAATGGATTTTTAATCACTAAAGAGTGGTTAACAGCATTTGAAAACTTTTCTTTGTTTCTGAGTAAAAATATTTAAGTACTTCGGACACATCGTTACCCCACCATTAACGTACTGAGTATCTCCTTGAGCCACCCTTAGTTTAACACATTCCATCTAATCGTTTTTTTGTCGATTGTTTTTGTAGAATTTTTTATAAGTTTAACTGTCATGCCACATTATTGTATCTTTTTTGCTTAGTATATGTTTTTTCAATTCATTTCTTTTTGTGGTGTTTTTGTTCGAATACATTCCATTCTTTACGGCTTTTTTACCAGGAACTTCGCATCTATGCGTAATATTTGCACCAAACAACAATAGATGGATTTGCAGCTCGTGGCCAAAAACAGATGGCGATTCATAAGCCGCACGTTGCTTTGGATTTTGTGAAATCGTTTGCGACTGGCTGGCGTTAAAGTTGGCAAGAAATTGGATTTATATCTTCAAGGAAGCTCATGGCCTTGGCAAGAAGCTGGCCTAAATGCATGTAGAAATCCCAACACCATCATCATCATCATTATTATTATAAGCACGATGAGCATTAGCATCGGTATTAGTTAGGCTCTGGGACTTGCCGACACGCAAGTCACTTAAAAAAGTAAAATGTTGCTCATTAGTAACAGAAAAAGGAGAAATTAAGAGACGTTCAACCGTAATTATGCCAACCCCCTAGTCCCGCCGACCTCTTGTTGTTCATTCTCTCGCAATCTAACAAAGTTTATTTGCTTCATTTTCTTTTTTTGCCTTCTTTACGCGCGCTTCTTGGACGGAGAGCTTTTAAAGTTTTCATTACTACGAAAGAAATTTGCATTAAACGGACTTATGAAAAAAATTAAATATGTATATGTATGTACAATGTTAGCTAGAAAGGGGTGTGGCACAAAATCTTGGGGCAACAACTTTTGATTGCAGGCTTGTAAAAAGAAGCAACGAAGTTAACTTTGATTATGTTAACGCATCCTTTGCAGTCCCAGTGCCATGGTGACCCGGGAGAGTTTTATGAAGCGCTAAATTGATTTGCCTGCCAGTTATTAAGGCATAACTAAAAATATTAACGAACCGAGGCAAGCTGACGTCCCATCATTTATCACTAGAAAACTTTTTTATGGTAATGTCTTTCTCTATAAATGTCGAACGAAGGACACTCCACCACCACCTCTGCTCCACCTTCACCTCCATGGTGGCAAGCCGGCAGTTGACAGCGCATCTCTAGCGAGGTCGACTCGCTGAGATGTTGACAAGTGTCTGTTCTCTCACAAATACATATATGTGTTTGTCTATATATGACGGGTTGTGTTTGTGTTTTTTGTGTTCTTCTATGGTTGAGTGGCTATATTTATACATTTAGTTTGTTTGCAAATGGATATTACGAAGGTTTTTATTTCCAATGGCAAGGTGATAAATGATGAGCTCGTCATCAGTTTATTGTATATGTAAGCGCATGCCATGAATAACCAAAAACTAAATTCAAAAACTATAAACTACAGTCGAATGCATTCATTGTTTATGCTGCGCAATTAATTAACTGAATGAAGCTATAAAAGTTTCGTGCCAACAAAAACATTCTAAATGTTTACTTTGATTTAAGAGACATTTTTATTGGATTTAAGAGCTTGATGTAGACTAAACAATTTATGGTAAAATACCTGAAGAAGAATAACTCTGACATTGCAATAAAGAATCTATTCGAATGCAAATTTATTTTCATGCACATTCAAAACAAAGTCATTAATACTTAATTTGTCATCAAAAAACCAAATTGCTTTAAAACGGACTTTTTAATATCCTTTTTTTAGGTCAAAATTTACGTTGACTGCGTTAAAAACGGCTTTAAATGCTAGGACCAAATAAACTTTTGTTTTAAACATAGGTTTAAGAACTGAACGGAAATTTCATTGTAAAGTTTTGGCAAAATTTGAAAGTAAAATGCAAATAACGCTGGACGAAGAATAACATGATTGGAAAAAGCAAGTTAAGGTAAGCGGGACGCTCAATTATGAGGTTAATAAATAAGCAGCGTAGCGACAACATAAAACACCATTTTCAATAGTGTAGAAATGACGGCGAGCAAAGCGAGCGCAAAAACAGGATATAAAATGTGTTGGGAGGGGTGGAAGGGGAATACGGAAACGAATGCGAATGCGAATGCGAACATGGAATACGTTTGGCGGACGTGCATGAATTTTATGCAAAGTTGACAAAAATTGAGCATGGAAAAGCGGAATAATTAGAAAGTGTTAAGGCAGTGTGCCAGGTGCGCTGATGCGGATAGCGGGTGTGCGGAAGTCCAGGATGGGGACTTTTTGCGCAAATTGGCAATCAAGGCAGCCCCAGGAGGCGCCACACAGAGCTACAGGAACTTTATGCAATTACAACAACAAAAACCCAAAAAGACAGAGAAAGCAACGCTAATTGCTTTTCACAGATAATTAGAATGTAAGCGCTGTCCGCGGGCGAGTGGGATGCTGAATGAGGGAGAGATGCTAACTGGTTGTCGGGGTAACTGTGTCTGTTTCTGTTTCTGACAAATTAACGGGGTACACTTTAGCACAATTTGTATTACGTATACGTACCTTAATTTTCTAACACGCATCACAGAAATAATAACAAGCAAATTGCCAGCAATGGCCGCAACGATGATAAACAGCATGACGAAAGCTTTAAGCAACCAGAACACATCGTCGAACCAATCCTCGACCAAGCCGCCAGATCCTTCAACTCCTCCCGCCTCCAGCTGTGCTCGACTGTCGTTGAGAAAAACTGCCGCCGTGCTGCTTAGCAGCGAGGCATTTAGCAGTTCGTGTGTAGCAGGCAGGGGTGTGGCAGTGCCATGCAGTGGCAGTGCAACAGTGTCTGCTGCGGCAGCTGCAACTGTTGCCGACAGCGCATTCGTTGTGTGCAGCAGTGCCGCCGTTGTCAGCGTCGCTGTGGCGCTAATAAGCGTCAGGTTCAGGCTGGGATTACTATTTGAAGTCGTTGTTCTTGTTTTAATGTTGAGTCGACGTGACTGTGAGCTTGACAGCTCCTCGGACTCCATCTCTGGCTCCGATCTCCGACTGCAGCGGCAGTTTCTTTTGCGTATCCTTGTTGCGCTGGTTCTGTGTCTCATTGTTGTTGTTGCCGCAGCTGTGTGCAACGTGGGTATTTGGCCAAGCTCCAGGCTTTGCATGGCTGCCACTTAACTTACTACACTACGGTCACTTCCGATTGGAGCTGAAGCTTGGGAACACACTCTCGCTTATATTGGTTTATGGCAAACTTTTTGCTCTCACTATTCGCCGTTGCGGCTGGTTGTTGGTTTCTATTTCTTAACTTTTCTTTTATTTTTTGGTATAACTTTTTTCGAACTTTGCATCGATGTCAATATTATGACTTGAACTTAAGCGTTAATTCGCTTCGCAGGCAGGCACCGACGTAGCCATTTGGGATTCGCGACACGCGTGGAGCTTGCGACGTTGAAACCAAAACTGAAACGGCCACCGCAACGGAAATTGATTCGCCAATGTGGCGCGCACCGTTGCGACAACGATGACAGAGACGGCAATGGCCGGCGACAGTTTCAGAGGCGGAGGCGGAGACGTCAACGCCAACGTCCACGTTCCGCTGTCCTTGCCAACGTTAGCCAGCCAAGCAGCCAGCCAGCCTACGCCCACTCTTTCACTCAGCGACGGCGCTGCCTTTAGCTGCTGCTGCTGCTGCTCGCTGTTAATGATAATATTATTATGGAGGCGATGTGGCGAGAGCGTCGCTGCCGCGGCTAACTTTGCTGGACTTGTTGTCGTTTTAGCTATGCGGCTTCTGTTTTTATTGTATTTGTTGTTGTTGTTGCTGTTGGCTCAGTTCGTTGATTGGGTTTTTTTCTTTCTTCAAGCGGCTGCGTTTTAATTTGGTTCATTTTTTTTTTATTTTATTTTTTTATTTGGCTTTTATTTTATTTTGAGTTTTTGGGTTTGGTTTGGTTTGGTTGCTTTGGAGACCGTGTCGCTTAGCTGCTGATTCTGCTGCTGCTGCCACAATAATTCAGTATTCTTGTAGTTATTTATTTTTAAATGTTTCTTGTCTTTTGATTTATTTTTAGTACAGTTCGTGCAAGTGGTTTTCACATACTACTACTGCATTAACTTAAAATATTTCGACGCGTTTCGCTGTTCTGTTGGCATAAAAACGAAATTACTAACATATGTATGTATGTTTGTATAGCAAACATTAAGTTAAAGCATTGAAAATAATCATCGCACTTTAAGGAATTTTATTGTTTGTTGTTGATACGTAAATGTATAATTTTTTTGCTGCTGTTCGCATTTGTATTGATTTTAGTCAATATCTGTTTTTTGCTGACGTAGATATTATATTGTTGCTGTCTGCGCGTTTCAAATGGTTATTTCTTTGTTTTTGGTTTAGTAGCCTAAGCTCATAAAGGGTGTCGGGTGTTAGAGCTAGTTAATATAGAATTTAAACAGGAATGCAAATGTCACCCACTATAATCAACTGTAACTCTATGATTAACGATCAATCTTCGAAAAGTCAAAAATAAATTGGCGCCCTTCTGCATATTTACCGTAAGGCATTAAATACAGGGTGTACTTTTTATCAATGAAAATTAAGTTTTATCCATATGACTTTTATTCAATTGCCTTAAGTTAAGTACAAATTATTTTTATATGAAACTATTTTGGAACTTCTGCCATTTTTGGCAAGCACCCTGTATGATCTTAATGATTTATGCGATAACAGCTGTGCCACTCTCTTGAAAACATTTTTTTAACACACACAGAACACAAATCTCATTTATTTGCGTGTGCTTGTGTCTATATCATTTTTTGTTCCCTTAACTTTGCCGCACCCAAGCAACAAAGTTGTGGAAGAAAAAAAACGTCCTAATGCTATTATTATTATTCTTATAATTTTGTTTCTTTTACTGACTGCCCGTCGTGCTAATATATACTATATATTATACTATATATATCCTATGCTACAGTTGTATTGCGACTATGTAAGTTTTTGTGTATATTTATTTTTGTATTTATCATTTTTTCTGAATTAATTTCCTGGTGATGTTTTATTTTCATGTTCGCACACGCTTTTAGCATTCGCATTCGCATTCGCAACGTGGCCGCCTTTTTGATGTTGTTGTTGTTTAGTATTGTTTTTGTTGCTGTTGTTGTCGCAACACACTCAACAAATTGGCCACTCGCATTTTGGCGGCCACGAGCTTTAAATACGACGCCCAGTTGCGTAGGGGTATTTCATTTTGGATTTACTCGTTAGCATGACACATTTTTAGCACAAAGATATTCGATTTGGTTTTTCTTTTTTGTGTATCGTTTTGTTTTCGTTGGTGCTTGGGTTTCATATCTTAATGTCAAAGTACTGTTAATTAAGGCAACTGTCAGGCCAAAGGATTTTGCCTGCAATGAGCCAAAGCATATGGCCAAATATGACTTTATTGTTGTTGTTGTTAATATTGCTTTTGGTGGCATCGACACGCGCTGGCGCTAGTCCAAATTGAGCAACTGCAAGGAAATGGAAATAGAAAATCATATAAATATATATATGGAAAATTATGTAAATATAATTATATGTATATTTAATTTCTTAACGTATAAACTGAGTGCGCATAAATATTCGAGAACAGCAGCGAGAAAACGCCATGACAAAAATAAAAAATAAATTAAGAAAAAAAATTTATATATATACATATATATATATATAATGCGACAATAATTTTGTTTAAAAATATGTATTTTTGTCTCTTATAGAAACGTTTGTCGCTGCTCATCAAAGCGCTGCCCCTTACAGCAGAGACAGAGGCAGCGGCAGAGGCAGAAGCAGAAGCGTTGCCGTCACCTCAATCTGTATCTGCTGCTTGCTCGCATTAGCTACATACATAGTAAGAACAATATATATATATATATATATATTTTATTAATTTTAAAATTTATAATTTTGTACCCAACGACCGACGACGACGCCATTTGCTTAAGCAGAGTGGGTGTATGATTAATTTTTGTGGCCAAACTAATTTCCATTAATTTAAGTTCAAGAGCTATAAAAAGAAATTACCCAAAACAAAAGGAAACATCAACTAGAATAAATCATTTCTAATTTTTACATTTAAACATCTACATTCTTGCAATTGACAAGATGCAGGTAAATACTTTTCAGTTCGTTATTAGCGGCAAACTATTGAAAGAGTCCAGAAACTGACAAGTGGCGACAGGCCAGAAGCGGAAGCACAAAACATGCAACCATCTAAAAACAGACCTACAAAATGCTCTGAAGTCAGCTGTCAATTGTTTCTTTTTGGATCTTTCCATCAGTTCAGTCAACGCCTCTAAATACATGGCTTCCAATGTTAATGTCATGAAAATTATTATTTTGCTTCAAACTTAATTTAGCTATGCACTGTTGCTGTTGTTGTTGTTGTTCTTGTTGTTGCTTTTGCTGTTGACGTTGTCGACGTTTTTGCTCTTGGCATTGTGCGTCCTCGTCGCTTGTTGTATTTATTTTGTTGCTGTTGTGTTGCTTTAAACTGTTGCCAAATTATGGCACACATGCCGAGGCAAAAACAAAAGCAAACACATCAACACAATTTGTGGCCCGGATAACGCAGCATATATATGTATGCATACATATATACATACATCAGCTGCACTTGGTTAGGATACAATGCGGCATCAAAAGGCTCTGCTAATTAAGCTTAACATACTTTCCGGGGCACTTAAGCCACATGAGTGGGATGTTGCTGTCTGCTGCTGAGGCACGAGCATACGCTCTGGTAATAAGCTTTGTGCATGCTCTATCTTGCTTAAACTTTTAATTAATTAACTTGCAAGTTACTTTTATTTAATAAACAAAACTTTTAATTCACCTAAAACGCACATTTTGCACATCTGTATGAAACTCAAGTCCTTATGTTGTTTCCCCTTCATATCCTATACCGCGAATTTCATTTGCTTTCGTATTTGTGTTTGTCAGCCACACCCATACCTGTGCATTGTGTGTGTTGAGCCGCACCTGAGCTGAGCTCAATTGCTTTTGTACTCTTTGTGCAACACTATCGAAAAGTTCATTTATTCAATTTTGTATCCATTATTCAAACCATGGCAATGAAATATTGCCTTGAACTGAGCAGCTTAAAGCAAAATGTAAAAAACATATGAATTTACTCGCATCCATAAAAGCCAATAAATCTTATATATCTCACTTTACAATAGCTTTAGGCATGTTTAACAATTATATATTAAGCTTATCATAAGTTCGAATTCTCAAGATTGACAATCATAACTTTATCGAAGCTATGCTAAAACAATATATTTTCTCGATGAACAATTATTTGCGTCAGAAGTCACTTATCTGGGCTTTAACAGCTGCCAATTTATTTCAAAACATATGTATGTAGAATTAAAACATATGAACATTCGACGCAGTTTTGTTTCTGATTCAACAAAAAACATTTATCAAATTTAAATGTCATGTTTAGTAAATACTTTGGTATAAAACACTGTTTAATTAATGCTTAATAAAATCAGTTTTTGCTGAAAATAATTGAAGTTTTATCAAGAACTTTATTAAAAAAAATTTTAAGAAATTCTTTTTTCTCATATTTTGCTAACAATCAATATACCTGCTTCTCGTTTACTTCTGTCAAGGGTACTAAACATTTAAAAAAAATTTAAAACATGGAAAAATAACAAAACAAATAGTGATGTGTCAGCGGAAATTGACCATTGGGTTATTTTTTTAACTCATAAAAAGTGTGGCGCGAAAAATATCAATTTATTTGTTCATTCACATATAGTATCTGCCAAATTATGGAAAGGCAATAACAACATCATTATCGTCATCATCACCATTGTGAATGCAACGACAAACTTGAACTTTAAATGGAATCCCAGTTCAATTTACGCACACATCGTACAAATAAGTAATCCAACTAAAGGCGCTTACAATCTGCTCCATGTCTCCTTTCTGCTTCTCTGCCAACTTTCCTGCACTTCCAACAGATACACACATAAATATATGTGTATCTATGTGTATGTATGTACAATATATCTGTGGAAATATTTAATTTTCGTTTTCTCTCGACTGCAAGCCAAACTGAGAGACAAACACAAAAGGCAGATAGAGCCAGTGAGTTTTTCAATTTCAACTACATAGATAAATATGCCATGCTGCCAACTGTAAAAGATTAGGGCAGAATATTCGGGTGGTGGCAATAAGAGAAGGGGGTTGTGGTGCGAAAGGCAGGATATTGAAAGTGGAACGTACGCCTAAGGCGTTGAGATTTTATTAGCCGGAAAGTAGGCAGCCATGAAATCGGAGTAGCCTCAGCGTAAACAGGAGCTGGCAATGGTACGACGTAGGGGTTCCAACCGGAACGGCGTCCATTTTAAAGCCATTGTATCGGCACTCACAATAAAAACGAAAACTTGGATAAACAGATGACAAGAAAATAATACGCGGCGATTGATGCTATTGTGGTGCACAGTGTGAAGGATAAGCCACACAAGACAAATGTCAAATTCAACACCCAAGCTCAATACAAACAGGCAACACACACCAAGTGCGAGAAGCGAGATACAGAGAATGAGGGAAACTGAAAGAGAGGGAGAGAAAGAGATGAATGGGCACACACTTAAGCTGCAGTGTGAATAGCTTGACAAAATAAGCATAAAAGCAATAAAAGAGGAGCACGTTTTGAATTTGAGTGCACAGGAATTTGCGTATATATATATATCATATATATATATATATATATATATATATATATATATATATATGTAAATGTATTTGTTTGTGTGTGTTTGTGTCTAGACCTAATAGACATAGGGTGAACAGATCGATTCGTTTGGCACTCAAACTCAAGGCAATGCGCGGACAGAAAAAACTATAATGGAAATGCTTTAAGCTGTAATGAAAAGAATTTGTTTGTAACCTATATATATAGAATAAGGTAAGGCAAAAACATTTCATTCATGTCATATGGGCTTTTAAATAGTATGTTAAATTCGTGTTTTATTAATTTAACCTCAATTAATTCACCCGACTTTTTATTGTAAGGTCAAATCTATTCAAGTGCACACAGCTAACCCGAAACATGAACCCGGAAAGAAACAAGAATTTATTGCTTGTTTATTTTTTTTAGTTATCAGTTGTTAGTCTTAAACTATGCCATTTAAGCGCTCATCAGATAAACGCTTCCTTCCACCCAGATCAGATGTCAAGCGATGTATCTGCCAAGAAGTACTACTATACGCAAAAGAGAGTCTATCTAAATTTAGCCAATGTGCTAAGGATTCCTTGGCATTTAATCCATGGAAGTATTGTTGTTGCTGGCTGGCTGGCTATTGTCATTTTGTCTAGCCTTGGCAAGTCTTGTTGCTGGGCGACTGCTTGAGATTGTAATGAACGTCAAGTAGCGCAACGATTAATGAAAATTGCTTAATCAGCATTATTATCTTACTGGCATTAAATTATTTAGAGAAGCCCGAAGAGCGCGAGCTTAGCAGCAATATTGTTCTTATGTTATTGTTGTTATTGGTATTTGAGTTTGTTGTTATTGTTTTTTTGGTCGTTCCGCCAAGTCAAACAATGTCGTCGTTTGTTAGCTTTGTTGTTCTCTTCCTTCACACAAACGACTAGACAAAAGAGTTGATCCTGCACACGCGTTGTGCACATACAAACACACACACACACACACACACACACACACATTGTGAGCTGAAGCTGCTAATTGATTATAGCAGACAACGTGGCATTAGGGGAGTCCTTTGACTCTACTGACAATCAGTATAACGAAAGCGCAAACAGCGACAGCAACAGCAACAAAGAATCCTAGTCTTCATTCATTCGACGACCTTCACGAGCTTGTGTAAGCTGATGGCAGAGAAAGCGACATCTGTTTCCAGGAAAGAGCTGTCACTTGGCCTGCTTCCGTTTGTCATTTTAGCATTTGCTGTTTCTGACAACCAGCTGCCAGAAGTTTAGCGAACGCATCTCTGATTGACAAACGTTCGCTTGACTAGATGGCCAAGTAGAAGTAAGCCCACCCAGCCCTACCAACCTCATACGCCTTACCCCGTTACTCCGTTACCTTCCTATAACTGTATCTGCGGCCACAGGATGATTCAATGTGTTTGCCAGCACTTGGCACTTTGTCCTTATCATTCCTATGCCATGCTTCAAAGCTTAATGAGCGCTTGTCTACCATTGACAGCTGAGCTAAGTGGCTTTGTGTTGCCTTTGGCTTTAATTCATTTGTATCGTTCCAAATACGGAGTATGAAATTGATTTTCTATGCCCCGTCTAAACGATTTCCGACGAAAAGCCATTCAAGCGTTCCTAAATCGCACTATTTTCGTCACTGTAAAGAGCAAAAACCTATCTAAATTTAATGCCCGCTGAGTCAGCATTCAATCGATTTTGTTTTTCGCACTCAGCCCCTCAAAATTGATTAAAACTTTGCGCAACGTGGCAAATTTTCACGGCCATTAAATGTTCTAAGCATTAAATGGAATTCCACGAAAATACATTTATAAATTGAAGCTTCTTCAAGTATTGAAAAGTGTTCTATTCCAATGGAAACTATTAAATAAAGCACTATTGATAGTTTTGTAACATCAATAAGCGTTTAACAAGCATTTTTATTATAGTTTGATTTATTGAAGTGTCTCTCTCTCTCTTTATTTTGCCCCAACATGTACAGGCACTTAATATCGACAATCTATTGTAAGATTTTATTTTATGGCTGCCACTTGGGTAAGTATCAATTACACTAGTTGTAGCTTAAGATTGCACAAAAGCACGTTGCTACACAGCTGAATCCTTGGAAAGTTATTGGGTGTTCAACTTAAATGTCCGGCAAAGTGGCAGCCAATCGTTGCAAGTCATAAAATCACTTGAATAGCCATTAATCTGGGCAATCACAACGAGCAAAGGACCGTTTGCAGCGACAGGTGAATGTAGAACTTAAGCCCTTGAGTGTGTTTGCTGCTTGGAGGAATTGATGATGCTCAGTTTGGCTTCTAAAGACTGAAATACGCATTTATGCACAACAAATTAATAGACCCCTGTAGAAAGTAGTTTTTATTTTACGTATGCAGCGGCTGTTGCAGTTGCACGGTTAAAAACGACGGCAACAGATGCACCACTTGGGCTAAATTGCACCTGCAGTTGAGAGGCGAGAGTGCACGTAACGGTTCAACGACAGTGCTGCATTTCTTTAAGGGATCTCTACATTGCTGCAGCTCTTGCATATTCATGCAAACCAACCTCTTGCTGTGAGAGTGAAGGGCGTGTGTGTGTGTGTGGTTACATGTATATGTATGTATGAAACATCCGTTTCCGTAAAGGACCGCACAGGTGCAGTGTGTCTGGTCTCCATAAATTAAGCATGGCCTCACTTGGATTGTGCTCCATTTTTCGAAAATTGAAACAATTTCAATTCGATTTTTGGCCATGCGAAACAACTTTGGTAGAATTTTTGGGGCTAGCGCACATCTGCACTCAGCGCAAATGGCAAAAGTTCGAAAGAGCACTTGAAGTTTTTGTTGCCTTAAAAATGAAATGCATATGACAGGCGAAACTTGACAGCAGGTAGCATGTATACGTCTTTTACACACGCACACACACACACACACAGCACCATACACACGTTGCCTCTTGACTTTGGAACTGAAACTTAAACTTTGGAGCAGACACCGAGACAAGCTGTAGTCAGCAGGTCGACGCTGCCGTCCTTGGTAGTCGTCTTTTGGGCTTGTAAGTGAAATTAAGAACGAAAATATGAAACACATCGTTGAGCTGCTTGAAATTCTTGTGCCATGACATCAGGATATGAATGTCGATGTCGAAGCCGTTGAGATGTGCCATCAAATTATGAGACATAGCCCAAAAGACAACACACAAGGCAGCGAATAAATGTTCCACAAAAAGTTCATCACCGTTTGCAATTTGATGAACGGGCTAAGAAGGACTCGCTAAATGTCCGCAGACCACTTTAAAGTATGCTTGGCATTTCGTTCTTAGCTAGAACAACAATAATAGCAACGACAACAACAGTAATCGTTGTAGATATTGCCGGTTTTTATTTAGTATGCTGTTGTGTGTGTATAAAAACAGTAGTCAAACAAATCTCAAAATGCTCATAATCGCCAGCGTGGCGCAATAAAATAAAAGCTGAATATTATATGGTATATATTTGACATCGTAAATATGTAGATCAGTTGCAATGAATTTTTGTTGTATACTTTATAATTTATGGCGCGTAATTCGTTAAAGCTATAGGGAGTAGCACCAAGTACCACAATAACAACAACAACAACAAAGTAAGCCTAACCACACAAACAGAAAATTTCCAACGCTGGCTTTTAACATACCACGCGTGGCCGCCGCTTTGCTCGCTGTTTGATTATTAAAATTTGTGTGCGCTGGCATTTTCATTGCGTTCATGGGTCGTATTTTTTGGCCCAATCTCTTTGCCACACGCTTTTGCCTCACTTTCTCTCTCTCTCTATTTTCCTCTCTATTCAAATTTTACACAACATAAGCAAAAAATAAAACTGGCATCGAAATTGCTAAGCGCGGACGGCCTTGCGCGACATTTAGCTTCCTGCTGTTTTGCAAAAAAAAAAATATATATTTATGTGCATACATATATATTGTATAAATGAATTGAATGAAGCTTCAGTGGCTGTAACTTTCATGCTATTTCCAGATTTGTATTTAACGAACAACACATAAATGCCGTTAGAGTTTTGTTTTTTTTGCCTTTCATGCTACATGCAACGCCCAGCAGGGCGTTTTATTCGTATTTGTAATTAAAATCGAAATTGCATATTCATCATGCATGCTGCTAACACTCAATCGATCACAAATTGCGATGCGAATTTCTCGGAACTGCAGATTAATATCAAATATTTTACTATTTATTGATGTATGTGTTTGTATAAAATGCATTATATTTGCCATTTTATACAACCAAATAAGTTATGCTCAAATTGAAGCTTTATTAAAATCGTTTATTTAACCAAAAGAAATTTTTGTTCTTCAATTGTGAACAAAGTATCAAATTCATTTTTGAATAACAACCAGCTTAGAATCGTTTAAGTGTATAACTTCGTTATCGTTTACAAATATCGTATCAATTACTTAATAACCTCAAACAATAAAACATTTCATGCAATTGATGCGTTGAGACCACAGAAAACGTAATTCTATAACTTATTTTATGGTTGAAAATATTAAGCTGCCCCATAAAATAAGTACGTTTTTATTTACAAATGTTATATCTTCGCATATTCAATGAACAGTCGTAACATTTTGGTTGGTAAATATGTATGCCCTGACACATTGCCTGTAGAATTTCCATAGCAAAAATATGCTCTCTAAATCAATGACTGGCTAACAAAGCTTGTGAGCAGACAGTTTTCTTGATTATAATCCCTGAGCATACCTGAATCCTTTGTTAATGGAGCAAGCCTGTTTCGTGCAGAATTGAGTGATTGTAATCACCGTACACTTTGAATTTTAAGCAGCTTAAAACTGTTGCCCACCAGAATCCCAATACCAAATACAGCAGCAACAACAACAGCAGCAGCCAGGGCTTTAGGGTAAAAGTTTCCTTCGAACTTCACTTCGAAAGTTTATGTAGCCATAGTATCCCCAAAGCGAATTGAACTGAACAAAACACAATGATTTAGGTTGTTGCAGCTGCATTCAGGCTGAAAAAATAATGTGTTTTGCTACGCATGATAAGATAAAAGTTTATTACTAGCATGCAACAAAGCGGTCGTAGCTGAAACAACTTAAAATAGACAAAACATCCAAAATTCCAAAACCCTTTTTCACCTACCGCACACCGGACGCATACATAACTTCATTTGGGCTAATGAGAATTGAACGAAATTCAATTTAAAAGTTAATCTTGTCAAAACTTTTATGCGTACGTGTGTGCTTGTGTGTGTTTGTGTGTGGCCTGGTGCCAAAGTATGGCCAGTTTATATATATATAACGTTATTTGAACAAAATGGTCAGTAAATTAAAAGCTTAAACAATTACTTAACAGACATGTCACAAAATAAGTTTAAGGACTCTTTTTTGTCCAGCAAAAAACAAATGACAATGTCGACGGCACAGAGGAACATTCCAATTACAGTAAAACAGCAGACAGGCATTAACTGTCTCGTAAACACACACACTCGCACACACACACATACAATTACACTAAGACTGGTAAACGAAACTGGCAGACAAATCATTTTAAAAGTATTTCAACAAAATGCAATGCGAAGTGAAGCGAGAAAATGCTTGGATAGAAGCAAGGCACAGGAACAAGGATGCCAGCTGCACTCAATGTTGGCTGCAACGTTGCTGTTCATTAAAATAGAAATAGAGACAAGAAAATAAAATTAGGATAATAAGAGACAAATTGGGAGTTGGACACAACCAACAGCTAAGAGATTTCTGCTAAAGCGAAGGACAAGGAAATAATTAAAAAAAAAAAACAAACAGACAACTAAATATGAAAGCAAGCCTTTAGGTCAAAGTGGTAAGATAAAATTCAATTTTAAACTTTCAGCATCTGCAGCAATTTAAGATGAACGAATATCTGATGAATCCAAGTGATTGCATCGCATTGTACATAGCCGTTGTGTGAGTAGAAATTCATTATTTACCTCGTCTCTTATAATACTCTCAGTGTTTGTATACATTCTATTCTATTCTATTCGATAGGAACATGTCCCTGAGCACACACAGGGAAATGACATGAACAACAACAGACACACGAATCATGTACGACACATGGCTAAAAGAGATTTCAAATGTGGGCAACACCCATACCAAGCTCCCTACGGGCATCAAGCCCAATCTTTTTGTCAGTGTATATATGTTTTTTTAGATTTTTTTTTTTCATTTTTGCGACGCAACAATGAAATGAAAAGTTAAACAACGCTGAAGTGAATGGAAATGGCAATGGAAATGAAAATGAAAATGCAACCAGAACAAAACATACTGCCTGCCCTGTCTGTTCCCTCTTCCCTTCTACTCAACAACTCAACCTGATGACTCGCTCATTACATTTACGAAAATGGCGGCTCATGAGGTTGCAGGAATTTTTGGATATGTGCCAAACGGAAGTCTGACTGGCAAACAACTGCAGCACTTATATGTGATATTTGTGCTCGTTTATATGTGTGTTTGGTGGCAGCTTTACATACATGTAACTGGATTGGTTGGCATGGTCACCAAAATCGCTGTGATTGATGATTTTCACACAAACTAAAACTAATTGGCAGCAGCTGCAGCTCAAAGGAAAATCCGCACATGGCGTCACAAAATTCCAATTAGGATGCAATTGATTGTTTCATCAAGTTGCGCACAGCAAATACTTGATAATAAGCCCATTGCAATGCCATAAAATACCGTCACATAATCAAGGATGGCACATAAAAACGAGCAGTAGCAAAAAAAAATTCTCATCGGGTTAGCCAGGATTCAATGTTAGAAGCTCTCCACTTTAGTCTTAGCTCAGACACAGACGCACGAATTGCAATTTAGAGAAAAAACAAAAAATAAAATGTATGTGGCTTAAGGGAGCAATCAGCAACACACACACAATTGCACACATGTGTGTGAGTGCCGCTTAACAATAAAAGAGCAGCCACATTGGAAAGCATATAAACGCTGTTGGACCGTTTGCTCGCATCTTGTTGCTGCCTTTTTGCTACTGTTGCCGTCAGCACATTTAAATTCATTTGGTGAAACAATTTGAAAAGGCGAAACGCACAGAGAACAGCAAAGAGCGAGAAAGATAGAGCGCCTTGAGGGGTAAGAGCTCAGTTCCAGTTCCAGATACACGCACATAGAAAACTGTAGCATACTTATGAGCACCATTCACCTTGCTCCTTTTTTTTTGTGCTGCCCCAAAACATTTTATTGCCCCGCTCTTTCAACCACACATACGCCATATGCGAAAATGTGGCCAAGCATATAACGAACTTAGATCAGTTTGTTTTTTGTTTTCTGTTTGTTGGTGTTTGCCTTTTGGATGGCTAAAAGTTTTATTACCGCATCGTTCCTTGTTCTGTGCAACGGGCTCGTTATGTGTTTATTCAATTTGGCGGCCATCGTTTCTCCCATTGGCTGCTTCTGCTGCTCTTTCTGCTGCTCAGTGAGCAGCCACTCTGACCTGTTTTTTATGACAACACCGCATATAACCTTATCAGACAGAAGGCACGTCGGCCAAATGAGCAACGTATGTGTCCGAGTGCAGAACGAAGATTTTACTCAATTTTTTTGCTGACCGAGCTACAAGTAAAGCCAATCTAAAGCCCCAACAAAAGTCTGAAATTGGTCAATCTGTGGAATCTTTATTCTTTGAAACATGTCTTTAAGATGCTATCTGAAAACTTTCTTAACTCCCACCTCTCTAATTCTGTGCTTATTATTTCAAACAGTCAAGCGAGAATTCAATTTTACATTTCAGCACAATGACACTTGTCAAATGACGTCCCTTGATGCATTTTTCCTCATTTTAAGAACATGATTTGGCTCATACTTTAAGGTCGAGTTGAAATGTGTGTCAGCCTGATCGTAAATGTTTATGCGGTAAATTTTGTGGAGCCACGTTTGCACACAGTTGCCCCAAATAGCTGTGGCACACAACCATCGCATGCTCATCGAGCTTGACAAGCACAAGCACTGAAATTCGAAATGTTTCTGCTACATCCAGCTCGGCTGGCACAGTTTATCTTCCTTGTGCACGACGACGATGATGTTGTTGACAAATTATGTGAAAGTGGGTGAGGTCAACACTGGAGTCACAGATAGGATTTTTAGAATGGCATTCCGGGCAACTGCAACAGCAACTGCAGCTTTAAGTGCAAAGAAGCTGGCTTAGTGACAAACAGCTTTTGACAAGACTCAAAAGGCAACCGGAAATGAAAAGAGACTCAAAGCATTATAAAGAGTAAGAAGATTTGTAGAAATTCCTTTAAGTTCTTTTGCTTGTCGGTTGGTCAGGAAAAACGAAAATTGAATTGAATTGAATTAAATTGAATTTAATAATTGTAAAGTGCTCTCAAATAACATTCGCCTATAATTCCGAACCGCTTGTTAACCTTTGCCTTTGATCGACAATTTCAAAGAAACTTTATAAATATTTTGTACTTACAGAAAAACCAAAAATAATTTGTGTAAACATTTTGAAAATGATAAAATAGAATGTAAAAATTTCTAAGCCTAAAAAATCGTATATTATCATTAAAATTTAATGTTACTTATGTCGGATTTGGTCAACTTATTTTGACATATTTGACCAATAACGTACACAGTGCTTAAAAACGACTTGAATTGAAGTTAAAGTTGCTTAACAAACATTAATTGCGCAGTAAGTGTACGTTAAGCGGCTTACTTATAATCGATTAACACCACAAACGTCAGTTAGATGCCAGTGTGGCGAACGGGAATGGTTTCTGTTGGATATGGGCGACTTGTGCAGCTAGCCGACACTGCCTGATGATCCAAGCAGCCACATGTTAACACTTGACCACGTGCATATACACTTGCATACACCGATTTGAAGCCATATGTATATGTGTGTGTTGGTTTGGCTGTGGTTGTGTGCGACTTATGCCACTTGGTCGATGCTGTAGACGATGTTTAATTATTTTGGAAATTGTCAATTAGGCTTGTGCATTAATTACTGCACAAAATGTTGAGGGGGCGCCAACTAAGAGCTGCACTTAAATTAAATGTACTTTCAATGCGGTGACAAACTGTCGAAAACGTATGTGTTCCTGAGTGTAAACATCTTTTATCAATTAAATTCAATTTGAATAAGAGAACATGACATTGAAGTGAATTTACATTTTTGTTTGACTTAATCAAGCGTGTTGCTAGAAGCAACACAGTCACGTAAATATTTATATGTTTGTCTGCAATATCATTGTATATATTAAAATAAAAGGACAGCAACACTCAAAAGTTGCCTCTGAGGTATTTGGCGAGACACTCTAAGGACATTGGCAGCAGAAACAGGAGCAGCCGCCTCTGCAAATGGCAAATACATACAACAATAAAAATGGTCTTGGTTAGTGCTGCGACTGGCAACGAGATGTTGACGACGACGATGGAAACGTTCGCCACTTGAGCAAAGTTGCTTGGCAGCATCACTGATGCCAAAAAGCTTTGCCTACTTTTGTGCGCAAGGTATTTGTGTAAGTGCATACTTACTTATATACAAACGCTTCTGCACAACAGTTTGTGTATGTATATGTCCGCGTATATGTGTGTGTGTGTTTTTAGGTGTCACTGTGCGCTAAATGTCAGAGTTTATGGGATGGCAGCAACTCACAACCAGGCACCCACTCAAACACACTCACACGCACCTATAGCTTGCATGCATAAATACAAACATATATGTGAAATTTCACGCATCGCTTGTGACTTCAAGACCCACACATACACATACATCTACCCATGAAGCCTTGCTTGTGTGGTAGCTATTATCATATTTCATGCTCTACATGAGCCTATTTCACTTGTCAGAGCCGATGCTAAGTTCAAAAGTAAGTTAGATGTTCCCAAAAAGAACGACGCCGGCGTATTCAAGCTGAACTGACACACTTACTGACTGACTGACTGATTGACTGACTGACGCACGCAACAACAAACATAAGCGGCAACTGATATATCAATAAGCTTGTCAAGCCTTCAGTTAATCAAAGCGGCATTTGCATTTGTTCGCTTGATTGCGGCTAATGGGCTGGCTGGCAGCATACAACTAACTAATTCCATTTGCTGCGATAAAATCCCAAAAGGTAGGAGCAATAAAAAAATCTACATTGTGTTTAAGCCAAAAATCAAATATGCAATGAGCCGGTGACAGTTCCCTTGACAATCTCCGCAGCTCGCTGGTCAAGCCTTGTTTGCATATTATTAAATTTTGAAGCGCTGAACACTGAAACCGGAAACGTAAGCTTCAAACTTCTGCGAAATTGAATTTATTGTTGAATACCAAATGATTTACGTACTGCGAATTTATTGAGTGATTGATCTATTTTGAATATTAATTGGTTCTTTTAATTTCGTTAACTTAACAATATTTTTCGATTACCAATTTACTGATTGGTTATGCAAATGTGAGCCACTGTGCAGTTTTCAATTTTGGTTGAAAAATCAGCAGCCAAACTAAACGAATTTTCAAATCATTCCACATTAACATATTGCGCAAACACACACAGTCGCACGTACACAGATACATTAATGTTTATATATCCTTGTATAAGCCAAACCAAACTAGAGACGGCCCATTTGCCTGCTGAGTTGGAACGCTGCCTGTAGACTCGCGACCCTCAAGCAGCAAAGTAGATCAAGGCAAAAACAGCAGCAACAACAACAACAGAAATCAAAAGTCTAACTTGTACATGGCAAACTTCAGCTTATACTCAATGCTGAACGGGTTGTTGGCCCGCTTGAACCTCAGTATTTATTGCAGGGGATTACAAGTTTTTGCCCGATTTTTCGTTCTTCATTTTGGTTTTTGTAAAAAAAATTTCTTTCTTTTTTTTATGTTGTTGTTGCTTTTGTTAACTTTGCAGCGAGGCAATTTAACAGGTTTTATGATGCGATCGTTGGAGTCGCCTTCAGGCTGGGTGCTATTTGAGGGATTCGCTGTGGGTATCATTTCCTGTTTATCAGGGCGTGGGCTTTGGTTGACAAATATGTGGCGTTTTGTGCTTTTGGAATGCGGTCAGTGTAACACAACAAAACACATTTAGCATTTCAAATGGGGCGCCAATGGCGGCAATGTGGCAAACATACTACTTTACAAGTTACATACATTTTCTTGGCTCAACTTTGGCAATAAATTTTTAGTCTAGGTCTAGCAAAAAGTTTTTATTTCGGGTTGCCCCTTGTACAACTGTGTGGAAAAAGTCACTTTTGACCTTTTCGCTTTACTTTGGGTTGAGCGAATTAACAATGAAATTTAAAGACACTAACTTAAATTTGAAACGACATATATATACATAGGTTTTTATTATATATATATATATATATATATCTGTCTGATAGCCATGTGTTGGTTGTCTTTTCTATTTTTCGTTGTTGCTTTTTATTGTCACGTTAACGGCAATTTTCGTGCATAAAGTTTTATTCTCATTTCAGTTTCGATTTCGATTCTTGTACATTTCATTTAGCCTGGCAGTTACCAGTTTTTGCCACCCATCAACCACATAAACTTTCTCTGTGACTGTGTGTGTGTGTGAGTGTGTCGGTCGTTCGTTCGTGTCACTGAACGGTAAATTCAAATTAACATTTAATTTATCGCTGTCACCGTTATGGCTGTCGCCTGTCATGCCATCCTTGCTGCCTTGCTCGTTTGTTAGGCAATGTTTTGAATTTATTGAGGAAACCCGTTCGCTGATTTGTTTCTTAAATGTTAACAGCCAGCCTTGCATATTCCGCAGGCGCTAAAGACACACACAAAAAGGACAAAGACGACACAAATTGTTACCCAAATGTTAATTTCGGTCTACACCTGACAAAGGCACAACTGAGTTGTGGTTTTTGATTATTTGGGTTGTTTGAGCAAGCTTTTAAGTGAAACAAATATTTAACAGATTTTCGTAAGCATTTAAATATTTCAGATACAAATTTCACTGCGTTGTTAAATTTATCTTAAAGTAAAGTCATGCTTGTTTCTTTTAACCTTTAGTATATATAAACCAGAATTTATTAGGAAATGCCTGCCTAAATAAAACACATATATTTTTTCTCAGTAAAGTAAACATTCAGAAAATCAGTTACCCAACATATTTTCAGACTGAGACTTTAATTGCGAATATCTCTCATATCAAGAGCTCACGGTGCGGCTACGTGACTTTTTTTCCTGTGCCATTTGTCAACTGAGCCGCAGCCGCAGTAGAAGGAAGCCTCGTTCAGAGCCGCATAACAAAGTCTCTACGCCTGAGTTATTTAATATGAATCTAAGGCCCGTTCCACTGTTGTAAAAGTTTTTCGTTTTTTTTTTCATTAAAGAAACAAATTTTATTTTTAATTAGACTCAAACGAGGCTAAATACGGAGAAAAGAGCGCTTGCGATTAAAGTCAACGCAGCTAACGCCCAGTGCCATGAGGCATTTAAAGCAAAGTTACGATGTTGTTTGGGGGTGAATGGATGGTGGATTTGTGCCCCACAACATGAAATGTTGTCGAGCACGCCGTGTCGCACACAAAAGTGTACAGAAGCAAAAAACGTAAAGCGAGCGACAACATTACGCATTCAGCAACACCTAGCAGCGAGATACTATCACCATATACACTATATATGTACATATATATACACGTATGTACATTCGGGTACATTCAAATTTTGCAGTTTTATGGTTAGTGTTGCAATTCATGGACGGACGAGCCCCATCCACACAACCTAGCTTCACTATCGCCTGTGTGCGTTTTCTCAATGCCAGACAGAGATAGAGAAATTGTAGAAAGGGATAGAGATACAACTGCATTCAATTTAAGTGAAAAGCGTCCCACATTCTGAATCGGCAGGCTATAGAAAATGTCTCGTATCCTGTTCATGGCTATGACGGCTGTCATGCGAATGTGGTTCGAGCTCACGTTCAAGCTGAGATCACATTTATGAAATGAATTAAAATGCATCACCAATTTATCAACACACAGTGCCAGCATTCAAAAGAAAAACTCACTCAAGCATTAAACTTGTCTCCAAAAAATATATGTATTTGCTTCTTTAAGACTCAGATATCTTGTCAGTTCGTCATGACAAGCATATGTTTAAATGGTCCGAGCAGTGTCAACTTATTACTCTTTTATTCATTTTTAATGTTCAGTTAACCTGTTCTTTTTGCGATGCAAAGCATTATCAAACATTCTGTATTTTAATCTAACAAATATATTAAGTAATCTTAGGCACGAGTGAACTTAGCTTATAAATTTTCTATTTTTAGAAAATGTTAACATGTTCATGACTGATTAAGTGTTTACTTCACATTTGTGATATAATAAAAAGGGGAAATTTTCCTTTGTTTTTAGGAAGAATTGTTATATATATATATACATTTCAGTGTTTCAAGTAACTTGAACATTTTTTCAAGACAGCTTCATAAATTTTCATTGCTTTCAACAGAAATTCCTCAACGATAACATAATTTAAGCGTCCTTCCATTTTGGTGCTATAGAGATAAGCAAAAACCTAACCAAACTCGCATTCCTCTGACAAGAAGTAAGCGCATATTTACCTGACGAACACTATGAGATGTTGTTGTTGGCTAGATAAAAAGTTCGTAAAATGTGACGTCAAGCCGTAAGTGACTAACAATCTTTTCGTATAATATGCCACCAGTCGAAGAGCAATGTTGGTGTTGTTGTTGTTGCTGTTGTGAGCGCTTTTAAAGCAGTTAAAACAGTAAAGCAAGTTGATGAGAATGGCATTTTGAGCTGACGCCGGTCGAGACAGGCCGATACTGATACAAATAAAGACAAAAATAAAAACAACAAGCGACATGGACGAACAACAGAATAATATATACGAAAACGAAAATGAGGTAGACAGAGAAAAGGGGATGCAAGAAAGTTGAAAATACACCTAAAAGTAAAAAGGCAGCGCCGCTCAGCTCCCTTAGCCCACCTGACTGGCCACCGCTGGCATTTTTAAGCCTCAAACTTAAAGTCTGTATAAAGTATACATCTTTTGTTTTTCCGTCACTTGACTTGAGTTTGCCCGACAAGCATTATTTATGAGCAGGTGTGAAGCTTAGGCAGCCAGCACTAGCGGCTTTACAGATTATGAATCGCCACACCCCACTTTCCATTTAAAGACCCAGACCATCATTTTATGCTTAGTATATACAAGAGTGTTTTGAGCGAGATTGCTAGATTTGAATTTCATCGGTATTAAGCACAAAGAGCAAAGTGAAATGCGACGGATTAAAAATGTTTGTATACATCAAAACTGAATCTGTACATACCTAGATACCTACAATAATCTATATCGATTGTGTGAGCACAAGGTGCAGTATTTAATTATAAATTTTTCCCTATATATAAAGTGTATAATTATTATAAATAAACAGGTCAACTGCATCAACAGCAGCTGTAACAACCGCAACAGCGGATACCAATAACTGACAATTTATCATCGCGCAAAAATCGAGACACAATTTTCGCACGCTCTGCTTTTTGGCCGGCAAGCGGTCAGCCAACAAAACTGTCAAATTTGATGGTCGCATCGCATCGCATCGCAACAGAATTGCAAACGCCCAAAAATTGGTGGGCGTTAATTTTGCAACTACAAAATGCTTGTGCGATAATTCAATGTGTCAAGCAGTTCACAATGTTGAATTTGTTTTAAGATCAATAAAATTAAATTTAAAGTGCAAAACTGATTTAAGGTATGTTTCTATTTTTTTTAGCAGGAAGTATACAGCTTAAGTGATTAGAAATATTCTTTTCGAATGGTAAATTGGTTAAAACGAATACACTTTTCAAGTTTGTTAATATATTTATGTTTATATATAGCTTTATATATACGCCATAATTAGATATGAGCACAGGGCAATTTCTAGTCGAGTCTTCTCTTAAATGTGTAGCAATGTTCATAAATAATATATTACACATTGTATGACAGGTTTTTTTGGATACCGTTTCTAAATATGCAATTTGGCATATTTACGCGCCTGCGGTCATCAAATTGTCTGCTTTTAAATTTGGCTATCTTTTAGATCATATTTGTGAGCTCACATCCAAAAACGTTTTTGAGTCTAGCGTTATTATTTATTGATTTTTGTTTTCAGCACATTTGCTTTGGAGGCCACATTGCGTCTACCATAAATCGTACGTTATAGTACGTTATGAGCATGTTGTACACACATATGTAAAAGCTGCAAGTACAATAATGTACAACAATTATATATTGGTATCTCAGCCAATGGCGGAAAATTGATTAGCGCAGTTGAGCATTAGCCTTGCATGAAAAAGCGACTGAACTTTTGCCATCTTTATGGGCACGTTGCACTTAGCCAAATACATTGAAATAGCTGTTTTTATTGTTCTGTTGTTTTGTTGCATTTTTAATAGCAAAAACAACATGTCTGGCTATACACTTTCTGAGGTACAATGTTTTCCACTCTTTTATTATATTGTTGTGAAATAAGTTTTTCTGTTTTAATTTTTTGTTTGTTTGCGGTTTATCTCGTTTATGCCAATTAGCTGATATATATGATATGTATGTTTTTGATTGTGACACTAATTCAATTTATTTACATCGACTGCTGACACTGGCAATAAAAAATAGACGTAGAAACTGAAGCTCATTAATGTGCCTAATTAATACGATGCATTCACATTTCATCCAACATTTATTTGATTACAGCTAGTAGATGTGCAGAAAATTTAAAGCCCGCTGCTGCTTTTGTATATCAAAGTAATTACAACATCAGTGATGTTCAATGCGCTTGATTTAATTTGATTATCCCTACAAACACGCAGCTATAAGTCCTTGTGGGCGTTCCGCGGTGGCTGTAGATATTATGTGGTGAATGTGGCTTTGTTGGGTATCCACAAGCAGTCAGCTGGCGTCGGGCTAAGCATTAATGACTTGTCAGATGTATACACAAAATTCCATAATTAACATTCGCACTCATTTGCCATTCATTCGCCTAAAGGCTCCGGCCAGGTTTATAATGAGTTTTTCGTGTCAAAGGGTTGACAACAGCAGCTGGTGAATCATGAATGTGTAACACTAAAATGCTTAAAAGATAACTTGAAGCTTAAGGTGAGGCATGGGTCAAATCCAATTTCTTAGCAACCCAAACTATTTTGCAAATATTTCCAAAAACCGTAGCTATTAAAATAAATGTTGGTCGCTCAAGAAACTATTAAGGGTTGCGGTTTAGCTACCTAAATAAATCTGTTGGTTGAAGATAAACAGCTTAAAAATATCTAAAATTGCCTCATATGAGCTGCTGTGCATATGTTAAACGGTTAAACTCATATTTCCTTTAAACAATCATTAAAAGTAACATGCATTTTTCAGCTAAACTTTTAGCGCCCTTTATGTGTTAAAACTTAATGTCAAGCAAATGTATTCTGTTGTAAAAACTTAATTAGTGTTACATTTAGATAAGTACATTTTTGTGTAGTGTAGAACAAAAAACAGGTAATGCAGTGTCAGGTGCAATTTTGTGCATCTAGTTTACGGCAATTAATTGTTAACGTAAGGTATTTTTAACATTTTATGAAATGAGGTACCGCCTCATACTTAACTTTAATAAAGCTGGATGCACTTTGAACTATTAATATGGACTAAAAGAAGCTTTCACTTCAGCCACATAAAATGCTCGTAAAAGTTCTGTAGCTTAATAATGATATTAAATATTTGTAGTTGAGTGTTGTTTAAGAGACAGATAGAGAGCAAACTTTAAAGAGAGACCAATCAGATAAACTGATGATGCCGATGACCGTACGAAAGCTATGTGACGATATGTGGCTTCATGTCGTTGACTGTTCAAATTTGCTACGCTGATAATTATTTGCATTCAATGAACCGGCAACAATAAACTTCGTGTCAGCTGCCAAAAGCAGTTGACTCATTTACAACGACAAACACAAAAGTGAGAATTCCACATTTAAAATAGGCACTTTTTTAGCTACTGATTCCAAATATGCAAAATATAGTTACTAAATTAGAAAGAAAAATTAGTTGTAATAACAATAAAAATAACAATAACAGTGTTAATATAAATGCATTCTAAATTCGCTACGTGCTTTGTATGCTAATTGCATTGCAGCAAAAACAGAAAAAACACAAACAAAATAAACTTACGCCACAAACAATTAAGAAAGCAGTCATCAGTCATTGGCTTGCCGGATGATAAAATACGGCCCCAATACACAAGAGCCCCAGCATATAAGTCTAAAAAACAGACACACACAAACACATCCACGTGAAAACTATCTCACACATATTATCGGTGGGAACAGTTTGAAAAAACAGGCAGCTTCGCATTTCGTATAAATCAGCGCTCAATGTCAGCGAATGTACAATTTCTAATTGAAAACGGAGACATAAAAATCACTGCAATTGTCAACAGCTCTCTCACCGGCTTAAAAGATTCCCATGACGTTGTAGATGCTTATCTCTCTCTCTCTCTCTTCCTCTCTCTCTCTCTCTCTCTATCTCTCTTTTTCTCTTTCGCTCTCTGTACATTGTGGATTTACTTACTGGCTGTATGGCTGACTGGAGAACGATTATCGGACTGCTATCTATGTCTCTGCCCATGAATTGAGCAGCACTTTTTGCTCTGTGGCACGTGGGCGTCAAAATGAGCGAGCTGTTCTTATGTGTTTTCCTATTTTTCTGCCAGTCAGCTGATTGCATCTAGCATCAAATAAGCATGAGCTGCAACGACATCATCAAATTGGGCACTAAATGATGCAGAATCGCCAGTCAACTGCATACACGAACATACACACACACACACGCACACACACATCAAGCACAGAGGCAGGCAGATAGACAGCATCGGTTGGTGGCTGACATTGCCAGAATTGCCAAATCAATTGTGTGCGGCATTCGCGTTGCTCATATGAGCGACAAATTCATGCCTGAAGGCGCAATCAATTTCAAACAGAACTCGATGCGCCGCTTGTCGCGTTAACAAAACGGCAGTCAAATTCAATTGACCAAAACAAAATTCGAACGCATTAAGCTCTCAATAGCAAATTTGTGTTGTGTTGTGTTGGGTTTTTTGGTTGCCAAAATGACGTAAAATCGAAATTAAAAATACGTTTTTTGTTTAATTGAACAATAATTCGGCATGAGGAGGCAAACACAACATTTTGTGTTGCCCCGAGCAACTGAGGAAGCTTTTTATATACATTTTGGGGCCATGAACTTGAGCTGCACGAAATTAAATGAAAACACTTAGACAATCAGCAACGAGGGCAGTGGGTTGCTTGTGGCGGGTATCGTGCGGCAGCAACCAAACAGCCGAGCAATTAAACCGAAATCAAATAAAAATACCAAACGTAAGTGAACGCTTCGCTGCGTGTATTTTTAGTGCAGCGCCGACGGCGTCGCAACGCTAAAAGCGACCCCTTCTGGCATTTTCATGTGCAGTTTGAATCGAATAAATCATTGAAATTGTTGGTGGCTCTTTGCTCTTGAAATTGCTCTTGCGAATGGTGACGCTCACTGAATAATGCCCTGCAATCTAATATTAATGAGTAAGGGTAGCACCGTTAGCTATTTATCTTTGTGCAGGCAAAAAAAACACTTAAAAACACTGCTTTTAACCCAAATATTATCGTACCAATGATTGTGTTATTCTTATTATTAGGCACTTTCCAAAGAAGCTGAGACTTAATTATGTTTATTTATTTAAGTGGAAGAAATGTATTTCAACGAAACTTTGTTTATCTTAGAATGTTATTGATCTGTCAGTTCACTCCATAAATATGTGGGGAAAAATTTGTTTATACAAAGTTATGGCATATATTATAAACAAATTGCTTTCTATTCATCTTGTACAATTAGATGTGCGTTAATTGATATTCAATTAACACTTATCTTAATCATTCTTAATGGATGCAGGGTATAGAAATGCAGGAAATGCAACACACAAAGCAATTTTTGTGTCTATATTTAAAACCCAACATAAATTGACAAATAATTTACAACATTTGTATACAACAAAGTGCGCTTCTCGAAGCCAACAACTAAAACTAATCAAGTTCAAGAATGAGTCCGCAATCTTCACAACTCAATTGTATAACTGCTGAGAACAACGACCCAAACACTAAAACGCTGATAATGGGAATGATGCTTAAGCAATCGCACACCCCCCTTCTGCCTTGCTCAACCACTTGGCGTTTAAAAGTAAACTAGCGAACAAAACGCACTCGCACTTTGCATACCAAACGATACCAACTTAATATATAATTGTTTATAAAATGAACACAAAAGAATTATTATATTGTGCATATCTACATAAATATATATATATATATGTGATGAGTGAATAAGAATGTATGTTTGTGCGTGTGTATGTACTCATATATATATATATATATATATATTTACAGTGCTCGTATACCGACTGGCATCTATGAATTTCAATTACGGTACGTGATCATATGTGGCTCGCGTTATGCGGACCGCACGTAGTCGCAGTCGCAGTCGACGTCATTGTCGCTGTCGTTGTTTTCGCTGCTAGCGTCAATGTCTACTGATTACATATGCACTTATAAATAGAGCGAGTCTGCAATTCAAGCTGCGGCTCCTATGCTTAAGTCATAATAAGCTGACCCGAAGCCAGCAATTGCGGCGCTTTTGTGAATGAATGCGAGAATGAGTGCTTAAGCGAGTTACCCGGGCGCTATACAAGTTTGTATTTAATTTGCTGTTTTTGTTGAGTTTGTTGTCATTGACCGTGTATTTGAGCTGGCGGTTATTAAAAACTCATAAAGGCAAATTAACAGAAAATTAAGCTGAGCTGTTGGTACACGAGGCGTATGATTAATATCATTAAAACCAGTGCAATTAGGTGAAGCAGTTCAACAGCTAGAAACTAACTATTCGCGCGTGTCACAACAAACTTTAAATTTCAATGTTTGTTCTTCTTCCTCTTTTGTGACAGTTCATAAATTCCATTTAATAGGACACTGCCAATGACTCATGTTGCACGGCAATTAAGAAAAAAATTAATTGATGAACATTCCATCACGTCTTAATTGCATTTGCAGCCAGTCAAACGGAAAGCAAAACAAACACAATCAAACGGAGGCTGCGGCTCCATCGCCGTTGAACATGATGCAAAACGCTGCCCACGCTGCACCGCTCCGATAGCAGCAACAACCACACCGAAACCCGCCCCTTCTGGGAATTGATATGTGGCCAGAGCGTAATGGGCAAATATTTCTCGTCATATGAGTGGGTAAAGTAAGGTTGACATTTACAAATGTTAAGTATTATCATCGATTGAATAGGTTTGTTATTTTAAGTACATTATTCAGTACTTTTTAAGTTAATTAAGCAAATAAAGTCTGAATATACATATGGCAATATGTATTTAACTTCCCAAGAAGTGAATTGTGAATTCGAATTAATATTTTGAGCAAAGACAAGCTTAATCCGATAAAACCATATTATAGCTGAGGTTTAAAATATTAAACTTAAAACATATTACTAATACTTATTAGATTCTCATTTAATCATAATTATGTGTGGTAAATATATTCGATATGTTTTTCTATTGAAATCAACTAGTTTCTATTAAATTGGGCCAATTAATAAGGTCAATGTTGGTTTTGGTTCAATTACAGTTTTCAAAATATTAATTTTGAGAGATTGACTTTATATAAAATAATATTACAAGAACTTTCAAAGAGCATTCGTCAGTCGCAACATAAGAACACAACGAAAAAAATGGCCTCAAATTGTTTTTTATTATCATTATCGCTTTTTTATTATGTAGGGTCAATTGAAAAAGTTTTTTGCAGCTTTGTTTAAATAAGCTTGGTACAATGATGAAAGCGAAAACAAAACGATTGAAAAATATGATGTGTGGTGAAAAAGAAAACAAATGGGTAAAAAAAACATTTTAATTGTTCAACATGTTGTGAAAAAGAAGGCGTGGCTAGCTCCTAAATATTACGATATTCGCAGTGGGCTATTTAAAGTGTCTATGGGCCATTTACCTTCCAATTTTGCGCACCTATTAAAGAGCTTGGATCCATAAATCTAATGATGCCATCAGATGCTGCCACTGTCAATTAAATGTAATATGTAGTATCAGTCGTAAAATGCCAAACAATTTCAGTCTGGCCGAGCCATAAACGATGCGAACATCCACAACTGCAAGCCCAATTACGGCTGATAACTACGACTACACGTGTTTGCGGAATGGGCGAATATGGGCGTAGCCGTACAGTCGTATTATGTTTGTAATACAAAACCGCACACCAAATTTACAATATTTTCCCGAAACACTTGACTAGTTATTCAGAAATAGCACCCAATACACATTAATAAAACAAGTTGCTCGGCTCATCTGCAAGCGCAATTACCTTGTCTTCTTCCCTATATATTCAAAACTCGATTCAACTATTAATGGCTCATAGAATAGATAATTGGCCATAAAGCTCGTCTGTGTCTGCGACTGGTCAGGCATATTAAAATATTATTTGCTGCTGCTGTTGCTGTCGCCGATGTCATATTTGTCTGTGTGTTTTGTGTTGTTTGTTGTCTGTGGCTATTTTGGCCAAAGTTGTCGAACAGACCGAGAACAATACATTCGTACATAAACTTCATAAATGCTAATAATGACTTGTGTACATGCATTCTAGCATCAATTGCCGCTTAATGAAAACAAATAAACACGATGCGGCTTGAAGGCATGAATGAAGCCCCTGCTCGACCAGATAAGCGTGAATCAAGCATGTGAATGAAAACACAATTGAAAACAAAGTTAACGTCTTTAAAGTGCTTGACTAGCTGTTACTTTAAACACGCTGTGCTGGGTCTAAAGTAAACACAAACACTTTTGTACACTGCTTTGCACCATTAACAAATTATGTGCAAATAAATAAATGGAATTTAGCAGCTTAAAAATGTTAATTCAACTTAAGATTGACGTTTTCAGAGAGATAGACATATCATATCATCATCATCAGGGTATAAATAATAGAAAAAAAAGAAACAATTATTCATTTACAGTAACGACAACTCGAATCTCTCGAATCACTGCAATAAAGATCTAATATGATCAATCAAATGTGATTAATAATTTTTTAAGCATTTAATAAGTTGGCTACTATTTGAATACTTTTATGAATGTAAAATGCTGCAAACCATTGTATCTCTCTGTAATCTCTTAATGGAATGCTTGAATTAAAATAAAAGTTGATGCCCTTCAATATACAGTTTGCCTCGCGCTGGCAGCTGGCGAGAGTCCCATCCATAAGACCTTAAGACCTTTGTGTTTTGATGTGTATACACAAGGCCAACAAAGATGAGTCCACAGCAAAATGCAATGTCAACATGACGTTTGCATAATATTCAATTAATTTAAGTTGTTATGTGTTGTGTTTGCTTAACTGATGCAAATATTGCTGCAAAAACTCAATTAGGAACATATATTGCAACTAACTGTCGAACAATTGTTTATGTATATGTATTTGCCTTTGTGTTTGTTTGCTGTGTGCATTAGAAGTCAAATTACAATTATTAGAGCTTCTCAGTTGGCTTGTTGAACTTTGACAGCATCGAACTGTATCACAGCTTGGCAACACAAGATTGCGTAATACAATATGAATCAGGTTGGAGAAATATGGAGCTATGGAATTTGTATTCGTATGCTAGTCAAGTAGCTGCTCAGCCACGCCCTTTGACCGCAAAACGCAAACCCAGGCACCGGGTTGCATGGCAAACTAATTAAAAGTTGAGCGATTTTTCTCAGCGGCAGATAGGATTCATTAAAGTTTTTTAATTTATTTGCATTACTACCCCACTGCAGCTGCATTGGTTTTAAATTTTAATTCATTTCAACTGTGCCACGCCGGGGCACTACGCCAGTTGTTGTTTGTTTGCGCTCTTGTTGTTACTGCACTTACAATTTTCTTTTATATATTTTTATTAGGATAATACTTGGATACGCTTGGGTTGGCAAATATATCATTTTAATGCTTGCGAGGAGTTAAACTGCAAAAATAATAAATTTAATACACTTTACAGAACGGTTAGCACAGTTCGCGCTTATTTTTTTTTTTAATCGAGCCTTCAATTAACTTTTTCAATTGCTGTGCATCCTACAAAGTGAGCCACAATTTTGTTACGCATACGCACCGTATACACAAAAATTTAACAATCTGTCCAACTGGTTTTAAGCTTTGGCTTTGACAGAAGAAGACACTTTGCAGAAGTTTTGTGATTTTCTGTTTGCTTATCATTTCCAAATCCTTTTGCTGCCAAAGTGTTTTCAACTTGGCTTTCTGCTGCTGATTCAGCTGCTGTGTTTTTCAAATCTTCGTGTTTTTTTTTATACCCTGATCCCATTAAAAATGGGAAAAAAGGGTATAATGAAGTTGTGCAAAAGTATGTAACAGGTAGAAGGAAGCATCTCCGACCCTATAAAGTATATATATTCTTGATCAGCATCGAAAGCCGAGTCGATATAGCCATGTCCGTCTGTCCGTCTGTCCGTCTGTCCGTCTGTCCGTCTGTCTGTGTGTATGTATGAGCGCGTCGATCTCAGAGACTATAAGAGCTAGAGACTCCAGATTTGGAACTTAAGCTCGCCTAATCCCTAGGCAGTACAAGTTTCTTTCCGATTTTCGATAACTCTTCCCGTTTCCGATATACACATGGGATCGATAACAACAAAATCTTGAATTTGGAAAACTTTGAGATGCAATTTGAATTATAAAACAAAATAATGATAATCTGTGAAAATTTTATTGAAATCGGATAATAAACACCGGAGATATGGGACATTGAAGTTGTGTATGCACTATGCTGTATGCGCGTACACACGCACACACACCTACTTGCAAGCACTGACTGTACGCGGAAAGTATAGGGATCAGGGTATCGTCTAGTCGGGATATCTCGACTAGAGCCTTCTTACTTGTTTGTATTTGTTGTTTGACAGGCTAAAGGCAAGCAAAATCAATTCACGCAAAGCGCATTTTCTGCTCAATGCTTAGGTGTTAAAGTCACCCAAGGTTTTTTTGTTTATTACTTCACACTTGCTACGCTCTTTAGTCACCTTGGTATATGGCAGGGGTCTTTTTAGCCGCTTGGCAGCATTTCTCATTTGCATACTTTTTCAACTATTTTACATTTTCTTTCCTTCGAATTTGGGAACCGCTCTTCTCTTGTTTATCTCCTGCTGAGTGCTTTCAGCCAGCATTCACTTTTTTTGAATGGGGCTCATAAAAAAAGGGTTAAATGCCTCGCACCAACGAATTCTTAGCAAAAGCGAAAAAATTGCCAAAGGTTCAGACGTAGCATTGCCAACTTTCCATTTAAGTATTTCCAAATTGTATGGTATTCAGTCAGCTCACCCTACTAAACCATATATTAGCTATGTATGTACAACACTTTGCACTCAATGCCAAACCACTATCTGTTTCGGATAAAACCACAACAAAAGGATGACTTTTGTGTATTGAACGCAACCGCATTTACAGATACAATTCTAGCAATGTGTATCTACTTACAATATTTTACACTACAAATATATTCTTGCCACAAGACACGTTCAATAACTATCAAAATACTTTTGCACAGTGACTTGGAGTACTGCAAATCGTGAAAGCATTCTTCAAAGTTTGTACACTTGTACAAATAATAAGACTTTACTTAAGCTCAGATAAATATGTGTACAGACGAAGATAATAGATAAACCACGATTAGTTTTTGATTGACTGCTGTGTTTCTTAGCCGATAATTTCGAATTGTAGCTAAAAGATCAATATTTGATTAGATGTCATTGACTTATGACTTATCAAATACTTCAATCCAAAAATTAATCGTGGTTTATCTATTGTCTTCGTCTGTACACATATTTAATTAATTAATTCATTTTATTTAATTCAGTTTAATTGGTTATTTTCGTTTTTGTAATTCAATTTTCATCTGCGTATGATTTTTAAAGGTTAAAACCCAAATCAATATACGTAAGAATAAATAATAATAGTTGAGTGAAAATATCTATAAAAGTTTATTTTTCTATCAGCATGTCCGAGAGATTTTAAAACCATTACAGTGCATTTTAAGCTGATTATTGTCTTTTAATGCGTTCACATTATTTTCGTTAACTTTGTTAGCTTTAATTAATTTAATGAAAATCACGTGTAGCCCTTTGTTCGTTGGCTTTAATTACACTCCAATTACATTAAAATGTTGTGTGTGAGTTGTTTGTAGGTGGCATGAATATTAATAAATGAATAATGGATGCACAGTTGCATTGAATTTATTAATATAGCTGTCGACTCGTTTATAACATTCATAGCTGCAATGGATGTAATTTTAAATTGCAATAAAAACGATTTGTGCTCTGAATGTATCATTTGCTTGAAACGATCAAAGAAAATAGCAGTTTGTCTCTATAAGGAAATTTATTAAGTTGAAAAAACTTTCAAAAAGCTTTCCATATTGTATGCGCTACAAAGTCTACAAGAAGCAACTAAGAAAACCGCTAAAGAAAAAACTCTAAATAAATATTTAATCGACTTAACACACACAACATTCGTTTAGACCCCAATTCGCCTTTCGATAAGCCAAATCAATGAAAGTTTGTCTAACCAAATGTTGACATCCATCAGTTGAAGTGATGCCGCCTCGTCTCCGCTTTCAACATGTGTCAAAGTGTTTGCCTCAATGAGCTTTAAATATTTGATTTGTTTTTCACAAACAAGTTACGTTACACAGTCACAAACATACACTGTGTAAATGTTAAGGTTGTGTGCGCAAGTTTTGTATCTTTTCAGTTAGCGGCGTGAGTTTGGTTTTGGGTGGGAGCTGAATTTCTATTTGTGGTTGCCTGCTGTGTAATCTGAAACAGAACCACAACAAATATATACACACTCACACACACACACACACACTAACACATTCACATATAGTATTGGCATGTTTTTAGAACAGAGAGCCAGGGCTGCGGTTTTGTCCATATCAAATAATTGTCATTGACAAGTTTGGAAAAGTGCTGGAACTAAAATTTGAACAAATCTTCACACAGTTTTCTAGGCGACATCCACTGAACACTAGGTGCGAGTGGCATGGGAGCGAAAAGTCAAACTGTGGAGCTCAGACAGTTTTGCTGACAGGTAATTAAAAATATAAGACAAGCTGGTACCCCAAAAGGAGCAGCGCCTAAGCGAGCCAATAAATCAGCGTGAGCGCCGACAAGACAGGACTTCAAATGGACAGAACAATTGGGCAATGTTAAATAGTGTAAAATGAAAATTAAAGTAAGTAAGAAACGCAAAAGGGAACAGAACGAAACAACGGCATATAAAATTCAATTAGAATTCTATATTTTTTATGCTTTCGCGAGCACGCTCTCTCTCTCTCTCTCTCTTGCCCGCTCGCCTATATGCTCTCCCTCTCTTGTCGCTTGCAGCTTTTCTAATCAAGCGTACAAAAAGACGGGAACTGTGGGTGTTTCGTAGGGGTGGCATTTCCTACAGCCGTAAGTATCTTAAAGCTGCACAATGCTGCACAGGCTGAGCATTTCCCAGTTCCTTAACGCCCCGGGGGCCATGAAATCAAGTGGAAGCAGAAGTAAAACCGTCCTGCAAACGGTCCTTTCTGGATTTTCAAGCCCAATCTCATTTTGCGTTCTACAACACGCCCGCTTGTGCTTGCGGTTTTTCTCGACAATTTTCTGCCCTGCTACACATTCGAAAGCTGGCTTTGACGACAACAACAACAACAATATAAGCATCGACTGAATTTTGTGTCTACGGCGGCATTGCTTTGAAAACCGTAGCTCGTAAATTACATTGGAAATTCCTGGTCCATTGATGTTGATTGAGCAAGAAATTGCCGACAACGCCCTGGCAGACTCCATCGTCAATCCAACCCTGGTTTTTTGCGTTCACCGTGCGTGCATTCTAACGCCTCTGCACTATAGCACAGATGGGAGGGGGTTGCTGGTTAACGGTTAGGCTACGTTTTAACTTGTATTTCCTTTACAGGCCGCGAGCCATCATCAATGTGGCTCACACCTGAAAGGAGCCAAAGTCAGCAACATCCTTCGCCATCCCTTTTAGTGCTTGCGGCAACTCAAAGTATCATAATTAATGAGCCAGCCTTGCAGGCATGGGGGCGTATCGCTGCGTGCTTGTAATCTAATTTTTTTTATTGCATTCCCAATCACATTTTAATAGCTTCAGTGACGAACATTGAACAACAAACAACAAAAGCAGCAACAATGCAAAAATCAATTGCATTTATTGCGCTCATTTGACGAGTTATTTTATGCGAGTCGAGTGGCGCATTTCCGTTTCCGTTTGCACCATACGCCATACAAAGTTTTGTGGCAGTGATTAAAATAATATTATAGGGCAATAAATCTTTGAACACAAATTGTACAATGAATAAACTTGAACGATAGTTTGAGTGCAAGATTATAATATTTAAATATCAATAAAATGCATACAATATTAATTTTACTCATTAAACTTTTCAAATAGTTATGGTTATTGTGTTTTTTACACTTTATAGATATAGTATGCAATATTCAATTGAATTTTACCATTTCAAAGCTGTAATTTCTTGTATACTCATACTAAAATTGAGTATCTATTCTTTTCAGTTAATGGTTCGATTTCAATGTTGTCTTTTCCTTTTGCCATTATTTTTTAAATTGATATTTAGTAGATTTTGTACAAGCTTCTATATTTGTTTTTTGGCTCATGTTTGCTTTTCAAATACTTCTTAAATTATGATAATATGTGTTTGTATAGTTAGGTTTAAAATATATTTAAATATATTTGTGTTAGTAAATCTCACTTACCACTTTAGTAAAATATTGAAGAAGCATCGTTGATCGTTCAGCTAAATTGGAATTTGAAGTCGTTGTTCAAAGCCAAGTCAAGAGCCGACAAATCATTTGATTGCCACAAAACCCACAATCCACAATGCCGCACACAACTCAATTTAGCATGTGAAAGAAGCTGGATAACCTTTAATGGAATTGTGAGCTAGTTTTTCAAACACACACACACACCACAAACACACACACACACACAGGCATTCAACAGAAATTTGAATGTTATATGCTGGGAGTTTTGAAATCGGTACAAAGCGCATAGTCTGCCAGATTGAAATGCAAATCGAATAAATAGAAAATAAATAGAATGGCATAAGTAAACAAAATCGCTTGAACCAAGAGTATAATCACAGACAGAACAGACGACGATAGCAAGGACCTTTTTAAGAACCTAAAATGTGTATCTCACTGCTGCTGCTATCCTATACGTATTTGTTTTGTGAGTGTTGTTGTGCGTGTACGCCTGTACGCCTGTATGTGACTTGAAGTGGAATCCCCAGGCGAACAAAGGGGAGGTGCAGATGGGAGAAAGTAAGATTCGCTGACGCTGCGTGCTGAGCAGCTTAAGTCGTTTCAGTCTTCGTCTTTGCTGCCTTGCCTGGCTGAGCAGCGGCAATATCAACACTTCCGTTTTGTCGTTTAGTCGAAGCAACTTTGATTGCATCGCCCGTGGCGTTTTTTGGCATTACAAATGTGTTTGAGCGTGTGTGCAGAGCAATGTGACTTGGCTTATGACAAGAACCATACTAAGTCTCAGCCAGAGCCTGAGTGCCTTCTTGTTTTCATGGTCTCTTTAGCTTGGCCATATGACATGGCTTGGCTTGGCTTGGCTTGGTTTAGCACTCTTAAGGGACTGACTTGCCGACGCGTTGATGATTTGGCTGGCAGGGTTGTGTATTGATGTTATCGTTGTAGCGTTAATGACAAGTTTTGTGGCGTGTGATTTGTTGTGTGTTCTCTGTTGCACCCGTTGAAAATATGTAACTTAAGTAAAATATTTGTGATTATGCCTTTTGTTTAGTTTTGTTTATTTATTTTTCGCGCTTGAAAAGCTTGTGCGATCATCCGAACGTGCGACACGTTGATCGTTTGTTTGAATATTTACGCGACAATATTTATAACACATTTTATGGCGAAAAAATGCACAGCACAAAAAATTATTATACAAAATTATACAAAAACTAAATGGCAAAATGCAATTGCACTCGCACAAACTAAAATAAACACACACACACACGCACACAATTACACATGTACATATTTATATACTGTATGCACGTTTGTTTGTTAGTTTGTTTTCTATGTACTCTCGAGTGCCATTAAAACAGGCGGTAGACAATTTTTTGCATTTGGTTTTTGTTCTTGTTTCTGTTGCTTTTTTTCTTTTTATACTTATTTTTTTGTTGTTTTTGTTCCTTTTTTGTACTCTTTTTGAAGGCTACACGGGTCTCTTTTCATTCCGTATTTTTGCCACACACACACACACACACACACAAAGACAGTGTCTACAAGTGTAATAGTAGTTTCTTATTGCATTAAGAGAATTGGCGCGACACGAATTGCATTATTTCATGGCCCTGCAGCGGAAGCGGAACGCTAAAATGCATAGGCCCGATGACCGTCGCTGCGTATACGCAATGGCACGCGAACGCGCGAGTATTTATATAGGAATTTACCGTAGACTGCGCGCAATCGATGTGCTTGCAATGTGCAACAATATGCATTCGACTTTTGTTGTCTGCTGACTGCAGCTGCTGCTAATGATGCTATTGATGCTTTTGATGCTTGTGGTGGCTGTGTTAATGTGTCGATGTTGCTGCTACTGTTGATGCCGCTGTCGCGCGCCTACTTCCTCTCAACATACGAAAGCGAATGAGAACGTCACAACGACAACGACGACAACTACGACGACGACGACGACAACGACGGCGTGGCAACGCCGCAGACCGTTAACAGACGAATGAATTGCCGAATTTGTGTGAGCGCCGCACGAAGCCCGAGCCCGAGACAGCGCCAGTCGCGCTCAGAATGTTTTGCACAGCACAGCACACAAAGCAGAACCAAATGCGATTGACGCCAGCGTCGACGACGACGACGACGCTGTCTTCGTTGAGAGATGCGCAGATTGCACTCAAAAAGCGTTCGCTCAGTCACTCATTTCAGCTGTTGCTCTGTTAACGCTGTGTTAACAGCGCTCGACAATGTAAATCTGTTACACTAACAGAATACTCAAATGCAGGTTGATTGCGCTGTTGCGCATACGAGATGTGGGCTGATTGGAAGTAGCAAGTGCCAAGTGGCAAGTTTTTTATGGCATCATTTGCCAAATATTAGCAGCACAAATAAGCCTTCTGACTAAGCCATTAGATACATGGCAAATTTGGTTGTCAAGCGGCGGAAAACAGCGAAAAACTTTTAACAACACTCGAGCCTCCTTAAAAAGTCGCACAAAATAAAATCCAATTAAAATTTTGAACGTACATTCCACAATGTGTAAATTATGCGTAATGAAGTCGTCTTCGTTGTCGGCGTTTGGCAACAATGCCGTTGGCGGTTGTTTATTTTTTCGCTCATCCCCTCATTGTGGTTGTTGCGGTGTGTACTTTTTGTGTGTGTGTGTGTGTGTCAACAGCCACACACTTGCACGCACAAAACCAAACATACTCACCCACACACACATACACAAAGCGCACAATAACCCTCTTTAACTTTGTGTCGCAATGTTTACCTTCATCTGACGCTCACGGTCGGCACACAAATCCTGCCAAAAAGACAGACTGCCGGACAGACAGATGGTCGGACGAACAGACGGCGTTGCCAGTTAAATACAATGCTGCCTGCCAAGCTCAAGGATATACACCAAGTCCGAATCTAACACTGGCTGCGTCTTTGCTGTCAAGACACACAGAATTGCCTTGAAGCAGCGCACGCTACGGAATCCTTTTAGAAGACGGGTCTAAATACCCCCACATTCAGTGTACAAATTGATAAGCACACACATACACATGCACACACCTAACTCTAAAACAAGCAATTTTGACATCAAACGTCAACGAACTGCTTTTACAAAAACCAACACAGACACACAAACAAAAAGCAATGCTGGGCGTTCCCAAACCGATAGCGGCAACATACACACGAGACTATTAGACTTCAATAAATTGAATTTGCACAAATTCCAAATCCCAAAAGACGCCCCACAAACCCCCCTAGCCCTTTAATGTAAAGCCAAGTAACGCCCGCAGCATACGCAACATGCATCCACAAACAAATCAAACATGAAATATATTAAAATCAATGAGAAAAGGTCGAACAAGTGTAACCAGAGTCTTGTTTACTCTGTACGACAAAAAAAATACAGCTTACTTGTATTGTTACAGCAAATTGAGAATAAATTACATTTAATTTTATGTATTATTTATGCGTCTCATACACAAACTCTAGTTATATTGAATTGAATGTTTAGAAGCCAAATAAATAGCATTGAATCATTTTAGCCTTTTGGCTTGGAATACACCTTAAGGTAACAATATATTGTTGACATATTTTCGGCAAAGATTTTCATACTCTAACAGATATTTTTACATATGTGAGCATCAACTAGCATAACAGGTATGCTACTCTACATAATCTCATAAAATTTTAACAGTTTTAACAACAATTTTGACAAAACTTTATGCTGAGAAAATATGTTCCAAATTGAATAACAACTATCATTTTTTCCACAGTAATTTCAAACTCAAAGCTCACCAAAAAAAATAACAAAACAAAATTGAAACAAAACTTTAAGTTTTTGCTTGCGCTTCCGACAGAAATAAACAATTGATTGTATGCTTTAGCTTTGAAAACGAATAAAAAATAGCATTATGACTGAAATCATTTTGAAATCATATTAAATTCTATTATTTATCATCAAGAGAAAGCTTGTGCTAGGTTCTTTACATAGCATAAGTACATTGTGAAGACAATATTTTTTTCTAAAAGCAAGCTCATACAAAGCTTTGCACAATACTTTTGGGTTAACTTTGCACAAGGTCAATATTTGCAAAGCTTGCATAAAAAAATGCTTAGGGCTTAAGGAGAGCTATCGAAAATCTGCCACGGGGAATAATAGCCGGAGATTCGGCTGCCCCAACTACAGATACAGTTTGCATTCATTAAAATGGAAGCTTTTCGAGGAACAATGCACTCGTGCAGCAATCAAGGATCGAAGAGAAAACGCTGCAAACAGTGCAGAGCGAATCGCTATTAGAAGGCCAACCAGACGTTGACCAAAATTGCTGTGCATTTGACGTGTCCTGTCATACTCTCCCCAAAGGCAAAGGGCGGGCTGCAGTGATAGTTGCCACAGCCACAGCCAGTGTTGCTGCCACAGTAACATTGACTACTCTGACAGTGTTGACTGTTTGCATAGACGACAAGTGTGAAGCGCAAAACTGCGAAGCCAATTCATACGCCCAGTGGTACGCGGGTCGCGTAGCAAATGACTTTTGATTGACATGTTTGACATTCTGCACGACAAGCATAAATTGCTTGGGCTCCTAACACACACTCACATCCTGACAGCATCCTTACACACATACAAGTTACTATTTGTGCCCTTTTGCGCCAATGTTGATTACACTTTAACTGCGTCAGCATAATTTTTCAGTTTATTTAAATGATAAGAGTACTGCATTTCGGCACACATTCGTTGCTTACAACGTGTGCTCCAAAATTTAAAACCTTTCAGTTTTTTGGTTCACAAACAAACGTCTACGAAAAAAAACATGTTTTTCTTTGTGCTCAGCGTCTGCGGTTGTTTATTCTATTGTTAGAGGAGAAAAAAAATTTAAAATAAATTCTCAAGACTCTCAATATAGTCATGCGCATGCCTGCAACAGTTGCCTGGCCAAAAATATATATATATATATATCGAAAAATACACAAAATGTATCTAAGCTACAGTTTTAACTTAAACACGTATACACACTGCAACAGAAGCAGCATACATTTTATTATAGTTCAATGGCCACGCGAAAGCAGTAATAAGAACAACTTGAAAGCTGTGACTGTCCATGCGAACTTCGTTGCCACAATAATAACGTGAACGCATGTGGTCCAGCCAGCGACGCCTCGCCGCAGGTCTACTAATGATGGCCACAGTCCATTAGCTAAACCAAGTTGCCTGCTAACATTTAACAGCAAACATTGTGAACATGGTGTGAACATAGTAATAATTTCAAGATAATAGAAAGAAAGGGTGGACTACAATGGAGTCAATATACGGTTATAACAGCTTGCAAGGGGTATGAAAGAAAAATATTTGTGTTGCGTATCTTTCACATACTTAAGCTGCACCACCACAGAAGACAATCAACTAAGAAATAAAAGCTTTAAAACAATCACGATTGTGATTATTACTATTATTATTATAATTACAATGATTAGTTTTTTTTGTACTTTGTTATTATTCATACGCCATAATTAAAAACTACATAAATAACTATAAAACAAGCAAACAGGCTTAAGTCGAGAAATCCCGACTGAAAGATACTCTGAACCCAATATTTTACGCAAATAGTCAGTGCTTGCAAGTATGTTTGTTGTGTGTTTACTGCATACTTTACTAAATTTCAATGTTCCATGTCTCCTGTTTTTCTCAACCGATTTCAATAAAAAATTCTATAGATTGTCATTATTTCGTTAAATGTTTTAAATACCGTCTCAAGGTTTTCCAAAGTCCAGATTTTGTTATTATCGATTCCGTTTGTATATCGAAAGCGAGGAAAGTTATCGAAAATTTAAAGCAAACCTGTACTTCCAAACCGGTTGTTGATGCTGATGTATATACTATGAGGTCGGAGATGCTTCCTTCTGCCTGTAAGATACTTTTGCAAAAAACCATTATACCCTTTTTTCCCAGGGTGTAAGTACGTAAGGAATAAAATTAATTTTTTGTGTGGCATACATTTAAGCGCTTTAGTGGCTCACGCATAAGCTGCTTGTCATATGTTAAAACTGTTAGCAATGACAACAAAATCAATACCGAAACGATATTAAAGCATATGCTGCAACAACCAAAACACCGTTAAAATAATCCAATTATGAACAAAGCGTTTAATTGACTTTTGTATCAACAAACTGTGACTCATTTTGGCACACTGTGCCACGGTGCAAACAAACAAATCTAATAACAACAATAATCGTCATAAACATAATAGAATGCTGGCGGGGGTTTGGGAGATGGCATCTGCGGGTGGGCTAAGTTGCCTGCCACCTGGACACCTGGGGCAGCTGGCAAGCACAAGACCAACAGAAAGCCATTTGACTAATGGATGCCCGTCCCTGTCTACTGTTGCTGCTCTTGTAGCTGCAGTTGCCCTTTGACTTGGTTTGAGAATCTGTAGATGGCTTTCAGTAACTGTTAGTCATGGCTTTGGTTTTTCGCTTACATATCAAAGTTGCTGCGTCTCTGCCACACTGTGTGGGTGCCCGAAATTACGGCCACGTGACAAAATCAACAAAATTAATTAATAAACTTTGTCAAGCACTTCCTTTGCTGACGTGTCATGTGACAGTTCTCATATTGCCAACCAACTGTGGGTGGTGTTGAGTGGTGTGCGTTACAAATACACACACACACACACGCGTGGCATGTGGCATGTACACTTGCAGAGATATATTTACATGCCAAACGCCACTTTAATGTAAGCCATCATCACCAGGAGCAGAAGCAGCATCATCTGTGATGGTTTCCTAGTAATCTGGTCCCGATAGTTAATCAGTATTGAATTTGTGGCAAAGCTGCCAAGATACAAATACCAAAAGCTTATTCCAAATGGCTGGACGGAAATTGCGCACAAATTATCGAAAAGGAAAAATGTAGAGGAAATGAATTTAATGCGAAATGGCAGGAACTTGCTTTCAGTTATTTTATATCGATTAACCTTTTTGGAATATTTAATAGTTGGTTATTAAAATGCTGTAAATTCCACTTATATTTAAGTTTGTGTAAATTTGGCGCATCCTTTAATTTATTTTTAAATCTTTTATTGAATGTTCGAAAGTTTCAGATAAGTTTTTGTCTGAAATATTTATTAAAAGTTATTCATTTAAGCTTATATGTGCAGGAAATTGAATAGAATAGTTAAGGGATAATAGTTGAGGGTATTTCAAACCCGCCTGAAGTTTTTCAATCGTATTCAACCTTGAGTAACCCTTAATAATTACTTGCGAACATAGTTTATTTAGTTAACTAATTAACCACTTGACAAGTTTTAAACACCCTGCGTGACTTGAGCACAAAACAATGCACAAAGTTTGAAACTTGTGTATCCTAACATATCTGGTAAATACAATATAAATTATTAATTGCCGCAAAACGCACACAAATTGTGATTAATTATGCCTCACAATAGCTTAAGCAACACACACACACACACTCACACATAAGTATGTATATGCTAAACAATAGCACAAAATGGCTATAAGAATTATGAGGCAAACACAAACGGAGAAGTCTCACCTCTCACCCATTGCCCTTCGCCATTCTTGCTGTATGACGTTGCTTAATATGCGAAATCTCGTCATGATTTATTATTTGCTCTTGATAATGAGGCATTGGGAGTATCGCGAGCATCGTTGCGAGTATGGCCAGATATTGTTGTATAGATGTAGTCAAGCACTGGAGCATTGACAGCCACATATCAAAACAAAGGCATTTGCGTTTTGACCTTTTCACCCCCAAACCAATACGCCCTTAACGCAGCCAGCTGGCAAAATAGAAAGAACAAAAAAGTGACTAGCTCTTATCAGAGCAACTGCAAATGGCGCGAAAGAATGCGTAGCGCTTTATTTTTATGAGACAGCAGATAAAACTGGGCGTGGGCCGGAGAGTGGACGATAGGTGGGTGGCTGAGTGGGCGTGTGGGTGGGTGTTGGTGCGCCGATATGCAGACAGCATAATAAAATACAAATGCTCAGCTGAGTCGAGTCGACTCAAGCCCAGACGAGAGTCGAGAGCCGAGCGTAGATTCGAATCGAGTTGAGTTCAGTTGCGTTGCGTTCCGTTCCGGGGGGTGGTAGCTTACATGTCAGCCATGTAATACCAAAATGACAGCCATGGAAAATGTTGTAGACGGCCACGCCACATAAAGAGCTCACAATTATGTTTGTGTGCGAGCCTGGACTTGGAGGAGGGAATGAACTCTGTGCCGTGTATTCTGTTTTAGGGGCTTTATAAGCAGATAAACGCACATAACTTCATGCTTTTTTCTGTTCTTGCCTTTGTTGTTATAGCAGCAGCATGAGCAGCAAGAGCAGATGTAGATGTGTAGATGTAATCTTGCCGCCAGGCGAGAAACAAAAATTTCTATTATTAATTTTTGTACATTTGAGCAGAAGGCATTGAAGAAGCTCAATACAACAACAGCAGAAATATATATGTGTGTATGTGTGCGTAAGCAATTAATAGCAATTTCAATAACTCATATCTCCTGCATATTGTACAACATGCTGGCCAGTTTAATGGCCATCATAAATTGTTGGTAGCTTTAAGGCAAACTATATATTTATGAAGATAACAAGCAGTTTGAAATGAAATAAAATTAAATTATTACATATTAAATTACAATTATCATTTTAATAGTTTAGTTAGATAATACATTAAAACGTTTTAGAAACAATTTTAAAACATTTTCAAGGCAATGAAAAATTTATTTATTTTTAAATCTCATATTTTCAACTTTTCATGAGAATTTATTCTTGCTCTTAGCTTTTGTTTATTTATTAAATCAAAAATTCAATTTCAGTTTACTGAGTGTCTACAAATTTTATTAACCACAAATTTACTTTTGTTTCTTTTCTTTTTTATTTTGTGCGGCTTCCATCAATGTCACTGTCTGTTGATGACCTGAACGTCTAATTGAAAAAGTTCAAGAGGCTTGTCGCGCGCATAGCTCATACGACGCGTGCGCCTGACAACTGACTGCCTGCCAGAGCACTAACGGAGTCTGCTGTATGTTTGTTGAATGTGTTTTTGTCTTTATTTGTATATATGCATTCTGTTGTTGTTTTTTTTTTTGTTTTTTTTTTTGTTAATGAATTGACATTCAAGTGTGCAACAAAGTATTGCACACATACTGGCGCACTCAGAAAAGCAACGCAAAACACAAAACACAAATAGAAAATCAAAACAAAAGAACTTGCAAGCGAAGCCAGAATGTTGTCAGAATTTTGTTTTGATTGCAGTTGGTGTACATAATTTATTGCAATGCAGTTAAGCCAAAACCAAAAGTTTTGTTTGCTCTACGACTTTTGGTGGGCAATAAGGCGTGGCCGTTGTGGGCGTGGCTATACGTGTGTGTTTTGCTGTGGCAACATTACAAAATGAAAACTAAAACTTGTCGTTGACGACTGAGTCCTGGCGAACGCAGACAAACGCAGGCAAACGCAGGCAGCCAGACCAAGTAAATTGAAAATAAACAAAAAAACAGATGAATTTGTTTCATATTCTCTCTGTTACTATTTGTCATTCGCTCTCCGACTCGAACTTTTTGCAGTAAATTGCGTGCAAAATGTATTTTACGTACACACATTTCGTTTATTTATTGCAATTTATGAACAATTTATTTATGTTGTGTTTTGTGAGCTCCTGACACAAAAAAGTTGTCATGTTTCCTGACTTGCCATTATTTTGTGATTTAACTGAGTGATAACCCAACCAGTGACAAGTTGTTAACGGCAACTCGATGACAACCACATTATGCAAGCGTATACAATATAAACCGCAACTACAATGCAAACAAGATATTTATTACATACAATCTGTAAATTAATCATTACTATCAGTAGCTGTACCATTGTTTTATCTATCAATATTTGAGTACTGATAGTCGTTGGCAGAATTAAAAATACATGTACACAATAAACTAGAGCCAATGCAAATTCGAATGGAAAACAAAACCAAAATGAAACACTTTGCTTTAGGTTTTCCTTTGTCCTGAAGATTTTCTAACGAATTCCAGTGTTCTTAATGCATTTAATATCCTTTGTGCATAACAACAATTGAATTGCTATCTTAATTCTATACAATACAATATTCGATTGACTTATTTAGTAATCTGTCTATTTACACCTCTAGCAATTTTTACTGTTTTAGTATGTTTTGTTTAACCTCAATTGGTCAATTCTTTAATAATTATTAAACTCCTTGCATGCCTACGACGCATGCAGCGAAGTTGAGCCCACCATATACATACATTCCTGTAGGGGTAATAATCATAAAAAGAGACACCACCTCACTCATGACAAAGAGTCGGGGGAGAGGAAGTGCAAGCTTTGTGCCACTGTGCAGGCGTCATTTAAATAAATTCAGCTGTTGTGCTTTTAGCCTCGACTTGTCGCCTTCTTGACAGGCAACGCACGTGTGCACGTTTTCAACGCTTAGGGCCATAAAAAGCAGATTATCAGGGAACAGAGAGCTGCGCCCTCGACGGCTTACATTAAATGGCAACGCAGCTAGGGGATAGTCGGGACAAGCCGGGCCAGGACATTGTCAAGTGCAAATGAGCCAAAATACCAGGGCACAACAAAATGCAAAGTAGTTTCTTTTCTCTGCTTCACTGCTTCTTCGTTTTTTTTTTTTGTCGCCTTCTTGTGTGTAGCGAACGCCCAAACATTTCATTTGCCATTTGGTAGTGTGTGCGTAGTTTATAGCACATTTCTATTCATTATGTGTAGTCCGAGGCATTGTTTAACATTTCGTTTATTGTCAGGCTCATGATGATGACTCTTTAGCTGACTGAATCTGTGACCAGACTGCTGGCCAGCTGTTAGCCTTTATGTTCTTCTTGGGCCAAAATGCTCCTAATCGCTGGAGTTACACACAATTAATTTTGCTTCGTAATTAACAAAGGCCACACACTCAGCATACTTTGTTCGGTTTTTTATGTGTTTGGTTTTTATGGACTAGCCGGCGAGCTGATATATATTACAAATTTTCACACTTGCCACACGGAGTGGACTTTAAGACTTGAAGTCCTGCAACTGGCAGGCTGTGCTCTGGTGTTGTGTGGCTTGTTAACTAGTTGGTGAGTTGGTATATATAGATTTTCTGCGGAACGCTAATGAGTTTGTCCGACGGCGCAATGCCAGCAAATTTCAATACCCACAACAACCAATGAACATTTGAAATGGCCGGCCCTCATTTCGATTTTGGCCATGACTCTAATAATAGCTGACGGCAATTACGTTCTATGAGTTTGTATTGTTGCTGCTGGTATTGCTGTTTATTGCTCCTTCTACTTCTCATCTCATTGATGTTGCTTTTGTTGCTTGCTGCAAACGTACATAATGAAAATTATAAGCCACTTCCGAATTTCATTATCGAAATAAGATGTTGGTGACTGCTTCAACAGACGACAACGTTTTGGCTGATGGATTTTGCGGATGTTGCGCTAATTTGTCAACGGCCATAACGACACCATTGACAAAGTGAGAGTCATTGTAGGCGTGGCAATACACAGAGCATGGCACCAGAGCCAGTGCTCGTTTGCCTTGTCAAATTCAAATTGACTCATTAAAAATTAAGTTGCCTGAGACTTTCAGATTTTGGTAGTCGAACCACATCGCAGCAACCAAAGTTAACCAAATGATAAATAGCAAAATTAGATTTGACAACCGAGTCGTCTCGCATTTAGTTGCCGCACAAATTGCAGCATTCATCTTAATAACATTTGCGCTGAATAATTTAAGATTTGCAATTTTGTCAGGTTTGCTGTTATTTCGATTTTCTGCCCCCAAGTTTCCCGTCACAACTTCAAAAGGGCAATTGTGGAATTGAATTTTTATTTATTCCCTTACAATACGCATTGAAATACAATGATTATCACTGTGAAGTTCTCTACATTCAATTGATTTTGACTAAATTCTTTGCACAATTAGCATAATTAAATTGCTGCAGGCAAATTTACATCAATTTCAACTTGTGCTCATCACAATTTAATAACAATAAGTGATCAAATGTTTTAGTATGTCTCCCGACTCCCGTTCGCAATATTTACCAAAATAGCTTTTCCACCTAAAAGGAAAACTGTTCGTAGTGATGGCATTAATAAACTATTCATTGCACAATTTGAAATAGGACTTTGACTGCATTTCACGTTATTTATAACGATTGAGTGCTTTAATATTCAACGAGTTACTAACTAAATAACCATTTGCAGTGAAGTATAATGCATTTCAATCAACGTATATATTTTTATATTTTTTCGTTTGTTGCACATTTATCTTCCATGCACACATGTTGCACTGACAGCCTCACCCATGCCCACATCCATAGGTCTCTCTGGGTGTGTTGCTTGCAATGTTCATCATACAAGAGAGAAAAAGTCGAGACACTTCTGCAGCTAGCGGTGTTAAATCAATTGGGAGCTTGTTGCTGCCGTACTTAGCCATCACTTCCGTTTCCGCCCGAAGCCATCAACAGCAGTGGCAGCAGCAGCAGCACCGGCAACTCGTGTGGCAACCGATGCTATGCATCAGACTAGGGCACCACATGTGCTCTGTTTTTTGGTTTTCTTTCGAGCCATGATTTATTCGACGGTATTGTGATTTTCTGACAAAATGTAATGTAACGTTTAACACGAAAGAAGCTGCTATAGTTAATTTGTTGTGATAGAAAAGTTGTTGATGTTAAATAGTCTCTAGTCTTATTTGGCCAGAGTATTAATACTCTTATTTTTAGGGAATTCTTTCTTTTCAGAAATCCTTTAAATTCATATCATTTTAATATTAAACTGTGGTTATTATTGGCTGTGTGTGTGTGTGTATGTGACAGTGGCAATTTATATTCAGCCATCGCAAATGCCATGCTTATTTATGCGCCATTATTATTTTCAGTCCGAGTTTTTTTCTGCTCGAATCCCTGCCAAATAATGCAGAAATATTCCCAGCAAAGCAGCCAACAAACAAACGGCAAAACCTTTTGGCAAAATGGCAGTCACATTGTGGACAATCAAAGTGGAATGGATTTTTAAAAAGGTCGCCCGCTGTTAAAAGGTAGCTTGGTAGCTTCCATTACTAAATATCTGAAGGCCAACGTAATGTTTGCCTCATATACTTTTTATGCCAATTTGAGGTTAGAGAATTTATGTTCACTTCTTTCTGTTGGCCCGAAACTTTCAAGTGAGACTTTAAACTTACAGTTTACGGCACTTATACAAATGGAAAAACTCTCAAGTGAATAGCAGGAAAAAAAGCTGCGGTCAATGAAGAGTGTTGAAAAATAACAGGTTTTATAAATTGAAGTTGATAAATCAAATAAAATATTTCATATTTTATACCTTATATCTTATTTGCTTGCAGGCAAAAGCAAATGGAATTAATTCGATTTCCGAGCATACTAGATTTGGTTTTCCGAACAGTTCGCATGTCTAACAAATTATCACCTCTGCTTTGCTTGCAGCACACAAATGTCTGTGATTGCATTTTGATTTGTTGCATTTGTGTGTGACGGGATGCAGACGCCGAGCTGTGCCACAGCGGCAGCAGCTTGCCACGATGCCACAATCGCACAATGTCAATCCACACCACCCAATCAGTTGATTTTATTCAGCTATCAGCAAAGTAGCTGCCACTCAACGCTGTGTACCTTACCACCACACCCACGAACGCACAGGCACACATATGTCTCACCAATGGTTTATATTGTTCCTGTGAATCTCTGGCAATCTCGTATATATATTAGTTTATGTCAACAGGAGCTTTGCGGCAGCAAAGTGTAAATAAACAAAGACTCGCACTTAGCAGGCAACCAAAGCAAACCTCAACAGCTCGACGGCCCCCCAAAAGCCTGTCACATACATAGTAGCCAGCAAGCAGATACGAAACCTACGGTAAGCATGTGGATGCCACCTCAGCTTCAGGTAATAAAATTCGCATTTGTGCACGAAGTTACTGCACTTTGGGGCTATCTCTCTCTCTCTCTTACATTCTCTTTCTCTGTCTCTTTGTGCTCTCTGAAATGTGTGTTCCCGATTGGCTACTCACACGCCCAAAGCACGGATGGCATAGTTTTTTTTCTCTCCTACAATGTTGGCTAAAAAGTTGTGCTAAGCAAAGTTATTTTCAATAAGCAGCGCGGCGGGTAAACAGCGAAAACTGCAAGATGTACAACAGGAAAATAAAATGAAGCACAAAAAAACAGAAAGCAAAGCTCAATTGGAGTAGGCCCGACTTGGATATACACTACACACATACATTTTGTATTACTCTTGATTGTGTGCTCATAAAAAGACACAATGTACCAGTTAGTTATTGCATATTTAGCCAATTTTAAAGATGAAATGCACACAAAAATTAACCATTAACGTAAGTTAGCTATAAAATAATAAATTAAAATTTCACAAGCAATTAATTTCATCCCAAACATGCTTAAGTTGCAAATAAAAGTAAGAAACAAAGCAAGGGGACAGCAAATTTGATTACAAAATTTGCATACTCAGCATGAGGGAGGGTATCGCTAGCAATAAATATGCATGAGCAGCAAACGGAAAACTGCAAGTCGCAGCGTACTTAGCGCCCGACATGACAGAAGAAGTGCTCTTAACTTTGGTAGCTTGGCATAAACAGAAACAGTTGGTGGAGTAGCAGCAACAGCAAACTGCCCTAAAACTGGCTGACGGACAGACAGCGAGACGCCTGCTATCCATTCTCGAGCTGGCAACTATTTTTATTGCATATTTTTTGGGGCTGCGGCAAAATTAATTGCACTTGAAGTATGCACATTAAATTTAATGAGCTGCCGAGCACCGCGAAAATGGCGTATGAAGCAGATACTACCTACTACTGCCAGAGTGAGCGAGGAGTGAGGTGCAAGGTATGAAGCAGCGCTTAGCTGCAATTAAGTTTAATTGTTGCTGCAATTGTCGCTAAGCTGCCGAAGCTAAGGCAGCAAGCCTGATGTTGCACGAGTTGTTTAACTGCTACTTAAATATGGGGTCGCTGCTCAATTGTTTCGCACATCGTTCATACGCCCCGTGGTGTCAGATGCAGGCAAGCTACCCGATTTCTCGTTAGACCAGTTAGCGCCAACAGCAGAAGCAACAGCACGCGCAACAGCAATGGGGCATGCTGCAGCGTGTTGTGTAATGGAGTTATACAAAATTTTGTGCATGCCAGGTAGTTGTTGCTATGGTTGCCATTGCTGCAACTGCTATGTACTATACACATACACTTACCCACACATACACACATATGTAAAATAAATTCATTGGCTTCTATTCGTGCGCAAAGGCTCATGCCGGTTCATTAAGTTTGAAATCAATCGGATACAATATTGCAGTCTGTGCAACTCGGTTGTCAACTCAAAGCACATATTTCACTTTATTTCAATGTCTGCAACAAGTTTCGTACAGCATCCACAGGAGGAGTACAAAGCATTGTTTTCATTGTTTGCTCAGTTAATTAGAAGCACTATGAATGGTTCAAATCGGATGTTATGCAAACAGCACTCTTAAGCATTAACATTTATTAGCGCTAAAATGAAATGCATTTAAAAAAGATTTGGATATTTGCGTATCAAGAATGAAACGCTTAATAAGTCCATGCTCTTTCGCTAAACCCAGCCATGGGTTAGGCATTGACAATTTTCATTCAAATGATATTGTTTTTTAACATCTTTCTTGAGTTAAGTAACGCCGCATTATCGTTATGCTTGAGGCTCAAAGTAATAAGATTCAATTATAATAAATCACAGTAACTAAAAAAGATACGCGATTTATATTGACATTTCGCTTAAGGTATATTGACAGGAGTTATGTTAACTGTCATTGTAATTGAGGTATTTGTTAACTGAGGTATTTGTATAATTGGCTGAGACAGTTGTGGACCTCATGGTATTTATATTATATTTTATTATTTGACATTAATAAATTAACAAGATAAAGAGTGCTTGTGCCGCTCGCAGCTTCTAAGCTCGCCTTCTCCCCTGGCTCCAATTGCTACATAGGCTTTAATAGATTATCAATGTTTATGTAAAGTTAAAAGTGTATACCTATTGAATTCTTACTCAATCTTTGCCGTCATAAACACGTTGAAAATCTGTTCAAAATATTGTAAATGTTGTGCTTAATCAAGTAAAAAATCTTAGGTTGAGCTTAAAACAACCTCTGACTAAAGATCACCATTCTTTGAGTAATACATCACATAGTCAATAAGTTAACTGCTTTCTACCGAGTAACATCTAGTCGAACACTCTCCATCTCTTATTATTCATATATATTTAAATGATGAAATATCCATCGAAATACAATTAAATCTTAAGCGGCAGCTTTCGAGCCATTAACACAACTCAGTTAACTTTGAATGGTTATCAATGTCAACAATCAGCGGCAACGGCGGTTGCTCGTTTGCCAATTCGTTGTTGGCTTTATTAATATACCGTTTATAAAGCAAGTGACTTATTTTTATTTTATTTTATTATTTATTTTTTCAATTTCCCAACGTTCAGACATGTACGGCAACTGCATTCCTATTTGTTCTTATATATTATCTGTACTCAGTTTGTGGTCGAAAAGGGATTTAATGAAGATGTAAAAGTATAACAAAAATACAAGGAATACGCGCATAATACACATACCATTAAGGAACTGATTACAAAGTGAACCTTGGTCCTGCAATTTACTTATACCCTTACTTGGTTTTATGCAGTAGCCAACGAACGAAATACATTCAGTTAATTTTATTAAATTGTTTATTTAATTTGATTTTAAATTCAATTTTTTGCCACGACACGGCACTCGTTTGATTACTTTACACGTTATTTAATTTGCAATGCAGTAAGTGCAGAGTAAACAGAAAATGAAAAATGTTTGTGAACTTGCCAATGATTAGTCAACATTGAAAACAAATTAAATTCGTTGCAGGAGACAGACACAAGAAAAATAAGACAAAAGAAGAAAACGAATACATAGAACAGAGACGAAACAAATTAAAGTTAGACCCTGGCATGGTGGAGATAAGAAGAGTTAGCGGTGTAGCTGACCCCTGGGCAATGGAAACGTTATTAAAGCAATGCTACGCATAGTTTGCCAATCTGATGCCACGACCCTGGAGGGCAGCCAGACAGCCAATGGCCGAGGGATTGCCGAGCTGGGAGTGGAAGAAAATTGTAAAGGGTAAGCTATCAACATTTTATGAACACTACAACAAAATTGAAACTTTTGATTGAATACAAACTAGAATCTTGCAAGAGCAATGAAAGTTCCTTTCAACTTTGCCAGAGAGCCCTATCAGTTTACCTGCCCAGCCCTATCCCGCACCGTTATTCTAATCCTTGCAACAAACTTAGTTTTCTAAATTAAAATAACACAATAAAGATTTAATGCTTGTATGTATGTATGTTCTATGTAGAACACTGCAGATATTCACCAGTTTGGCCTTGACTATGCAGGCAACTTTAGCATCAATTCGCCAGACTTATAGTCTAATGTAAAGCATGTTGTCAGAAGGAGTCCATGCTGTTCAAAGTACATTTGCCTAGACATGTCCATGTTTTTTTTTTTTTGTATCAACCAAAGGCTCAACTTATAACGTAGAATGCTTTTAGTAACTTGTAACTCTGAATACCAAGATTGCATTTAGTCAACAATTTGTCAAATACAACGAAGAGCAATGTTTTCGTTATCTGATGACTGATTTTGACTGACAAAAGCCCAAAATTAAAAAAATAAATACCCTTCCACCAGCTTCCGGTTTTTTGAGCAATGGACAAAAAGAATCAATCTAAATTTTTAATAACTACCACATTTAAAGCTCAAGCGTTCTCTTGTTGTTGTGTTGTTAAGTAAACAAAGAGTGATCTGTATGGGATTATCCAATTTAGGATCCAAATAAAACGGGGTATTATTTTTATTAATTTATTAAAGGCATGAAACAAATACTTACCACAATACATTGGAAAGCAGTTTATTTTATGAATACCCAAGGGCGAAAAAGAAAGAGCGAAAATATATCTGTACCTTTTAACTTTTTTGATCCGATGATTATTAGTTAGAAAGGTGAAAAAGTAATCCAATCAATTGCTCCCATTTTAGCCAAGTGTTCGCTTAAACGTTGGCAGCTGCCACACAGAAAAAAAATAAATAAATATACATATCTTCATCTTTAGGAAAAAGCTAGACCAAAAGAATAGACGAAAAACACAACATTGCTCAATCTAAACCTTGGCAAAAGTATGAAGCGATAATAAGTATAATAAAGACTGCCAAAAGTTTCAACAAAAAATAAAGAAACAAGAAGGTTCTAGTCGAGAAATCCCGACTAAACGATACCCTGATCCCTAAACTTTACGCGTACAGTCAGTGCTTGCAAGTAAGTGTGTGTGTTCGCGCATACTGCATACTGCAGACTCGGCTGTTGATACTTATCAAAAATATATATACTTTATGATGTCGGAGATGCTTCCGTTTGCACAAAACCATTATACCCTTTTTACCCATTTTTAATGTGTTCAGGGTATAAAAACGTGTGTTTTCACAGGCCCACATAAACAATTACAAATAAGATTTGTGCTATGACATTTGAGGCGCAGGATCTCACACTCTGTTTTTCATACTTAAGCTCGACGTTTTGTATACTTTATACTGTGCACATGCTATCGATGGCATAAATTTAAAAGCATTCGAAGCGAGCGCTTAAATTTAAAATTTCAAAATCGCTGTCTGTCATGCAAAAAAAAAAAATGAATTTTTTTAGTTTTATACTGATTGCCTTATTCGGTTTTGTTAGTTTGGAGAATGACCGTTGCTCACCAGAATATTGTAACTATGCTGGTGCATGCAAAATTGTTGGGGGGAAGCCGTCTTGTAAGTGCTATGAGGAAGCATTTGACGGCGAATACTGTGAGCAAGTTAAGAATCTTTGCAAAACACACAAAAATATATGCACGCCGAAGGAGTCTTGTGTTCCTTATGTAGGTCAAACGATTTGTGAGTATCCATTATACAGAAGCAGGAATGATCACAAGAGCATAGAAGCGAGCAAACCAATATGTCATTACAATGTACGTGCCGTCCATGGAAATATCGAGCCTATTGTTCTCAGCTTTGATGATGTGAACAAAGATGCCTTGGAGATAACAGTATCAACGCCAACGTATTTGATTGCACATGTGCCACGTTCAACTCGGCCTGAGATGAGAATAGTTAGCAGTCAGCATACGAACAACTTAACAGAAACTCTGGACGAGCTAAGAATCAGGCGGCATATGGGTCTGCCGTATAACGATGCCCGATATTACGTATTTGAAGCTAAGCACTTGACGTTGGGTGCAAATGAATTAAGTGTGTCCATTGCGTCCTTTGGAAAGAAACCGCAATTGCGAACTCTGTCGCTAATGGTCCATGTAGAATTACCGAAATCTGTATTTTGCCTGCCATTATTTGGATTTCTTAACGGCGAACATCATGCAAACCCCCGCCAAGCTAATGTTGAGCACTTTACTAACATTCAAGCGCATTTTATAAGGCGATGCTATCCTCAAGATAGCGAGATACTCACCGAATGGTCTATAAAAAACAAATGGGAAAACGGTAAGAAATGTCATAAGTCATAAGTAATTCAACATATCGTATTAAGTTTATTGACTTCCTTTACAGTTACCTATTATACCGAGGCCGGTAATAAACATCTTTTGTTTAAAATACCACGATATAAATTGTGGTACAATAATCTGCTTCAATCTTATCCCGATCTTATAATAACGGTGCTTCTAAGGGTCCGAGAGAGTGACGGTCCATGGGCAGCCGCAAGAGTAAGTACTAAATGTAATACACTTAGAACAGTTGGTGTGACTTAAGTTCTTACCTAGTGTTATATTAATGTGACGGCGTCTGACGTGATAAGTAAAATATCCGGCGGGCTCATCAGAGAAGTAAACGAAAAAACTAAATGGTTGCATCTTGATGGCTCAAATAGTCGCGAGCCTGCTGTACCAGCATATGGCCCTCAGCCGCTAACTTATACTTGGATTCTAGAATTTCCCCAGGAAAATAAACAGCGATATTTAAGCCATCAAAGTACTTCGTCTCAGCTCAAAATATCGATAAAAGATCTAGATCCAAAAATGAATTATACCATCATCTTGCAAGTTGAAAACAAAATGGTGATATCTCGCACCAGTATTAGCAAGCAAGTTTTTATATTTGTGAGTACAAAATTGATTCACATAGAGATTGAATGCATTAGAAACTGCAAGAACAATTTGTACTCTATTGGACGTAGATTGCACTTGCGTGGTCTTTGCACCGAATGCGGAGCGTCCGTTGACTACAATTGGTTTCTAAATGGAAAAGAACATAACGAAAGAGCCCAGCGATTGGTAATCAAACCTCCGAAAGATTTGGTCGGTACGCTTAAAATCGAACTTCTTATTAATTCTCCGATGGGAAATGGGTACGTTTTATTTGAAATGGAAAAGTTAAGACCGCCTTCAGGTGGAAACTGCTCTATCCATCCACCAACAGGGTTGGCATGCTTAACCCTTTTTAATATTCGATGCGATAATTATTCTTCAAATAACAACCAGCCGGTTTCGTACACCTTAATGATTGGAAAAGACCATGAAGAAATCATGTACAGAGGCGAAAGAATGCTATATCTGCATCTGTATGACGAAGTTTATTATAAGGTTCGCATCTGCAGCCGTCAGTTTTCATGCATATTGAAGCGACTCTCAGTTAGGGTTGACCCCATCGCCCTGCAAGGATCTGAGGTCGTTCAAACGGCTCTTATGGATGGGAGAAGACAGCAGGCATTTTGTATACTGCATATGTTGTCATATAGACCACATTTCGTACCTCAATTGTTAACTTTCTTTAAGGAAATCAAAGAGGACAGAACGTTTACATATGATGAAATGTATAATACGCTGGAACTGACTAACAGATCTGCTTCACATTTACCATTGCTTCAAAACTATGAGGCTCATATGATTTTACCTATGTTGAGGAGAGTCACGGAATCTTTAGATTTTATCAGAAATGATACCGAAATATTAGATATGTCAAGAACGCACTTATACCGCCTGTGCAAGTTGATAACCGATATATCTCAATATTTTTTGAAACAAAATAAAGAAATAACAGATCAGAACTATGCGCTATCGGATTTAGACTCTCCTTTGGAAACAGAAGACTCTATCGATTGGGCACCTTTTGATAGCACAGTTGGTGAACGCATAATTCTTTATTTAGTGTCAACACAGTTAATCTTTGAAATTTGGAATATAATTGGTGAGGAATCAGTTCGATACATTGAACCGGGAGAGCCGTTCAGATATTCCACAGAGAATGTTAGTTTTGGTCTACAAATGCATGAACCTTATAAGGGTATGGCTTACCAGTCCAAATCGGGATACTGCAAATTAATAGTACCTCTACCAACAGTAGAGGCTCAGCGCTGGATGCTCGGGACCAACGATCTTCTGCTTCAAACGTGGTGTTTCAATTATAACATATTCTGGTGGGCACCGGAAGCATGGATCCCAACTAGCGCCGTATTGGCTGCAAGAATTCTTAGCCGGAGCCCACAAGGCGGTAAACCACCACTGAAGTCCCAGCAATGGTATAAATTAGCTTTGCGTCGCAGTGATACAAGAAAAATGTACTTTTACGAACAGTCCGATGAGGTTGTTAACAATATGGTTATATACAAAGTAAAGTTACAGGGCCCGGTTAACATGCTGGTTAAATTCATAAACAGCACATCGCAACTTCAGGTGCTGATGACAATGAACGTAGAGCCAACCCTTATTAATGTGCGTGATGAGAGCTGTTTTGTGCCAGAAGGTGGAAAAAACAAAACCTTTATCTTAAAAAATCGTTGTCCTGGCGAGGGCTGGGCTTACATAGCGGTTTATAAGTCAAATTCTTTCGAGACTGCATCCGCGCAATACACGTTTCGGCTCACTGCGCAGGAGTGCTTGACGTGGGGTGTTGGTGATGTTCCCAAATGGTTGAAAGAAGGATCTTATCCGAAAAACTTAATGCAAAGTCCACTTACCTTTGACTGCGATTATAATCATCTATCCATATTCTCTTCCAAGGATTACGTCATCAAACCATTTCCCATAAAAAAATCACACAACTTAGTATTTATAGTCCCTCTTAACTGGGTGTGTTTGATAACTAACTGCCTATTGATGTTGAGTGCTATTTTGCTGCTGATTTGGGGCAACCAACGCTTACGCCGAAAGAAAATGAACTTAATACGCGTCCTCAAATCGGGTCGTGAGTACAGCCCAAGCTCAGAAAATGTAATCGTGCATCTGCGAACGGGAGGCAGGTTTCTTTCAGGGAGCACAGCCAATATTAAGCTAACATTTTTTTCAGACTTGGGTCGGTACCAGATCGTCATATATCAGAATCCATTGGACCCTCATCTTAAGCTAAATAGCTCTTGCATGATTCGTTTAAGCAGCGATAGAGTCCGGTTGCCATGCACAATAACTTTAACTCGGGATAACTGTGGCAGGTATCCAACATGGTTCTGTCGGTCAATTCAAGTGGACGATCTGCGCCGCGATCTGAGCTATACATTTACTATTCAAAGTTGGGTGAGGCATAGACGCAAGATTCGAGCATCATGTCTACCGTCAAAATCAAATATTAAAGAGATTCATGGGGTGAATAAAGCCGAAAAGCGGTTTAAGAGATTTAGTAGAAAATTTCGTCACTATATCAAGTTCTATTTTTCTAACTGGTTTTTGCTACAACCCCTTTTGGGACCGTGGCGTTACAATGATGAATCCTGCAACTTATACGAACGGACATGTGTTTGGATATGCAAGACAGTCTTCACAATAACCATTGTGTTTTGCTTCTACAGAAATACCTCTTTTATGAACTATTTTGAGTATGATCAGCAGCTTAAAACAATGACTTTCTCGGAATTTTCGTCCTTAGCAATTGGAACCTACATTGCGGTTTTAATTTTGGATCTTTGTCTAATCTCTTACCTAAGAAAACTTCCTTAATTGAAAAATTAGGTTTCATGTTCTGCAAACCTATTTTTTGTTCAAAAACCTGTTCACATTAATAAAAAATGACATATGAATTTCAATAAAATATTCCCTATCAATGAAAAAAAAAAAAATACAAATTTTGTAAGTTGAACCCATAAAATGGTTCAAAATAAATGTTTTATGATCATTTAACAGGCAGAAGGAAGACGAAGTCGATTTTGAAATCTTCGTTTGTATGTCTATCTGTAAATTTTTAAAAATAAGGAAAATATCAAAGATTGACATCACGCAAAGTGTTTAGTAGCGCAGTGTTGTAAAAACGTGCACAGACACACATATATACATTCATAGGTATTGTCCAGGTCAAGGGTTCAAGTAAGCTGTTCAAGCTTTCTCGACTTAACCCGTCTTACTTGATTTAAAGCAGTTAACATTCTACCTCTAATAATGATAATAAATTTGTTTAAATTATTTATTGACCAATGGCGTAAAGGATTTAAGACTATTTACAAAATTGGCCCAAACAAAGATAAATGCATAGTACCAGACAATAACAGAAGTTTCATTTACATGAGAATGTTATATATAATATATATGAAATAAATAATGAACTTTGCCTTAAGAGACAAATGTGAAATTTTACAGAGCTCGCGATTCAATTAAAAAATCGCCGCAGAATACAACAAAAAATTAAGCAATAAAATATAATTTGGTTCACGCAAATTTAATGCGGTTGGTCATCATCAAAAGGATGAAAAAGAATATGCCGCAACTTGCAGCCAAAATAAAACATATGAAATAGAGTAATAGTAATGAATCAGGACCTGTGTTGAGCAATAAAATGCCCATTCGAAAAGGTCAAGAAGTTTTCACTTTTTATTTCCCCAATTTGTGTCATCATGTGTTGTTACTAGTATAAGTTGCCTTTGTGCCCTACACAAGCACAAAGGACTCACCGGGGCGGTAAATTGTAAGCGCTATTGTTTAAGTCAAGGACCTGTGCGCAGCGTGCATAGTGGGAACACCCGCGCGGTTCTCAGCATCGGCATTTCTGTTAGCGTCAGTTGCAGTTGCGACCGCAACGTTGACTTTCTGACCACCAACAAAAAATGTTGACAGCCGAAACACGCCTTACTTGAATAATTGGGGCCAACGGATTAAATTCACACGCAGTCCACACATTAGCAAAAGCCAGAACAAGTCGCGCAGACCTTGCAGGTGGACGCAAAATCACAAAAGACAAGTAAGAAGGCTCTAGTCAAGAAATCCCGACTAGACGATACCCTGATCCCTATACTTTATGCGTACAGTTAGTGCTTGCAAGTATGTGTGTGTGCGTACGCGCATACTGCATACGCAACTTCAATCTCCCATATCTCCAGTATTTCTTAATCGATTTTAATAAAAAATTTCACAGATTTTCATTATTTTGTTTTATAATTCAAATGGCGTCTAAAAGTTTTCCAAATTCAAGATTTTGTTGTTATTGATCCCATGTGTATATCGGAAACGGGAAGAGTTATTGAAAATCGAAAACAAACTTGTACTGCCAGGGATTAGGCGAGCTTAAGTTCCAAATCTGGAGTCTCTAGCTTCTATAGTCTCTGAGATCGACGCGTTCATACATACGGACAGACGGACGGACAGACGGACATGGCTATATCGACTCGGCTGTTGATGCTGATCAAGAATATATATACTTTATGGGGTCGGAGATGCTTCCTTCTGCCTGTTACATACTTTTGCACAAACTCATTATACCCTTTTTTCCCATTTTTAATGGGATCAGGGTATAAAAAGAAAGAGCGAAAATGTATTATATATATATTTTATCGATGATTATAAGTTAGAAAGGTGAAAAAGTAATCCAATCAATTGCTCCCATTTTAGCCAAGTGTTCGCTTAAACGTTGGCAGCTGCCACACAGAAACAAAAATAAATAAATATACATATCTTCATCTTTAGAAAATAAGCTAGACCAAAAGAATAGACGAAAAACACAACATTGCTCAATTTAAACCTTGGCAAAAGTATGAAGCGATAATAAGTATAATAAAGACTGCCAAAAGTTTCAACAAAAAATAAAAAAAAAAACAAAGCGAGTGTCTAACGGAAAATTCATGTTGATGAAAAATGTTTTTCATGCGCGCCGCCATTCACATTGAATTGGTAATAGAGCGGGAGTCCCCCAAATAGGTTGTGTTGGTGTGTATGTATGTGTGTGTGTGAGTGCGAGTGTGTCAGTCAATGTGTGTACACATAGGTTCAGGGGCATACAAATGACTTGGCTAAAAGCGAAATAGGTCTATGCAAAAGAAAACAGCAAAAAGCAACAACAACGATAGCCAAAACATCAGATAGCAAAAAAGAAAAACAAAAACAAAAACAATAAGCATGTTAAAGCAGCACAATGTTGTCTCAAGCGTAGCCAGAGCAAACAAATGTTCCACTCATATTTAAACTCACTCAGCCGCACCCACAACGGAAGCGTGCCGTCGCTCTCACAGCAGCCCAGTTGCTCCACTGGCGCTCAGCAGCAGCCAATGTAAACACTTTAGCTAGAAATGTGTCACAAAACGACCTTGAATTTGGCTCACTGAGAGTCAAATTGCAGCTCACCCAATTCTTGTTTTCTGTTGCCTTGTTCGACTTGAGTTAGGTTAATATTGAGCGCATGTTAAGTTAACAGTGCTCCAAATAAAAATTAAGCCATTTGGTAAATAACATAGTTGATTAAGATCATGGAGTTTAACATTAGGTAAGCTACAGCAATCTGACAATAAAACAATAGGTTAAGTCGTCTTACAAAAACAGATTTTAAAGTACTTTCCATATAGCCTTTTCCATTTAACATATTTCATTTTATTTAATTACCAATTATAAGCCACAATCTTTTCCTTTCTTTTTTTTCGTTTGACGTTCACCTTTTGTGTCTCATTTCCGACCACAAAATGTTTAGCGGAAATACTTACCTTGTCAACTTGTTCCGTAACTTGAAAGAACCATTATTAGGCCTTGTCGAAAGACACACAATTTGGGCAACATTTGGTGACACCTTGTTAACATGCTCTTTGACGCTTTACGTTTGTCTTTTTTCCAGTTGTTGCTGTGTTGCCACAGGCATAATTCCTTATTAAACTTGATTGAGCGCAAAACTTCATTACTCCCCTGTTGGTATACACGACTCGTTATTTGTTGCTTTGCTGTCGGATTAGTTTCTTGTTATTTTGTATGTCGCAGGAAATTTAATTTTGTGCCGCGTGCAAAGACAAAAAGTTTACAAAAAGACACGACTAAAAGAAGGGACGAAGTGATGGCGACAAGTGCTTACAATTCATTTGGCTCTTGTTCAAATGGTTAAATAACCTTTTGCAGTTCTAAGCTGCAACTGCAGCTGTCGCACGCCCGCTTCAAGGGATTATGTTAATCACAATTCTGCACTTTAACAAGTTCTGCTGCACAGAACTATGCAAAAAGTCACAAGGCCAGCAGACTCATTCCCTTAGTTTCTACTTTTGAAAGAACTTTTACAAAACTAAGCTCAACAAAAAAAATTAAAATAAAATAAAATGCGAAAAACTGTAAGCTGGCACTATAAAAGATGACTTCCTTCCTGCCTGTCGCATATCGCATTTTGTCTTTTTTACTTTATTTGTAATTTTTTAGTTCGCTCACAAAAAACTTATTGCAATCTGTTGTCCAGGGTTCTGGACAAATTTATAAAATAACTTTGGGCGCGCGCGTAACAAGTTGTTTTCTATTATCGCCGAGCATTTTTTCATTTGGCCAGCGAGCATCATCAGCTGGCCAGCAAATTAAGCTAATGCAGCAAACGGACGCAGCTGCAACTGTTGCTTAATGGCTGACACAGCTGGCACAAAGTGGTCGTTGGTTTGGTTCAGGTAAGGGGGTGTGGTGGTGGTGGTGTTCATTTCGTTTCAGTTTGTCAGTTTTGCTGTCAAAAATTGCTTATTGCCGCGTAAACGAAAATGCCTCGAAGCCAATTTCGGCAACCAAAGTCATCAACTGCGCACACGCATGCCTCAATAAATTCAACTTACACAAATTTGTAAAGGCATCGCCCGCCCGGCTGCTGCTGACAAGGAAGACGCAGGCGATAGCCATGGCATGGCATGGGAAGACTTGCCATATAAAACAGACAAAAAACTTATGCTGAGAGAAGTTTTGCAGGTGTGAACGGCAAGATAAACAGCGCCAGAAGGAGTATGAGCAGAGACAAGGATGGGATATGAAATGGAAATGGGTATCCGGATGCGGATGGGCGAAAGGTAGCGGGTTCAGGGCTTGGTTTGGTTTGGTTAGTCGGGTTCTGTTGGTTGGTTTTATTGGCATCGACATGCATTAACGACACCACAAAAGCGATAGCTGAGTAAAAGTCAAATATGCGCGCACTAACCGCATAGCCCAGCCACGTCCGACGCATGTACAACAACGCCAATTACAGCAACAACAGCAACACGTTTGTAACCAGCAAAAATGGTGTAACAGCAACAAGCTAAATTGCAAAAGAAAACTTTTTGTATACATTGCGACCGCTGTGGCAGCGCGTGGATGGGCGGGGCGGCAGCGGGGCAGCAAACGCAGCTGATGATTGCTCAGGCCCATCATCAACATCATGTATGTGTGTGTGTGTGTGTGTGTGTGTGTGTGTATACTTTGCTGTTTAGGTGTACGTGCAAAGGTGTAAATTAAATTTCAACGCCAACACGAGCATTGCATGCCAATGTGGCCTTCAACGCATCAAGCAGAACACAATCTTACATATAGAAAGAGAGAGAGAGAGAGAGTTTCTTCCAATTCCAATCCTGCTGGTAGTTTGTGGTCTGTTTGTGCTTTCCAGCTGCTGCCTTTTCTAATGTTGCCTTGCAGCAATCTGTTGCAGCAGCAGCAGCAACAACAACAAACGCACACATTGTAGCACTTTTCAATGCAAAATTTAGATTAAATGTTACGACCTTGATGCTGCAACTGAACCTTAAATTATTTTTTACCTTTTTTCAACATACTATAATATAAATGGTCTTTAACTATAGCTTATAGCTTACTGGTTTCTCTATAGAGAGTATTTCATAGTCAATCTCCTTTTGTTTTCGCATATTTAGTCATTCTATCCTGATTATAATATTGTCTACAGCTTGCGGCCAGTTTAGTTTTTGCTTTGTGTAAGCGCCTTAGCCCTGTGCAAAGTAATTTAAGCGCAAAATGTCGAACCACAAACAACGCAAGCTAAACAACAATGGAATTTAAATTATGCACAGTCGCCCCTAAAAGGATGCGCTCACGCAACAAAAGATCCCACGCCCAACAAGCGAACGGAAGTGCCGTACATCACCAAGAAAAGCAGGTAAGCCATACTTCGTACATAAACAAAAAAATACTTGAAAATCAGAGGAAAAGGGGTGAAGGTGAAAGGTGTTTCTCCCCTTGATAGCATTCCATGTGCAAAGCAAGTGCCAGGCGGTCATATTTAAGGACATTTTGTTCCCGAAGGAGTTGCGGCTTTTCTTTGTGCTAGTATACATGAGCTGGGATCCTAACTCATTGAAACGCCATTGACATGCTTATAGCACCAACATCAATATGGCTGCCTTTCATACGCACCGTTGTCCCATTGAACAAAACTCCGGCTCAGATGCAGCTGCTGATTAACAACGAGAACCTGGTGCCCCATTATCGATGGCCCGTATATGGTCCCAACTGAGAAACTTTAGTTGGCCAACTGTTGATGAATGGACCCACTGCGTGGCTGCACTTGCACGTAACCTTTTACTCCAAGCCCCTTTTCGCATATGCTTTAATTGAAATGCATTTGGGCCCAACGAACAAGCCTGCAAATGGGCAAAGCGATTCAAAAAGCGAATGCAACAGAATTCTGAAACTGCAGCTCATTAATATGAAGTTGCAATGCCATTATACAGGGAGAGAAAAATTTCCTACTTTAGTTAAAAATCTTGAGGATGTGTATCGAAGACAATCGTTTCAATAATTCGACATTTTATACTCTGTGTACCCTTAAGACAAACGAATTTAGGTTATATAAATATGATTTTCAATTTTTAGTCTTTGACTTGCAATTGCTTGGTACAAATATACTTGACTTTTTCGCTCTGTGGTGTTTTGAAACATTGGTCGCTTGTGACTTGGTACCGCATAAGTCGTATTAATTGCTGGCTATTTCAGCTAGGTGCACCTGAACCGGTTGCCATGACAGCAAGCCTGACATTTTGAATAGTCCTGTGCTCACTGGCCGTACATTTTACAACTGGCCAGACTTTTGGCTCTGACCAGTTCATGCATTCTAGCGAACATGCATACATACATACATACATGCAAACATATATCGTTGTCATGAATTGCTCGCATTTTTTCACTGTAGTAGTTCATAAAATATAAGCAGTTAAAGTTGCTAAAGTGTGTGCAGGCAGACACACACACACAAACAGATACATCTTTTGTGAACCATAAAAAATGGACACTTGAATTGCTAAGGAAGCGTGCCAGGCAGTGTCTTAATTTTCCGCAGGATGTGCGCAATGTCAAAAGCAACATTTGATAAATGGTCCACGGGCATGGTACGACCAGCACAACCAGCAACATTTTGTTCATATGCGTGTGTGCTCGTGTGTGTGTGTTGGGTGCAAAGGGCACAGATAGTTCGTGTGTGCGAATCTGCATATGTTTTACTTGAATATTTATGAGATTTCTATGAAGAAAAATATTTGTAGCTCAGGGCAGTTTCTATTTTACTTTTGCGATGCGTTAATCCAACCTTTACTTTCACTTAAAATTCAAATATATGTTGAAAATAATTATTTTATGAGCTATGTATTGTTATTAATAACTATAGTCATTAAGCTTGTGCAGATTTTGTTGTTATGCTTACAAACATTTGTTTTTAAACTTGGAAGTCAAATTTTGCATTAAATTGTGTTCAATTTTAGCTTGTTAAGAACAGCCAAATAAATCAAAAAATAACATGCTCGAATAATTGGGTGCAAAACTTTGACTCTAATTGATATTTATGTTGCCCAACACAAAATTTAACCGCAGTTGGAAATGAAAGAAAACAAAGTTACGAACTGTGTTTTCTTAGGTTGCACGAAAGCTTTGATAATTGGAATGTAGTAAAAACAAGCTAATGATGGTAAAATATAGCACAATTAAAATACATACAAATATCTAATTATGAATATCGATTAATAATTTTTTTTTTTATATACATATCACATATTTTCGTAATATGTAAATTGCAAGAGAAGTGAAATGAAAATTTAATAAACTTGCACGCAATGAATTTGAATTTGTAAAGTCGACGGGTATCAAAATTTAAACGTATTGATATTGTATTATAATGCGTACAACGCTTAATGCTGAATGCAAATACGTCGCTAATGCGATTAGCCGATTAGTCCGGGAGTGTGGCTTTCAATGTGTAGATACATATTTGAATTAATTACGCATTTGTGGCACAGCTCGACATTCAATTAAAATATGCACAAGCTTAAAATGACCCAACATATTAATTTAGTTTTAATCAATTTTTATTTTCCTTACGCGAAACTCAATCAATATTAATTGTCTGAAAATTGCTTGGACCCAACAGACTTTTGTATGCCCCTTGGCATTTGGCTGACAAAAGTTTTGTTCGAAAAAAAAATTCAAGAAAAAAAAGTTTGGTACATTTACAACTTAATGTTTTGGAGCAGACAAGCTCCATTTCTTGCTGCTCAAATGACAATTGGGCTAATTGCATTAGTTGTCGGAACGTGCCTCGAGGCAGCTCTCAGATAACTGCCCCATCCTATGAACATAATGATAAAAGTTACAGCTGTGCAAAAAGTTTGAGATGTTTTTCTTGAAAATTTTAGCGAAATAAATAAAGCTCTCTGCCAGATATTAATCTTAATTTTCGGCTGTCCAACAGAACAACAAAGACAAAGAGTTAAGTTACTCAGTAATAAACAGAAAAGCAAAACCAAAAGAAAAAAGACGGAGTGAAGAAAGTGAGTGGCATAGGGAAAAGCCTTTTTTTGCTTCACCTTTGTGCCTTTTTTTTGTGAAGCATATAAATAAATAAGCCGATTTTAGCACAGCATTTCTGCCGAGGGCTGTCAAGGGACCAAACCGGATGCCATGGCGAACGCGACGCCAAACGGTTTTAAGTGGGTACCTGAACAAAAATCAACAAGAAACCAAAACAGAACAACAACAACAACAAACAACAAAAAAGGGGCGACAGCAAATAAAACGGAAGGACAAAGCGAATACAATAATAAATAAAAATAAAATATACTGTCGCCCAAAATCTGTAAAAAGTGCCACTTCACTTCAATCACAAACAAATAACTGAAATGAATTGACCGAAATGTGAGAGCCGTTGGCCATAGCACCCGCATTTCAATCAAATATTAAATCAGTCCCTCATTTACATTTCACAACATACCAAAATTTACACAATAGTCCCGCATCAATATTGTACTAAGAGTTTTGAAATAAAACTACATAATTTAAAGATTTAATTTTAGAAAGCTAGTTGAAGCTTGAATCCAAATGTTTAGGTGCACTATATGTTGTGTGACAAACGCAATTTGCAAGTTAATAACTGCTTGTCTCGGACTGTGAATGACAAAACATTCAATATATTGTAATAAGTATACATCAATGACCCCATCAAGTCGGCAGAAAAAATGCCAATTCGTCGCAGACGTCCACGTCATCAAAAAGCAACCCGACCCAAAATAGCCAGTTGAGTGGCGACATATTTCAAATGACATACACATATATCAATGAAATAACCAATAGGCGGGCCTTGTGTTAGGGTGTACGTAAAAGAGATACCCCTTACTTTCAAAACAAAATACTAATATTTGTTAACTTGTCTTATGTTGATGCTCCGAAGAAATATTTTCAAGATGTCCCTGTCACCCAATTTCTAACCACTTTATTATTCCCATTTTTATTATACCCTGAACCCATCAAAAATGGGTAAAAGGGTAATGGTTTTGTGCAAAAGTATTTAACAGGCAGAAGGAATCATTTCCTACCCCATAAAGTATATATATATTCTTGATCAGCACCGAAAGCCCAGTCGATATAGCCATGTCCTTCTGTCCGTCCGTCTATCCGTCTGTATGTATGAACGCGTCGATCTCAGAGACTATAAGAGCTAGAGACTCTAGACTTGCAACTTATGCTCGCCTAATCCCTAGGCAGTACAAGTTTGTTTTCGATTTTCGATAACTCTTCCCGTTTCCGATATACACAAGTATAGGGTTCAGGGTATCGTCTAGTCGGGATTTCTCGTCTAGAGCCCTTTTACTTGTTTTCTTTTGTATTGTTTTTAATGGGTAGCGTGCATAATAAAAACGGTTTCCCAGGAGGCAGACCATCGGATTGTTTGACTAAGTCAGGTATTTTTATGCTTCAGCGAAGCACAGCCCAAGAAAAAAAATATCTCCAAGGACGGCTGGAAAAAAGCGTAAAACAATAAATAAAAGGCACAGCAAATAAATATGCCAATAAGTTCTTGTTGAAGCTGTTTTTTTTTTTTGTCCTGCTCGAGAGTCGAATATCTTTAAAGTACTTCAAGTTGGCCATGTGAAGAAAGATTTTGATTTATGTATTTATGTGCATATTTAATGAATTAACATTAATGTAAGTACATCATCCTCATTGTTTTTGTTGTTGTTGTTGTTGTTGATGTTGATGTATGTGTTCAGGCTCTTAAGTAACAAATAATTAACAGCTCTTCTGTCAACAAGATGAGCGAGAGTGCGGCAAAATCGGCAAGGTGCCGGAATGTAGCCTTGAGGATGCGAGGATGTGAGGAGTTGAGTACGAGTGCCAGGCAGACAGCCGTTGGGGCCATAATCTGTTTAATGTAATTTGCAATTTATATTAAGCTATTGAAATTTTATTAAGCGCCAGCAAAACGAAGAAAATATGTGCGAGGCCAACTTCCGTTTCCTTTTTGCCGCGGAAATAATTTGCTGGCAACACGGCCTCTGGCACATCCATACACATATTAAGCATATATATATACATATCCAATATCAACAGACTATTCAGTCGTAAGTTATGCGTAAGTGTTCGTGTATATCTGTGAGTGTGTGTGTTTCATCGATTTCTGGAGACTGTATATATATACACACTGAATGTGATTTATTCATTGGGAAACGCAGTGCATGCAAATCTGAGACTTAAACTTTGCGATTCTTGCCAATCTGCAATACTAACTCATCCAAACAACAGCAACATCAGCAACAACAGTTGCTCGAAGGCCCAGCTCAGCTCCATGAGAAGTAGAGCATATAATACTTGAGATGAATATGAACACGATAACACAATCATGAGTATCGGCATAGTACTAGTGTATATACTATAGTAGTACTTTAATAAAATTGTTGCCATCGCGTCCTACTGAACACATGTGCAGGCGCCATAGACTCATATTTTAAGATGTTGCCTGGCATCTCTCATGTCTCTGTCACGGATAATCGAATTTATACTGCAAGTCACGTCATTCGCTTTTTATGTGCATTACCTCGCCCCTGTGGCCCTGTGGCCCTGTTGCCCTGCGATGGCTGACGTGCTCCTCTTACCCAAGCAATAGCACCTGACTCAAATAAGCGAAAATTGTGTATCTTATGAGTAAGCTACTAACATAATGATGCATAATGTTGCAATGATTGAATTTGAATTTTATGAATATGCGACCATATATCATTAATTTAATTGAACAGCAGTGAACAGATTAAATATTTACTAGTTGACTACGGTTAACTAAACATAATTCGTATAAGTGTTTACACAATATTGACTTACTTTTCTGTTTGTGGTGTTTGTTGACATTTAAGAGAATGATAACAATGGCATCGCTATACAACTATATTTTGACAATTTGCAGCAGCGACATTGGCACCAGAGTCTGCCACATATGTAAAAACCGGAATACCAGCAAAAATGCAAAATTACAATTTTTAATAAATATTCATGTTGTGCATGGCTGTTATGTTGTTGACACCCATTAAGAAGAGATAAAAAGCCAAAAACACTTGGCAAAAATGTTCGACTAGAGATACTCAGTTCTCAAAAAAAATATACCTATATATATTTTCAATGCGTACAGGATATATATAGGAAGAGTTCTTTACACTATTTGTCACTGTGTATATTCAAACCATGCCCTTTGACGCTTGATAATTGAATCAAGGCCTGAACAAGAATACACACCAACACACAGTTACCACAGCAACAAACACACAACAACAAATTAAATGTAAATGTAAAGGACACTCAGTTAAAAAAAAAAGTTGTGTATAAATTAAACTTTTAAAGTCGCTTTATTCACACAAAAAACAGTGAAGTTAAAACGTGTTTAAAAAAAATGGAATTCTATAAAGTAACTTGTCTTTATGTTTGAAAAATATTTTTTACAGCCAAAACAATAATAAATTGATAAATTAAATGCAATATTTATTTAACTTAAACGATATGCAATAAATGCATCGAAGTCAATCCTTAATATCGCATCATTCAATGACCTTATTTTCATTGAATGAAGAATTTCATGTTCACGGCCTTCATCAATTAGCGAATTTACATTTCTGCCCTGAACGGATAATCACTACCTACTTTCACCGCGAACATATATGTATACAAGGAGTTGTGTAAAAAGAGAAAATCCTTTATACATTATTTCAACGTGGGGGATTTAATGGTAGTTGGTGTGTTGACTGATAAGCAAAAGGTTCGCAATTAGTCGTTGTCCTTTCTTCTTGTTAACAACGAGAGCAGCGCCTAACAAAGCTCTTTGGTATTGAAGCACGTTCTCGATTCGCTATTTAGTCCAATGGGACAGCAAGTGGAAGACAGTTGTAGACAGTTGGAGACCGTAGGATACAACAAATGGAATAGTTTAATGCTATGCTTTGTTCTGCTTTTTTGCCGTCGTTTCCAAGAACTTTTGTCCATTCGATACGCATAAAAATCAAACGACAATTAGAAACAGACTCCCAGTTGGTCAATAGATGGGAGAGTTAGGTCTTAACCAGCAACACTTGGGACTATTAAAGAAAAGTCCTAAATAACAGAAAAATAGCCAAACGAACGGCATACACAAAGCCTAAATTGCTTATACAGCAGTTTGGATCGGAGACGAACAAATGCGAGCTGTTTGTTTGTTTGTTTGAGGCAACGTATCAAATTATCTATTTATGGAGAGGACTAGCAATGTATTTACAGCTTAACTAACAGCAGGATAAACATTCAGAGGCTCAATCAAAACTGTTGGCATCAGTCCCTCTCATCTATCCATCTAGTAATATGAGCGCCAGTGGCTTGGGTAAATTTATATAAAATATATATTATACACGTATATGTATATGTCTGTATCGTTTAAGCCAAACGGACCATAGTTTGTCGGCTACCGATTGTTTGCCTTTTTATTTTGCTTTCTCTCTTGTGATTTATTTGGCTAAGCTGTCTTAAAGCCAAGCAATGCACGAAAATCCCGCACACACATACACGTACATATAAGAATAAAGCCTCCTTTTGCTAATCAAGTCGTAGCAAACTACACACCACACAGATGTATGTACGTGTATATATAAATATATTTATTTGTGTACATTTGTGTGTGAGCCCGGCTGGACACTTCATTTCATTTGCCCTGGGGATGACATGCCGTGTATTATTGTATTGTATTGTATTGAATGCGACGCACGAGCGAGCTGCCCAGAGAGATGAGGCCAAATATATCCTTTCTCCGACTAGGTGACAGGCGCTTGACACATGCGGGTCACTAGGCACGACCTTATGCCCAAAGTGTTACAAAATAAGCAATATGCATAGTGAGTGTGTGAAAATCACATACTCACGCACACACCCACCACACGCAGACATGTGCCTTTAATTTTTAGTGTATATGAGTTAATTAGCTGATTTAGTTTCAGCCTTTTCAGTGCCGGCCACAAGGCGCATTAATCACTTGCTTAAACAGTCCATTTGAAATGCCTCTAAATTACATGCCATTATTTACATGCGTTAGCCCACACACACACATACACACATGCGTGTACGTAATCAACGTTGGGCAGGCACAGACATGTTCTAGGCATTTGTAAGCTGATTGCGGTATTTATAGCTGCCACGCCCATTTTCCACTTTGCTGCTGCTGCTGCTGCCGTTCGGCGCTCATTAAAATTCACATTCAAACATTTTACAAATACATATATTAACAAACCTTTTACGCGCGTTCTTTAATCACACGGATTTTGTGGCCACACGCAACGGCGTCTTTACCCATGGGAGCGTAAACCGCATAACAACAGCAGGAGACGTGGCAAAGAAGCAAGAGTATGGATCAGGTGCCGTTTTTCTTACTGGCTAAATGCCAGCTGTGTGAGTCCTTAGACAAAGTTTTTAAGGTAACGATAAAAGAGACAGAGAGACAGAGGGAGACAGAGACAGCACATACACAAAGATGCCGTCGCATAAATCGAGCGGAAACGAATGCATAATAAAACCCGTCCACCCCGACTACTAAGATGCTGAGTGGCCTAGTAGCAGCCTAGTACACTGGTAAAAATAATGTTTAGCTATTGCATCAAGCTTGAAGATTTCTTATAAATCTACAAAGTGCAAACAAATATTTAACTCAATACCTTTAATAATAACTCTAAATAACTTATAGATTTTTCAATTGTTTAACCAAAAACTTAAGATATTTGTTTTACTAGGCCTTAATCTTTCAACTGAGCAACAACTGCTCTTAGTTGTTTTATGTCTACAACCAAATTTATTTTGCTAGTTAAAGCTTTAACTTTGCTTGGCATCCAAATCGTTCATGATTTCTATCTCAGTGTACTAGATACTGTCAACTGCCAAGTGGGCCGCGTTCACACTGACCATGGCCATGAACTTTATTTGTGCATTTCCCTTGGGCCAACCCTTGTTGTCCCTGCAGCTGTATCTGCTGTTGCTGTTGCTGCTTCTAAGGCTTGCTGGATTACGTAATGAAGGCAGTGCCAGACAAATGTCTCAAAATGAGTTCACACACTATGCCTACTTGTCACTTGAGCACACAACTTGACGTTGCGCCCATCATCATCTCCGAGATGAAAATCTGTGCGCAGTGCGCCCTACGACGAATTGTTGCCTTGATGCTTGTTGGTTGAATGGCCGTGGCTGTATTTAAGCAGTTTAAACTGCAGCAACTTAAGCTATTTGCAATTTGTACAGTAACAACTGTAACTTTTGACGGCTTTTGGTCATCGCTTTGATCATCGACGCGCAAAGCAATGGCAACAAGAACAGCAGCAGGTCGGCAGCGTCCCGTCGTGTGTACAAAAAGTTTTATTTTTTTGAGCGCCTTTTGTTCGTTGGTTGCGACAAAAGTTTCATTTTGGTTGCTTGGTGTAGTTTACACAAGCTAACCGCGCGGCCATCAAGGATAATTTTAAACTTAATTTAGAACTCATTTAAAACTTTTGCATAATTGCATAAATTTGCAAAGTCAATGGAAAACTTTGGCTAAATATCGTTTGACAAGAACAACAATTGTGCCAAAAGTGGGTCGCATGCCACTTTGTCGTTAACTGCAATTACTAAGGACCATACAAATTTGAGATGGAACTAACCAAACTGATTCTTAAGAGGGTATTAAAATTCGCTTCGGACATAAGTTGAAGAATTTAAGATACAACTTTTCATTAGCATATATGTTTATATGAAGAAAGGTATTAATTTCTGGTTTGCGAGAGTATACAATATGCATTATACCCAAGATAGCGAGCCCATCTTGCTTAATCAAATTTCAATTTTCAAAAGATTAATAAAAGAAATCAAGTGTCCAAGCAATATAAGATACAAGCAAACATTTTGCATGTAAATTGGCTTGAAACGCAATCGGTATTTTATGGTGGTAGTCAGAAACTTTACACCACGGCTCTTTGCATACTTAAAATGATAGACTCCAAATCTGAGGAACATAAAATGCTTGGTTTCATAAAACAGTCGAAAACGAGAAAAGATTTAACATTTTATTTGATTCACATTAAGATAATTGCATAACTTTTTGAAATGTTGCCCAATTAGATTATTACAATAACTTACATTTTCCCATTAAAAATGGGAAAGAAGGGTATAATGGTTTTGTGCAAAAGTATGTAACAGGCAGAAGGAAGCATCTCCGACCCCATAAAGTATATATATTCTTGATCAGCATCAACAGACGAGTCGATATAGCCATGTCCGTCTGTAAAGCAGTGGTCGGGAAACTTTTTTTATCATTGCCCCAAAATATTTTTATTTAAGTTAATATTACCCCATAGTGGTTCCTCGACCGCTGTTGTGTGGAAACAAATAAGGTTCATGCGTTGGCTAAATTACCCTCTAAAAAAAATTAAAAAAAATAAAATAAAGTATGCATACTTTTAGGCAGTTCGCTTATTCTTACTTATATATAAATTTTGGGCAAAAAGGACATTAGATTTTAAGCCATAGCTTGAACACTTCCTTAAAGATCTTTAAGGAAAATACATTTTTGAACTCACAGCAACAAGATCTATCGATTTGCTTATAAGGATCTCTAGGATTCGCGAAAAAAAATGTTCGAAAAATTTTACAGGGGGTAGGTCAGAAAAAATTTAAAAAATTACAAAATCGTCTATAACTCGGGTATTTTAAGGACTATCCGGGTGTCCTTTGGACCACAGGTAGGCCTGGGCCCGCCGATACGAGCAAAGTAGTTCAAAGGACGATATTCCTTCAAACAGCTGGAATAAAAGGATAAATGTTTAAAACAGAAAATTGGTCATAACTTGGCCAAATCATAAAGGATTCGCACGAGTCCTATGTCAGACATTTTGTTTTAACCAGGGCTACCAATTCGCCAAAGGACATTCAAATCGACCTTGTGGTTTCCGAGAAAACTGCACTTTTATGGGTTTTTATTATATTTGTTTGGCCCTAGAGTGAAATTTTTACAAGTGTTTTGTTCTTAGATGACCCCATTATCCTTGAATGCAGTTCGATAGAGTTGGTCCTTGAAACTCTCACGCAACATATCCTTTCAAAATCCGTAAGGATTAAAATGGCTTAGGACTTTTTTTTAAAAAAATTCAACACCTTTTAGTTAAAAATTCGTCAATATCATTAAGGATCCATCGGTTTTGCAGTCAAGGATGGTTGTGATTCCCACCCAACAAAGGAAAAATAAGATATTTTTGTATTGCTCGTATCGCTTTATTTACCTCAAAAACCAAAAAATCTTATAAGACATAGACTGAAATTAGATATACATATAAACTTAGGTGCTTCTCGTTTGTTCTTATATTAAAATAAAAATGTTTTCCTTAGAATTAATGAATTTTTAATCATTAATGAGTTAATGAATTTTTAATCATTACCCCAAAATATTTTTGTTTAGGTTGGGAGTACCCTGTGTGGAAACATAAGGTTGATGCATTGGCTAAATTACCCACTAAAAACAATGTGGCATACTTTTAGGCAGATCGCTTATTCTTTCATATTTAATTGGTGCGACACTATGATAAAAAAGGAAAAAAATCATTGCATACGACATAGGCCGTTTATTAAAGTCAATTCAAACCACTTGCTGCTGATTCTGTGTGCCTGGTATACTTGAGTCAAAAATTAGGAAAAACTATCAAAAACTGGACGAAAGCTCGGCGGTATTCTTTTGCGATCTCATCGAGTTATAAAGTATTTCCGACGCCAAGTACCAGGCGAACAGAATAGGCAGCAATAGCACTGGTTTTTATATTTAACTACAAAAGTATTAAGGACAATATGAATAAAAAGCCAGCCTAAAAGTATGCAAATATATATATTTAACTACAAAAGTATGCTGCACAATTAATTATATTATGAATAAAAAAGCCAGCCTTAAAGTATGCAAATGTATATAATGAGAATTTATGCATCGCTTGCTGCTGATTCTGTGCGCCTGGTATACTTGAGTCAAAGACTAGCAAAAACTCGACGAAAACTTGGCAGTATTTTGGCAAAATGGGAAAATTTATAAGGAAGAGTGCCCATTGTTATTGAGTCTTAGTTCGTTTAAACTCTTTTAATCATTACACCAAAATATTTATGTGTAAGTTGATATTACCCCATGGCGAAGAAAAATATATACTTTTCACTCATAGAAGTTTCTTTTTACCCCTAAAAATTGCATTTTTACCCCATTCGGGGTAATTTACCCCGGTTCCCCGACCACTGGCGTAAAGCATAGGGATCAGGGTATCGTCTAGTCGAGATATCTCGACTAGAGCCTTCTTACTTGTTACATTATCCATTCGTATAAACTTGCTTACATGTTTTTGCATCGACTTATCTTACAACTTTGAAGCTTTTGCTAACACTGCCAAAATAACAGCTCTAAGCTTTCGATTCATAGAGCTTGAGCAATACTTTTTGTTGCTCAATCATAGTTATGTTAAGAGCGAACTTGAAGTTGAACGAATGGCAATAAACGGCTTCGCACGGGACCAATAATAATAGTTCCAAAACTCAACATATTTGAGTTTAATAAAGAAGTTTTACAGTTTTTTAAGATGTTTTACAGTCGTCAAAGAAAAATTCAAAATTAATTATAAATACATAAGAAACAAAATTAATACGATTTAATACAGGAAACGTTAAATTAAAAATAAACTTATAAAAATAAACAAAAATCTTTTAAATACATTCTTAGATGGCTTTACGCTTTTGGCCTTTGCCTTTTTGTTTGCCAGTCAAAACCGGTGTGGAAGTCTGAGTTGGCTCTTGATCCATGTCAGAGTCTATATCATCAGGATTTCTAAGAGCTGCTTTGCCAGCCGTCAGCTTCTTAATTGCCTTCACCTGTGGCTTTCTCTTGGGGTGTGACTGCGCCAAAGTTCCAATTGACTTACGCGCCGGCTTAGCCCTTTGCTTTTTAACATTTTCTGCCATAGGTGCATCGAGGCTTCCATTATTATTTGCTTCAACGGGCTGTAGTGATACGTTTAAAGATAAGAAAACATGCGGTACAATTACAAGTACATTCTACAAACCTCAGTATTCTGGGGCTTTAAAGCTTGGTTTTTTGGCGACTTAGCGTTTTCCTTGACAAGTTCTTTGACGGCGGCTTGATACGCTTTTTTCTTTTTAGGGGCAGGCTGTTAAATTCAAAAATAGCGCTTAAAACTAGAAAACATCACAAATATTTGCAAGTGCCAACAAACCTCAATTGTCTTTGGCACCGATGCCTTCTTTGTAACCTTTTTTGCTTTGGCACCTTTATCCACTTGCGCCGCATCCGCTTTCTGTGCCTTAGCTTCTGGCTTTTTGACAGCTTTTTCTTTCGGGAGCTTAAAAGATAGCTTCTCCTGTATTACCCTGCCACTGTCAGCAGCATCTTTGAGACGCTTATATAAAATCGTTGAAAAACGTTTCACATTGGGCACATCGTAGCCGGTGGACAATATATACTTTACAATTGCGCGTATCGATGAGCCGGATCGACTTTTCAGGGCTCCAATAGCAGCCAGGGCCATATCAATTATTAAGGTCTTTTGGCCTTTTTTCTTTGAACCCATTATCCCTGGCATGGCTTCGGCTGCGATGTTAGCATCAGCATCTGGTGGCGGAGTCGGAAAAAGATGATCTTTGTCCTCTGAACTGCTCTCATCGCCCGACTCTGATACATTTTCCTCTTCTTCAGACTCAGTTGCGTCTCCCGTGTGGTTTCCGGAGATATCTCCATCACTCATCTCATCCTGAGCTAGTTTGTTAGGTTTCTTTTTTAAAACATTCATTTTAAGTTTGATTTATAAATGGACAAACTTTTTACAGCACAACGCACAATCAAACGCAAATTAAGTGAACTGAAAATCAAGTATGGCAGCCCAAAATGCAACGGTAATCGCAAGTTGCCTGTTACACTCAATTCGTTTGTCACAAAGCTTTTAATGAGCTTCCAGGGCTTCAAATAAAGCAATATGTATGCATGAACCAAAATGCTAAGCTCCGTATTAGTTTAAAATTTTATGATTGTTTTTGGTTGAGTTTACGATAAAACTGACATTCTTAATAATATTTGTACCAGTTTATCTATATGTCAAGTCGAGTCAAGTAGTTTTAGTTTAGTTTATCCAATAAGATACTGCTTCATTTTGAAGGAATATTTAACATGACATTTTGTGTTATTTATTAGTTCATCATTCGTATAATTTATACATATCGGAAAAAGTAGAAGAATTGTAGATACAACTTTTCATTCTGGTTTGCGAGAGTATACAATATGTGTTATACCCATGTTAGCGAGCCCATCTTAATCCAATTTCAATTTTCAAAAGATTAATAAAAGAAATCAAGTGTCCAAGCAATATAAGATACAAGCAAACATTTTGCATGTAAATTGGTTTGAGACGCAATCGGTATTTTATGGTGGTAGTCAGAAACTTTACACCACGGCTCTTTGCATACTTAAAATGATAGACTCCAAATCTGAGGAACATAAATTGCTTGGTTTCATGAGACAGTCGAAAACGAGAAAAGATTTAACATTTTATTAAATCCACATTAAGATAATTGCATAACTTTTTGAGATGTTGCCCAATTAGATTATTACAATTACTTACATTTTTACATTATCCATTCGTATATACTTGTTTACATGTTTTTGCATCGACTTATCTTACAGCTTTGAAGCTTTTGCTAACACTGCCAAAATAACAGCTCTAAGCTTTCGATTCATAGAGCTTGAGCAATACTTTTTGTTGCTCAATCAGAATTATGTTAAGAGCGAACTTGAAGTTGAACGAATGGCAATAAACGGCTTCGCACGGGACCAATAATAATTTTTTTAAAACCCAAAATATTTGACTTTAATAAAAAATTTTAAGAAGTTTTACAGTCGTCAAAGAAGACAACAAAATTAATTATAAATACGTAAGAAAAAAACATTAATACAATTTCATGCAAGAAACGTTAAATAAAAAATAAACTAATAAAAATAAACAAGTAATAATAAATTAAATACATTCTTAGACGGCTTTAAGCTTTTCACCTTTGCCTTTTTGTTTGCCAGCCACAACCGGTGTGGAAATCTGAGTTGGCTCTTGATCCTTGCCAGAGTCTATATAATCAGCTTCTTTACCTTTGGCTCTAGCTTGGCGTCTGACTGTGCCAAAGTTCCAATTGACTTACGCGCCGGCTTAGCCCTTTGTTTTTTAACATTTTCTCCCATAGGTGTATCGAGGCTACCATTATTTTTTGCTTCAACGGGCTGTAATGATACGTTTAAAGATAAGAAAACATGCGGTACAATTTGAAGTACATTCTACAAACCTCAGTATTCTGGGACTTTAAAGCTTGGTTTTTTGGCGACTTAGCGTTTTCCTTGACAAGTTCTTTGACGGCGGCTTGATACGCTTTTTTCTTTTTAGGGGCAGGCTGTTAAATTCAAAAATAGCGCTTAAAACTAGAAAACATCACAAATATTTGCAAGTGCCAACAAACCTCAATTGTCTTTGGCACCGATGCCTTCTTTGTAACCTTTTTTATCAAGGCTAGCTTTACCTTAGCTTCTTGCTTTTTGACTAGCTTCTTTGTCACAGCTTTTTCTTTCATTTTTTCCATCGATTTTGATGTTACTTTTTCTATTAATTTCGACTGCTTTGCACCACCCACCGGGAGCTTAAAAGACAGCTTCTCCTGTATTACCATGCCACTGTCAGCAGCATCTTTAAGACGCTTATATAAAATCGTAGAAAAACGTTTCACATTGGGCACCTCGTAGCCGGTGGACAATATATACTTTACAATTGCGCGTATCGATGAGCCGGATCGACTTTTTAGGGCTCCAATAGCAGCCAGGGCCATATCAATCATTAAGGGCTTCTTTGAACCCATTATCACTGGCATGGTTTCGGCTGCGATGTTAGCATCAGCATCTGGTGGCGGAGTCGGAAAAAGATGATCTTTGTCCTCTGAACTGCTTTCATCGCCCGACTCTGAAACTTTTGCCTCTTCTTCAGACTCAAATGCATCTCCCGTGTGGTTTCCGGAGACATCTCCATCACTCATCTCATCCTGAGCTAGTTTGTTAGGTTTCTTTTTTAAAACATTCATTTTAAGTTTGATATATTGATGGACAAACTTTTTACAACACAACGCACAATCAAACGCAAATCAAATGAACTGAAAATCAAGTATGGCAGCCCAAAATGCAACGGTAATCGCAAGTTGCCTGTTACACTCAATTCGTTTGTTACAAAGCTTTTAATGAGCTTCCAGGGCTTCAAATAAACCAATATGTATGTATGAACCAAAATGCCGTATTAGTTTTAAATTTGATTGTGTTTTCGACAAATCTGCCACTTCATTCTCAATAATATTTGTATCAGTTTATCTATATATCAAGTCGAGTCAAGTAGTTTTTGTTTAGTTTATCCAATAAGATACTGCTTCATTTTGAATGCATATTTAACATGACATTTTGTGTGGTTTATTAGTTCATCATTCGTATAATTTATACATACATAGATAATGAAATATTTATCTTTAATATTATTTAATTATAGTTGTATGCATGTAATGAACATTTATTGGATTCGGTTGCTTCTGATGCTGCTGCAAAGATATTTGGCAGTAACAGCAAATTAAACTGTTTCAAAGTTTACCTTATTCGCACATTTATCGACCCCTTACAGACAACAAACAAAATTTTTATGCATATTTCAACTTTAAATAACATTCTATTTACTTTAGGACATTAAACAAACAAATAATCAATATAATTGTGTATGTAATTTTCTTCGTAGATACTTTTTAAAAACATTTTTTTTTTTTTTTGCATTTAAAGCAGTTTTGCACTTAATATTTCATTGTTTAGTTTTGTTGAGTTTATTAGTTTGCTGTACAAATTGTTCACATTGTTCGGTGCTGGGAACAGTGAGGGACGGGGACAGGAAAACTGGGGGGACGCGAAGAAAGATAACGTGTTTAATACTTGTGCGAACTGATGTAACGTCTTAAAGTTGAACTAAAAATAATATAGGCGACAAAAGAGCAAAAGCGAAGCAAGCGAAAAATTAACATAAACATGCGTTTTTTTAATTTGATTTTGGAATGCTACGATTCAGTATGCGAAAAGAGATAAATTATATCAAAGAAGAAATCATTAAGTCAGGAAAATAATAAACAGTTTACAGAGCACACACACTTAAAACCTAACAAAATTTGGGGTTTAACTTTAACAAATAATCGACGGGTCGGCAACAAAAATGTTTGTAAGAAGAATGTTTATCATGTTTTGTTTTGTGTGGGATTAAGGACAACTATTTGAGTTTATGTACAATTTAGGGATTGTTTGACAAAATTTGTTTAGCTAAAACACACATGAATTAAAATAGATCCGCACATTAAGTGATCAGGATAATATTTAACTAGTTATTGTTTAGGCTGCGCTTCGGCTCTCTAATATGTATACACAATTCAAAATTTATACGTATTTTAGATATTACGATATTATTAATATCCATTTTTCGTGGGCTATATTGTAGTTTTATGTGTATCTATATGTATATAAAGACGCATACACAGCGGATTATTGCAGAAGGAGGCGCGCCGCACGCTGCGCCGCCAGCTTAAATTATGAATGAAACAAAATTTTGGACATAAATCAAAAACAAAACAAATTTTTTAAACAGAATCTAATGGCGCGAGTCCCTAGGATAGAATTCAGCCAAAATGGAGGCTGGGATACGCTTAAGCATCTCCTTGGGGAAAATACGCAGCAACTGCCAGCCAATGTCCAAGGATTCGAAGACAGTACGGTTCTCGTAGTTACCCTAAAAAGGACAATAAAAAACAAAAATTAGCATATGTCCATGACAATTGTAAAGAATTATTCTTTCAACACTCACCTGCGAGATGAAGTTCTTCTCGAATTTGGTTAAGAACTCCAAGTACAGCAAATCATCGGGCGTCAGAGCCTCCTCACCGACGACAGCCTTCATGGCCTGGACATCCTTGCCGATGGCATAGCAAGCGTACAGCTGATTGGACACATCGGAGTGATCCTTGCGCGTCATGCCCTCACCAATGGCAGACTTCATCAAACGCGACAGCGATGGCAACACATTCACTGGTGGGTAGATCTGTCTGTTGTGCAGCTGACGATCGACGTAGATCTGGCCCTCGGTAATATAACCAGTCAAATCAGGAATTGGATGGGTAATATCATCGTTAGGCATAGTCAGAATGGGAATCTGTGTAATCGAGCCATTGCGACCCTCTACACGACCAGCGCGCTCATAAATGGTGGCCAAATCAGTGTACATGTAACCGGGGAAACCACGACGGCCGGGCACCTCCTCACGGGCGGCGGACACCTCACGCAAGGCTTCGGCGTACGAGGACATATCAGTAAGGATGACAAGCACGTGCTTCTCGCATTGGTAAGCCAAGAATTCGGCAGCAGTTAGGGCCAGACGTGGTGTAATAATGCGCTCGATGGTTGGATCGTTAGCCAAGTTCAAGAAGAGGCACACGTTCTCCATGGAACCGTTCTCCTCGAAATCTTGCTTGAAGAAACGGGCTGTCTCCATGTTCACACCCATAGCGGCGAACACGATGGCAAAGTTATCAGTGTGATCGTCAAGTACCGATTTGCCTGGCAGCTTGACTAGACCGGCTTGACGACAGATCTGGGCAGCAATTTCGTTGTGAGGCAGACCAGCAGCCGAGAAGATGGGAATCTTCTGGCCACGGGCAATCGAGTTCATCACATCAATGGCAGAGATACCGGTCTGAATCATTTCCTCGGGATAGATACGCGACCAGGGGTTGATGGGCTGACCCTGAATATCCAAAAAGTCCTCAGCCAAAATTGGTGGACCCTTGTCGATGGGCTTGCCGGAGCCGTTGAACACACGACCCAACATATCCTCCGACACTGGTGTGCGCAGAATATCGCCGGTGAACTCGCAAAGCGTGTTCTTAGCATCAATGCCAGATGTGCCCTCGAATACCTGGACGACGGCCTTGGAGCCGCTTACCTCAAGCACCTGACCGGAACGCACGGTTCCATCGGCCAGACGCAGCTGCACGATCTCAGCGAACTTGGGGAACTTCACCTCATCGAGAATAACCAGGGGACCGTTTACACCTGACACCGTCTTGTAGGCTAAGAAAAAACATTAAAAAGTGTCAAAAATTATTATTTTTTTTTATTGATAGTCTGGAATAAGCAACAAGAATTACATCTTTAATTGGCCAGCATTTTATAATTTATTTTTTTTAACTATCATTTTAGGTTACAACAACGCCGCTCACATGAACGCGAACCTACACACAAAGTGGTTGTCACTGAGAATCTGATAAGAAAGCAAATGTCAAAAAATCGTAGTGTGTGTTAAGGGGAGTTAAATAGTCAGCTGACTGCCTAACTGCTTTCAAGCAGCTGCCGCTGGGCCAATTGGAGCACGAGCTGCATGTTGGGCATAATGTGATAGCGAAAGACAGCGCAAAATGCAATGCAAAATGTGCGTTACATAAAAACCAATTACAAGAAAACATGTATATTTATCTTAACAACACGAAACAAAATTATTGCATCCAATCGGAACATAAATCGTGATGGCAATAGCAATATCTGCTACTTTAAAGTTATTTTATCGAGTTTTAAGCACTTGTTTCTCTCATTACGCTTCGCTCTCTATTCGCAAGTCAGGTGCTCTTTGGTTGCGCGCTTTGAATGGCAATAGCAAACAGCTGAGTTCAGCGATCGAGTCATGTGACAACGAAAATTTTCAATTGGAATTAGTTTCTCGTGCTTATTTGCATTATTTTAAGTCCTTTTCTGTACACTGCACAATTCTTGATATTTGGCATGTTTTTATTTGATTATGTGGGTGGCTAAACGTGGTTAAAATCACTTTATTGATTTTTTTGTTCGTGTTCTGCTTTCGTATACGATTTATACAAACTGTCATGGCGGCCGATTTCCCTAGCTTTGGGCACGCCAAATACAGTTTTTGAATGCACTTTGCGTAAAGATTTCACACATTTATTGCAATTAGGTACTCACTTAAGCGTGGCTGCGAGATAAAGTCCCGGGAGACGGCAAGGACATGCTCCCGTTGTGCTTGTTGGGCGTTCATTTTACGGAATGAATTTTCTGTCTATACGCGATTGCCTCTACCTTGGAAAAATGCACAGCAAATTTCGAGCTACAACAAAAGAAAACTGTTTTTAGTTAGATTGTGATTCGGATTTATAGGTCTTTGAATGAATTTCAAGAAGAGTTGGCGTTTCAACATACAATTTTTCCGTTTGAAATAATACTGAGCGACACGCAAAAACTTTTGGCCTGCGACGTCGTTGCAAGTACGAAGAAAAATCACTCTGACACGGGTCAGTCTGTATAAAAATTGTTGTGACGTCACGTGCCGTCACATGACTTTAAAAGTGACCGCATATTCCAGTATGTTTTAGTGTTTTTTCCCGACCAACTCCGATTGATGCTCGGGTGCAACCCTGTGTCATAAGTAGCAGCTCTTTCTGGCATATTTGGTCACATTTTTGCTTTATTGAATTAAGCGTAGAAAGTGTTTTTTATGTACAATTATTTTAATTATACTAGTTACAACTCTCGAAGCAACCCAATGCGGCATTAAAAGAGCGCGGCGTGCGATTCAAGCTGAGAGCGGCCGTAGAAATTGAAAATTTTCGATAGTTACATACAATCAAAATCCGCCCGCATAAAAAAGAGGAAAAAAGAAGAACAACAACTGCAACACACAAAGAGATAGCCAACGACAACGACAACTCCACAACACAGCAACTAAAACAAAACTCGTTTCTTGTGTGTGCAAGTGCGAGTGCGTACGTGTGTGTGTATTCTTCATTTTATTTGCATTGCAGCCAAGGCAAACGCTGCGGCATTTCGTGGCAGAGAGGCTGACCACTAAAAAGGGGCGTGTCTCCCTCCGTCTTAGAAATATCCGTACGCACATCGCTGCATTATGATGGTTGAGTCCGACGGCACCGCCGACGCCACCCGCCGTCTCAACGTCAAGAAACAAACGCTGGACGATGCGTACGCAGTCCCAGCAAATTTTCTCGAAATCGACGTGGTCAATCCGTTGACCACCATGGCGGCGGGCAAGAAGCGCTACACCGACTACGAAGTTCGCATGAGAGTGAGTAAATCGTGGATGTGTGGGGGGAACGTATGCAAGAAAATATGACAATGCTTGCAAAAATATAAATGCCAAAACAGTTGATAAAGTAACTGTGCTTGTATGTGTGTGTGCGTAATTTACAGTATATACAGTATGTGTATGTCTGATACGCCTATAAAGCTAAGCGATTATTATTAGTCACAACAAAAGGCGTTTCGTGTTGCACAGTGTGTGCATCCGCTTTGTTGTTAAATTTTGTTCGTTTTTTTTTGTTTTGCTTTTTATGCTGTATTAAAATTGACTTGAGTCATGCGCTGATATGAGGGAAAAAAATGATATGATATGCATTTAAAGCAAGACCCAAAATAAATGATGTGAATTTGAGCATTTGAAATGGGCGTACAAACTTGTTAATTTATTGTTATGTAAAATAGTTGCCAAGCTTCTTTAAATTTTAGTAGTAATATCGATCATATCAATGAGTTTCCCTCTTAATTTTTTCATTTCATCATTAATGTACATGTCTAATAACATTTGGGCTTCTCTTCTCTTCATTAATTTCACAACAGACAAACTTGCCGGTCTTTAAGGTTAAGGAGTCGAGCGTGCGACGTCGCTACAGCGACTTTGAATGGCTAAGAAATGAGCTGGAACGCGACAGCAAGGTAAATTTGTCTTTCAAATTCTGAATTACAAATATCGTACACAAATTTGACAAACATTTGTAACATTTTTTTTAAGATTGTGGTGCCGCCGTTACCGGGCAAGGCCTGGAAGCGACAGATGCCCTTCCGTGGCGACGAGGGTCTCTTCGACGAGAGTTTCATTGAGGAGCGACGAAAGGGCTTGGAGGCGTTTATCAACAAGATTGCTGGGCATCCGCTGGCGCAGAACGAGCGCTGCCTGCACATGTTCCTGCAGGAGAATGTCATCGACAAGAACTATGTGCCCGGCAAGATACGCAACACATAAAGTTTCGATGCTGATGCTGATGCTGACGAAGTGAAAACATCCCCGGAAAACGGCAACGGAAAACCACTTTGGCAACGCAATGATACAAATAACAAAACTCGAACGAACAAAAGTAAAACGAAAAATAACAAATTACAAAAATCGATTAGGCAAAATCAAATCTGTGTGTGTGTGTGTGTGTGTATGTATGTATGAATGTGTGCGGTGTGTGTGTGCGCGCGCTTAGCCAGTTACAACAAATAACAAAAACAATAGACAAAAAGCGAGATCAAGATCGAGAATTCGCTGAAATTGCTCAGTTATTGTTAATGAGCGGCTCTAGTTGAAATATTGAGAATTTGTATTGCTAAATTAAACTGTTTATATTCAATGGTATACATACAATATATATAAATCTATATATATATATATATATATATATACTTATTCATGTTTACCTAATAGTGTACATAATAATACAACATGCCTCAAATCCAATATTAGATGGCCGTCGTCTCATTTGTAAGAATCCCCATGCCAAAAAAAAAATTTTGTTTGTTTTTATTTTTTGGCCTGGGCTAAAATGGACTTTGTTCTCGAATCCTGCGAACACACCCCTTCCACACCCACACTCCCCCAATCCTAATCCCTAACCTTAGTCGTTGTATCAAATTTGAAATATTATTGAGTTTGAAACTGTGCAAAGAGCAGTAAGTAAAATAAATAAATATAATGAAAAAAGTTACCATCCACATCCATGGAAAACACACACATATATATATATATATTTATATATATATATATATAGTATAGAATTATACAGTTGCAACTGTTTTTTGCAAATTACTGAATATTTTGGAATAATTTTAGTGATTAATATATGTATTGTACTTCGAATCAACCTAAATATAATTCCAATAATAATACATGTATTTTACTAAAAAAAAAACTTAAAAAAATTCAAATCTTGTTTAGTTCTCTATTTCAATAGACTATTCAAAGCTATATTAATTGAGATTTTTCAGCGTTGAGTAAAAAGAAGTCCTTGTTTTACTACTCAAAAACAAATACAAAAATTTTTGACCCAAAGAAAAAGTGATGTTCCGTAAAGCTTTCCGGTATGTAATAATTTTCTTTCAAATAACATGAAATCGCACACAAAGAGTAAATTTTTTGCTTGACTGTTTGACCGTTATATTTTCATCCACATAAGTTTTATATTAGTATGTTTATATAACATAAACTAGCCTACTTTTACTTTAGGTACATCAAATTCAGTATTTTGGATAAATTGCGATCGCCCTTTGTTAAAATTGGTAAGCCAAACAAATTTAAGCAATATTTCATATGTATTTAATGTGTGCTTTCGTAAAACATTTTTAAAAATACCGCCACGCTTATGTTCACTAACGTTCATTGTGCGCAGGGCTACACAACGGAGCTGTGCAAGCGAGATAGCTCTACTGTTGACAAACGTATTAGTTGTGTGTGTGTGTGCGTGTGTATGTCTAGGACAGGGTTGTCATGCGTATGAATTTATATATTTTTGTTTTTTTATTTTTGGCATGGACACTGCGGATTCTCCGACAAAAACGCAAGCGAGCGATGATGAAAACTACAATTTACTCTGTCAAGCACACGAACAGTTTAACAAGTAAGCGGCGAACAGCCTGCACCAATACATACCTTGTGTAAATATCAAAATGACTTACCAACACATTTTACAGTCGTGAATATGACCGGTGCTTGGAGCTACTACAAGAGCTGGAAACAAAAGGCGAAAGTAGCGGTTTAATTTTGCGCCACAATCGAGCTGTGGTTAATTACTATAAATCGGGATGCATGCAACATCAGACACTGCTGCAGGAGCTCGAACAGCTGGCAGATCTAAAGCCGAAAACTGAAGCAACAACTGTTGTCGGTGGAGGGGGTCTGTCGCTGAAGCATGCGGGCAGTGCAATAACTGTGGCCCGTTATAATAAAGCAGTTATTTACTATCACCGGCATATGTATGGGACAGCATTGGAACGACTGGCGCCACTAGTGGACAGATTGGAGACACTGGAGAAACAAATGTCGGCGCTGGTTGCCACACTGCAACTGCAACTGCTCCTCGCCACAAATCAACTGAATCGCGCGGAGGCATTTCTTGATTATTTGCAGTATAAGCTCAATCTGGTCGCGAGTGCTCCGAGTCCCAGTCCCACAGGTAGCCCCGAGGAGGCGGCTGCTGCAGCAGCTGCTGCTACACCCGTGTTGGAGGCAAGTGTGCCACGTGTGGCAGGCGAATGTGGTGCCGCATTGCAGCTGCTGCAACTACTGACACATGTGCTCAATCGCAAGCCGGTGGTCATTATCGAGGATGGAACGCCACAATTTGCGGCACTCAAGGCGCAACAATACTACATCATGAAGGACTTTCAAATGGCCGCCAAACAGTTGATGCGCATCAACGATGAGTGCACACTGGCGGGGTAAGTTTATACTCTATCCAATACTCCCCCATCTAACTCTTGGTATTTCTCTCTCTGGTAGCACCATTACACCACAGCTTAGCACGTCCATTGCCAACAATATGGGCGTCATCCATTTACGAGTGCGGCATTATGCGATTGCTGCAAAGTTCTTTCAGAATGCTTTGCGATTTGATCAGCAGCTGGCTGCGAATTTGCGTAAGAGCACGCTACAGACGATGAGTTCGGCGCGCTCCTGTGAAATAATGTACAATCTGGGCATTGCGATGCTTCATCTGCGACGACCCAAGGAGGCGTTCCACTGCCTCTTAGTGCCTGTCAAGCAGTACCACAGTAATCCACGTTTGTGGTTCCGCATGGCTGAAGCTTGTATTATGGAGCACGAGGCGGTAAGAAGAATTTTTTAAAAGCAAAGTCAAATCATCGAAATATTTTGTTACATTGCAGCAACTATTATGCAGGGAGCGTAATTCAATCGACGGTCTTATGAACTCATCTGACACCAAGCTTTATGCGTAAGTAGTTTTCATATAACATCAGTTTGCTTACAATTATGTGAAACGCTTACTTTCTTTCTTATCTGCAGTGCACACTCGTCTGCTGTGCCAGAGCCGACTCTTGAATTTGCTGCTTTGTGCTTGCGAAGCGCTTTGACCCTAACTATCCAACACAAGGCGAGCTTCTATATGGCTGCCTCGTCGGAGGACACAATGGAGCCAAAGGATGCGGCACAACAGCTTTGGAGTCAGCAGCACGACAATAACTTTTGTAACCCATCGAAGCCGATTAGCTTAGAGTCACTTGATAATATGCTTGCGGCAATCTATGCAGCACATAGCTTTGTATCGCTACGGTTAGGTGATCATATAACTGCACTGGAAATGGCCATGCAGCTGCTCCAAAGCGAACATCTCTCCGATGCACACAAGTATTTGTTCTACAATTTATCATTATCAGCATTCAATTAAGTATTACTTTCACTCGTAGATTGCTGGGACACATGTATGCGGGCGAGGCGCTGATGATGATGGAGAAGCCGTCGGAGGCACGAGATCATTTAGAGCCGACATTTGTGAGCTCACTGAATGCCCTCGAGCTGGAGACGCGCGACTGGCAGTTGAAATCACTGGATGCCGCTCAAAATGTTGTTCGTTACAATTTGGCCGTTGCTTTGGCTTTGCAGAAGGACTTTCAGGCTGCGAAGAGTCTTTTGATCACTTTATCCCACCCGATTGTGAGCAAAAAGTCACAAATTCTGCATCGCTATATTGAATTAAAGAAGAACGCGACCGGTCCACCCAATTAGACAACAAATTGTATAAACAAATAAGCAAATCAATGCGCATTGTAAATATATATAAATCAACGTACTGCCAAGTATTACTGTTTAGAAGTAAAACAAAAGCATTTGATAGTTAAGATTACGAAAAGTTGCATAATCCTAACGTTAATGTTTTTATTGAGCAGATGTTTTATGACTACATTCTTGGTTTCCTTTTACATGGTTTCAATCGGTGCTAAAAAAAATAGCTTTGACCGCTTCTTTTTTTGTTGTTGACCATCTTATCCGCTAATTTAAATGAGCGCTTCTCCTGAGTTAGTTCACCCCGGTTAACAGCTTTTTTTAAATGCGTCAACACCAGCTGTGTCTTGTCACCAGATATCCTCGTATCTTGTCACCAGATATCCTCGTAGCCGATGGCCTTCATCCGCTTAACAATGGCTTGGACTGACGAGCCGGACGGTTTGTTCAGAACTTTAATGGCAGCCAGAGCCATTACGTGAATGTTATCCCCTGTGGAAATTTAAAGATTTTAAAAAAGTTCAACAAATTGAAAATTGCGAATAAGTACGTGGTAAGGTAAACATACAAATGATTGAACTCAAATATACATTATTAAGATTCCAAGCTTAAGATTTTAAGCTTACTTAGTTCTTACCTGAACTGTTTGCCAAGTATACTCTTAGCTTCGTTTTTCTAATGGTCTCTCCTGTTCCCCACTCAATAGTACTATAAAAACAGATATTTGAATAAAAACTTTTTAAGTTGTTACTATAAATAAGATATTTATTAATCAGTACGCATATCCGCAGATGATATAATTGACCTAATCAACACACTGGGACACATTATGTAGTAGAACTAAATAGTATTTGGCACTAGTAGAAGTGGTGGTTCTAGCTCCCTGGCAATATCTCACACAATATTCTTAACATCATCGGTGTTCATATCGATTCATGCTAAGCACTATGTTGTCAAAAATATATTCTCGCACGCCCAGACCGCAGATGAAATCAAAGTGATTCCAGCGCTTCCAGGGCACCTTGTAGACGGCCTCGACATTGGGCAACCGTGTAACCAGTCGCCAGATGTCCGCTGGCGCCACAATGTAATCGTTTTCTGCAAAGAATATTGTCACTGGTGTGCTCACATTTTCGAGCGCATACTCGGGCGGCTCCAGTTGCTGATAGTGTAACCAGTTGCGTTCCGGACCGTGGTCATACTGTCGAAACTTGGTGGAGACATAGCCTTGAAAATAGTGCATTAGCTGTTTGACTGAACCACCCGTTGGAAAGTTGGCCATCAAATCCGGCAGTAGGGTCTTGTTAAGGAAACGTGTGTCATAGCCCACCGCTGGCCAGAGCCGAGTGATGCACACCAATGGCTTCTCATTGTCCAGACACGTCATCGATAGGAACTTCTTGAAGAATTTGTTCGTGGAGAACATCTCAACGCCTTCGAGCATCTTGGACACATAATTTCGAGTGCCCAAAATGGGTCCAATGATTTTGGCCAATCCACTTTGTGTGTTACTCACATAGGCAACCGGTGCCAGCAAAGTGGCTGTCTTGAAGACAGCATTGTACTGTGGCAACATTGAGTTGAGCACTAGGAAAACTGTGCCACCTTGCGATATGCCCACAAAATGCATGCGGGATACACCGCTCGTTCGCAATATATGATCAATCTGGGCAGGCATATCATAAACACTCATCTCATGCCAGCTAAAGTTCCAGAACTCACGCTCTGTTGTATTTAGCCAGAGATTGTGTCGACAATAGATATTCCCTCGATTATTGCCCAGCCAAACATCATAGCCGGCACGCCACAACAGGTACGCCAACGAATCCTCTCGACCGTTGAGCAGCCATCTGCCAAACAGAAAACAAAACAATATCAATAACCAGGTCAAATGCTAGGCAGATAAATGCATAGTATACGCACACATCCGACGAGGCATACAGGCCGGAAAGCAGGAACACAACCGGACGACGCAGCACCGTGTAGAGAGTACCATTTGCATCCAACTGCACCTGCGGTATACGATGCAATGTCAGCACATATCCATCCTTGGTTATCACTCTGTGCTGCTCCACATTGTAGCCATCGTGTTGTATGCGACGCACCTGCAAAACGTAACCAAAATCCGGTCAAATATTGACAGGAAGTTTGTCTCTGTTATTTATAATAACTTGGCAAACACAAACACACACACACACACATACAAAAACATACACGGACACAGACGGACAGAGATAGACAGTTGGCACATTTAGCGCTTGACATTTGGAGGCCAAAACGACGCGTGCGTTGTGACATTCAGGTAATTAGGAATTCCAGAGGCGAGCACTTTTAACAGATGGGGCCTGCCCCCTCCCCTATTAATATACATTTATGCAAACCACCTTACCGCGTCTGTTATAATAATATCGCGCGAATGGCGTATGGTGGCCAATACCTGGCGCAGCAAGAGGGCCACCATGACGATATCCAGGCAGAGACGCAACAATCTCATCATCATCTGGCAGGATGGACGGATTACATGAAAGCGGGATTAAGTAACGTAACGTAATCGCTTAATATCGAACCGGTTCACAACGCGACGCGTATCGTTGATCGAAAATGAAAGCTGCACACACGCGAAAGGATCGAGCGCGAGTAAGATCCAAAGAAAGAAAGTGCCGTCAGAGCTTTCAAAAACCAAAAAAAAAAAACCAAAAATATGTGAGCCACGGCACCGAGGCAGACAGAGTAGCACCCAAGAAATCGTCGCGATATATATATATATATATATATATATATATGTATTCGCATGAATGGGATATGAATGAAAATTGCAATCAAAGTGCTTTCGTCGATGTCGTCGTGGTTGTTCGTGCTTCGTGATGATGAGCGGTGGATCGTCGTTGCTAACGTTCGATTCGAATGTGCTTTATCGACTGTGCACGCGTTTGCGGCTTTGGGCCGCATCGAGCCGACATCGAGCGTCGTGTCGCAGGGCTTGTTACTTACTTACTTACTTACTTACTCACCGACGCTGTCGCTGCTTCCAGCTCCAAGCAGCTGAGCCACTGAGCAGCTAGCCAGCTAGCGAGCGAGCCACCTGCATGTCGCGTGTGCCTTACCTTAACTGTGTATGCGCCCAAAGTGCGGCGCATCCGGACGACGCCAAGCGAACTCCAAGTGAGCGTCAGCTGTTTTTTTTTTGTTTCTACACTGCGCTTAATACTTGTAACCAATTGGCCACCACTCTACCCCGTTCGTAACTCTCCCACCACATCGTGGCACTCTTCTGCCCAATGACTTGGCAAAATGCCATGACGCTTTTTTAATTATAACAACCCACGAAAAGGGAGCCCATGCTCAAAAAGTGTCAACGCGACTACACAGCTACTACAGTGGCTAACAAAGTTAAGTGTTTGTTTACTTTTGATGTAAGTTTTATTTATTATATTATGATTGGGTTAATAATTGCATAAACATTTAAATTATAATTTGAAAACATGCTCAAACAAATTCTGTTTTATGGTATATAAAAAAATTTTGTATTTTATACTTTAAAAATGTAAAAGTAATTCAAATAATATTTTGAAAATTTCAAAACTATGTTTTCCTGTTCGTCAATCATGCATGCCTCAGTTTTAAGGTATATATCCTGACTCGAATCAATTACATTATATTAAATATCATGCAATCAAAATACACTCAGTCCACAAACGAGGCACAAATATTTGGTTTTAATTTGATGGGAATTGCAATCAAAATTCCATAATACACTTTTATAACAAAACACAACTTGCATATCTAGTCTGAGTGTGTGAGTGTGTGCTTGTGTGTATGCGAGTATGTTTTTGGCGCAGTGTATTCAATTTTTTGGGAGCTGTTGTATTTTTGGCTTGGCTTCCACATCGCTTTGCGTCGCATTGTCGTCAGTCTCCGTTATTTTCGCTAAATTGCAATAACCTGTTGCCTAATGTACAATGCCGATCGCAGTGGCAGAGTTCCAGCTGCGGCGTCAACAGAGGCAATGCCCGTCTGCTTATTTAGGATCTCTGTTTTGGGCCCAAAGAAAGCCCATTGCCAACTTTGACTACTCATATCGTAAGCTTACGTATGTGTGTATGAGTATTTGTTTAGTTAAATACTTTGTAACAATCCCGTAACAAGTCCGTTGCCCGCCTTCATGCCACTGGCGTCACCAATACACAATACCTCCCACAGCATAGCACATCACATTCGCTCAGTCAGAGTTGAGGAGAGCTTTCGATTGCTTGGCCGCTTGTTTGTCTATATGGCTTTTTAATAACGCGTCAACACGTTTGCCAAGGAGTTGTAAAATGCTATGCAAACAGTAAACAGTAAATAGTAAACAGTTAACACTGAACAGTCAACACTGAACAGTCAACACTGAACAGTCAACACTAAACAGTCAACACTAAACAGTCAACAGAGTATCCAATCAGCATGTTCAACTTAATTTCGTCAATGGGAATTGGTCAAACTTACCGAACGATCCACTGACACACACTGTCTTTGCTATTTTGACCCGGCTGCTTCTCATACTCTCACGTATGCAAGTTTAATACGTGTGTTTACTGCCCTTACATTGTACATTACAATTGGGCAAGCCGAGAGGCGGTGCCGTTGTTGTCGACGGTTAAATTTGCGTTAAAACAGTTTACGCTAATTTATATTATGACACATCCAGCCAAGCAAAGTTTGACGCGTGCTGTGGAGGTCGGTTAACAGTTGACAAGTTTTGACAATTAAGACCCAACAAGTGCCAGGTAATTAAAAGCTATTGAGGCCACGGGCATATGCTAGCAAACAGTCAGACCGACCGACCGACCGACCGACTGCTCTTGACTTCGGCTTAAAACCTACATCGATTTACTATATCCATTCGGGCTTAGCTTTCTTTCGCTTTCGCCTAATGGATTCTATGTAACGGGCTCTCAACTCAGCATAATGTACACATTATTTGTTTGTTTAGGTGTTTGTTTTGGTCTTTCTTCATTTAATAGTATGTACATATTTACTCATACATACATGTGATAATTATGTGATGTAACTTGATGTGCTCAAGCCTCTTCATACACTGCCAGCCAGTACTTGTATGACCAAATAGTTGAAGAATTTGCTACACTTGCCTTTTAAATGAATTTCAAGTGGTTCCATAAGAAAATATATATAGGACTACTCCGATACGTCAATATAGACAAGATCGAATGACTATAAGATTAATTAACTGATAAAGTCTTCGTTGTCATGATATTTCTCGGTAAAGTAGAAACTTTAAATTAACTTTTACGAGTCTGTGTTATGATTATATATTTTAAGTTAAAAATTTCCATCTCAGTGGTCTCCGATGGTTATGAGCCTTTCATAAAGTGCCAAACCGGTTCGTTGCTGACTTTATTATTGCAGCGTAAGTAAAATACCCAGACAAAATAAAATATTTAATTAAAAGAAAATCTTTTAATAGTTTCTGTATAATCAAAAAAACATTTAAGTATTGTGAAGCACATGTCATGTAAATAAATTTAACTCATACAGTTTAATCTCTAAACATTTAAGTTCTTTCGATCGATTACTTTTGGTGTGCTATCTTAAAATAGAGTATATGAAGTTGGGTGTGCATTTGTGCCTCGTTGCATATTGGCTGCATTTTGTGAGCTTTGCTTTGAACTTGAAATTTCAATAGCTGAACATCTGCATGATGTTCACACATAAACACACATATACAGATATATAAATGAAATGGCGGCCACAAATCAAAGGCTTGTTCAACTTTTTCCCTGGGACAACGGGAGAGTTGACATTTCACTTTAAGTGGTGCTCTTGTTGTGACCGATAAACTTACCACATATGCATTTTTTTCGGTCATTTGCCGTTGCTGAAACACAATGCATCGCAACTCTGGACCCAACGCATTTCGTTTCCGGCCAGGGTTAGCCCTTCTATATAACAACTGCATCGTTATCGCAGCAAACTCAAAGAGCTGTCTCGCTGCATATTCATATATGTATATATTCAAATATATACACAAATATATATATATATACATACATACATAAAATACATAATCCCATTGTGCTTATCAGCTGCAGTGGCAACGCTGCTGTCGCCGGTCATAAAATGAAAGTGATTGATGCCGCTTCGGGAAAGAGCAGCTCAGTTCTCAGCCCTTGGCTAGAGAGCGAATATAATCAGCAGAAATGGCTTAGGGCTGCGCTAATCTGCCGCTAATTGTTTCTTAATGTGTTTATGACTCCAATAAACCAACCAACAGCAGGCAGCAGGTAACAATTGTCAAGAACTATTTACCTGTAAAGCCAACACAACAGCTAGTTGTAAGTCTAGTCTCGTTGATCACTTCACATAATACAACTTGAGGTATTGCCCACATTTCTCTGACTCATAAGGCACACACACTCATACATAGTCTGTTGTCTACACCTCGACACGCCAATTGCAATCGTAAAACGCTGCGCTGTGGCGACAAGCAAAAAAACAAGAAACAAACATAAGAAATAGTAAACAAAAACAAAATATGTGCATGCCTCCGCAAACGTTGCGGCTACAAAAGGAATATAGTAGGGTCTTAGGAGGAAGTATAAAATGATCGTCTTCGTCTTTCCGTCTTATCGTCATGACTAAGCAGTTAACCAATTGATTCCTTCCTGCTGCAACAAAAGACACAAATAAAGAGTGAGAGAGAGAGAGAGAGAGAGCCACAACGAGAAAATCTAAATATTTAACGACTAAATTGAATCTGAAGGCGCGCTCACATTAGTCAAATTGGTGTGCCACGACCCAGGGGGTTACCTGCTGCCATAATCAATAAAACATAAACAGTGGGCCGACAAGTTGTCCGATTCGAAGTTACAGTCGTTGCAATGTTGGAGTTGGAGTCCCATTGAACTGGCCGCATCACGTAACGGACAATGTTACAAGGAAAACCTACTCAAACAACGACAATAAACAGCAGCATAACTAATACAATAAATATGTGTATGTCTGTGTGTATGTAAATAAATTTCATATGACTCGTCGTCAGCATCATTGTCGACAGCTAAGCGAGAAGTTTTTTTTTTTTTTTTTTTGCTTTGTTTTGTTTGGGCATTCTGTCAGGCCAACCAGTCAATCAACGGACCGGCCTTTCATCCAGTTTTCAGTATAAAAAGACCCCGTGTTCCATCGTCTGAGGCCGAGAAAAGCGCACTTGAACAACTGTTTAGCTGCCGCATTTGACCAGACAAACTCAGTTAGATCATTGATAATGAAATTGTCTCCAGAGCTTTATTGTAAATGCTTTCAAAATTTTTGTTATGCATTTAATGTTATTTTTTGTTCACATTTAACATGACGTCTACACCAAAAAAAAAAAAATCCTTTATCTGGCATCTGACACATGTGATGTGTGGACTGTCATGATATGTGTGTGGGGTTTGTCAAGTTGTGGTTGCAGATATCATGAATAAAAACTTGACTGAATTTACAACAAAGCTATCTTGCGGTTGACCTACTGAATAGCACATACAACAAAGAAGCGACTATTGACAATTCTGTACAGATAAGCTTTTGATTTAATTTAATTATGTGCAATAAATTTAGGATACATAAAAATTTTATGAAAAATGTTCAGAAACTAAATTACATTGAAAGGACAGTTTAAAGACAGATTGCTATTACCAAACATTTGTTCCATGCAAAGACAAATTATACAGCCTAACAGATGGATAGATATGGGCATGTGGAGACAATTCGTCATCCTAATTAAGATACGCTACACATACGCATTTATATTTTAATGGGGTCATTAAAACCTCCCTAGAAGCAAGGGTTTAAAAATAGCATAATGGAAAATATATATATTGAAAATTAATGTAGTTTTCTAGTAAAGGGAAATGACAATCTTTGCCATGTGTTTTTTTTTCTTTTGACAATGTTATTCAATAAATAAACTACTACGTCATTTAATGATAAACAATTCATGTGAATACGTATGACGTATAAGAGGCACTTTGAAGCTCACGTGTTTCACATTTTTATTGCGTTTGCTTTATTCGCCACAACTTGTAATACTCGTTCAGTGCCATCTTACAGCTGATGTTCGATGTGGGGACTGCCTGAAGCAGTAGCTTTCATTGTTCCTGCTCTCTTTTGTATCGGGCTTATATTGTATTGTGTCCAATAAACAATACAAGTACTGCAAAGAGGTTGAAGCTGAAGCCGAGGGCTGCAACAGCATCATCATCTCGTCGACCAAAGCGTTCAGAGTAAGAAGTGCGTGCCAGTGAATTGGCATTGGCTACCTACAAAAATGTAGAGGTTTTTTATGTTATTGTTGTTAATGTGGATGGATGGTGAAGTATAGAGCTAGGCAAAATAGAGTTGGCACAAATGCTAACCCACGCTCTTATGGTTTTTGCCAAGGGGGCAAACACATCTATGGCGCTAGGCACTTATCAGACCAAAACACAAAACCACACACACACTAACAAACACTAACATCTATAAATATGTGTGTGTGTGTATAGGTACTAAGTGAGGCCCACTCAGAAGCAGAAGCCGTTTGCCTGCCAATGCCCTATTATTATCCAAAAGCAAATAAATGCATGCGGCAGCCCAAACGTTCGGTTCCATGTTGATGGATCTTTTAGGCAGGCAAGCCGGCATAGGGCAAGCAGGCAGTCGACAGAGGCAGCAAGCAGCAGGCAGAAGGCAGCATTGGACGAGACCTATACGACAACGTCAGCGTCATCAATATATATATACATATGTATGTACATATATGTACGACTCTGTGCTGTGTGTGCAGCAGCAACAAAATTCCAGAGCGCACGCGTTCTCAACTTTAGTTCTTTGCGAGTAGCCAACGCGTTCGGTTCGTTGTTGCGTTTCTTCCTCCAGTCGGGGTATTCAACATCAATTTTAAATTCAAGACAACACAAAAGACGGGAAAGTGACAGCTGAAAAAAAAAGAAGAAGTGGACAAGAACAAAAGAGAACTAAGCGTATCCAATCCTCTTTCTCAAACTTACACACCTAAAATAGTGTGTGTGTGTGTGTGTGTGTGTGCGTGCGTGTGTTTGTGTGTGTTAGCCGGGTTTTAGGCCAGTTTTATCGAACGGTCTAAAGCAAGGAGCGACAAGCTAATCAATCACTCGTTCAACATGGCCAACGCTGAGAGCCATCTATTCGGCAGCTGCAAAGCTGTTCCAGGCAGATGCTATAACAGGAACAGGCCTCAATCCCCCCGCACCTTTGGAGCAACACATGCGGCAATGTCGCTGCTGCTCTTTGTGATGCTGGCTGCGATGCAGACTTCGTGCTTGGCTCTGACTTGTAAGTACTCGGTATCAGACACGCCAACATCTTCTTCATCTTCCAGCAGTTTCAGATATTGCATCTTCGACATTATTATTTTTGTTGGCGTAATAAACTTGTTGTGGTTGTTGATGTTGTTGTTGCTGTTGTTGTTGTTGTTGCCGTTGGGATCTTTGACTTATTTTGCTGCATTTCTTCCTCGGCTTTTGTTGGCATAATTCAAAACAAGCGCGCTGTCAGTGCGCAGCTAGCATAATTATGCCACGGAAGAGGCGCTGCTATAATCAAAGCCACAAACAACAGGCCCTGCATCAACACCACCAAAAACACTTTGTTGCAGTGGCACTTTAATGTGTCATACTTAGTATAAATGCCTCCTCGCTACTGCGGCAACCGCAATCCAATCTGCAATACGCCCAGGCAGCGTGCGAAAGTTCAATAATGTTTAGTAACAAGGCAATTGAGGCGGTCGCCGAGTTCAATTTGTGCGATAAAACGCAGATAGCAGGAGCGGTTCAGCCAACTGGGATGGGCCCTTCACATGGGGTTGAAACGTTTCCACACATTCCAATCAATGTGCAAGGAAAGCTTCCGTATCAGCTTTTTGCGTATTCGTTTTACGTTTATTGTTTATTTCCACACAATACAATAAACCCTTCACAAAATAGAGTAGGAACAATGAAAGCAAAAGCTTCTAGAACATTAGCCTCAAAATCAAACGCAATAAACACGTGAAGCACGTGAACCACATCTTATAAGGTTAACATGACGTAGTATCTGTGGGTTCAAACTTAATTGCAATAAAACGCAGTTTACTCAATTAGAATTGGTCCGGTAAATTCTGAGGGCTGGTAAAACGCAATAAACTTTTCTTTTAAATTCGAACATTCTAAGTTATCCTTTGGATTTCTTGCAAGAATTCTCTTACGCATTATGAATCAACCGGAAACAAAATAAAAATGCAGATATACATGTTGAAATTAAGCTCGCATAAGGAAATCCTTTCTGATATCTTTTTCAGATATGCAAATTTTACAAGAACTAACGGAAACTTACTAGCTTCAAGCATAAAAGATTTTCGGAAAGTTTCCATTCGATTTTAAGCTGGGTCTTAAAACCTTGTATTGAAGATTTAAAGAAGCTTTAGAATATTGAATAAATTATCAAAGGGAATTGAACTCTTAGACATTTGTCAATTAAGCGGAAGGTAAAAATCATAATTTTAAAATTAATTATTATGGCCATAGAGACATATGTTTTCTTCAACATAAGTAAATTGATATGGTTAATCAAATTGCATCTTTATTCGTATAAGAAAGATACACAGAGCGGAAGCTCATTAAGCTACCACGAAGACTATCATGTTCCAAATCATAAAAGGTTGAAATGAATGTTATAAATTGCATGTTTAAACAAAAATATATGACTTACACGAAATACATGATACCACAACCTGCATATTTTATACAATTTACACGTTCAAACATTGAAACATATGTATGCACGAATGTTTTCCCACCTTTAAAACATGCCACACACAACATGAGGCCATCACAATACGTCTTAAAAGATAATTTTTCTACCGCACATACACACTAACACTAACACTAGCACACACACACATACAGTCATATATTTATCAACGATTAGACTGCAACTGGCAGATGACACTGCTCCGGTTTGGGCAACTGCAGCTAGAAGACGACGAAAAAGAAGAAGAAGAAGAAGAAGTATCAGCAGCAAACAGCCTCTAACATCTTTAGCATCAGCGGGCGGTGGCAAGAGCCCCGAAACTGAGAGGAAAATCGATTTCTTTTATTTTTCTGTAAATGGCATTTCATTTGGATTTGTGTCTTTTGTTTTTGTTTTTGTTTTGTGCCGCATGCTTTGTCCCATTTTAAGACATTTAGACACTTGGTCGTTGCTGCTGTTGTTCTTGTTCTTTTCTGTATGTTTTTTTCGGTCCCAAAGGGATTGGAGTGGATGGGCCATAGAAATGGTCATTGAGCCCACCGTTGATGCATATCTCATGCAGGGTAGTAGTAGATAACTAATTTTCGAGTTCCACGAATGCAGTTGCATTTATGCGTGTGTATGTGTGTGTGTGTATGTGTGTGTCTTCCTGTATGTGTCGGAGAAGAACAATCGGATCGTAAATAAAGCAGCTACTTTTGGGCGACTTGCCTGTTGGACGGACGGGGTGGGGCGGTCGGGTCGGCCTGGTCTCGTTGGGCTTGTTTATTGTGTTACTAAATTGGGATTCCTCGATTTGTTGTTGTCATATATGTGTTTGGAATTTTAATTACTACATCGGACACTTGGACGCATTTTGAATTATGAGGCGGGGGCGTTTTTCCTTTTTATTTTTACGTCTAAAAGAGAATTTGGGTTGCTTCTGCGGTCGTGACGTCTACATGGACATGGACATATGTATATATATTCTTGTAGCAAATGCAACAAAAAGGGGAGCGTCTTTCATGCATTTGTCAATGGGAGAATGTGTGAGAAAATGTGTGCGATGATGATGATGACGGCGATAATGGCTATGTGAATGTATATATATATAAATTGTCGCGTGAATGGGTTTGGCTATATCTGTCTATCTCTTTCTCTTGTTTTCGTTGCCATAAAATAACAATCGTTGTGTATGCGCTGGCAATAATATTAGTTACTATTTGGTTAAATGGGATGTATTTATGAATAAATCGACTGCGAGCTGTTAATAAAAATGATATAAAAATGCATTTCGTGCATTGTATTACTTATAATTTAAAATAAAAAATAAAAAAAACATGACTCGATCGTTCAACAGAGAAAGTTGATGGTGATAGTGAAATGTGGTTCCTGGTCAATATTTTTATTTGAATACGAACTAATTTGGGTTACAAACATAATATTTTTAATCAAGATCAACCAAGTTCATTGATTTTCTATTCAATTTTAGCCGAGTCAACAACCCTTCCGTCTGTGGAGTTGGAGGAAGTCACCACAGTAATTCCACCACAGCCGCCAACTAATGAAGCCAACTCAACCACAACTGTTGTCGCAGTTAATAAGACAGATATTGGAATTGATGCCGAGAAAACTGTTGCTGCTGAAGTTGCGGATGAATTTGTTCACACCAGCTTTGTGTCGTTGGGTGGCGAGGGCTTGGAGCAGGGGATACGTAATGCGGTGAAGAGCGAAGTTGAGTCGGAAATTGAGGCAGACGCTTCGGGTCTGGTAGAAACTCTGCAGGCGGAACAACAGGAAACTGAGCAGAAACCGGCCAGCATCAATGATGAGCTTATTGGTAGGTTTAAGGAAAAAATGAAATAAAATAAACAAATTCTGAACAGTATTATCTCTTTGGATGCAGCTCAAGGTGTGCGTGAACCTAAAACTCTGGAGGCGGATGAACAGCCTAATCCTGAGGAAACTGCAAAGCCTGAGGAGGTTCAAAAGGCTGACGGAACTGAGAAGGCTGAGGAATCAGACAAAGCTGAGGAGTCTAACGAGGCTGTAAAAATTGAGAAAGCTCCGGAGACTGAGACGGCTGAAAAAGTTGTGGAGCTTTTGGAGACTCAAAACTCTGAGGAACCTGAAAACTCACCTAATACAGTTTTGAGCAACGTTGAAACTAAGCTACCGACAGCCACTGATATCTCGTCAGTAGTCAGCGATCAGGTGGAGAGTGAGAGCAGACCGCTGCCGAGTGTTACCAGCGATCTGGTAGCCGTCATCTTTGACGAGAATCGTGCGATAACCGAACAACCCATAACAAAAACAAATCTCTTGGCTTTGGAGCAGGAACATGAGGAATTCCAAGAAGCAGACCAGACAACACCCCTGCCCACATATGAAGTAAACAAACACCAGGTGACCAAAAAGCAAGGTGTTGATGATTTATTGCCCATTGAGGAGACCCAGGAGAATGCTGATACAGGAACAGAGGAAAAGTTAGTGCAAGCACCAGAGTTGGAGGTTGTACAAGCAACAGCTGACCATGCCAGAGATCAACGCAAATTGGAGAATGAAGAGAAGAATGAGAACGCGGAAATATCCTCAGTTCAAGTTAATCTCAATGAAATCGAAGAGAATATTATTGAAAGCGAGGAAAAAGAAATCGATGTACAACCCGCAGCTTCGAGTACTGCACAACCAGAACATGTGTCGTCCACAGAGGCATCTGTAAGTGTTGTGCAGCCAGAAAAGGAAGCTGTTGTGGATGTTAGCGAACCAGTTTTGGCAGTCGGATCAGAGAGGCCAGAAGACATTTTAACGCCAACTGAAGCTAACAGTGAGCAATCAATAGAAGCTGAAGTGAAACCTGAAAATGAGGAGTCAATTGTATCAGCAGATGAGACGAAAACTCTGGAGCCTAGCTCAACAGCTTCTCCAGCCGAGCCAGAAGGTAAGAAAGTTGATGAATCCGCGGAAGATGACAGCAAAGAAGAGAATGATTCTGATAGCAGCAGCTCGGAAATTCAAACAGAACAATCCGCTGTAGAGCAAGCTAAAAACGATTCATCAGAGGAATCCGACGAAGTCTCAGACGATGAGCCCAAGGCCAGGGCTGAAGATAGTACCGCCACTCCACTCGTCTCCTACCCACCGCACAATGCCGGTCAAACCTTTGACAGTAATCTGGCCGACGAGCGCAGTGCTCATCTCTCATTGGCTTCCACAAACCGTTCCACGGTGATCATTGCACTCTGCTCGGGAACCGCTGTGATCTTTATTGTCATCTCATTGGTCATATTTGTAATGTCGTTTCAACGTCAACACGGTACTCTGGATATTGAAATGCAGGAGCAACGACTGGGCAAGGATGATCTCGATCAGGAGGATGCACAAATGAAGCTGCTTGATGTCGATCTATCGACGCCCGTTATTATCGCCATGGGTAACGAGGAGACAGATGAATGCCTTTAGATCTTCCACTCGTCGAGCTTTTGGTGCATTGTAAATATTTTTCAACTTTGAGATTGAGTTTATCTAAGTATAAAAGGCAGCATCGAATACTTGAGAGCTTGCTTCACCAACTGGTTGTTACATTTTCAGTTTTAAATTCTTAAGCTGCAGACAAACAAAAAAAAAAACAAAACAAAACAAAACAAAAATCATTTGCCATATTGTTTAATTTAAACTGTACTCTATTATATTCTATAAGTTCTTCTCTGTTCACGAAAACACAAAAATTATTTATCTTTAGTATTTTGATTTAGAATTTAAGCACACTTTTATTGAGTCTCTGATGCAAATTCAGAATAAAATTTTCGATTTATATATAAAAAAAAAACTTTTCTGTGTATGTTTCTTTTATGCTTTCCCTTTTTAAATTAATCCAAAAATAAATTATGCTAAGTTTATAAGAAACCTCTTGTTACATTTTTTTCATTTTGACTAGAATGTGATCGCAAATAAAAATGACCGATTGACGATGAACAATGATAAAATCTATTCTATTTACAGGATATTACAATGCTTTATTAAGAGTATATGGCTTTAGTTATTAGGAATATTAGGAATATTGTCTTTGTCTGTGTAACGACTGGTTAATTAGTTAGAATTAAATTAATGTTTATTTGCTCATAATTTCAAAACACAAATTTATGCATTTATTTTTAATTTCATTTTTATTTTTTTTCTTAAATTTTAAAATGCAGCACTTTAAAGATAGAGCCTAAAGTTATGCTATCTTTTGGCTGAATTGAATGTGCAAAGGGGGATTAGTTCTGTAAGAAGTGTTGTAGAACAAAAAAGGAAGCTGAAAAAAGTCTTAAAAAAATACATTTATAAAAAATATTATGCTTAGATGTTCCGTTTGAAAGCATTGTCATAAGATTGTTTAAGTTATAAATTTAAAATGAATATCCATAATTTATCGCATAGTAATATTATTCTTACAGCCTACTGCAAATCGATTTCAATATTGGTGCCTATCTATTTTTTTTTGTGTATTCGGGTTACACGAATTATTAAATGTTGTTGATTGAAGTCACATAAGGCAAATCAACATCTGCCCTGATGAAAGCTCACAAAGGTCAACCAGAAATGATTTAAGGCCTTGCCACTTACAAAAATATGTTGCAGCCACCACAATTTATGGCATTAGTGCGACTAATTGCAACGGATTAAGAGCTTTGACGCGTCGGCGTTTCAAAGGCGTATTTTAATTAACTAACAAATGAGTGCATGATCTATTGAATGGATCGATAGAGAATAAAAACGAGAGAGAGAGAGCGAGATGGTGAGAGAGAAAGCTCTAGAGCAACATAAAGTTCTATGTTTGCAACTAAATAAATAGAAAAACGCATATTGAACTTTTCCACAAGTCAAGATGCCACTCAGAGAGTGAGAGGTGGGGGGGAAGAGAGAGATAGGCGATGATACTTTTTGATTGTTGTCGATCTTGTTTGTAGCATTCTGATGAGCTTAATGAGCTTAATGGGCAAAAATGAAGAGGCGCGCATCGTGACTGAAGTGAAATAAACAAACTCATTTTAAGATTAAGAGTTTGTTGATGGCAAAGTCTTTTTGTGTTAGATTTTTTTTGTTTTCTTCTTTGTTTATGTGATCTTATGCAATCGCCCGCACATTGGTCGAAATAAATAAATAGACAAAAATGAAAGCAAAATTGAGACTTTCGATTTTTGTTTCAATGCATTATTATCGTCAATTTAAAAGCAATAAAATATCAATTGACAACATAACTTTTCACAGTTTTATTTCAGTTTAAGACAATTGCAAAATTGTAAAAGTAGAAGATATGTATTTGAAGTGGGAAGCCCAACAGACGACATCACGATGTGGTTAGGTTTCAGTGGCGAAATGTAAACCGCATAAATAACTAACACACGAGTGTTATAATAGTCAAGATTAGGTTGCAAACAAACAAAGGGTAAACTGCAACAAAATGCAACCACTGTGCTGCAACCAGCAAAAAAAGAGACGTGTTTATTTATTTTTTTCACATTCTGCTTTTTAACCCATATCCCGGCAGCGTCGACGCCAAAGGCGCTGTCATTTTCTCATCTAATGCGCGTCTGCCGCTGGCCAAAGCTCTCGCTCACGCGCCACACGCTCAATGGCCGTGGTGTTGTTGTTGTTGCTATTTCTCTCCCAATGCTTTGTGCGTTCAAAATAAATTCTATTTGAAACGAATTAAATAGTGTTAGCATGCATGCACGCGCAACTGTGTGTGTGTGTGTGTGAGTGCGAGTGCGAGCGTTGTTTTTTTTTTTTCATCTTTCACATTTGAAAGCACAGAAAATAGCAAACATGAAACATGTTGTTCAGTTTGCTTGTTGCTCTGCACGCGTGCGGTTCGCATTTAGATTTCCGCTCTCTACTTTTAATATCTCTCTCTCTCTCTATCTATCTCACTCTGTTGATTCTACAATCAACAAGCGAGTCGTGTGAGCATACTTTGTAAAAGTCACAAAAGGTAGAATATTTAAAAGAAAAAAAGAAAAAAAAAATGTGCATCTGCTATTTTAAACAGCTGTGTAAAGTTTGCGACTTTTTTGTGACATACGCGACGTATACTTAATGTGGCACATTGCATTTATATGCAAATAAAATGCACAATGCGTAGCATTCGCAAAAGGATTTCAAAATACATATTTTTTGGCGCTCTTGCGTTAAATTTGTTTGCGATTCAAGGTTTTTAGTTGTGCTAAAATTAAATTACAAATAGAAAGTACAAATTAATTCTTAATCAAAAAATAGAATAAGCAAACCAGCAATATAAGTGAATCTTAATTTTTTTAACGAAACGATGTTTAGTGTTTTAAATATACTTTAAAAGTTCTTGGAATAATATTAAATACAATTTTTGTATTATCTATGCTGCTCGAATAAACAATATTATTTGTGCTTTGTGTTTGGCTTAGCATTAAATCTCGAATACAAATTTATTGCTTATAAACGTTGGCATAAACATTTTGTAGATTATTATGTTTTGGATAAACTTTTAATCTTTTTCAATCCCGTGTGTATTTTTTTTTTTAATAGTTTAGGTAGTGTACCAGTTGCCGTATAAAAATATTTATGAACTATATTTTTATTGACAACGTTCCTTTTCTTTGAATAGTTTCTGGCTACGTTAACAGGGTATAAAAGTGCATTGAATGTTTCTATGTTGATCGTCTTTTTGTTTTGATAAAAATATAAAGTTTATATGCTGTGTGCAAGTATATACATAAGCACATACACATAATCAAATATATATATAAAGAATATATATAATATATAAAAACATTTGTTTTGCTTTTGGCACAGTGTCGTCTTAGTATTGTGCGTGTGAGTCACCTGTTTCTGTTTCTTGGTCGCGGCCGCGGCAGTGAAATGAAAATTGAAACGAATTGAAAAGAAATGCATTTGATAAACAATGGGCAACAAACAAACAAGTCGAAAGCATAACAACAAAACCACACATATTGCGGCCTTCTTCCTGATACGCCCATGCATTCCCCCCCAACCCCAACCCCATCGTCCCATCCCTCTTGTAAGTAAACAGAGCGCGCTACCATAAATTGTCTGCCTTGTTTTTGGCCTATTTGAAGTAGTAGTGCAGGTGTGTTAGCTTGTGTTTTAGTTCTTGTGCTCTTGTTATTGTTTTGCTTGAGAAATATTGTGTTGTATATTTTGCTTTCCAAACCAACTAACCGCATAAGCAGTGAAAAGCATTTCATGTAATTTTAAGGGCAGTCAGCCAGTTGGCTGTTGATGTGCAATATGATGCGCATTCGCATTTATCATTGCAATCTGTTTGTTTTGTTTTGAATATTATTGTTAAGTTGGCAACTGTTTAGCATTATTATATGTATGTCAGATGTACATATGTACTTGTTAGACAACGAGTTTTTCTTCTTTTTTGGCTTGGTTGCCAAAGTCAAGCACATAATTGTGAAGCGGGGGCGGTGGCATAAACAATGTTTTAGAGTCTTTCACATTTAAGTACTTGTGAAGCGTGCGCCCACCAATTATTGTTTGAATTTGTTTTATTTATAATTAAAAGCAATATTTTCCATTGGCATTTTGCCTTCAATGCAATTGCCGTTGCTGGTGGGCAGCGCAAGTGTTGTGAGGCGTGCCAATTGTGTAACAATAAATGGAACAACTTTATATGTACAACGCCCAGCTAGCCAATTATTCAAGTTCATTTTAAACGCTTTCATTTTCCAATACTTACATGATATTATCTAATCAACTCCATAATTAAGTTCATATTGTAGTGAAAACTTGATGCATATAGTTTGTCGTATATCAAACACGCACTGCTTTTAAAAACGATCACCATCAATCGGCATCAATCAGTATCAATCAACTTGCTTGCCATTTCTGATTGGCAGACAGATGATCGCGTGGCGCTTCCCTTTGAGCTGCTTTATATGGCAAATGGAACTTGCGCAAGCCTATTTCAGTTCCACTCCACAAGCTAACCAACAACAAAAAAAATCACAGCACACACCCACACACACACATGCATACACTGACAAATTGATATGCATATGTGAGCATAAAGCTTGGTTCATTTCCAGTCTGTTTTACGCATCATCAATTAAGACAAACAATTAAAAGTTTTGTCAAACTACCAAATAGGGACAGACCCAAGCACAGTTTATAAAAAAACACTCAAACTTGTTGCCAAATTTTTTAGTTTTGAATATTGAGACGCATTCACAAAAGGTAGGCAGGTCGGCAAACTAACAAAGAACGGAAGTCAAATATACAAATATGGCCTGATATCATAGTAGTTTGCATACATCCTCGAACACGTAGCTGGATGAGTTATTGCAGACGTTCAGGGAAAAGCAGTTGGTAGTCATATGACTGGCATATCAATAAGTAGAAAGCCAGAGTTACAGTCGGAGCCAACACCCAACTAATTGGAACACGAAACAACAATACTTAGAACATGCCACACCCCATCATTAGTTGCAACATGTGCAATACCAACACTCAAATACCAACAAATATCTAAAAATAAAAAAATATATAAACCTTATTAAATGCAAGTGAAAAGTAAACACTTTCCGGTCATTAACCGGAAGAGTCCGTCGCCCAGACAAATACCCATTAAAGATGCCAAACTATTTCTTTGCTGCATCTCCAGCCCATTCATAGTTTGTGCACATTAATTGCAACCATTTTTGATTTGTTTACACCATACTTTTTTTTTTTTTGCAGTGCAGGATAGCCTTAAACAAACAATTCGTGAACGCGAGGCAACAGTTTTATGCTGTACGCTTTGGGGAATTTTAAGTGCAAACACAAACAACAATGACGACAGCCAAATGGATTTGGATTTGGTTATGCCGCCCGCTGCTCAGCATTTTGCTTGGTAAGTACTTTTACTATTATTATAGCCTTAAAATTATTTTATTGTTTTAATTCTTAAGCAAAATACGTTTTTGCACATGGCTGGGCAAGATAAATTGAATTAACTCGTTACACTAGCGTTGGCCTTCAAATTCGCTTCAAAAATTTTATGGTTTTACAAGAGAATGCGTCAGAAATTCAAATGCTTCGTCAATTTAAGGCATAATTCCTATTTATAGAGACACGCAAAATGTATCCAATATTCATGAAAATTATACAAAAATCTTTTTTGCATACAATTTTTTCACATATTTCCATTCAATCACAATATGAATATGCGCGTATTAACAAGAAAATTAATACACATCGTTTTCCACTTAAAATCACAAATCACCTGCAAACACAACGAAGCGGGAATACACTTATTAAGCTTTGCTCATTTTTAACAAACAATTTATAAATACAATTTATGACAAAACTTGAAAGATTTCATAATATCTATCACTTTCCTTTTGCGTGTAATGACCTCAACGGTTCAGCCTACATTGTTATGCGAATTCCAAAAATGATGACCAAGTTTTTATGCCCACATGCTAAAGAGTTATTTTTAGAAACCTAGGCCCAGCATGTCTATGGGAGGTGGGCTATAAATCAGTTCATTATGCCATCCATACACTACACACATATGTATGCTATTCATAAAGTATATACTCATTGAGTATTACAGTTGATTTGACAAATCGCATGTCAGCCTTTGGGCAACATTTCGCCAATGAAATGGCCGTCAGTCTCTTGTCACAACAACAAAAGTCTCACTGGGCACAACAATGTAGTTGCCCATACGCTGTGCTCTTTACATATATAACGCATACGCAGCGTGTCCGCCGTCGCCGCCGCATGACTCAATGCAAAGCAGTAGTAGTCTTAAAGGCAGTGTAGCAGTTGTTGGAAAGCGAAATCGAAATAAATTTCAATTATATTTAACACTGTGTGCGCCTGCCTCGACATTTTCATTTGTCCAAAAATAAACACCCAGAAGAAGAACACTCGACCTTAAAGCGAGCGTGGGAAACTTAGTGAGCAAATATATAGCAAAAAAAATATTGTGACGCACTTGTTGCTATTCTTAGGCCATATATTTGTTGTTATTTGTGGGCCATTAAAAGCACGCAAAGTATTTGTGCAAACAAATGGCAACAATTATCTAGTTATTTAACAACATTTTAAGTTTAACAATTCGTTTTTATTGCTTTGTAGTTTTGAGCGCTGTTGCCGCAGAGATTCCCCGTGGCTTTAATCGTGAGATATGCCAGTTTCGCAAGGGCCGACAGGTACGTATTAACCCACCACCCACCCACTGTGCTCCCGATCAATTAGTAAATGTGCTGTCTAATCTTTGCAGATGCAGCCCACCAGCTCGTATCGCAATCGTTTGCAGGCCATGCGGGAGCAAATGATGATACGCGCCACACTGGAGGGGCCCGAGATCTATGGCTATATACTTCCCTCCACCGATGAGCATCTGAACCAAGAGGTCGCGACACGCGATCAGCGTCTGCATTATCTCAGTGGGTATACGGGCAATCGTGCCGTTGCTGCGGTCACACAGAGTGGTGCCGCCATTTGGCTGGAGAATCGCTTTGTTCAGCAGGCGGATGGGGAGCTTGACTGTGATTGGGAGATATATCTAATAGGTGGCAATGTCAGCATGGCCGATTGGCTGGGTCATCAGCTGCACATGAACAAACGCATTGGCGCCGATCCGCAACTGGTGCCACATCATCTGTGGATCACTTGGGAACGTGAGCTGACTAACAAGTTCCTTCAACTAATCAAGATCAATAGCAATCTTGTGGATATGATTTGGGATGCTGAGCGTCCAGAGCCACCCAAGGATCATGTCATACAAGTGCAGATACGTGACTATGCTGGCGAAAAGTGGGAGGACAAGGTCAATGAGCTGCGTCGTCGTCTGGCTCACCTGGGCTGTGATGCGATGATTGTCACGTCACTTACAGAAATCGCTTACTTGCTGAACATTCGTGGCACAGATATTCCCTACACGCCAGTGGTAAAGGTAAGTCGAAACAGGAAACTGATCAAACCAACATTCTAAGTTTAACAATTTGCTTCGCCTCTAGTCTTTTGCGATTGTCAGCCAGGATGATATATTCTTCTATGTAGACCATGGCAAGATAAGTCTTGGCATTGATCTACATTTGCGAACGGATTGCTACAACGAGAACTGTGTCAAGTAAGTACAAGACAAATACATAACTTTATTCACAAAATAATCAATTGTATTTTGCAGAATTAAGGAGTACAAGCAAATTTGGAGCGATATACGGACATATGTACAACTCTGGAAGCGTGTGCTTGTGCCTGGACCTTGTGTCCAAGAACCAGGAGCCTCGGAAGCTATATACTCAGCGGTGCCCGCCAAGAATGTTTTCGAACACATCTCACCAATTATATTTATGCGTGCTCAGAAGAACATTGAGGAGCAGGAGGGTATGCGAATGGCGCATATACGAGATGGAGCGGCTATCTGCGAGGCTATGAGTAATCTCGAGACGAGGTTCTACACAGAGCAATGGACTGAGGAGAAGATCAAGTATGAGGTGGAGCTGTGGCGTTTGTCACAAACGCATTCCAAGGGCTTATCACTTCGCACAGTTGTTGCCTATGGTGAACATTCAGCGCTGCCTTATTACATATCTAGCAATGTGACCAATATTGAAGTCTCGGATCAGAGTCTGCTGGTCATTGAATCTGGTGGCCAGTATCTGGAGGGCACAACAGATGTGTCGCGTACATTCATTTTCGGGGAGCCCACACGTGACATGAAAAGAGCTTATACGGCTGTGTTGGCGGGTATACTACACATATCTGATCTAATATTTCCTGCCTCCGTAAAGCCATCCGGTTTGGATAGTGTTGTGCGTGCCAAAGTGTGGCATGAGATGACCGACTATCCGCAGGCAACTGGACATGGCATTGGCGCCTATGGTTCTGTGGAGGAGCGTAAGTAACCCTTTTGTTATTTTTTGCTTTCTGATACTAAGGAGTCATACTTACAGCTCCCATCTCTGTGGCCTATGGACAAAATAGTAGTTTTCACTTTAAACAAGGCTACTTCTTCTCTAGCGGTAAGTTGTTAGATATTCAATATCTATTATATTATTTAATCAATCTCTCTCGGTTATAGAGTCCGGTTTCTACAAACGCGATGATTACGGTGTACGCCTCAAGAATGTACTAGAGGTGTTAGATACGGGCAAGACAACGACCAGCGGCGAACACTTCTTAGCATTCCAATCTGTTACACTTGTACCCTATGAGCCCAAGTTGATTGATGGCTCCATGTTGAGTTCGGATGAGAAACGTATGCTGAACAAATACAATGCCAAGATAAGGAAACAGATTGGCGACGAGCTGAAGAGACTGGGCAACATGAAGGCCTTCTACTGGATGATGAACAAGACGCGACACATACGCGAGTACCTGCCAGAGGATGAGTATCGTGCAGCAATGGGTGGTGGCTGCCACACCCAAATCTCTAACTATCTACCAATGATGGCTCTAGGTCTAATGATCATAGCAACATTTCTACATCTCTAAAATCGATCTACTTAAGTGTGTGTTTGTGTGTATGAGTGAGTGCCAGCGTGTGTATGTGTGTGTGTGTGTGTGTGGTTTATGTAGTTTTAGTTAGCTATTCAAATCGAAAAGAGAGAATCTGGGACTAACAATTAAAATACCAATATTAACTGTTAGAATGTATTTAAGTAGTAGCACCATTAACCACACTTGAACTATTCAATATAGCACCAAGAAATCAACTACTGTAAAGTTGAGATAAAAGTTGAGATACTTAAACCAATGAAAGATACGTAATTCAATTGTATAAAACAAATTATTTAACTCCAACATAATTAACTAAAAATATCTGTTAAAGCATCTTATAAATAATATGAACAATATCTATCTTAGGTAAGAAATAATGATGTATATTTTTCTAAATGTGATTAAAAGTAAAATTTATTGAAGATGCTATAGAATTATTCATTTCTGAGCTTATTTCCAGCATAATCATAACATAAAACTTAAAACGTCATCTTAAAAGTAGGTCAATTAATAAAACGATATGTGAACAAATCGTATGTGCATTACCCACCTCAATTCCTCTACATGCTCAGTGATAGTGGCTGTTCTGATGATAGTGATACAGAGGTATCCACACTACGAGGGCTTATTTCACCACAGCCAATAAGGCTGATAAGTCAGGCAATAAGTGGGTTGAACAGTTTGTTGAGTATGGCAATCGATCAGTTATTAACGTGATTCCGACTCGATACCTTGTGCCCAAATAATTGTGGAACCGAACGAACGCCCATTGCTAAAAACGAAAAGTGATAAGAAATAAACAATACCAAAGCTCCCAATTGAATCAATGCAACGCTGACAAAAAAATAAAGAAAAAATGCTTAAACTTACTTACCTCTATGGTATATTATTGCTCCTACTCCCGCAACTGCATGCGAAGATTGTACTAGTCGAGGAGTTGACTAGGGGCTGGTCCTTAAGGGAGCAAAACTCTAGTAAGTATATATGTAAAAAAACAATGCAAAATTGATTTGTTTCACTGCCAAATATTCAAGTTTTTGCACAGTCCCCGGGCTCTCCACTTAACTGTTTTGTTTTTTTTTTTTTGTGCGAGATAAGATAAGAAGCCTGACGTCGACTTCGATTCGTTGTCGAAATCAACTACTATGCCAATTAATTGGTTGTAAAATGTTTTAACTGCAATCTCTGTGATTTTGAAGCATTTGCTTGTTAGTTTGTTTGTTTGTTTTATCACCTGATTCATGAAAATTCTTTTCACTTTTACAGCAAAATTGTTTAATGTGGCAAAAATACCATCTGGTGTTTATACAGACCTGAAGAAAGAGTATGGAGATCTGATGGATCCGGGAAATGATATCAACCTGCGCTGGATAGCTAACAGAACCTGGATTTACAGCACAACATTTGAAAGGGGTTTGAATATTTGCTGACCTGCATTCATTTTTGTATCCTACTAAAGTGTTTCATTATATTTAGCTGATGGATTGGGTCAAGATAACTTGGTGAATATAACGTTTCACGGCATTGATACAATTGCCAATATTTGGCTGAATGGTCAACTTCTTGGCGAGACAAATAATATGTTTGTGCGTTACTCCTATGCCGTAGAACATCTACTGCGCTGGAGTCCCGAACAAAATCAGCTCGAAGTGGAGCTGTTTTCGCCTTTGATAGAGGCAAATGAACGTGCAAAGAAACTGGAAGAGAAGGGAAATAGTGCACCACCCAGTTGTCCACAATCTCGGGGCGATGTTGAATGTCATCGCAACATGCTGCGCAAAATGCAAATGAGCTTTGGTGGAGAGTGGAATCCGGCAGCGCTATCTTCTGGAATATGGAAACCGGTGACCGTTGAATACTATTCGGTGGCTATCCTTCGCGATGTGGATGTAGCAATCAATCGCAATGATACACACTGGACAATGGACTGTCGTGCCATTATACACACTCCCGCTTCGGAGAGTATCTATGCGCAGTTAGTTGTCTACACAAGGTGAGGGGTACATACCAGCTATACATTGAGCTTTAAATCTTATTCCCCACAAACGACAGTGAACTATTAGATGAACCTTTTGTACTGAAGCAACAGAAGGTGGGCTATGGATTGCGTCAGCTGTCATTTAAAGTGGATATACCGAAAGTGAGTAGCTTGAACTCTCTTAAAGCTGTTAAACTTATAGTTAATTTATTTAAGGAGCGTGTCAAGCTATGGTGGCCTAATGGCTATGGTGCCCAACAACTCTATCCCGTGCTATTTAAACTGAAGAGCTATCGTAGTGAAGAGGAGCCCAGTTATAGTTCGCGGACAGAATCGCAGAAGCTGCTGCGTATTGGTTTTCGTACCATTGAGTTGGTTGAAGATAAGGATAGTAAGAAATCTGTTCACACTTAGCTGTTAATACGTATATAGTTAATATTCAATTTCAATTCAGGTCGTGGTCGTACCTTCTATTTTCGTGTTAACGGTTATCCGATCTTTGTGAAGGGCGCCAACTATGTGCCAGCTCAAGCTTTACCCGAACTGTCAGCCGACACGGAATCGGGTGAGAACATTAAGTTAACTACAAATAGGTGTCTTCCTTTAGTGACTATCCTAAATGTTCTTACAGTACAGCACCTGCTGAAATCTGCGCAGTTAGCCAACATGAATATGATTCGTGTCTGGGGTGGTGGACTTTATGAGTCGGATCTCTTTTATAGCCTGGCTGATGCGTATGGCTTATTAATATGGCAGGACATGACTTTCACAAAAGCAACCTATCCCATCGATGATGAGTTGATGGTTTCTATGCGTCTGGAGGCAGTACAAAATGCTCAACGACTTGCCTATCATGCTAGTCTGGCATTGATTGTTACCAACAATGAGATCGAACTATATTTAGTAAAAAATCGCTCAGATTTTGGCAAGGAAGCCAAACGTCTCGAGGATGAATATAAGCTGCTCTTTGTGGGCAACTTGTGCGCTGAGCTAAATATAATCTCGCGTAATGATTTCAATCCACGCCCGGGACCCATGATCTCCACACCCTCGTTGGGTATTTTAGAGCCTGGTAAAGAACTAGCCAAGGATCCGCAGAGTCCAGACTATGGAGATGGTAAGTGGAGTCCCATGTAAACTATTGATTACATTAACTTTTCCATTTCAGTACATTTCTATGAGAACGAAAAGGACGCTCTTAACCAGGTTATTTATCCGGTAGCTCGTTTTATATCTGAGTTTGGATACGCCAGTCTACCCATGCGTTCGTCTTGGCAACGTGTCCTCGGCAATGATCAGAGTGAGGAGAGCTTAGCTGCACTTATTAGACAACGGCAACATGATCCAAAAGGTTTTATACCGATATTGAGCCTAATTGCATACCAGCTGCCTTTCACACTTACGTCATGGGATGATAATATCGATGAGTTCATCTACTTCAGCCAGGTGGTCCAAGCAATGTACACCAAATCGGCCTTTGAACTGTTTCGTAGTAGACGAGGCGATTACCAGACTATGGGTGCACTTATCTGGCAACTGAATGATGTTTGGGTAGCGCCAACATGGTCTTCGATTGATTTCTATGGCAACTATAAACTGGTCTACTACTGGGCAAAGAATTTTTTAGCGCCCACTAGTATATTTGCCCTTTACATCGATTCTGGCGATCAGCTGAATATAACTGTCACTGTTGAGAATTATATGGAAAATTCCGATGCACAGCTTTATAATATCCACATCAACACATATCTGTGGAACGATATTTTCTCCAAAAAACTCATAGCACGAGCTATCGGCTTATCGGTAGGATTGTTCAAATACTTTTATTCAAAAAGATATTAATTAACTTGTCTTTTGCGTTGTAGCGTTCAAGTTCATTATATCAGTTACCAATACCTCTGGAGTCCGTTCTATACGAAAATCATCCCAAAGAGGAAATATTTTTGGAAATTCTTTTGAAAGACAACGATCGAGTTGTGGCACAAAACTACTTCTATCCGGTGCCCATTAAGGATATTGTCGGCATTAAAGATCCTGGACTTGGGGTGAGTTCTTATTAAATGGTACCCAACTGAATAATAAGAGTTTTTTTTCTTCAAATAGCTCGAAGTTGTGGGACTCGACTGCAACAACCTTAACTCACCATACATCAATAGTTTTAGTTTGCGTATTACTGTCAAATATCCAGCACTATTGGTTTACTTAGAGCTAATACACCCGGAGTATTCCAGTTATCGGCACTCATTCTCCATGAATGGTTTTACACAGACGGTGCCACGGCAAAATGTATATTTGGAATTTGAAAACGATTCAAAATGCATAAAGCTCACCAAAGAACATATTGCCGTCAAGACCATGAACCAATACTTGTTATAAGTATTACCATAAATGCAATATTCCATGCATTGTGGTACCAATTCAACTATATGTAAATAAATGTATTACCAGAACGATGTTAAAAGACTTGTTCATATCTAAATTTAAAGAGTTTCTCAATATTTGTGCCCACGCTTCTCACTATATATAGTATCGATTCTCATCAAAAGTTGATACGAGTCTTAATTTTTTTGTCAAATACAAACATACAAGATAATGCGAAGTATTGTTATATTTATTCTGGAAATAATAACTGCAGTTAGCAAAAGTAAGAGAATATTTACTAAAAGTAAATATAACATAAATTTAACATTTAACAACTATTTGCTAAAAAACGGAGCTAAATACTTTGTTCACTAGTGTAATCAGTGCATATAATCGTGCTCTCACTCTCTTTCTCTTACTAAGTTATTGCCACTCTCACCAGAAGCCGACGAGCGCCGATCGTCAAAAACGCGGCAACGATGTCACTTATCATCAGTACATTAGCTGCCCTTCCCGGTGCCGGTCGCATTCGTTTCTGCACTTTGGGAAGCAATAAAGCTCTTAATAAGTCGTATATATGTTAACAAATTGGTGCGCTGTGTTGTTTATTTATTAAGAACCCAACTTCAAAAAGTTTGCACAGTGAATTTATTACAAGTACTTTGTCAGCATTTGCAAAAAGTAATAACAATGAAGTGTTTGTTAGGTCGTAAAGTTTATAGTGGCAACAGCTGTGGCCAAATCTTCAGACTCGGACTGTTGCTACTGCTCTGCATTTTCTTCGTAGTGGCGAGGGTCAAAGGTGATGCTGTCCAAGTCATTGAACTGGGGCATAATTGGAGTATATCCAACCAGAATGGCTGTAAGTATGAACCTATAAATAATTGTTTTTCAAGCACCTGTCAATCCGTCACCTAATCGTTACCTTAATAACAAAACAAAAGAGGAAGGTAATTTGATTAATGGCCACAATCAGCAGTGGTGCTGGTAAGTTCTGCATAGACAAAGTACGCTTATCAAGGCGCCTTTTTGGTGTTTACTTTGGCCGTTCGCAATGTTTGTTATCAGTAGTATCTTACGCTGATGATAAAACTTAACGAACCGATTAATAGAAACTGTCCCCATACACATATTGCAGCCTTGACCAAGACGGATCAGACATTGCCTTCAGGCATCTACACTGCCTTCTATCCCGATAAGCTGTTGGACTCCTACAATGATGTGAATCTACGTTGGTTAGCCTACGACAATTGGACATATACGAATAAATTTTTGTGTAAGTGAACTTAAGTGCAAATCGATATATATAAATATATATATACCTAACTCATTTCATTATGGCTGCAGTCGATGTGGACCACTATAGGCGTGTGCGTAGCTTTAACCTAACCTTCCATGGCATCGATACAGTTGCTGAGATTCGATTAAATCGACAGCTATTGGGACGAACGAACAATATGTTTGTGCGCTACACATACGATGTGAGCAAGTTACTCCAGGATGATAATGTGCTGGAGGTGGAGATAACATCGCCGGTACTGGTAGCCAAGGCCAAGGCACAAGCCCTTGACCTAGCAAAACGGTATGTGCCACCAGCATGTCCACACGAACGCTACCACGGTGAGTGCCACATGAACATGCTGCGCAAGATGCAAGCGAGCTTTGCTTGGGACTGGGGACCGGCGGCGCCATCGATGGGTCTGTGGAAGAGCGTCCAACTGGAGATGTATGAAGTGGCGGTGCTACGTGACGTAGATGTGGACATTAGTCGTAATGACACGCATTGGAACATGCACATTAGCTGTTACATGGACACCATAGGCAAAAATAATTTCTATGCCCAACTGGTCTTCTATGCCGTGTGAGTTAGACCTTGAATTTGATAACTTATCGCATTATTAACGCTGTCGATCACATCCAGTGAGCTACTGGACCACACAATTGTCATTGACACATACGCCACGACGCCCATCAGCTATTTGACGCCGGTAATTGTGTTTGATCAGGCTGTGCCAATTGTAAGTACCGCCCACTAATTGTTTGTTGGAGCGGCAATTGATCTAAATGGTAACTGTGTCAAGTGCAAATAACTATTGTTATTGTTGTTGTTGTTTTTATGGCTGTTGTGCAGGAGAAAGTCGTAACCTGGTGGCCCAATGGCTATGGCGAACAGAAGCTATATCCGCTGCACTTCTCACTGAACGCCTGGCTGGGCGCAGCCGGTCCGGAGGTGCGTGCCAAAACCAAATCACAAAAGTCTGTGCGTGTTGGCTTTCGAACACTGGAGCTAATTGAGCGTCCCGCCCCGGATGGTCAGGGCAATACCTTCCTGTTTCGTGTCAATGGCCAGGAGATGTTCATGAAGGGCAGCAACTATATACCATCACATATACTGCCAGAGCAGCAATCTACTGAAACTAGTAAATAGATTTATAAAACTAACATTTAATGACTTATCAAAATTAACTGCAACTGGGAAAAACCCAAATCACATAAGTGCATCTAAAATAAGTGCATCTAAAATAGGTTTTACCCCAGTTTAATATATAATAATTGAATTTGACGGCTGAGGCTAATAGGCTAAAGATTAAGCAAGCATCTTGAATATTCAACAAATTAATGTTTTGTTTTTGCAGTTGCACACTTACTGGAGTCTGCTAAGGAAGCACATATGAATATGATACGTGTTTGGGGTGGTGGTATCTATGAAACGGATTTCTTTTACGATACAGCTGACGTTTTGGGTATACTCATCTGGCAGGATATGATGTTTGCCTGTGCCATGTATCCAACCACACCAGATTTTCTGGCCTCTGTCCGAGAAGAGGTGCGACAGAATGCAAAACGATTATCGCATCATCCAAGTGTGGCCATTTTTGCGGGAAACAATGAGAATGAGGCAGCACTGGTGCAGAACTGGTATCACACGCTTGGTGATCTTGATCGTTTCAAGGCTGAATACCGGGAGCTATACCTAGGCAATGTAATACATGAACTGAAGATTGTGTCGCATAGTTCGCGTCCTGCACCGTTAGTTTCATCCCCATCGAATGGCAAGGCGAGTGAGCGGGACAACTACATATCAGAGAATCCACAGGAAAACAGCAATGGCGATGGTAAGAAACATTAAAGAAATATTCAACTCTTAACTAACTTTTCGTCACTTGCAGTGCACTTTTATGACTACTTAAAGGACGCCTGGAACGCAGATATTTATCCACGTCCGCGTTTTGCCAGTGAGTATGGAGTACAATCGTTGCCAGGTGCCTTTGCTTGGTCGCGCGTCCAGTACGATGCCGATAAACTGCCTGACCTAATGGGCCATCGTCAACATCATCCACTTGCCATGCTGCCCATTACCACACAGATTCATCGTCACTTGCCACTGCCGCTGCCCGAGGATGAAAACTACAACGAGGCGCTTATCTATTTTAGTCAGATATCCCAAGCAATGGCCACCAAGGTGGAAACTGAATTGTATCGCACTCTACGCGACACGGATCACAATACTATGGGTGCCCTGTATTGGCAGTTAAATGATGTTTGGGTGGCACCATCATGGTCTGGCATTGATTCCTATGGTAACTGGAAGGTAGGATTTGATTACATGATTTTTTTCCCACAAAAAATTAAATCCTCCTGTGTCTTAATAGATCTTGCATTATTGGGCACGAGATTTCCTCGCACCGATTGCAATTGTTGCGCTCCGGGATACTGCTAAGAACACACTCAATATTTCGTTAGTTTGTGATCAGCAAAGTGTTGATAAGACCCATCTTAATGTCGTTGCCAATATACATCTATGGTCGCAGTTACTGCCACGACAATCCCAAAACTGGGATGTCACTCTACGCCCCAATGGTGTGCAGTATGATAAGGTTATACCAATCAAGGATCTGCTGCAAGGTGAATTCAATGAGCACAACGCCTACCTCGAGTTTCAACTGCGTCGCAAAGGAACTGTACTTTCACGCACTTACTACTTTCCAAGTAGCATTGCCAGTGCTGTGGGTGTTATGGATCCACAGCTGGAGGTGAGCAAATCCACATCTTTTGCGTCTTAAGAAATACATATATTAACAACAACAAACCTTTTCCATAGTTCGATATCACAACAAAAACTTGCGTTGCAACCGCAAACGGCAACAGGAATACTGTCAGCCTTACAATAACTGTTAAGCATCCGGCCGTCTTTGTGTACTTGGAGCTGCAGTTGCCCTATCAGTATAAGCTATCAGAGAATGGTTATATGCAAACAACGCCTGTGCATGTTGTACATGTTACATTTGAGACCAATATCTGTATTCGCCTCTGGCGTAAATCCTACTTTAACATTTGGACCGTGAACGAATTCATGCGTTAATGCAACAAGTTTACATTTCAAATTTAGTGCAACATTTATAAATAGCTTAACAAATAAACAAATCAATAAATATAATAGAAATAAGTACATTAAAATATATATATATATATGTGTGTGTGTGTGCATAAAGACAGCTAAGCCTCGGGAACTGTGAATAGAAGCCACACTGCTTGCCTATCTATCGAAACTGGGCATTTGGACACGTGGCGGCGTGTAGCCCTCGGGATATGGCACCAGCTGATTGTTGAGCACTCGCGCATTACGCCAGGTCTTGACCTTATCCTCAGGCGTGTCAGGCACACGGACACCTTCGATCAGTGTTACCGCCGGTCCGTCGACAACGCTGTGCGTGCTCTGGCCAATGGGATTGCGATGCGGACCGCCCTGAGTTTGACGGCGTGTGTGCGTCACTGAGGGTGCGGCAACACCGGCACTAGCTGTCACCACCACAGAGTGTGGCATGTAGGTAACATATTTCGATTTCTGTGGCAAGGCATTGTAGTTATGCTTAGTGATCAGATTCTTTGGTGGACTTGATCGCTGACCAGGATAGGCGCGTTCATTTCTATCCAAGTATTCCAATGGCTCGGAGGCTGCGAATTGCATTTCGCTGGGAAAGCTAATGGGCGCTTGGCGCAGAGCACGGGGTTGTGTATCCACGGGATCGGCAAATCTATATGGCTGCCACTGGCGATCCATGGCAAAAGAGTAGTTGTTGTTGTAGCGTGCGCTTGGCTGTGCCTGGAAGTAAATTGGCTGCCAGGCAGGAGCGCCGCCCAGTTGACGCCCGCTCCGTGAGCTACTCCTGCTGTTGCTGCTGCTGCTGCTGGAGTCAAATGATTGTTGTTCAAGTACCTTGCTCTGTGCCTTAGCCAACTGCAGTTGGATGAATCTGGCCTGTCGCTGCTCTGCCTCTGCTCTGCGTTGACGGTAGTCCTGTTGCTGTTGGGCCAATTCGCTTTGCTTCAGCAGCGCTGGCGTATGCTCAAAGACCAGCTGTCTTCCGCTGGGATTGGCATTGCTTCTGGCTTGTTGGACAGCCGGTCGTTTTACATCTGAGCTGCGCACAAAGAATGAACCAGCTGCGTCCTCGGCACGCGCTTTGCGGCTATTCTTGCCAACCAGTATCTCCACATCCTGACCCTGGCTTGACTTGACGCTCACCACGCGCACCTTTGATGGATCCAGATTGCGACCAAAGCGCAGCTCGGTGCGCAACAGTGCGGGCTTTCCCGTTACGCTGCCGATGCTACCGCTACCATTGTCATTGGCATTGCTGCCAGCTGCCACGCCCATCAAGAGCACAGCACAAAGCAATAATTTTGCAACACTCATACGCTCCGTTGCCGCTGTAACCTTTGAAGTCGTTGACGTTGCCATCTTTCGGTTGCGTGTGCTGTGAAATTGAGGAAAATTTAAGTCAAATTAGTAAGAGTTAATATGAGTTTATGGCTTTAAACCATTTACAACTTGTCTAAGACTTATGCCAGTTTGTTGCTTTCGTAATTGCATTGTAAACGAATCCGAGTGAAAGCAATATAGTATGTTCAAAAAGCTCCATGCGGGGAACAACCTACTCTCTTTCTAATTGCTTACATTTTTGGATTATTAGCAAATGTTCTAAGATTATGTTATTATAGTAACGTTATTAAGTTTTGAAGTATCCCACAGCACACCTTTATTTAATGTTTGTGTTGAATATCAATATCAAGTTCCTTAGCGGATCTTCAATTTTCAGTTTTCACACCGGTTAATTAGCCTTGCTGACTTGTGTTGTTGTACTTTTCAACACCTCGTTGGATTTCGACTCATTATTAGTGTGTTGTTGTTGCTACACTTTATTTAATTATTGACAACCAGTCAAGCAGCCAAGCTGAGCCAATCAGCCTGAGTGCATCTCGAGTCACTTTTTTATTGCATCTGCGTGTCTATCGAAGTGTGTTTATGTGTTGGTGTGCTGGTGTGCTGGGCTCAGAAAGCGAAACAGCGATTAAAAATTGCAATGCCTTAACTTTCGTTTGTTGCTGTGGCATGAGGAAATTGTCGGCTTGCCGGTTACCGGCAACAACATGCAACAGCAACAGCATTTAGCTATTCAGCGGCATGGCGACAATTCCTGACAGGCTGGGCGTGAAATTGCATTCGCCACGCCCTTAACATGGTTGTCTTAACCTAAGTTGACACTGCACTTGATTTGAAGCACTTTACCAGTTACTATCCCCAAAGGCAATGGCTTGCATTAGACTATTGACTCGGGAGTGTTACAATTATTAAATCTCTGGTCACATTATGCCTCAGTGCAGTCATCTGCTTTAGCACCTGTTCCTAACCAATGTTTGATTCTCTAAGCATCTGTAGTAAGTAAGTTTTATCTAAAACAGGAAGTGTCCTCAGTTAAGTACCTGGCTTGAACACACATAAAGCAAAGTAACGTGCCTTGTTCAGTTATGGTTAACATTAAGTTCTCAATAGGTTAAAATTTATATTTTCTTAAAATCCAACCGAAGAATATCTCCTCAGAATCGAATCGAAAGCAATTAAGCAACTAAACTAAAGCACCCAGTACAGTAAACTATCTGGAACGCAGTTAATCGACCCGATATCTAATAAAAGCAAATATTTTCAATACAAACAAAACCAATTTAATGACCAAATACTCGTGTTACAAATATTTGAACTGCATTTATTTGTTAAAGATATCAGCATAAGTTGAACGAAAACAAACGAAATCGAAACGGCGATTAAGTCATGAACTCAGCTTGAATAGTAAAATGATGTGGTTAGCCACTTTTAGCTGACCTTTATCATATCGTATAAAAATATAATGGGTCCAAAAACTTAACCCAACACACACCTATTCGTAAGCAACTCTTTATCGCTCCGATCTTGTTAGCTTCGATTCACAATAGCGCCTCTTGGCGATGTGCTGTTTATTCAGTGGGATAAGTAACCAATTATTTAAAGTGTATTGCCAAAGATTGTTGGCCGAGTTGTAGTACAATTTATCGCAATTTACGTTTGGACCAATTTGTGTTTTGCCTATTGGATTGGCTGCATAATTGGTGGTGAATAATCTAACAATATTACGCATACGCCGAGTACCGCTAGCATCGAGTCACTAATGAGTGAAAATTTACGAACAAAATGAGAAAAACAATTAAGCGAATTGTGAATTGCAATTTTAATAAACGTCGCACGGCAAAGTTCACGGCACGACCACGACTCCAACTCCAACTCCAACTACGACTAAGACACAGTCAATCTGGGTAACCAACACATTAGCGCTCGTGGCCCAAACTCAAACTGACTGCTGACTGCTGACTTTCACTTTCAACTCAAACTTGGCGGCGACGCGGCTGAGTGCGTCTCGCTCCCAGTTGAACTCGCTGCCGCAGCCGCTGCTCGTATATATATGTGTATGTGTATGTGTGTAGCTTTTGTTGTTATGAAATCGTCGCAATCATCGCGCACTGTAACAACAAAAACAAGTTTTACTTTTTGCACAACAACAACAATCAAAGTCAAAAAAAACAACAACTAAGTGAGAAAACCCCAAAAAAAAAGAAGTCAACGCTTGCTATTGAGCGCTTGGTCTCTTTTTCTTTGAGCCTTTGTGTTGTGTTGGCCAGCGTTTTTAGGCCGCTGGCCGTTAACAACAACGTCGACGCCAGCGATTGCGGCTTCAATGTCACGGCACAGTCTCTGCTGGCGTCAACGTTGGCGACGGCGACGGCGTCGGCCTCAAAGCTATCACCTGGTCTTTCGTTTTAAGGCTTTTGCCGTTGCGTCTTCATAGCGTCATTTTTAGTTTTGTTGTCTTGTTATTTTTTTTGTTTTTTTTCGACCACTTTTGTTCAATGAAAATTACATCATTTGATGTTTTGAAGCGGGTACAGGAAATGCGCCGTCTGCTCCAAGTTCGAGTCATGGCCCTAAGCAATTAAGTACGTACTATGTTGAAATGCAAACTGCAATTATTATCATTATAATTATATGGTATGTGCAATTTGTTAAAGTATTAAGTTTTTAGTTTGTTTTAAGTGCTTGTAGAGTTGTAGTTGACTAACTTGTTGCACTACTCAACTCAAGTAGCAATAGCTAAACAACTAATCACAAGTGTGGCATCAAAAACGTTTATCATTTGCATACACATGCAAACAATGCACAAGAGACAACGAGTCGCGACACGCGGTGCACATTTAATGATGGGCTTTCTCACTCTCAAGGCGTGCCATTTGCTATTAATTGGGTATTACGTTTACGTTTATATCTATCAAGTCTTAGTCTTGTGAACTAGCAATTGAGCACAATTGCGGGGCAACAACAGTTAAACAAATCACTGAGTTGTTCATTGACTTTTGAGCTTGAGCTTGGAGCTTGCTTGTGTGTCAGCTTCTAGCCTATAAAAAGCCGACAAGAAAAAAAAACAAAAAAAGAGTCAACTCTCACTTTTTTCTTGCGTCAACGTCAATGTCTCTTCTAGGGTCCCTCTGTCAGTTTGTCAATCAAATTAAAAAGGCAAAAGCAGCCGACACGTTTGGCAACATTGTGCGCATTTTCTATTTGATCTGGCAACAAAGGCTGCATTAAAAATTAAGTATACGCCCACGTTACTCAAGCTACAACCATAACCAAACCATTCTGCCTCTTTTCATTCATGCGTTGAGGCAGACATTGCGCATTGCATTTAATGCATCTAAATTAAAGTTGTTGTCTTACAAAACGATGTTCGATGTCATTTGTAGTCGGGGCCAACAATCGAACGTTCGGTCGTTGCTTATATTGTTATCAGTGATTGTTGGTAAGTTGTTGTTGTTGTTGTTGTTGTTATGTGCAAAATGTAAATGTGCTTGTGCGGTTAATGTAATTTGTTGTTGCTGTTGTTGTTTGCTTTTAATGCTTGCCGGCTTGCTTGTATTAATTTCACTTTTACTTTTTATGATTAACATTTCCCACCCAAAACTGAGAAACTCTACATGATTATTTTTTCTTCTGTTTTTGTTCATTTTACATGTGCACGTACAAATTTTTGTATTTTGTTGTTGTTGTTATTACAACTCCAGCAAATGAAATGTGAAATTTTAAAGATCGTAAAGTTTAAAGATGCTGCGGCCCTTAGTGCGCTCTGTTGGTCTGTCTCTTGACTGGCCTTTTCTAAAACTTAATGTTTTTAACTTATGGGTTTTTTAATTTTGGTTTTTTTCTTTTTTGCCAGCATCTTTAATTACTCAGCAGCATTGGCAGGCACTTTTCGGCTTAGCATAAGCATCGGTTTTGGCTGCTGTGACTTCTTGTTTTTATGTTGTTTTGCGCCCAAGTGTCGCAACTGAAAGTGAAACTATTTTTTCTTCTTACTTTCGGTTCCCATTACGTGTGTGTGTCGAGTTAAGGGCTTGTGGGTTTTTGATTGATATAGCTTGACAACTTAAAAAATGCTATCAACAAACGAGCGACTTCTATCTAACACCGTTAGCCCACACACAAACACAAATGTGGCAAGGTTTGGACCCATTAAAAAAATATCTGTTTGACACTCAAACGCAATCATTTGTCAATGAATCAGCTTTCAATACGTAACAGCTTAATTTGTTAATAACAAAACGTAGTAAAGTCTGTTCAACTCTAAACTTTTCTCTGGCTCAGTTAATGCAAACTAACATCAACAAAAAAAAAAACGTTTAAAAGTTGAATAATATCCAAAATCGTTTAAAAAAAAGCAATCAACAAAAACTCACAATATTATTTAGACGCTTCACTTTATTTCCAGACTGCTAACTAGTCGTATGCTTCGGGATACTGTACTGCAAACTCCTTGGCGCCGTTTTAAACAACAGCAAGCGGCTTTTAATTTGTATCTTTGTATCTGCCAACGAACAGACGAAATGTGCGACAGATCGCAACGCGAACCGAAATACAACTGAACGCAAATGAAAAACTTTTGCTTGCAAGTAAAAAAGCATCGAGCTGGAAAACGACGGAAAAAAAAAGTAAAAATTATTATGCATACATATACACATGTGTACATTTGTACATATCGATGTATGTGTGTTTAGAGGCCGACACCAACAGCAGCAGCAGCAGCAGCCGCAATCAACAAACGCAGAGAAGGTAACGTCGCTATTGGCAACGGTAACAAAACCAACACACACACACACACACCGCTAGCAACGTCGACGTCGGCAGCGACAACAGCTGGCCAAAGAGACTGAGACTCATACTGAAGTTTGAGCTTGAGTCGGCTAAACACACAAAAGCTATGACAGGGGGGGGCAGGGGAGCGGCAGCCCAAGCGCCAAGCAAAGCATGCCCAAAAATAAAACAGCAACAACAACAACAACAACGACGACGACGCAGCTTAAATCAGCGAACAATTGCGCAATTGCGAAAGCAGCAACAACAACAAAAGCAAAAGCGAATTTAAACATACAAAATTGTACTCAAAATATTTTATTTCTTTCAGTGGTAACTATCACAAGTCAGCAACTCAACTCAGTCAAATGTACCGCATAAATGAGTGCAACTGATTTCGTATTTGGCTAGCTGTGATTTATCTTCGTTTATATATAAATCCATAAATAAAACAAAAGACTAATTTTTTCTTATTCATGTTACAGAATAACTTAAGCTCTGCTGACTTCAATGATATAAAATTCTTAAAGTTTCCAACACATAGAAAGATGATTTTTTACAGCACCCAAATAAATATAAATCATATAAATTGAAATATTGCTTGCAATAATTAATAATAAAAATAAATAATTTTATAAAACAAATTATGTATTTATCAAGACTAGTTCATTACTCAGAAATACATTTTTGATGATTTTTTAATTATTGCATAACTTGGGATTAATATCATTTAACCTTAACCAGTCTTAGATATTAATTTCAATCTTTTAATGTTGTGTTGTCATTAAATATATTTATTTTTGATTCTAGCAGAAAACAAGATAGATTTTAACGTATTATTTCACAGATCTTGGTGTGAGAGAGAAATGAAACACATTCCACTGAGGAGACGTTCTCTGCGATCCAACTCGATAAAAAAAAAACAAATTCTGCAATGGTTTACGAATGTTGCTTGAAGAAGGTGTGTTCTCTTTAGCGGTGCGGTCTTAGATACGCATCAAAGTCATACACTCACAAACGCTTAGCTTAACCTTTTATTAAAAATTTTAAAGATTGTCATAGTCATTGTTGTGTCGTTTGTTGGTGGTGTGGAGTTTTTTTATTAACATAATTTCACTTTTCGCTGGTTGAAACATATAATTAAAGCAGCGTTTTTAACAATTTACTTATAAATAGACCTCAAGCTTGTCATTGGTTGTCCTGACCATCTTTTGTTCCCGTTCCGATTTTAGTTGAGGCCTATTTCTCTCGTTGGAAATGCCAACGCCGTTGAAACCTAATTGCAAGCAAGCCAATTTATACTCTAATAGAGTCGAAGAGGTTATCGTTTTGAGCACAAATGATGTGCACACGTTCAAACTGTTGTCCACAATGTGAATATTATACAGCCGCAGGCAGAAAGATGTTAAGCCTAGTGTAATCGGAATCGGTACACAAAAATCTCGTATATTTCCAGCCGAGATGTCGAACTTTAACAAATTGTTATTATCCACCGCAACAACGAAACGTACACTAACTTTCTGCAGATTTAGCGTGACTGTGACACATAAGTTTCGCTTCAATGTAGCAAATCCCAGGCCCAGGCAACACTTGCAAACGTAATCCTGACAAAAGCAAGGTGTTCCCATTGTCGGTAGCTCAATGAGATTGTCGCTAATGTCGCGCGAACTGAATAAGTTTGATGAATCCAAAAACTGAACAACCTCCAAAGTCTCTCCACTTGAAGGACTATAAAGTGTAAGCGGCTGGTAAGAGTCCTGCGCATTAGGTATGGCTCGGGTGTACTGGGAATAAATCGCCAGCAGACAAAACGACACGAGGTAATTCATTTGGCTTTGTATGTTGTCCAGTCTGCGGACTGTTTAGAGTTGGTTGATTTTAACGTGTATTCTCCCACAAGTGTTCAAATAAAGTGTTTACATTTTGTTTGTAGCTTATACTATTTAATATGTTCTAGTTCTTAACGAGCGATAAATGGCGTGGAAAACATTTATTAACCAAAAATAATTTTATGAAGTGTGTCAATGCTAGATCATCAAATGATAAGCTCAAAGCACGAATGCATGTTTTTGTGTATAATTAATAAAGTATTCAATTCATCAACCACCATTTAGTTGCCAAAAATTGAAACAAATCACATTTTGCTAACCTAATAATGCTGATAAATAGTTAATATCAATCAAATAAAATCTAGAATTTTCACAATTTATAACTTGGTTAATTGCCTGTTCAAAATTCGTTAGATATTTAATTTACCTAACTCACTCAGTAGCAAGGGTCAGGACGATTTAAAATGTTAACGGACAACGGGTTCGGGGTTTGTATAAAATGTTCTCAATTACCTTACACTTTCATTAACAATACTTACGCCGTTGAAACCTAATTGCAAGCAACCTAACTTATAGTTTATTAGCACCGCAACGTTAAGCGTTTTAATCACAATTGATGTGCACACATACAAACTGTCGTTTTCAAAGTGAAGATTGTAGATCCGTACGCACAAAGATGTTAGGCCGTACGTTATTGGAATTGGTACACAAACATCCCGTGCATCGCGTGCCGCAATGGTAAACGTTATCAAGCTGTTATTGTTCACAGCGGCAACGATAATAATACTTATATCCTGCAGATTTAACGTAACTATAACACATAGGTTCTGTCTTATCGTACCAAGGTCCAAACCCACGCAGCACTTGCAGACGTAATTCTGGCAGGAGCACGGTGTACCCAGGGTTGGTAGCTCATTGAAACCGTTGCTAATAAAGCGCGAACTTAATGTGCTGGATGATTCGAAAAACTGCAATATATCCAACTCCTTTCCACTGGAAGGATTAAACAGTGTAAGCGTCTGTTCTGGCGTTGATTGGGTGTACTGGGAGTAAGTCATCAGCAGATAAAGCGGCACAAGGTAATTCATTTTGTTGACTGTCTACAAGGTTGTGATCTACTTTATTTTATATGCTGTCCACTTGCAGGCAGTTCAAAAGTTGTTAATTCCAACGTGTTTTCCACACAATTGTTCAAACAACATCATTTTGTTTGCTATCAGCTCAGTCCATTTAATATGTTCTAATTCCATACGGCCGCTAAATGAAACCAAAATCAATAATATATGTAGCAAGTGTGCCGAATAGGCGTGAAATTTGTCAATACTAGACCGCATCAAACAATAACCCCAAAAGCGCGACTGCATCGTTTTGTGTGCTTATCCTTAGTATGTCATCAGAGCGCATTATCCAAAGTTTCAACAATCGGCAGGCACTTGTTACGTATGCTGGAAATGCAAATGTAACAAAATTGCACACTTGACACTTTTAAATGTGTCAAAATTACACGAGACGCTCAATTTACGCAAACAACAGGCAGTCAACAATAACAAAATAATAAAATTGTCATTGGCATCGCAATCCGTAACGTACCATGCTTTCAAATAGACAGACAGACAATTTTGTGCCGTAAAATCATATTTGGTCTTTCTTTATTTTGTCTTCCATTTCACATATGTTAGCAAGAAACAACAAAAGACCCAAAAACAACTGCTATAAAAGAAACAGTCTGTATTTTTTTTCAATGATTTGTTGATTTTTGTTTCAAAACTTTTGTAAGACGACGGAAATCGAAAACAAAAAAAATGAACCGTTTAAGCAAATAAATACTTACATATGTTCATATCTGTAATTGACAAATATCGAGGTGACCTTGTATTGGTTCAAAGCCACAAAATGCGCTTAAAAAATAACAATTTTTCAGGCATTATATGGAAAAACAAACATTATGTAAGCAAATATTTCTGTGCACTATCAAAGTTATAGCCAAAGATGCGGGTGGCCCCACCCGCAAGGTTGTCAAAGCAAACGTAGTTATGAACGATACATTTTATTCGAAGGTTATAGGTCACTCAACTCATATTAAAAGTTTTTTTATAAAATTTAGAAACCGTCAGTGATAATTCATTTGAATATAGTTCTAGAATATTTTAAAAGATAGGAAGTAAAGCCAAAAAGGCTAAGCATATTTCCATATTGTTTAATAAATATTATAATTTCAAGAAATACTGACACATAATGTAAATAAATAGTCTTTCAACTAAATGAGTAAAATTATAAAAGTTATATTTATTCCACTGAAATTCCATCAGAGATTATGATTGGTTTTACATACAACAGAACTTTTTCTCCCTCAACATAATTACTCCACAATATAAGGTGACTCCACACATTACAGATGGCTAAGCTGGACTTCAAAAGTCTAGTTGGAATATATCAATTATTTAAAGAATCGAACTTCACATACAAATGGAAATATGAACATATTGTAGATTGCCAATCGTGGTAAAAAAAAATCAGTAATTGTGTTCCAAATTATTTCAGCAGAAACTTTTAAACCGTCCCGCTCTAATGTTTAAATTGCTGTAAATAACAGTTAAGCCAATGTTAAATTTTTGCCGCTGTAAAGCACGCTGTAAATTGAACAGCTGACCATTTCTGTCCGTCCAACTCTGCAAAAAAAAAATACCAGAACAGAACAATTAAATACCACACCAACGCAGCAATTTTTGTTGTGTTCGCAGCGAAAATGTATAAACTCGGTTAAAAAGACACAAACCATAGAATCGGATCGCGTTTTCGCAATAAAAATTTTGTACAATAGTGTATACTATCGTTAGTCACAATAATATGGGCGATTTCTTCAAGTCGCTGAACTTTAACTACTTCAACACCACCACATCGAACTTAGGCGATGCAGGTGGCAACGGGGGAGGAGGTGCTAGCAGTGCCACAGTCAACAGTGGCAGCCTGGACAATGATTACGTTGGCCAATTCGTGGAAATATCTGGCCAAAAGCTGCGCACTAAATGTGTCATAGCCGAAGGTAGATTAAAATAATTAGTACCGAAAAAAAGCAGTGCAAGAGCATACAAATCAATAGGAAACTAACTATAAAAATATATTGATATTTTCATGTTAAACATGTTTAACAAAGAACATTATAATTGCAACCCAAAGAGGCGACAATGAAACCACAACGTCAGCTACAGGCTCTTTGTTTACGCTTTCTGATTTTCATATTGAAATGGAAAATGGAAAACCTTGTTGCTTTGTTAATGAGAATGAGATGTGAACAAAAAGTCATGTAGACTTTGCGTTAGTATTGGTGCCCAACTTGTTGTTAAAGTTCAAACGCTCTTTTTGTATTCTCTTTGACCCCATGAGTCATGCAGCACCGTTCAAGCAAACACCATTCAAACAAACACACAAACAATTTTTTCAACATTTTTATACAAAATGCATATTTAATTATGGATGGTTATAAGTTTTGGGGCATAATTGAAGTGAAAGCAGCAAGCTTATCAGTGCTTGTTATCAACTTCCCCTTTTGTTTTTTGCAGGCGGTTATGCCTTTGTATACGTCGCACAAGATGTAAAAACTGGCACAGAATACGCCCTCAAGCGCTTGATTGCCGCAGATCAGTCGGCCTGTCGTGTCATCAATAACGAGATTAGCGTGCACAAACAACTATCCGGACATGGCAACATTGTCACATGCATCGGCTCCAGCTGCATTGGACCATCGCCGACGCAGGGCGCTCAATTTCTGCTGCTGACGGAACTGTGCAAGGGTATGTGTTGCAGTTGCTTAAGAAAAAGAAACATTCTTAGATTACTATTATTATCCATAGGTGGATCATTGGTGGACTGTTTTAGAGTAGACAATACGGCGCTCGATCCACCCGTTATACTGCGCATATTTTATCAAATGACCCGCGCCGTTGCCCACATGCACACACAATCACCGCCAATAGCACATCGTGATATAAAGGTAATTATTTATTTAAGCTCCAGACCCAGAATGTCACAACCTAATCAAATAATTATTCCATGTTCAGATTGAAAACTTCCTAATTGGCAATGATAAGCAAATTAAGCTTTGTGACTTTGGCTCGGCCACCAAAGAGTTGCTCGAGCCCACATTTGAATGGAGCGCACACCAACGAAACATGCTTGAAGATCAGCTCAACACAGTGACTACGCCCATGTATCGTGCGCCCGAAATGCTCGATACCTGGTCCAACTATCCAATCGGTCCCAAGGCCGATATTTGGGCGTTAGGCTGCATATTGTACTTTCTGTGCTATCAAAAGCATCCCTATGAAGATGGTGGCAAACTGCGCATTATCAACGCCAACTATATGCTGCCGCCGGACTCTCGCTATCATTGCTTTCGTGATATCATAAAAGGTTGCTTCAAAGTGAAGCCGGATGAGCGATTCGACATTTCGATGGTACTGGAGCGGTTGGCAGCCGTTGCCGAGACACATAACTGGTCGCTTAAAGGACCTTTGGAATTGCGTGGCATTCCCATAGAAACTTCTCCAGAAAGGAGCCCAACGAGAAGCTTGCCCGAAACAAGCAACTCTGAGTTCTATTGCGACAATCCCCAACCAACGGCTACGCCTGTGCCGTCTGCTAGCATGCCACAAACGACTGCCTCTGGGTCAGCTGCTGCGAACAGCATTGGCAACGGCAGCCTTTTATCCTCGCTGCGTGGTGGTGCTGGTACTCTGTTCAAGAACCTCAAGGACACATCGACCAAGGTGATGCAAACGATGCAGCAATCAATCGCACGCAACGATCTGGACATTAGTCACATTACGTCACGCATTCTCGTCATGCCCTGTCCATCGGATGGCTTTGAGTCCACATACAAAACAAACAACATTGAGGATGTGCGTCTGTCTTTGGAGAGTCGCTTCTCACCCCAAAAGATAAGCATTTACAATTTTGGAGCGCGAACTGTGCCACGCCTGCCGCCGCCTGTACGTACTGTTGAGGCCGGTTCCGTGTATGGTTGTCCACAAGCGCATGCGCCCAATCTTCAGGTTAGCTTAAATATTTACTTGTATGTGATGTATTTTGGATTTAATTGTATGCGCATTTCAGGGTCTTTTTACTGTGTCGGCTGACATGTACAACTTTCTCAATGCAGATTCCAAATCCGTTGTGATTGTGCAAACGGGGGATTCGGGTGGCTGCACAGCGGCCACGGTCATCTGCGCTTTGCTTATGTATGCCGATCTACTGCACGAACCGGAGGACGCAGTCCAGGTGTTTGCTGTTAAGCGTCATACCATCAATTTGCGGGCCTCCGAGTTTCGCTATCTCTACTATTTTGGCGACATACTGCGTCCAGTTCCGCTGCTGCCACACTACAAGAATATCAATCTGGTTTCACTTAGCTGTCAGCCGGTGCCTCGGATGACCAAGGCGCGCGATGGTTGTCGCATTTATATGGAGGTTTACTGCAACGAGAAACTGTTGCTCACCACCTTGCAGGATTACGAAAAAATGCGGTGCGCTGTGAACTTTCCTGTTTATTTTTTCTGTATATAATTCTTGTGTATTTTTCTTTCAGATTGTATATTGCTGGCCCGGGAAAAATTGTGCTGCCCATCAACCTAACGGTTTGCGGAGACTTAACCATTGTATTATACCATGCGCGCAATGCACTTAAGGGAATGGTGCGTCCACAGGGCCTGAAGATTTGCCAGTTTCAGATCAATACAGGGTTTGTGCCCGAACCAGAAACTTTGATTACCTTCAACGCTCTTGATCTAGATGATTTGCCCGATCCGGAGCAGGTGCCACCAAACTTTTGTGTGTCATTATCATTGAGCGTGACTGAGACACAAACTATGCCCAGCCACAAGCCACCATGGCTGCCAGCCAAATCTAAGCGTGCTGCCCAAAATTTATTTAGCTCTGAATTGGAATATGTCGAAATGCTGGATAATTTTGGTAAGACTAGACAGCTTTCAAATCTGCTTACTTATTTATATTAATAAGCCTTTGACTCTGCAGTTACTAAGCCCAGTTTGCGATCCTCACCGCCGCCACCAGTAGGGAAGCATGAACGTTTAAACTCACCGCTGGTTTTACCGGATGTCACTGAAATCGCTCACGATGCACCTGCAGCCATTCCAGACCCATCGCCGCCTATTGATTTGCTCAATTTGAATCAGCAGCCGAGTGCTGGTGCCGCATCTGCTGCTTCAGATCCGCTGGCCAGTGCAATGCCCAGCTCGGATGCCAGTTTCGATTTGTTGGGCGCCTTTGGTGATGATGATTCCACTGGCATTGGATCGGCACCTATACCGGATGTGTTGCCACCGCCACGATCAGGACCACAGCCCAAAATTAATGATGATATTTTTGATATATTTGGATCTATGCATCAGAGCGGCGGTATGGGCACTCCAAACCTGAAACCAACCACTGGCACGAACCTGCCGCCATTTGTCAGTCCGGTGCCCACCTTTGTGACTACGCCAGCTGCACCCAGAAAGGAACCATCGCCTACGCAACCCCAAAAGCCGCTAGATCCGTTCGCAGACATTGCCAACCTGGCCTCAGATCTTAACATTAACTTTAATCGAAGCAAACTTGGCACCAAATCAGCGGGTAACACGCCTGTTGGCCACAGTCCACAGCCAACGCAGTTTTCCAGCCCAACGCACAAACCGACCCCAAGTCAGCCACAGACCCAGCCTCAGGCACAGCCAAAACCTCAACCGCAGGCACAGCCCGCATTTGTCAGGACGCCACCGCAGCCGCAGCCACAACCACAAGGCGCACAGTCACGTCCCGACTACAGTCGCACCCACTTCGATGCGCCAAAGTCATCTCAACAGCCGGGCGCTGGTGGTACGAAAAGTTCCGACATTTTTGGGGATATTCTGGGACAACAAGGTTACTCGTTTGGAAGCAAAATGCATCAGGGTCCTCGCAGTATTAACGAAATGCGTAAAGAGGAGCTGGTCAGAGATATGGATCCCAAGAAACTAGCCATAATGGAATGGGTTAGTTTAACGAACTTTTGTCAAATGAAAACTTATTAATTTATCCTTTAATCACACAGACTGATGGCAAGAAAAACAATATACGCGCACTGCTCAGCTCCATGCACACTGTGCTCTGGGAGAATGCTAAATGGAAACGCTGTGAAATGTCAACCATGGTAACTCCGGCTGAGGTTAAGAAAGCCTATAGACGCGCCTGCCTGGCTGTGCATCCGGATAAGGTATGTTTGCTGAACCATTGCCGAAATGTTTGCTTATTAAATAAAAATCTCTACAGCATAATGGAACCGAGCACGAAGAAATAGCCAAGCTTATATTTATGGAATTAAATAATGCCTGGACGGATTTCGAGAATGATGCCACGCAGCAAAACATGTTCAATGCTTAAAATGTGTCCTAAATTTATATGTAATCATATATAGTACATATATAGTTTTAACTTTACTTCTATTAGCTGAAAATAGTTTAAAGCCATCTAAGAGTGTAAGCTTTAATGTGTAAAGTGAAAGTATTTGTGTATGCTGCAATAGGCATACCCATTTTAGTTAGCCCAAGATGAACCCGTTTTCAAATTCTAAAATATTTATGGACAATTTACTTAATTTTGTAATTAAAACATAGGCGCGCCCACATTCCCAAAAATGCACAAAAACTATACAATTTATGAACACACAATAAAACTCGTATTCAATATTTTAAGTATGTACAGTGGAGGCTGACGTCAAAATTCCCTGGAGGTATTTAAGCAGATTCAACTGGTGAATAATATAGCTATGATTTGTGAAACAAACAATTTGATATACTCAATACAAGAACAGCTCAATTGAAATTCGCGTTTTAAAACAAATATGACCTGGTCCCAACCCAATATGTGATTATGATACACGCCTACGCAAAACTGAATAAGTTTATGTAATTAACTATATATTCAAAGATATATATATATGATGTTTGAAAAGAAATTATATGTATGGTAGACCAATCTAACTGTACATAGAATGTAAAACGCTCGATTTACTGTTTGCCTAAAAATATTTATTTTCCAGCATTTAAAATCGATCATACAAGAAAATATATATAATAAATTCTCTATACATTTCTTCGCGAAATGGTACTGTTAACAAACTATGTTTTCTGATTGTTATTTCAATCCTTTGACGCACTTGCCAGCCACAAATACGGCAGTAATATAACGATCATCACCAGTGAAGATAAACTTTTCCACCAGCTCGTCGACAGTTAGCGTACGATAAGGTTTCTGCAGAACGCTTACATCAACCAAAAGGGCATCAAACTCCTTTCCGATAGCAAAGTTGCCTGTAATGTGGTCCAGGGACAGGGCTTTGGCACCACCCAAGGTGGCCAAGTAAAAAGCCTGCTTGTACGATAACTGCTGGTAGGCATTGTCACAAGTCTTGGCTGGACCCGTACCACGAATATCCTGCTTCTTGAAAAATTCTAAATGCTTCGACACATCTAGAGCGCGCTGTAAAGCATTCAGTATCGATACGGAATTGCCACCAGCAACATCAGTTCCCAATCCGACGGTGATACCGGCTTTGACGAGGCGTTGCACGTCGCATAGACCGGAATTTAAGTTGGTATTAGAAGCGGGACAATGTATTATAGATGTTCCACGTTCTCTGAGCAAAGCGATTTCATCATCCTCCAGATGCACAGCATGCGCCATTACAGTCTGTGTAATAGACACCAACCAATTAGAATTTCTGAAGGCCCAAGAAAAGTTTAACAAACCTTTTTGGTCAACAAGCCTGCATCGTCATATGCTCCCGCATAGCTTGTTTTGAATATGTCTTTTACCACCTGAATCTCCTGCAGATTTTCACTAATGTGACTCTGAACATGGACATCACAGTTTTTAGCAATGTCACCCAATTTACGAAGTAGCTCCTTGGTACAGCTGAGCGCAAAACGTGGCGTTATTGTTGGCAAAACCAAGGGATTCTTCAGGTCGCGTATTGCCGCAACGAACGACTCCGTTCCCTCCACCGATTCGTCTGTAGTTTCACTGCATGCGGGAATATTATATATATATTATTAATTAATTGGTCAATGAATTTGTCAAGGTCTCACATACACGTAGAAGTCGGGACTGTTGCAATTTGAGCAGACCTTGCCAACCAATGCACGCTGACCTTGACGTGCCGCTTCCTTAGCCAAGATCAGTGTGGATTCCAAGTTGTTCGTCGCGAAATAAGAGGCCAAAGTGGTGCCGCAACGTAATGTAGCTTCCTATAGGGTATCAAGTTATGAGCTCAATTAACATACATACTATATGCACATGTATAGTGTTAATGTGTGTGAGAGAGAGAAGATCGCAAAGCAAAAGCACATTATTGCCAACGTATGTTTGTACGTGTAAAGTTGAGCAATATAAGAAAAAGCTGATAAGGAACATAAACTATTATCATTCATAATTAATTGTTATTAAACTTACAACAACACTTCTATAAATACTCAAGGCAAACTCTTGATCCACATATTTAGCTTCAGTCGGGAAGGTGTACTTATTGAGCCAGTCAAGCAACGGAACACTCATTCCCAAGCCAATCTGGGCGTATTGTGGTGCGTGAATGTGACCATCACAAAATCCGGGAGAAAGAAACTGAAACTCTGAAAGTAGCACCTCCGTCAACGTCTGGTGATCGGTATTACTGGTGGATAACCAGCTCTCGTAATCGTTTCCAACGCCAACGATCTAAACGAACACGTTTAATTAATTAAGCCTTATCAAAATCGTGTTTTAAGTTTAACAATGTAAAGAAATTTAAAAAAAAGAAAAAAGGTATTAAATTTTACCTTCGAATTCGCTAACCTACCTTTCCATTATTCACAGCAATAAAGCCCTGCTTAAAGGCCTCAAATTCATCAAAAGATTTTGTGTGCACAATTGTTCCACGGTATACGGTAGTCATGTTCACTTATCAACGTGATACTTGCCTGATGACGATCAGAATCGGAGTGGAATGCTTGATAAACAAGTATTCAAATTGTTGACAGTATAGATTTCGTCATTCCAAGTCGCTGGGTGTTGTTGTGGTGAATGGCAAAAGAAAATCTTGGCGGCTAAATATATACATAAAATTAGAAATTTATTTCTCTAAAGAACTTCACTTAACTTTCGACTGAATTCTTTGTTAAGTAATTTTGTGGTATCAAATCATCGCACCATTTTTACTTTCCTGAAACCTAACCGAATTAGTTATTCAAAGAGCATACGTTATTTAGCGCGGGACTTAAACTAATGTCTATTAATAATGCAATAAGTGGAATTTGAATATTGCTAGTTGATCGTGGTAAACCAGGTGGCAGCTTCTTTTCAGGGCTACTAATTTTGTCAGTATGACTGTCAATGTGTATATCATACACGAGCCAAAATTGGCACGCCCACTATCGATAACCTCTCTCCATGCCATGGATGGACTAAGGCTCGTGTTAAGTTGGCTGCATTCAGCAACCAGTCAGCTGCTTATGTTTTGATAAATGCTTCTTTGCTTATACATCTGGACCTGCCGCCATAATTGAATTTGTTTTTGTTTTCATTATGGACTGTTTTGTCGTATGTATTTGGTACTGTATGTTTGCTGAAAACCTAATATGTATATATTTATGTATATATGTATGTAATAATAATCAAAATAAAAATAAATTATGGGAAAATGCTTGCCTTTTTCGATTGAAGTGGTTATTTTTTATTTCGATGTAATGCTCTTATTTATTGCGAGCAACAGCTCATACTCCTGTGCCTATTTAAGTAGCGGCAATCATTCAGCTATATATGAGCCGCGCTTTTGTATTTAATTGCTTTGTGTTTCTTTAACACTGTTTTAGTCTTAATACACAAAAGGAAATAAGAGAAAAGAAAAGAAATGCGTGCGCCTGTTATAACCAGGGTATATTAGTTTTGTGCAAAAGTATATTACAGGCAAAACGAAACATCGCCGACCGTATTAAGTATATATATTCTTGATCAGCATCAACTGTTTCGATCAGTTACTGAAATTAAGTTGAGTATTCAGTATATGCGTCAAGTATAGGGCTAAGGGTATCTTCTAGTCGGGGTTTCTCGACTAGAGCCTTCTTACTTGTTTTTAATGTGTTTGTCATCCTCAGTGGAGCAGTAACCCTCACGACTTAATCATTTATTGTAATACTAAGATCGAGCAACACAGAAGAGCATTCCATCGAAATAAAAAAAAAACCACATCAATCGGAAAAGACAAGCATTTTCACATAATTTATTTTGACTTTGATTATTATTACATACATATATACATAAATAAATACATATTAGGTTTTCAGCAAACATACAGTGCCAAAAACATACGACAAAACAGTCCATAAAGAAAACAAAAACAAATTCAATTATGGCGGCAGGCCCAGATGTATAAGCAAAGAAGCAATAATCAAAACATAAGCAGCTGAGTGGCTGCTAGCTGCAGCCAACTTAATACGAGCCCTAACGCATTCATGGTATGGAAAGAGGTTATCGATAGTGGGCGTGCCAATTTCAACTCATGTATATACTCATTGGACGGCATCTAGTGGTCTATGAAAAGCATCGATAAGCGATGACATATAACTACGATATCAGCATTTCTGCCAAGTTCATCTCTAGTTTTCAGGCAATTGTGCGTATCCTATTTTCCCTGTTAAGTTTTGTAAAATTAGGCAAATTATATAAAACTGCGATACAGTTATAGTAATTGTAAGTCAAAATCGCATTTTGCCAGCATTCACAGAACACATTAAATGCGTTTTAAAAAATTTGCAGCAGATTGAGACTTTGAAACATCGGCTATGTGGAGTCAATGGCCAATAGCCGCTGTGCCAACAGTGCCGCCGCCACAGCCCGCAATACCGCCACCACTACCCGATGCACCGCCACCTCCTCCGCCATTGGACAATGCTACAGCGACTGGACCACCTGTAAACTCTACTCTCACTGCTGCGCTACCCGGTGCTTATGGCGGCGCGGGCGCTGCACAGTCAGCAACCAACCCTTACGAACAATACACGGCTGACCAGTATGCGGCGATGACACCAGAACAGCAGTACGCGCTACAGCAGCACTGGCAACAGTGGCAAACCTACCAGCAAGAATACGCCAAATGGCATGCTCAGTATGGGGAGCAGGTGAGTTATTCTTGAAATCCATCTTGTTTTTTAAGTTTTCAAAGTCTATTGTATTAACAGTACAAGAGGGAAATGGCCGCCGCGGCAGCTACGAGTAGTGTTGCCCCACAACCTGCCGTCGCACCATCTGTGCAGCCTATAGGGCCGGTTTTTCCGCAAGCTCAAATTGGGCCACAAATGCAAGTACAGCAGGCACAGCCACAGGCATACTATTCACAGACACAGATGCAAATGCCGCCGCAAATCACATCGCAGTCGCATACTGTAATGTCTGGTAAAATTATGGCACAGCCGCAGATGTACAATCAGCCGCCACCACTACCGCCTCAAATCTACCAACCACAACAACCTTTGCACCAACCATTACCACAACCGCCGACTCAAAACCAATGGCAGCAACCAGCACTGCAGGGAAGAGTCAGCCAAATGCCCCCTATTGCCTACACCCAGCCGCCCAGTGTTGCTCGAAATGATTCTGGTACGCTTCCGAATTTGCAGCAGCCGCCACCTTCGTTTATGCAGCAGCCACCTCCGACGTCGTCGGCATCAACTTTACCATCCAGTAATACAATGGATCATCCCTGGTCTAAGGAGACACAGAACAGGAGCAATGATAGAGGAACCATGGGGCTCGATGTAACGACAGCACGCAACAGCAGTCGTTGGCAAGGTAACGAGCCAGGCAACAATAACAGTTATAACAACAATGGTACCAACAGCAACCAAGGAGTGAATAAGCCAAATCAATTTGGCGATCGACGAAATTGGCCAGGTAACAAGAACAATCGCAACAATCCATTTAGCACAGGATCTTCAGGCCAGTTTGGATCCGACGATGGTGTCGCCTCCAGCGCTGGCAAGTTTGATCGTGATACCGATGGTAACCATGGAAATTTTGGTGGACACAGTGGGAGTAGTGCAAATTACGGTGGCAAGTTTGCCAATAACAGTTTGGCTCAAGAGCCGACTAACAATTTTGACTCGGGCAACAACAATAACAACCGGCGCAGCGGACGTTGGGAACCTAATCGTTCGAATCAAAGCGGTGGAAACTTTGGACCATCACAAAACAACAATAACAATCGCGGTCCAAATCAACCGAACTATACTCAGCAGCAGCAACAACAACAGCAGCAACAGCAAGAGCTTAACTTTGATCGCCTGTTCCAGCAATGGGAAAAGCAGTTCGAAGATTGGAAACGCGCCAATGCAAATCATCCAGATCGCGACGAGTATCGGCGTTATGAGGAGGAATTTGAGAATCAGCGTCGTCGCATTGCCGAGCGTCGTGAGCAAATGCGACGCAAAATGCAAAATTTACATCAACAACAACAACCACAACAGTCACATCAACAACAACAACAGCCACATCAACAACAACAGCAGCAACGTCAACCATACCAACAACAACCAGCAGTCAACTTAGAGGAAAGTGAAGGCTTTTCTGATGAGGATAACAATAGAAGAAACTGTGGCCCTGATCGGAGACCTGCGCAAAACCAACAACATTACCCGAACATAAGGAAGCCAAATGAGTCACCCACCGATTCAGTTGAAAATGAATCCCAGTACACTTCGTTAAATAAAGATGCACAGCAAAGGCAACAACAGCTGCCGCCAGTGCCAAATCAGCAACAAACGAATTCCTTCCAATCAGCCGTGGCCAACCGTAGCAATCAAATTCAGCAGCAGCAACAGCCGAATATTGAGAAGAAAATAACTGAAGATCCGAATCCAAGTTTCGCTCCTTCGCTACCTTCAGCTACAGCAGCTGGTTTAGGCAAGCGTAAATTGGAAACAGTCCTAACGACTCCAGTCAAACAGATCAAGCAGGATAATATTCTAATCATCTCACTAGATGATGATGAAGATGATGAGGTGAAAGAAGTGCAGCAACAAAGTGATAACGACGAAGAGTCTGTTAACGAAGCGCCAATCAAAAATATATTTAACAAGAGTGGCGGCATACCAGGACTCGACTTGGTAACCGATGCTGACAAAACTGGAGCTGCAGCTGCAGGTGGTGTAGCTGCATCAGGACCAATCAAGCCAACAAATCAAAATGTAGATAATAATAAAAAGATACCATCTCTGTTCGATGTGGTCATTCCCAACCCGGGCGCATCCCTGCAAGATCCGCAGTCTGAAAACGAAAAGGCATCAGTAAAAACGGATAGCGAATCATTGCCAGAAACTGTAAGCAATGCGCTCAAAGATCCTGAATTCATGAATAACTTGTCTCAGGCTTTGGCCCAGGCGCAGAGTCGCGAACGTGAACAACAGCAGCCAGCGCAACAATCCAATGAGCGCTCTGATCAAGCCAACACCACATCTGCTAGTGGTCGGGCGTTGTCCTTTGCCGAATGGAAGAATAATCAGAAGAATAGCCAAAAAGAACAGCAAAATAAGACAGCAGTCAGTGCTCTTGGCGGCGATGTTGGACCAGGAGTGGGACCAGCATGCAATGATGAAAGCAATCGTGGAGATCTTGATTCCTGTAATAGTGGTTTTGGTGCAGATCAAGGTCCACCCCGTGGACCTAATCCAAATAGTCCAAACATGACATCGAATGCTGCTCAAGTTCGGGGACCGAATGCGAACGATTTTGGTGGTCCGCCGCAAGAGAATTTTCGAACAAATGGTCCGCCAAATCGACAAAACTTTGGTAGACCCAATTTTGGACCACAGGGACCAGGGGCTTTTGGTGGCGGCCCTGGACCCAACGGGCCTTTTGGACGTAACTTTGGTCCTCCTGGACCTAATAGCCCCAATTTCAATGGACCCAACGGACCTGGTCCAAACTTTGGTCAACAATTCCGTGGCCATGGACCCGGGCAAGGTCCTGGTCCGGGCCCATTCCGATCAAACTTCTGCGGACCAAATGGACCCGGTCCTGGTCAAAACTTTGGAGGTCCCGGACCTTTTTGTGGACCTGGTGGTCCAAATGCAATGTTCAATCGCAGCTTTGGACCAGGACAAAATAATCCCAATGAATTTAACTTTGGCCATGGTCCAGGACCCAATAATCCAAATTTTAACGGCAACAATAACAACAACAACAACAGAAACAACTCTGTTAGCGAGAATCCATTTAAACGCAAAGGACAACCTGTTCCGAATTTCGATGATGGGTCGCGTGACGGACCTGGCTTTGGACCACGTGGAAAAGGACAAATGAGGAATTTTGGACAGTCTAGAAACAACGATGACGGCAACAAACCATGGAATGATGGGTATGTATCACAAGCTGAACCTATTTCAATCTACCCTTTTTATGTCCATATCAAATAAACCTAAAACTTTGAATTGCCGATTAATGGGGCTTAAATTAGATATATCTATATACTTAATTCTGCAAATATCGGAGTCCCACGTTCCATTTCGTCTGAGTCTCAAAATAAAACCCAAACATTTTGCAGTTTCTTTTCTGTAAAACAAAATCTGTAGAGTTATATATTTTTAGTAACATTAAACGTATACATTTATCTATGAACAAGTAGTAGGTATATTATGAAAATTTACAAATTTACAAAAATAGGCCAGTACATGCTTACAAATGCCTGTTTTCCATTACGAATTTCTACTCGGTGTTTGTGCAATCTACCAAATTCAACACCGTTCCCATTAAGCTTTACTAACGGAAAAAAAAACTTATATTTTCTGTTGCAAGATCCTTTAAACCATAAACGTATATGATTCATAACTAAGTTTTAAGTCTATGAAAATTAAAAACAATATCTTACTTTAGCCAAGAAAACTATAAAAATGCAAGCTACCCAAATCCCACTTCAGAAAGTCTGTTTAAAAAATGTTGATTTATCAAGAAAAAGAAACCCAAACAAGATTTCTAATCATTCTTATAAGGTTACGACAAAATTGAAAATTATTCTCAAATTCGCTTGAAGCTTTCAAGAATTTTTGTTTAAGTTTTATAGTCTCATACCGAAGATAGACGATTGTATTGACTCATATTCTCTAATGAGCCGTATAAATATATTTTTCACTAACTCATTTCGTAGGTTAAATGTTCAGGCATTTTGTTGATTTCGTCGTTAATGCTGGAATTTCGATTCCATACCCGTTTTCTCTTCTTCTCTTCTACTTTTATGCACCCAAAATACAAACAACAACGAACTAAAATTTAAACAAAAAAAATACTGAAAAATTCAACTATCTTTTGTTTTGAATGGCGCATCAATTAAAAAACTGCTTCATATTAAATGTCTTGTTGTAAAATCAAAATACGAAAAACATAAACAATGAATACAATTAAAACTGTCTATTCTGTGCGTCCGTGCAGCGGCCGATCCTTCCGCGGTGGAGGTGACGGTCGGGGAAATGCCTTTAACAGGAACAATAGTAATGTGCAACAGCAACGTGGGCGCAGGTAGAGCTCATTTAAGATGATAAGTGCTACGATACACACGGCACATATAAATATACATATATATATAAGCAATAACATCAGAATCAGCGGAGAGCCAGCAAAGGATGTATACAGTCTGCATAAAAGTAATACCCACACACTCGTACATACTGTGGGAGCCATTAGTCTCTTTCTCTTTATCTCGAAATCAATACATCTGGCTACCGTTAAGTGCTAAAATACATACATATACATGAATTGTATACCATGGAGTATAATCACTTATTTAGTTTTTAAGTTTTCGAAATGTATTATTTTGTTGCTATTCTTCGAATTTTTACAAACAATGAATTTTGTATAACTTTATAATTTACATTTATTTATTTGGGTATTGAAAACGACTTACCATATGCGAAACAAAGTCGCAGCTTTGACCTAAATATTTCTTTATGTAATAGTACATATATCATCAATACTGGAACTAACCCTAAAACACAATGAATACGAAAACAAATAAAAAATGTTTGAACAAATATTAAATACGTGTGTAAATTAGCTTTAGAAATGATCCGCAATCAAACAAAGTTCGTTAATCGGTTGAAAGCAGTCCGAAACCCAATTTTAGATAAAGTTGTCCGCTGTGGTAAATCAATATGAATCAAATATGTGAATATATATGCAACGATTTAACAAACCTCTTGCCAAACGTTTTTTGACCAACTTAGAAATGGCGTATAACTTAATAGGATCTTAGGATTTTTGTTTGCTTTGTCTGCTGGCTGTAAAATCTTTTACCAAGTCTGTTTTGCAAAACCTTCCAAACCGATTGATTCTTTGATAAAACAAAGCTAAGAACTCTTTTAAAGAGCATTATGAAGTTGTGCAAAAGAGTAGAAGCAAGTTTTTTGTCATTTCCATCTTCTATCTGTCTGTCTCATATAACATATCGACTACTGCTGATTTCTTTTCGCAGTTTATATTGATTGAAAAACACCTTAGAGTGTAAATCGAAGGTAGTAAAACCAGCTTATATTTTTATATTCCTATATTATATTATAAAATAAGTTTGCGTACTCCTTAATCGTAAATCAACTTAAAATTTACCAATACCAAATAAATTAGTTGAAAAAATTGTGAACTTCGGTATGCCGAAGATATCGTTGCGCTTATTAAAGGTCACATTAAAAATGGCTGCGTGCCAAGTGAGAAGTTTCAACAACAATTCTCAATGCTTACCTATGTGCCTGAACAGCCAATATCCCGACCAGCCCCGCCCCTGACTCTCAACCTGACCTGTTATGTAAATAGCTTGTGGCTACAATTGTCCATTAATAAGAGCAATATATGCCCACGTTAAAGTTTAAGTGTTTCTCTCTGGTTTAATTTAAAACATCTGATCCAATAATGCAAAAACACAACAACAATATAAATATAAAAAAAACAAATGCAAAAATCACAAAACAATAATTAAATAATTGTCAAAAATGTTAAACAATTGATTCGAAACCCTAATTCGACACTGCGTCGCGCAATGTTGCAGCGCGGAGAACATCAACAATATGCAAAGATCCAACGATCCCGTCTATCGTCCCATGCAAGTGTTTGACTATCAAAATAGCCGCAACACCACTCCCCAAGTTATCGACTATGGTCACAAGTCTGCGGATAGTGCTGCCACTCGTATTGGTGGCGCTGGACCCAGCCCAGTAATTGGCACCGCCTCAGGGCTGCCGGACTTTAGACCTGGTGTTAGTTTTGATTATGGACATGCCTCACACAATGCACCGGCCGTTTCGGGCCCAACTGGACCAGGCTCTGGCCCTATGAATCGGAATCCCAATCTTAAAAATAAGAGGAAAAACAAAAAGAAGAATAAAAATCGACAGCGCTTGTCGCAGCAACAACAACAGCCGCAGTTGGAACAAAATCAGGAATCTGCAACTACGGTCGATAACGAGGTAAGTGCTGCAATTAAATTAAAAATGATAAGATAATGTCATATTCGCCTTTAGGGGAATGACCCAGAGCAAACTGCAGGCAAAACAGATGATCTTGAAGACATATCCGATGGCGATGAGCAGTAAGTTACATATCTCATTAAATCTACCTGTGAATAATCTAAATCTAATCACACAGTTCTCTGGAAAATGTTTCGCGAGTGGAGTCATCCCCGCCTCCTCCTCCAAAGTTTCACATAGACCAGAAGCCGAAAGCTTTTCCCGCTAATCCTCAGCGCCGCATGTTAAACGATCCGCTCCCAGCTCTATTCCCCTCAACGGCAGCAGCCAATCAGGAATTGCCTAAAGAGACTGATGTGCGTCGTCTGGAAATGTGCGTGCCAACAAATGAGAATCGCAATACAATTTCCATTGATGAGGTGCTATTGCCGCCAGGTCGTCTATCACGTCCCAAGCGCATTTGCATTATTCTGCGTGGTCCGCCGGGTTGTGGCAAGTCGTATGTGGCACGTCTGGTTAAGGAAAAAGAGTTAGAAATGGGTGGCGCCAATCCGCGCATACTTAGCATCGATGATTATTTCATTGTTGAGAATGACTATGAGGAAAAGTGTCCGAAGACTGGGAAAAAGGTGAGAGTGTTTTAGCAGATCAGCAAGTGGTTTATCCACTGTTCTTTGGTTAACTAGCTTTGTTGCTTGGTAAAACTCCCGTTGCTTTAGCTTGAATGATCAGCATTAGACTATATTTTTTTCTCGTTATGTATCCTTGATGTTTGCTTAATTTTACGTTATATATTATTGCAGATACCGAAGAAGGAGATGCTTTACGAGTATGATGAGGCCATGGAAGAGACTTATGTGCAATACTTGATAAAGTCGTTCAAGAAGACGCTGAGCGATAATCTCTACGACTTCGTTATAGTTGATTGCAACAACAACTCTCTGCGTACACTCAACGAGTTCTATTGTAATGCCAAAGACTCGAATTTTGTGGTAAGCAGCTGAACTTTTTGTGCACTTTTTCTTAAACTAATGCTGAGCTTTTGATATTTTTGGCAGCCCTATATCATTGACATGCGTTGTGATTTGGAGACGTGCTTGGGCCGCAATAGCCATCAGCGCAGCGAGAAGGAAATACGCTCTGTGCTGGACAATTGGTGTACAACGCCATTTCACTACATTAAGCTTGACGTGTCGTCGCTGGTCGAGAATGTCGTTGAAATGGAAGATGTTGAGGACATGGCAACGGTAACTATGCTCTAATGCAGCCCCAAGGACCAAGGCCCACGGTCTACGGTCCAGGGCCTCTGCCCCAAACATGAAGGCGCCTGTAGCACTTAACTGCCTGGACAGCTATTGGCTGACCAGTAGCTGTTTTGTGTGTGTGTGTGCATTTGTCTGAGCGCGGCATTGTGGCACTGGCAAAAAGTGTGTGGCAGGCTGCGCAAACTGCATAGTTCTTATATAAACCTATATACTCATTTATAAGAGCTATATATTCTAAGCACGAGTGTCATTTAGTTGGCGATGCCAGTTTAAGCAATTCTCCAAAAATCAAATATTAATTTAAGCTTCTCTCAAATACCCACAATTTCTCAAAAATATGTATGTCCCTACCTAAAAATACATATGTGTCTATAGTAAATGAGAGTACATGCGTACATAATCACGGATATACCTTTAGGTGTATCTATATATTTATTATATATGCTCGGAAAACCAATTATCGCAAAAACACATCTAAAACCTTTCTATACCAAATATTAGTAAAGGCAAATGAAACGCTCGCCAAGCAAACCTTTGTTGATTTATTGCGGCTTGTTCTTTGCAGGATGATAATGCCAACAGCGAGCAAGCTGCTCTCGATGAGGTTATTGCCGACGACGTTGATGCCAATGTTGACGAGGACAGCAACAGCACCGATACGGTTAACGATGTAAGTGTGAGCACACAAACCATATATATGGTTGGATTGGTTGCTTTTGTTTTACTAGGTTTTGAGCCACTGCGTTGCTTTCTCTAATACAAACATTATTTTATTGTTCAATTCTTGGGCCATGTGTGTTTGTTATATTGTTTAGTGCGGCTTTCTAAAAAGCAAGTGGGAAAGCGACACCACGGAGGAGAATTTGGGTAAGTGCCGTCAAATTAAAGCACAAACTCTGAATATTTTTTCTAATTAAAAACCACTTTGTATTGTAGCACGCCTCGATGGCACTAAGCGTCTGATGGAAAAACGCAAGACGGCAAGTATGGCCGATTATTTACAATTGGACGACTGGGAACCTCCCACTGTCAGTACTGATGGCAAAAAACGCGTAAGTTATTAAAACCGAGTACATTTTTTACAATTAATATTGACAATTGTGTCATACTTTGTAGGTGCGTTGGGCGGACATTGAGGAAAAGCGTGCTCAGCAAAAGATGCGTGCGATAGGCTTTGTTGTTGGACAGACCGATTGGAAGCGTATGATGGATCCAAATGCCGGCAATCGCGCGCTCAACAAGACAAAGTACATTGAGCGCGTCAACAAAAGGCGCTAGTCAAGAGCGAAAAAAAGCAGAGACTGCAAATAGAAAAATATAAGCAAATCTAATTTTAAATATACACTGCATGCGAAGTGTCGAACTGTTCAATCATTCACCATTTCCAATACCTTAAGTACTGAGTTTTGTGGTTATTATTATTACATAAGCACCAACACATTCTTCATTTTAAGCTAAACAAATGGCATTTCAATCTTAACTCAGTTCAAAGTTGAACGTTTTAAATTTGGTGTGTGCAAATATGACTTGTCTGTAAACGTAGTAATGAATGCGTAAGCCAGGAATTTATTTGATTATATTCGCATTTACAATCTAAATAATTTATGTGCCCCATTAGTTTTTTTTTAATATTTGTGTAATTGATAAATTGCAATATTTTACCAATAGGAAATTATACTGTCACATATTCAAAATACTTTAATTTCAAAACCCTAGCAAATGGATCAAATTTATAGATCTTCATACATTTAAATACAGTAGCTAAGTTTTAATAAATATAAAGATAAAAAAAAATAGACAAAGGATCGTTATAACTAAAATTAAGCATGCTCTAACGAAAATCGTTTTAAAATTGTGTTTAATGATGCTTGCTAACAAAAATAGTTTTTTTTACATAATAATTAAAAACCATTAGACAATTAAATAAATAAGTCAGCAGAAGCATATTAAAGTTAATGTGTGTCTTAATAAAAGTAATAATCTAAAATAAAAATTGTTTGGTTTGTTTCAGCTGTTTAAAGACTTTCTGCTTACGTATTTTGTTTCGCGCTTCCGTTCAAACGAAATATCGGTCATCGCTGCTGTTGTTAAACAGCTGAGTTTCTATCGATAATTTCAGCATAGCCCAATACAGTAAAAAGAGGGAGTACGCTTAGTATCTCATTGAAGTATCTCTACATTTGCAACACACAAGTGACACAAACAACAATGTGAGAAAAATAGTAAAAAGTATTGTTTATCTTTGCGTTTTAGCGCCAAATTTACTAAATTCCCGTACGCAATAACTCAAATGGCGGAAAAGCTGTAATTTAAAAAGAAATATATCACACACAACATTACAAATAATGGTCTCACGCAATCCAAGTACATAATTGCACAAAAACCACAGGCATATAACTGGAAAAAACTGGTTTTGGTTCAGACGATTTACCGTCCTTTGTGAAATGTAAGTGTGATGAAATCTCTGAGTTTCTTGCAAAGCATTATTAATTTTTATTTTTGTATAATGCTTGCTTACATACATTTAATTATATTTTTATGCATTTGACACAAAGTGTATTAAATTTTTACATATTTAAACACCTAATTCCGATCGGAAGCTTAAATAAATAAGTACAGCATAATAATTACACCAGGAGTAGAAATTTGTTGTGTGATTTACTCGTCCAGCTGATCGAAACAAATACAAACGCAAGTAGCGTTTTGTATAGAAAACCCAGAAGAAGCAGTGCCAGCAACGGAAAAAGCGAAAGAGAAGCAAAAAAAACACAGGCCAATAATGAGCGTCTTGTGCCTCAGCTAATCTGACTTCTGTATGCGCTGCAGAGCTCGTTGCCATGCAAGCGAACACAAAAGATGTTGAGGTGAAGCAGTGCGGATATGCTGCTTGGATAGGGAACAGGAAGCTAAAAGCTCTGCAGAAAGTTTGCGTGTGTTGGTGCGATTGCCACAAAGCAGAACAAGTTATAAACAAAATCGAAAGGCAGCTGAAAACAAAAAGCACTAAAAATACACACAAGACGCGAAGCAGAGTATAGAGCAAGTTAGCCAAATAAACTACATATTCATTCATACATACATATGTACATATGTACATGTTTGTTCGACGAGTACGTGTGTTTGTAAAGACAGAGCCAAAGCGCCAGCGTACCCAAAATCGATTTTTGTTTCTTCGTGCCAGTGACACAATCGGCGCACAGTGCACAACAACAACAACGGAACATAACGGTAAAGGTTGTGTTTAAGCATTGCACCTTGTATTCTATTGTTCCAAGATTGGTAAGAATAATAATATTATTTTGCACACACACACACATATAGAATGTTCATTTCAATAAGAACATCCAATTTGTGTATCTATTGCCTGCATGCGCAATGCAATGGCGCAACACCAAACATAAACAAGCGTTTCAAGGTCGTTGCAGGCAAAAGAGGCCATGCCAAAAATATAATATGTACATCTGCTCTCAATGGCGCATTTGCCCAAGAAAAATGTATACAAAATATTTTCTTTTGCTTTTTTTCTTTTCAAAAATAGCAAACAAAGAAATGGAATCTTTTTTGAGTCTGTTCGATCCAAATCAACCGGACGATGGCTTCGATGAGGAGCAGGAGCTGAATGGCAACAGCAGCGGCAGCAGTGAATATGAAGTCGATGCGAATGTTAATGAGACCAACAACAACAACAACAGCAATAGCAATAACAGCAACAGCAATAATCTTATCTTCGACTTTGAGCAGGGCATTTTGCCACCGGAGCCACAGCTGGGCAATGTGGAGTACAAGTTGAAGTTGGTGAATCCCTCAAAGCAGCGCTTTGAGCATTTGGTCACGCAAATGAAATGGCGTCTGCGTGAGGGTCACGGTGAAGCCATCTATGAGATTGGTGTTTCCGACGCGGGCCATCTGCAGGGCCTCAACGACAAGGACATGAACGCTTCACTGACCACGCTCAAACAGATGGCTCATTACTTGGGCGCTAGCACCTCGGTGCTCAGGCGCAAAGTAATTGCCGTCCGGCGTTCCGTTGCCGAAGTGCTTGTGCGCAAGATACCCGATGATCAGCACAATATTGAGGTGCGCGTGGCAGTTCTGGGTGGTGCCGATGCCGGCAAGTCCACGCTGCTTGGTGTGCTCACCCAAGACGAACTGGACAATGGACACGGACGTGCCCGTCTTAACATGTTCCGGCACATGCACGAGATTCAATCGGGTAAGATATTTGAATGCACACGAAATTGTACAGCTATTAATTGAAGTTTGCACTTAGGTCGCACTTCTTGCATCTCGCATGAAACTCTGGGTTTTGACGCTTTGGGCAATGTTGTCAACTATAAGTACAATGAAATGATGACTGCCGAGGAGATAAGCGATCGATCCACAAAACTGGTCACCTTCATGGACCTGGCAGGCCATCGTCGGTATATGCGCACCACGGTGCAAGCTCTAAGCGGTTACTCGCCACATTATGCCATGCTTGTGGTGTCCGCTGGCAGTGGCTGCAATGACACCACAGAGGAGCACCTGGCCATAGTGCGTGCCCTTGATATGCCTTTCTTTATATTGATCACCAAAACGGATATCACTTCGCCGGATGCCACAGTGCTGGAGTTGCGCACATTGCTCACAAACATTGGATGCCGCAAGGTGCCGTTTGTGGTCACCAATACCGATGAGGCCATATCGGCTGGCTCGAATCAGGTCTCTGAGAATATTGTACCCATATTTTGCGTATCAAATGTAACCGGTAACGGCCTGAATTTGGTAACAAAATTTCTCTATGTGCTATCGCCGGGCATCTGTAATGCCGAAAAGGATCGCCTTGAGCTGGAGGCGTGCGAATATCAAATTGACGAAATCTTTCGTGTGACCGACGTCGGACCCGTTGTCGGCGGTCTGCTTGTCCAGGGCGTGCTCACTGAAAATATGCCCATGAAAATTGGACCACTTCCGGATGGCAGCTTTCATGCAGTCAGCGTGCACACAATCCATCGCAATAAGGCACCGTGTCGAGTGGTTCGTGCTGGCCAAAGTGCATCGCTATCGTTTAAGCCAACCCAGGAGCTGCCAGCGCTGCGGAGCGGCATGGTTCTATTGGGTGACTCTGGCAACATTGATGAACCCTTTGGCACTTACTTCTTTCAGGTGACTCACACATTCCCACCTCATCAAACTTGTTTACTTATATTTGATCTTGGATTGCAGGCCAAGGTGTCGGTGCTGTTCCATGCGACAGCAATTTATGTGGGCTTTCAGACCACGGTGCACATTGGCAGCATACGTCAGACGGCTGTTATCCGTGGCATTATGGGTGGCGAGAAATTGGGCACAAATGACTCCGCCTCTGTCATGTTTGAGTTCGTTGGCCATCCCGAGTATGTGCGTCCAGGTATGCGCATACTCTTTCGCGAAGGCATGTCCAGCAAGGGCATCGGCGTCGTCACTCAGGTCTTTCCCGTTAACAAGACACGAGCAAAGTAAATGGCATGGATGCGTTGTTATACACACAAAAAAACTAACTGCAGAACACCAAGCATTTGTTCTTCCTTAAGTGGAACATAGAAGCTAGGATCTGCACTTGGTAAAAACTTATTGAACAGATTATTTATACATATATCTCAATACAGATTACATATATAATAGACATGTACATATTACTTACAATTTAGAACATAGTGATTTCGATCGGCATATTAAGTATTAAGTATGTGCGATTAAATTGTAGCAGATCTTCTTTACAATTAGTTTGAGTTCTGTGATTTTGATTTTTAAGCCAACTCCTTTATAATTACAAACACAAATACTATAATGTATACAGAGTATATATTTATCGGTTGCAGACAACTTAATCTGTAGACAAAGCAATTTGAAAACCTTTTACGAATTTTTATTTTGCCCAAGCATACTTAATAAAAACTAGATAATTAAAAACTCGTTTAAGTTCAACAGTTAATTTATTTGATATAATTAACTACGGCCTGCTGTCAGACTGCTGATCCCTAAAACTACTACTGGTAGTATCACTGGTTGGTGCTGGCATGTTGGCCGGTCCTTCGATTTCCTGCGCCTTGGCGGGCACAGTGGATGTAAACCTAAAGAGAATAGGTGTTTCGCCAAACGATGCATAGCCACGCGCCTCCAACAAGCGTATCCACGAGAGTAGCGAGTCTTTTGTGGAGGTGCCCGTGGCACAGATGGCAAATATAGTGCCATCATCCTGTTGGTGAACTGAACGCAGTTTGCCCAACTGATTGTGACGTCGCGGAGGCGCTCGTCCAAAGAATGGCACACCAATTTGGGTAACATCATCTTCATCCACCTGACTGTCATCCAACTGCGCCAAAACCTGACTGTCCGCATCGGCACGCAACGTAAAATAGTTGATGCGTCGATTCCGCATCCATATGTGAAAAGGACCCTCAATGTAGACCGCCTTCTGACGGGAATGCTCACGAACGAGCTTAGATTGTTCCGGGCTCATGCCGCTCACAATCCATGTGTCGTCCACCGAGTCCTTTATCTCACTGGTTTCGAATATATCGATTTTGGAGCGTAAGTCCACCGTACACATGCGTTCGACGGCCAGCTTGGCAAGTTCCAGCGTATCGTTAGGCACCGGATCGGGTAGTGGCCATGGGGAGAGGTTCTTGAACTTTGGCATCCAGTACATCATGCGCCAGTACTTGCGCAACGGATGACCCTTGTTGCCAAAGACGTTAAGCAGCATTGCTTCCATTTCGTAGTCGGGCATAACACCATAATCCTCCATCTGCTCGAGCAAATCAATGATGCACTGCTGCTGTTTGGGATAGTGCATAAACTCCGCCTGAAACAGATTCGTCGGTATGAATTTGCCTTTTGGCATCACATTTATTAACGCCTTATAGACTTCCAAATCGTGCTCCACATTAAAATCGGGCATATGCTTTAGCGCCGCATAAATAAACTCTACATGGTTGCGGCGGTGTACATCTCGCTCCTGAAAGATTTCCACCATTGTCAGGTACGTGTTCTTCGTCTTGTCCTGCGCAGCCGCAAATGGATTTCGGACGGCAGGCAGGCTTTTCGAGGAGCCGGCAGCGCCAGTTCTCCTATTGTTGTTGTTGCTCTTGGTACCAGCGTCCTCGTCCGTTGTTGCATAGTTTCTGGTGAAGAGCGTGGGCGCTCGCTGTCTATAGACTGTTTGGTTAACTGAGCTGTGCAATCGCAATAGGCAATGTAATTTGCGTATCATTTTTATTTAATATTAATTCAATTTACTAAAAACTAAGCGCAACGATTATAAAACAACAACAAACGCATTGTGCAGCACTGGCCATCTGAGTAATCAGCTGTTCGATACTGCCACTATCGATAGTTTTGTTGAATGAATCTCGATAGGATTTATGTGTTAAGAAAAAGTGTGGCCAATCACTTAACCGATGATTTGCATTTGCGTTTGTAACTATGAAAAGTACACGAATTGCTGAAAGTCTGGTTAGGTGAGGTTGCCAATTGGACACAGTCAGATAATTCAAAATTTTTCCAATTTGTGCCCTGCGAGTTTAAGTTGTTCCATTAAATGACAATAATGCGAACAGGTTTTGATGAACTTTGATTTTGTTCTGCAAAAATATCTTTGGGCAAATCCATATATTTAGATTACAGCGATACGCATAACTTGCACTTGGTCGAAACTTACGTTTTATATTGCTTAAAACGCCTACATGCTTTTTTGTGTACCCTCTGAAAGCGAAATCAATCTGGGTCGTACGTTAAACAAGTTCATCTGTAACAAATTCTACTTACAAACATATTTTGTATGCAGTTGTTGAGCGAATTTAATAAAGTACACCCGTTTAAATTAAGCAAATAGTTGTGTAACACTTAATCACACTTTAATGTTTCTCTCTCTCTTATAAGGGCCACTTGAAAAGCAAAACACCTCCATAAATCTATCAGAAATGCGCCGTACACGAGTTCAAAACTTGTTATGTGACGAAAAGTCACAAAGACCCGCATACATGTACCTTTCATTGTCGTTGTGTGTGTGTGTGCTCTAATGTGCTCATCAGCTGGGTTTGAGTTTTCGATAGTTTGTTTATAATGCCCGCAAAATACGAATGCGTCATTAAAATGTCAATGCAGCGGGTACTGTATTAATCGCTTCAAGCGTTCACCCTATAAAATTTTAAGCGCAACCAAAGCAAAGAAAAATGAAATATAGAAAACACATTTTGTTTCTCTTTTTTTATTACTTAACACCACTTAACGGATCAAAGAAGAGCCACAAGACACATTATTCAAAAGCCGCAACATGTTTTACGTAACTTGGACAGGAAAATATTCAAACTTCAGGGTGTACATATGTGTAAAAATTAGGGCAAACAAGATAAAGATACTTTTACATTCAATGGGTTCGCCTGATCGTTTTGTATGTGTGTATGTGTATGAACGTGCAAAACATAAATTCTATTATTATGTAAGTAAAAATGTTACATCATGCAAATAGATTTGCATTTGATTTCCAAACGATCTGCATTTTTCGGATTCTTTTGCTATTTATCACAAATATACATACATACGTACGTTCATATTTAATACATACATACGTATGCATCGTCCTAAAATACGCCAAGATTGAGAACAAAGAAGACAAAAAGAAACCACAAACTGTTATCATGCCTTAAAGTTTTTTTTTTTGTCTTGTTTTTATTATGTTGAAAACAAATTTCTAAATGTCAAAAGTCGATGCAGCGACAAATAGCTAAGCACCTTATATGAATGTATGCACGTATGTTTGTATGTATGTGTGTTTGTGTGTTACTAACCCAACACTAACTGTACTTACGGATGAGTCATTGGTTTAGTAAATGTAATCTGAAAAATAAGACATATATTGTCTTTATCTTTGCAAACGGATACAAATTTTGTCGTAATAACTGTAAATTGATAACGAAAATCCAATTCTTTGCCAACTTTTGCTCGACACTTCGGTATTTTCATAAGCAAGACACTTTGAATATTAAATAACCCAGTAAATCAAAGTTCAATTTAATTCCTCATTAAACAAAGAACAAAAACAACTTATTCATGGTCTATATGTAAAAACGTTTCTGCATTTCTTATGATAAATAGAGTATAACAAGTAAGAAGGCTCTAGTCGAGAAATCCCGACTAGACGATACCCTGATCCCTATACTTTACGCGTACAGTCAGTGCTTGCAAGTATGTCCCATATCTCCGGTGTTTCTTAACCGATTTTAATAAAAATTTCACAGATTTTCATTATTTTGTTTTATAATTCAAATGGCATCTCAAAGACTCCCAAATTCAAGATTTTGTTGTTATCGATCCCATGTGTATATCGGAAACGGGAAGAGTTATCGAAAATCGGAAACAAACTTGTGCTGCCTAGGGATTAGGCGAGTTTAAGTTTGAAATCTGGAGTCTCTAGCTCTTATAGTCTCTGAGATCCGTTGGCTCATACATACGGACGGACGGACAGACGGACAGACGGACGGACAGACGGACATGGCTATATCGACTCGACTGTTGATGCTGATCAAGACTATATATATACTTTATGGGGTCGGAGATGCTTCCTTCTGCCTGTTACATACTTTTGCACTAAACCATTATACCCTTTTTCCCATTTTTAATGGGATCAGGGTATAAAAACGCAATAGCTTAAGATTATTAGCGCGCATTCAATCGATGCAGTGTTGTTATATACATACACATATATAAATATTTCTGGTTTCTGCTACTAAGCGTTAATAACAAAAGCAATGGGAACAAAGAAAAATCTATACGAAGGGTACGTGCGTCTATAAACGTACAATATATATGATACGTATATATATATATATATGTTTTTGCATGCATTTCCCAAATATATTCGACGATAAGCTTTCGCCATGCATACATGCATCTACCCTATGTAGACACAAACAGACATATAGAAACATACTAAATATAGGTATTGTAGGTATACGTGTATGTGTATGCGTGTATGTGTATGTGTATGCGTGTATCTGTACTTTGATGCATGTGTAGATGCAAGCAAATTGTTCCCTAGATACTTACATTTCGACTTGTACGATATTTCTGTCATCGCGCTATACATAGAACTTAACATTAGTATAAGTAATTTCGCGTTATCACACTTTCTTCAATAAACACACAAAAAATGTAAACAAATCAAGAAAAATATTTTTTATTGAAGCACAAAGATTTCGAATCGATTACAGCTAGATATTCTTGTGGTTGAAGTGACATGTCTTTTCTACTTAGATTCTAAAAATACATTTAAAATTTTGTTATGTTTGTTATCATTATAATTGATGCCTGGTCTTTAAGGGTATCTATGATTCGATAATCTTCCTTTAGGAAGATTTTAGCTATCGAACACACTTTGTGCGTTTTTGCATGTGTTTGCATTGGATGCGCAATTATTTAGACAGGAAGTCAGCCGTAGAAGCGTCTGGATGCGAAGATGCAAGTTGATGATGAGGAAGCCTCCACTGATCTGGTCCGGGCGGGGAGTTGTGGAAAAGCAAACAGGCGCGACAAAAATAAAAAAAAAGATAAATAAATGGAAAAGCCGAACGGGGCGCATAAATAAAATAGCAGCCGATAAAAATAAACAAAACTCGCGCACACTCTCTGATGATGATGACAGACAAAGGGCACAGAGAACCCAAGTGCTATGCACGGCATGATGACGAGGATGACGAGGATGTGTAGGTGTAGGAGGGGGAGGTGAAGGTAGCAAATATTTGGGCAGGGTGCAGCGTGCGCGTGGCAAACATGGCGGCATTCGAAAACGAAAAAAAAATGAGGCTGTAACCAAAGGCAGATGGAAACAAAAAAGTTTGCGTGTCCATTAATGAAATTTGTTGACAGCACGGGCCAAAATATTTGGGCAGCTGTATGTAAGTATGTGTTTGTATGTGAAAGTGTTCGTTAATGTAATGTAATATGCCAAAAATAGTTTATTTAGCGAGAATCGAATGATCGTCTGTCCAAACGTTGACCAGATGCCGTCAGCCTGAAAACAGCAAGAAAAGATACTCGCATCGAGATACAGATACATCAACATACGTTACAGACAGACAGACAATGTATTTGATTTACCATGCGCCATGTATCACATTACGTTAATAGTGTCCAAGGGGTTGGGGTTGGGTTTTGGGGTCTCGACTTTTTGTACGATTTAACATTAAAATGCATATTTAATAGCCAAGCAACCACCACATTACAGAGGGTTAGACAAGAGGTCACCACAGCAAAAAACTCATAACTCAAATTTTTGAACCCGAAAAACCGAAAAACTGAAAAGAAAATCTGGTTTTATTACATGTAAAAACTTAACCAAAAATCATCTTTTGTTGCGTTGAGTGCAGGAAAAATCAGATAGACAATAAAAGTAAGGCATAAGGGAAAGGCAATAAAAAGGCAAAAAAACACAAAAGAAAGAAAAACTGAATTAAACTCAAAAAGTGGCAAAAGTGGGAATGGAAAAACGAGTTGCAATCTAAACGACTATTGTTCAACATTTTCCACACGACTGCCTCGCTAAGTGTGTGTGCGTGTGTGTGTGTGTGTGAGAGATAGCGACAATTGTCGCTAGTTTTCGCTAGTCGGTTTTTGCTTCTTAACCAGTTTGGGTGTGAAAAGTAACGGATCGCTAAGATTTACACAAGTGGGTCAGTCAGTTCATACTGGCAACGGGCAACTGGCGTGCTGCATGCAACAGCCGCCAGTGAGGCATGCCTTGACAACAACAGTGGGCTGGTGCAAAGAGATCAGAGTGAGAACTGACCCACATGCAATGCGCGCTACTTTGATTTATGCCTGAGACGCCTCGAGATCCACACTGCAACTTAAGCCAACTACTGCCCCATACACACACACAGACACACACACACGCACACGTGTGAGAATATATTCCCATCAAATATATCATCTTGCATCTTGCTGTTTGTCGCCTGTTTTCCTCTATCTATCAACAAACAAAACAACCCTTTTTTTTCTTGAATTATGAGCTGGACATTGGTCACTCGAAACGGGACAGCTGGTGTTGGATTGGATTGGGTTGGCCCGCTGAGATTCAGGTCCCTATAGATCACCTTCTTGCGATTTTGTAATTGCGGCACTGCACTGGTTGAGTTATGAGAGTTCTAACTGAGAGTTCTATGCGCTGGACACTCTGGCCCAGACGATACAGATTGCATTTCGCAATCGGAGGCGCGTGAGATTTATGAGCTCTCTCGGACAGCGGGGCAAACAACAACAACAACAACTAATGCAATTAGCCTTCGAGTCACAGAGACGAACACTCAGAGCAATTCAGTCGCCCCGAAATGCAAAGATAAATGTGTGGCAAATTATCACAACACAAATGTGTTATTATAATTATGCTGAAGATCATATTATATGAACCGGAACTGCTCATTCTCTCTCTCTGGGGAGTGTCCGTCGAAGGGTAAGCCTTGACTAAAAATGAAATGCATTTCATTACATGCCTTATATATCAGTGTCAAAGAGGAAGAGTTGCTTAAGCACAGATATATCTTAACAAGTAAGTATTATTAAAGAATATATAAACTTTCGTACTAGATAATCGAAATTGCAGTGTTAGTCACGATAATAGGTTTAATTTAGGATGAAGTTTCAGGTTCTTAAAGTCAAATAAGACTTATTTAGATAGCTTCAAACAATTCAAGTGCTTAAGCATTCAAAGATGTTATTTGTTATCATTAAGGAAAAATCGATAAGGTCAATCAGTAATCAGTTTTACTGCTCAAAAAGGTAGCTGATTGTTTTTGTTTTCCATTTCTTATCAGTTGAGATAACGCATGTAAATAAGAAATGAACTTTTTTTGTGGTTTTTTCTTTCAGTCAGTTTATGTTGTATGTCGTCGCATATAAAAGGCAAATCGAGACAACGACAATTCCGGTCGACTTTCGGCTTTTCGGGAGCAGATGTTATTTTTCTGACAACCTTTAAACCCCCCCCCCCCCCCCAACCCCAACACTCCTTCCTCTGTTCTCTTTCGCACTTTTTTGTTGTTGTTTTTGAGTCCGGCTGCAGCTCAACAAACCAAACAAACCAAACAAACCCAACCAAAGCACTTGTTCAGCTTGAGCTGTGCGCGGCTCAACAAAATGTTGAGAAGGTGCGGAAACAGGGAACACAAATGCCCGATGCCCGACGCCCGGCTGTGTCTGATTCAGGTTTTGGTTTTGGCGCAAAAATATGCTCAAAATTGGCAGCAGGTATTTCAACTCAGAGCAGCAGCAGCAGCAGCCGCAGCCGCAGAAATTGGCGCACAATTTACAGATGCCTCACAAAAATAACAAGCAAGCAGGCTCTAGTTGAGCAAGACCGACTAGACGATACCCTCAACCCTACACTAAACGCGTAGTCGGTGTCTGCAAGTATGTGTGTGTGTGTGTGTGTGTGACTTAACTTCAATGTTCCATATCTCCGGTGCTTGTGAACCGATATCGATAGAAGTTTCACAAATTGTCATTATTTCGTCTAATGTTTCAAACGTCATCTCAAATTGTTTCAAATTTAAGATTTTGTTGTTATCGATAACATGTGTTTATCGGAAACGATGAAATTTATCGAAAATCGAAAACAAACTTTTACTGCCTAGGGATTAGGCGAGCTCGGATCGGATCCAGATCGGATCTCTGACAGACGGATATGGCTATATAGACTCGGCTGTTGATGCTGATCAAGAACATATATACTTTATGGGGTTGGAGATAGGGTTTTCTCTGCCCGTTACATACTTTTGCACAAAACCATTATGCCCCATTTAAGCCCATTTTTAATGGGATCAGGGTATAAAAAGAGAGAAAGAAATAACCAGGCAGAAAGACAGACAGACAACTGTATATATATATATATATATATATAAACAGAGTTCGCTTCAGCTGTGCTGCAAAATTTATGATCTCTGCTTGTGTCTGAGACGAGAGGAGGGTGCAAATGAAAGTTGCTACACGCCACCGCCACCGCCACCGCCACCCCCACGCACTATAAATAGATTGACGAGAAACGACCCTAATGTATCTGTATCTGCTAGATACATTTAATGCAGCAACAAAACACATATGACATAGTTTTCCTATATACTAGTTGTAGTTGCAGTTGCCACGTGCATCCAAAACACACACACTTTTACCAAGAATTTGAACATTTAACGAGCTCATTTATTAATTAGGCGAACGTGACGTCAGCAGGGAGGGAGGGAGGCAGGCAGGCAGGCAGGCAGGCAGGCAGGCAAGCTGGAAACGGGACACACAGTTACAACCCTCTCGGTTCGACCTTATGGGGCATGTCTCGCGTGCCACAAAAATGCCAAACAGATAATAATATAACGTAGTACGTGGTACGTGTTCAATCTATGCACCGACAACAACAACAACAACAACAACAACAACGACGAATGGGAAACGCAGCATGTGATTTTTGGTGCAAGCTGCTTTTAACGGAAGTTGGCAACAAAACAAAAGTAGCTCAGTAGCAGAGCGAACACGTAGTGCAACTATGATATCAACTGATATAGCTGTAAAGATACATATTGTACGTATGTATGTATGTAAAGTTTAAAACGCATTTTCGAAGGAAAATGACGCATCTGATTTGAGGGATTTTCAATTTTCCCTTATTTTTAAGAGGTTTTTTTTGGCGCGAGGGTTGATTTTTGCATAGGACGAACCTGTGCCCAACCCTCAATCACAACCCTTATTGTTGCATTTGCCGCCGAACGGGGGCAGGTCAGGTAGACTGGTGCCAAAAACGAATATAAATCCTATGCATATGTGTGTGTGTGTGTGTGTGTGCCAATAGGCGCGGCGCCTTTGTCTGGTCAAGTTACTAAAAGTGACTAATCCCTGGCCCAGGCCTCTCTGGCTCATAAACAGCTGTTGCGAAGCTGACTCAGCATCAAATGAAAAAAAAACTCTCACACACACACACACACATGCATACATACATAAATTTATATTTCTATGTCGCTTTCAAAACTGATTTCACTTTCATTTGCGGGCAACGCTTGAACGAATGCCTCGAGCGCGAAAGTGTTTTGTTTTTTTGTTGTTATTGGATTATTTGTAAACAAGTCTCAACTATTATGCCGTTTAATGATGCATGAAGCTCGCTTTGACCTTGGACTAGGCCCTACACATCATTTAAACATTTACCTACGACGACAACAATACTAACAAAAGTTAACAGCAGAGCAGCAGCCGCCGCTTTAACAATGTAGTATTTACAAAATTCATACACGTAATTGACACATACATACAACGGCTTTCTAGCTGTCTAGCTTTTGGGCGATCTGGCAACGCCAGATTTCTAGTCACTGTTATTGAACGGCCACGAAGAGAGAGAGAGCGCTCTTTTGACATGCGTGACGCAATACATAAACAAGTATAGCGCTGTTTCTCTGCAAAAGGCAGTGACGTCATAGCACTCGGTTTGTCTTGATAATGTTAGGTAATTTAAATGGTATAAGTTCCATTTTATTTGCAGTATTGAACAAACTTATATTGAGAACAATATTCTCACAAAAATGAAAGCTTAAAACCTATTTTGAATATCGTGCTTGTCAAATATATCACTTCGCGTTACCTTGCATACTAACATGCCTGAAAGCAAAGAGAACGAGAGAGCGCTGTTAGCTTAACAGCTTGCTGTTAATCCAAAAAGTATGTAATGTACGAGTTCGACTGCAACTGCTGTTATTCTTGTTTCAACATTTGTATCGTACGGATGCGTTTGCTCCGCATATCGTGTGTTGTAACTTAAAACGCGAACACGTTCGTAAAATCAAAAATCAAACACAATTCACAAAAACTAACTGTGCCAAGAGCATTTTTACTTAATACAAGACAATTTTTGGATATTTGTTCGTGGTAAACTTGCAACTTGCAGTTTGCAATGCTTTATCTATCTCGCACGATACGTGATTCTTGAGCATTCATGTGTATTGTTTGCATATATTTGCCAAAGAAATTGCACAAAGAAAAGTTCAAGTGAAAGCCACTAGCAAAAGTAGCAAAAAAAAAAAAGCTAAAATATAAAAAACCATACTCAAGTTAAAAACAAAACGGGAAAACAGTGCTTAAACAAAATGCTGTCGTTTACAATAGTTGACCCGCTTCCAAAACCGCCACAGGCGCCGCCGCCCGAAATCTGCGCTACGGCCAAAAAGGGCATCCGTCGCAATCTGTTTGGCAGCTTTCCGGAAGGCGAGATCGATGTGATGCTGTTGCAGGAAAACAAACTACAGCGCGACTACGTGAAAGCCCGCTATAACTTTAGCCTAGAGGATGAGTGCAATGAACCGAAGAAGATCTCAGTGAAATCGAAACAATTCGAAATCGAATTCGACAGTTTCGGCGAAAAGACGAAATCTCATTTCATCATCGATGCTTCCTTACTAAAAAAGGATCGAAAACAAGTGGCCATATTGCCTTATGCGCGCCAACAAGGCATTAAAAGTAAGTTAAGTTGTTTATAATCAAAGAAATCACATGATATTTATGTTTGTTATCTCTTCACCTCCCCGCTGTTGAATATTTATATTTCTATCTTTCTCTCGCTCGCTCTCGGTTTGTGAAATGAAACAACCCTTGTGAGGACACATTCGTGTTTTTCTTCTGTTATCCTTTACGTTCCGTTCGTCCTTCCTTTCGTTCAGGTGCCGTGCACTGATTCTAAAAGCCAAGTACCTTCAAGCAATAACCTTTGTACTCGATTGCTTTTGATTCCATTTACTTACTTTACTTACTTTTAGTTTCCATTTACTAAATATTTGTGTTTTTGAATTGCTTTTGAAAATCTATCAAAATTGCAGGCGACAAAACGTTGTTCCTTTGTGTGTGTGTGTGTGTGTGTGTGCCTTTTCGCGCCTAAAAAATTTTTATTGTGATTTTGAGTTTTGTTTTGATAGACGTTTGGTTTTTGCGTCGTTTACTTTACTCTGCGTCTTAAACACTTTCGTCTCTCTCTCTCACACACATACACACACACACACGTACTCTCTTTCTCTCTGGCGCTGAATTGCATGATTGATCAACGACTTCGATTTGCTTTCACCTCGTTCTACTTCTTACTATTTATTATAATACATGTATTTAATATGCGTTTGTTTTTTGATGACGAAAAAGCAAAAAAGAGAACTTAAGTACTAATATACGTAAATGTTTTTACTCTCTGCTTGTTTATGACTGGCAAGAAACCAGCTAGAAGCCAGCGTAAAAAAAACCCAGAGAGATAAAAAAAATATGTTAAATAACAAAATTGGCGCCGTCGACGCCAGTCGCCGAATTCAATTGACAAAATAGATCTTTCGCGCCAAAAAAGATATTTTTGTGGTTTTAGTTTTTGTATATAAAAATAGCGTTGAAATTGAAGAAAATGTACAACTGATTGCGTCAGCGGGTGCAGCTGCAGCTGCAGTTGGCTGGCAATTAATCGAGAGGCCTCAATTAAAATGAAAATCACTGTCAGTTCGTTGTGTTGTTGTTGTTGTTGTTGTTGTTGCTGCGTTTCTTTAATATGCATACGTTGATGCATATACCCATACGTGTGCATATAAATGCTTGAGAACGAAAAATGAGAATCGAAGAGAAAATTAAAACTTGGCACACGCCTGTGGGCGACTGTACATTAAGTAGTTCTTGTTGTTGCTGCTGCCTGACAGACAGCCGCACCCACAACGACAACGACAACAGCAAACGACAAACGAAAACAACGACGTCGCGAACTCTTATACACACGCCTTGTCAGCCCACTCACTCACACACACACGCACACATGCACACGAACCATAGTGGCAGACAATCGGGCAGGCAAAAGCAGCGCCTGATCGTATCCGACTCTCCCAATAAGAGACCGACTGCGAGAGAATAAAGAGAGAGAGAGAGATTGAGAAGAAGATTTCTGTTGTTTGTTTGCATTAGTACACGCGGATACTACAAAATTGTTGTTGCTTTGCTTTTTGGCGCGAATTTGTGATTTTTATTTTTAGTTCAGTTTTGTTTCCACTGATAAGCTGTATCTGTATGTTGTTATGTTGCGTAAGTGTGTGTGCGTGTGTGTGTGTGTTTGTGTGTTTGTGCGTAGTACGCACGCATGTTGTCGATGTTGTTTTTCAAAAACTCGTCGTGAAGGTCACACACTCGTTATGCGTAAGTACAGCAGCGTTTGCTTCTGCTTCTGAGTCCGCGACTTGTCGCAGGTCCAACAAGCAACTGGCAAATTAGCTGTAAATTGACAATCAACTTTTACACTTTCCAATTTGCATCTTAAGAGTTCTGGTGAGCAAAGTGGAGTTTAAAAAATATCCAAGTAGACATTAGATAACATATGAATTTGTATCTTCACACACCAATAGATGTGTGTGTATGTAATTTAAAGAATTTCTTTTCTTATCGTTCATGCTCCGCAAAACGGTTTTTTTTGTTTTTTGCCATGTTTTGGTCTCCACTGTACTTCACAGTTAGACGTATTTATTTTGTTCTTTCATTTGCGCTTGCGCTTTTTGTTTTGCTTTGGAGTTTTCAGCACGCCCACAGCAAAAAGCTAAAGCTTATGATTATGTATGCAGCAACTCTCACGGCCCCAATGCGTATGTGTATATGTGTGTGTGTGTATAAATATTTATGTTGTGTGCTGTTGCTGTTGTCGTTGTCGTTCCTGTTTTCATCGTTGCCACGCTACACACACATTTCGTAAACAAAACGCGTTTTGTTGTCGTCTCACCATTCTATCTAAAGCGGATTCGTTCTTTTTTGTGTTGTGTTTTTTGTTTTTGTTTTTTTGTGTGTTTTCTTGTTTTGTTCTGCAGTAGAAAGCGCGCTGTAAACGTGTGCATAATGAAATTGGTAAGCTAGCTTTTCTGTTGTCTGCGTGTCCATAACGGTAAATAACAAATGCTTGAAAAAATTAACGACAACAACCATCCAAATGATCGCTCAATCCACTCGCCTATTACACCACCCGCCCATCTGCGCGACAACATAAACAACAACAACAACAACGCAAACATTTTTGCGGTCACGTTCTTTGTTTTCTTTAGCTTATAATTTTCTCTACTATAACTGTAAAACTGACTAGCAGTGCCGCTAGGCGCAATCATTGTCTTCATCTTTGTTGTTCATCTTTGTTTTTGTTTTTGCCGCTGCTGCTGACTAAAGGTGAGCGCGTGCCAGTTCGTGAGTTTCGTGCATGCCTGGCATGATAAAAGAGTTACCAGATTGATTTTATCTCATATGATACTTTTTTCAATTGATTGTTTTAGCTAAAGCTATCTCCTCGCTAACTGTTGAAGCTTTAGTTTGTTGTTCTAATGAAGAGATGACGAAGTTGACCGATAAAAAGAAAACAATTATCAGCAACAACAAAAACACAAAAGAGAGAGAGAGAGAGATTTGCTTCAGCTGTGCCCATTTAATGATTACACAAGAAAGCGCACAAAGTCTGATAAGAACTCACTTCTAAAGTCAAATTGTTATTGTCCACTCTTGAACATATGTACATGTATATGTATATGTCACAATTAACGACATATGCCAGGTAATATGTGCGAGCAGATAGATGTTTGTTTTGCATTGCATATTCAATATGTATAAATTTCAATTTCAATTTATATACTCGTACGTACATACATTTGGTTTAGTATGTGCACACACACAAACGCATTTGTCTGATAAGAGCACGCTCTATAAGTGTGCTTGTGCTTTGTGTGTGTGTGTTTTGTTTTTGTTTGCATTTGCATTTGCTGCAGCTTGTTTGTTTTTGTATGGCGAAGTTTATAGTTTCGTTCTTTTGTTGACGTCGCTTTCCCTTTTCCTCTAGCACATTTGGTATTTGAAGGTCAAACAGTGTTTGCACTTTATTTTTGCTTGACTTCTAACTGTATCTAATTGTTGTTTCTTCTGTTTTGCTTATTTGCAGGAACCTTTCGCGTACGCAAAGCCCAAAATGGAAATTCGAATGTGCCAATACGTCAAATTGTTCAAAACAACAACAATAAGAACAACAACAATAAGATCAACAACAACAACAACAACAGCAACCAAAACAAGAACGAGAACCACACGAAGGCTGTTGACAGTCATAGTAATGAAAAAGGGGGGCCACCAAAGGGGGCTAAAAAAGATTAGAAACGAAACAAAAACAACACCAACAAACACAAGCGAGAACAACAACAACAAACACAAACGGCAATAATTGATATTTAATTTATACAAATTTTTTAATAATTATTTAAATAATTTATGTTTTTTTATGTATTTTTTTTGTGTGTTTTATGAATATTGGCAATACGTAAACTGTTATCGACATTACTTAATGTACATCATAACCCTATGTACATTCGATTTCTAGTATAATTTTGTAATTAGTTAATGTATATTAAGAGTTAGATCATCTCATAATAACACACAAACACACACACACACCCCATCCCCCACCCTCCCCCAATCCAATTTCAAAGCGTTCTCAGCGTGTTTCTTTGATTTGATGCACGCGTGTGCCGAAAGTATTTACAATTGTCATGATCTCATGTAATCTAATTGAAATTATTTAAACAAAAACACAGACAGTTAACTGCAGTACAACAATTGATTCGCATTTAAAACATATTTATTGTACATTTTTCTTTTTCGGTCCTTTTTATTATTATTATTATTATTGTGTATAGTAATTATTTATTGTAAATCGCAAAATTTCAACAAAAACAAAAAACAACAAAAAAAAACAAACAAAACACAAACTGTGCATATTTCCTTAAATGAAACAAAAAAAATTGTAAATCTTACACACAACACACACAATGAAACAAACAAGAAAATTAACAAAAAAAAAAAACCTTTAACATAATACTGCACTTTTTTTCTCTTAGCAAAAAGAAAAGAAGCGAAAAGAATCTTAAAAATATATAAAAACAAAAACAAAACCTAAAAGCTTTTAATTTATTTTCGAGGCTGGGCACACTTGCAAAAGTGATTGAAGAAAGAGATGATAAACAAGTAAGAGGGCTCTAGTCGACATATCCCGACTAGACGATACCCTGATACCTATACTTCACGCGTACAGTCAGTGCTTGCAAGTATGTCCCATATCTCCGGTGTTTCTTAACCGATTTTCATAAAAATTTCACAGATTTTCATTATTTTGTTTTATAAATCAAATGGCATCTCAAAGACTCCCAAATTCAAGATTTTGTTGTTATCGATCCCATGTGTATATCGGAAACGGGAAAAGTTATCGAAAATCGAAAACAAACTGGAGTCTGGAGTCTCTAGCTCTTATAGTCTCAGAGATCGGTTGGCTCATACATACAGACAGACAGACGGACAAATCGACTCGACTGTTGATGCTGATCAAGAATATATATACTTTATGGAGTCGGAGATGCTTCCTTCTGCCTGTTACATACTTATGCACAAAACCAGTATACCCTTTTTCCCATTTTTAATGGAATCAGGGTATAAAAAGAGATGACTCAGCGGAACTGATTTAAGTTCATAATAAAGTCGAAGTTGGTTCAGGTAAGTGCAACTGTTTAATACAGTGAACATTGAATGGAACGAAACGTTTGAGTAGATAGAACTGAATAAAAGAGTTATTTTTGCTTTGTCCAGCAGCACTTACATATCGGTCAGTTACAAAAACGATATAGTATAACATAGTCATTGGGTCAGTTATTGTTATGTTGTTGGATGCCATCAATCAAATGTTGTCAGCAATTAGTTAAGCTAAATATTTATGTTGTTATGGAACATAATGGAAACAAATTGCATTGCCATTGTTGTTGCCTCTTCTGCAGTCTCTATATAATTATAAGTAATTGGTAAATTTAAGTGTAATTACCTTTAAAATGCCTGAATAACGTTTTGCTTTTCAATATCTAAACGATCAGTAATAGTTATCGCATTAGCATTAGCATTCAAAATAAATCCTGCATGTAAATATCAATAAGCGGAGCTTTACTGTACATACGCACAGTTACGTTTTCAACATTGCAGACATTTAAGAAAATGCTTTCCAGTTGTTATGTATGTGTGTGTGTGTGTGTGTGTAGTGTAGGATGTGGAGTGGGCACTTAACATTAGATTGGCTGTCACTTCCGGCAGGCCTTAGGCAAACGACGCCGTCGACGTTGAATTCGGCGTCGACTTGATGATGATTGATGCTGCTGCTGCTGCTGCTGCTCCACCAGAAACACCATTATTCGGCTCGCCTAGCTAGCGTTCGTTGCTATCCGAAGCGCCCAATATTCACATAGCTACATACATACATACGTACATACGCAATGGTTATGTGTGTATCCATGCATGTTGCAAGTATCTATGACGCCTCTTTTGTTCAATTTATATGTAGACACATGTACATATATATGTGTAAGTGCACATTTGTTCGTTGCTTTGTTTTTATGTAATAATTTCGCATTTCGCAAAACTAAATTACATGCTGTGCATTTAGTAACGAGCATGTCCAACATTTCTACCCACTTATATACATACATAGCTGGCTATGCTATGGTTATTAGCATGCAATTTCAAGATTTTTAATGCTGGCAATGCTACACACACACACACACGCACGCATATCGTATACGCATGCGCGAACATAGAAACTATGCGAGAGTTATTTAATGTGTTAGAGCGAGAGAGGGCATGTACATTTGTAGATTCAGTTAAGCAGTCGCGTTGGCCCCATTTGCGCCTGCGCCCATTTTTGCATTGGCCTCGCCAATAAATTCAAAGCGCACAGCAACGAAACAACAACAACAACAGCAACAATTTATGAAGCGGAGGTTTTTCTCGTTGATTTGTGGCATTTTACTCTGTGTGTCGTAACGGTAAAGTCAAGCTGCGGTGCCATTAAAAATTGTGCAGCTACACACACACAAACACACAAAGTTCGCTTTGTTGTCTATTTGGTGGCTTTCACATTTTTTCATTTTGATTTTTTTATGTTTTTTTTTGCACTGTAAACGGAATGTGTAAGAAAGAAATCGCAATAAATTATAGTGAAGCAAAGTGGCAACATTTAATAGCATTGCGTTTTCAATCATCAATCATCATTAATGTCAGAGCGCGAGAGTGCATTGCCTGGAAAAGCGTGAAAAGCAAGCCAAGGTCGTGAATCATATATGTGTACATATGTTTATTAACTAACATGCGAGAGAGAGAGATTTACTTCTTATAGAATTGCTATTTGAAATCAATCAACCCTGTTCTTGTCCTTGTTTGGCCATCTGTTATTGCTCTACCCCTTTACCTAGTCATAAGCATCGCTCTCACCCTACCTCCCCTCTCAACCTCTTTGGCACTTTTGAGGCTGCGTGTCTGGAGCTGTGTACGTGAGGTCACGCTGAGCAAGCGTCAAGGTTTGCTCTAATCTGCTGACCAAGTTGTGGCCAGCCGCTTCGCATGATTTCCTTTAGCTTTGGCTCACTTGCGGCTTTACTCTGCTCTGCTATGCTCTGCTCAGAGTCCGGCTTTTGCAATTTCAACAAAACACCAAACCAAAGCAAGCCAGAGCTGCGTCGAGTCGAGTCGAGTTGGAGTCGAGGCAATTTGCGGCAAATCAACATCAAGAATATGGCATGCAAAGCACTTTTGGTTGTTCAGTGTGCCTCATTTCGTTGATTGTTCCCACAATTTTCGTACAATGCTGGAAAATGTACGTGCTCGTTTCTTTGTACCCCCTTCCTCCCTTCCGCATTCCTCTCTCTCTCTTTCTGTCTCTCTTGTAATTACCTAAAAAGAAAAAAAAAATATTAAAAACCTACATAAAAAGCCAACAACGTGAAAATTCTTTTCAAATGGCACTTTGTGGCCGTTGTCAGCGCCCCGACTGAGAGTGAAGAGGTAAGCAACACATGAAAGATCTCTCAAAGATCTGGACGCAAATCGCTGAGCGCTGTAATCGTGCACAGACACACATTGTAGGAACCAGAAAAGATGTAGCATAAAAGATATGCAAGAAGATCACGTACACATACCGCTTGAAAATGGGGGCGTCATTTACATGGGGGAGCTTAGAGCGTGAGGCCAACAACAGATCACAGCAGCAACAACAGCAGCAACAACAACAACAACAGCAGACAGGATCGTGAGCGTGTGAATCAAAATTGTATGCTCAAGTACATTCAACAAGAAGAAGAAGACGAAGACGAAGTCGAACAAAGATCTATTGCACTTACATATTTGATTTTTTAAGAGTGAAGATCATAAATGTTTTCAAATATTTGCTAAAGAGTTGGAAAACTTTGCTCATTTGGAGAAGTAGCTTTTGTTAAAACTTAACTATAGATATTTCAACTCACAAAGAACTTTTCTAATACAGCATATCGATTTAGAGCTTCAAGAAGAAGAAGACGAAGTCGAACAAAGATCTATTGCACTTACATATTTGATTCCTTAAGACTGAAGAAGTGCATTTAAGTGAAGACCTTAATTTTTTCAAATATTTGATTAAGAGTTGGAAAACTTTGCTCATTTAGAGAAGAAGAAGCTTTTGTTATTAACTTAACTATAGATATTTCAACTCACAAAGACCTTTTCTAATACAGCATATCGATTTCCAGCTTAATTTTTCATCAGATAGAATAGAACTTTCGAAGTTATCAGAAAATATAATGCACGTCATACATACGCGTACAGCAGGAAAAATAAATACCGGTTAGCGTAAGTTTTCAATCAACTTTGTTGTATCAACAAATAGTCAGTTGCAAAAATATTGTGTTTATATCCAATTATCATAATACATACTTACGTGTATACGGCTCGTTGCACCTTTTATTGAGTTTCAAACAACTGTTTTGTGTAGTGCTTATCAAAATGTATAACGCCAAGTCGCCATTAGCTTAATGAACTCTCTCTCCAAGATAAGTATCAATAAGACTCTAAAGCGCACCAAACCACAATCGATTAATTAATCAATGTCCTTATGGTATGGTATATGCTTATAAATATTGGCAGGCAATGAAGTTTGAACAACATTCCGACCAAGAGATTCCTCGCTTAGTCATGTTGGGAAGACATCGCCGCAAGCTAAGCGCCTCCTCGCTCTCCGCAAGCATCCTACGCATCTTTTTTAGTTATGCCACATTTCTGGGATTCGTCTTTTTTGGCATTAAGGGCAATCGAACCGATGGCTGTCTGGTGGCACAAAATCGCTACTGGTTCAAGTGGTTCTGTGTCTTATCACGAATATCATTGTGTGTGGTATACGGTTACCTGAGCATTGAATACACTCTCAGTTTGGACAACTCTAATTTGGTTATGCTTTCGTACATACGCATGGTTTGCTGCCTCATCTGCGCCTTCGTCATCCTGACGTTGCAGTTTTGGTTTGGCCAACGTGTTATTCGCGTGGTCAACAGTTATTTGCGGCTATTTCGTAAGGTTAACGCTCTGCCAGGCTGCGAGGATATGGGCTTTGGTGGCAAACGGGAATTGAGCTTGTTAATATTCAAGGCGATCTGTTTGCTAAATGAATTCTTTTGCGAAATACCCGAGTTCTTTGCCGAGACAAACATTAAGGTGAGCATTAGTATATTTTGTGACATGTACACAACCGTCAACGCCTCCATGATTGGGCATATGTTGTTTGTGGGCTACCTCAGCGTTGGCGCTCTGTACGCTCAGGTCAATTGTTATGTGCGCCGCCAGCTGCGCCGCCAACTACGCGCTCTGGAGCAAGACCATGGCTGTCAGGCGAGTCGCCGGCAGTTGAAAGCTGCAGGTTTCCGCCTAGACGAATGCCTAGCCATCTACGATGAGATCCAGCGGGTGGGCAGCTCATTTCATCGGCTCATGGAAATACCACTTTGCCTTGTCTTGTTGTTTGGCTTCTTGAGCATGACCTTGGTATCTTACTTCATCATGTTGCAAAGATTTCGTGCTGTCACCTTGTGGCTTCTGGTGGTTAGAATGTTCATCGATGTGGTCCTGCTTACATTGGCCATTCATGGAGCGGGCAGCAGTTCCCGGGTGGTTCGTCGACTCAGTCTCGAGAATTGCTATGTGAGTGAACGCAACGAATGGCACATGAAGGTAAGTTATCGATTTTGATACTCGATAGAAATATTTTTCCTTGTTCCTTCTTGTGATTTATTGCAGCTGGAGATGTTCTTGAGCCGTTTAAATTTTTATGAGTTTCGCGTTTGTCCATTGGGATTATTTGAGATATCGAACGAGCTGATATTGGTATTCCTATCGGGCTTGGTAACCTATCTAACCTATATACTACAATATGGCATGCAATCGAATCAAATTTAAGCTCAATATATTGTATAACAAAATTATGATGATTAAAACGCAATATGATTGTGATATATGATAAACTTGCCATTCAATTAATTCAAGCAGGACGACTCTTACAATTAGTCTAATTAATCGCAAAGATACTATTTTATATAGATATACTTTTTATAAGTACTTGCCAACACATTAGTTAGGCTTAGTCATGTTCGGAAGTCGTTGGCGTTGGCGTTGGAGCGCCTCTTCGCTCTCCACAACTTTCTTATGGATCGCCTTGAACTACAGCATAATTATGGGAATCATCTGTTTTCGCGTGAAACGCAATCGAAGCGATGGACGTCTGGTGGCCCAGAATCTACACTGGTACAAGTGGTTCTGTCTGATATCACGAGTTGTGACAGCTGGCTACGATGTTGTGGCATACAGAAGTTTTTTCAACATCTTGACCTTTGACCATGTGAAGTTGATCATGGTCAGTCGTTTGTTAATCTGCCTTATATGCGCCATTATCACTGGGGTGATGCAGTTCTGGTATGGAGAACAAGTCCTTCGCATTGTCAACAGGTTTCTGCGGCTATTTTGGCGAGTGAGGGCTCTGCCTGGATGCCACAATAACGGTGGTGGCTACGGTGGCAAGTGGGTCTTGAGTCTGATGATCCTGAAGGTCCTTTGTATGGTGTACGAGTGGGGTCATGTCTCCACCGATATGGTTGACGAACTCAACTGGTCCTTTGTACTGATAGCACTGTGCGATTTATACAACTCTGTGAATGCTGCTATGATCTATCATGTGTGCTTCGTGGGCTACCTCAGCATTGGTATACTTTACGACCAGGTCAACAGCTATGTGCGAAATGACCTGCGACATCAGCTAAAAGGTTTAAGACATGGCCATGTTAGCCGCCGGCAGCTAAAAGATGCTGGCAGGCGTGTAGACGAATGCCTGGCCATCTATGATGAGATCCATCAAGTGAGCCAAGCTTTTCATCGCCTTTTGGAACTACCGCTGAGTCTAATTCTATTATTTGGACTATTGAGCCTGTCGCTGGTGGCATTTTTCATTGTGTTCGATATTTTAGCCGAAATTCGATTGTGGCTATTGGGTATAAAGTTGTTGTTGGATGTATTATTGTTGACCCTGGCGGTTCATGGTGCAAGCAGCAGCTCTCGTGTCCTTCGAAGACTAAGCCTGGAGAACTACCATGTCGGCGAGAACAAAGATTGGCACATCAAGGTAAGTGTTTCCAAGTACTCAGTATATAACAAAAGCATGCAAATACGTTAAATACGTTTTTCTCGCAGATGGAGTTGTTCTTAAACCGTATGAACTACCAAGAGTTTCGCGTTCGACCCTTGGGACTGTTTGAGGTTTCAAATGAATTGATATTGGTATTTTTATCTAGTCTGGTCACTTATTTTACGTATGTAATGCAGAATAGCAAGCAGTGGGACCAACTTTAAATCCTCGTCACGCTTTAGGCGCTTATTAATAATAACAACCCTCTCTCATTATGAGAGGGTAAGGTACACTTGCGTACACCTGTACACCTGTCCTGCGGTCGCATGTAAAAATCCGTTGGACAGGACCAATTCCAATTTCCGCTTAACGTTTTTATCTCTCTCTCTCACTTTTCCCATGAAAGTTGGCGCATAAATTATTTATGCGCGACTTTGTCTACAACAAAAACATACAACAAACATAGGTATGCACACTTTTTGCCATGGAGCAGAAAATTTATGCAGCTACCCGAGCGACGAAGCTACCGAACCGCCGAACCGTCGAACCGGCGAACCGTCGAACCGCCAAACGGCTGGACAGTTCACGCTAAAAGCGCATAAAAACAAGGCCGAGGCCGTCACTCTAATTAGCATAGCCAGAAGTAGAGTGGTAAAGAAGGTAAAGTTAAGGGCAGAGATAAAGGTGCACTTGCTCAACGCTGCACTTGTTCGAGGGCTCAAGAAAAGGCTACGTCAGCACTGGCGATAATCAAAAGCAGCAGAAGAAGAAAACACACAGATAAAATAAGTAAAGCAAAGCAGAGTCGAAGTTTTAATACCCTTGACGACAGGTAAAGGAGAAATGATTGCTATGTTATTATGAGAAACTTTTCTTAGATTTGATTGAATAAAATGCAATAAAACATTAACAATCAAACCATTAAAGGGAAGGGAAAGCGAATTATATTAGTTGGAGTTTGAAAAAGATACTTGTTAAGGTAATAAAAAAAATTAAAAATTTGTTATATGTTTAATGTACTTTATTTTTCCTTTTTTTGGGATAATCACAATTCATTTTATTCCAAATAAACGAGTGATAATCTTTTCACACCTTACATGAGCACATTTGATGATCAACTTATGATATCCTTTATGAAGAGTATCGAGCTGACATTGTTGTTGGGTGGTGACGAACATTGTCTCGGCATTGACAGAAAGAGAACGAACAGTGACGAAGTCTTGAGACTGAGAGTGAGATCGGGGTTACGCAAACTGGAACAGGGACTAAGAAAACGATTCGGTGGAGTGTGGGGTGGGGGGCTGGCTTATTGCTTCCTCAGCTGCGTGTGTGTGTGTGTGTGCGTGATATTGTAAACGAAAAAAGATAATCATAAAACGTAGCTTTGGCATTGCTTAAATTATTGTTGTATGTATGTAGTAGTAGTAGTAGTACTTGATGAAAGCAAACATAACAAAAGAGAGGAGAGGAGAAGAGAGTTACATTAATTTTTCCCATGATTGTTCTGTGCTTGCGACCGGTGTACGGTAATTATGGGTCACCCAGCTCTGCTGCTGCTACATTTTTTTTTGAGCTCTCTCTTTTCTTTCCGCCTGCAATTATCATACACACACACACACACATTCAACGGCTTGGCATATTAAAGTTTTGGGCTGTAAGGCGAAAGATACCATAAAAAAAAGAACTTAATGATGCTTTCAACATTTGACTAGACAAAAGCACACGGTTCAAATTGTAGCTCAAGTGCAGGTAGAGGCTCTTTCACTATATCTTTCTATATCTAGATTCTATTTCGTGGTTAGATTCTTCGCCAGCCAGTTTCATACAACATTTACTTACTAGATGTGGGCAAATGTACAGCTACTCGAAGAATATTCCGATAAAACAAACGGATGATGAAAATATCATCATTACGAACTTAAAGTCAATCAAGATTATGTACCATACCATACATACAAACGGTAGCCGGTAGCTTGCTTGCTTCTTTGCCGGTAGCTGGTAGTAATTGTTAGCCGGTAGCCAAGCCCAAGAGCCAAGAGCCAAGCCAAGCTAAAGTGAAAGAGCAAATGGATTGAAGCTGGTTGAAGGTGCAGGCCCTCGAGCAAACAACATCCGATGATAACTCATTAGCCCAACAACAGAGAATAACGAATAACGAAAGGTTTTTTTTTGCACATCTTATTGTTCGAGCATAATTATTTTAATGTAACAGCACTCCAAACCTGGAGCAACATTAGTTAACTACCTTTAATAATGATACAAAAATGTGTAATAAAAGAATAAATTATTTTCTTAGTTCTAATCTTAAACTTTAATCATTATACCACTTACATATTACATCATAATGTAATCTCAATTCTAATATTACTAAATAAGACATCAAAAACTTTTAAATTCTTTGTTTTATTCAACTAACTCTGAGTAGAGTGACTAAACCCATAATAATATATATTTCTGAGTACAGTCTTTAAAAAACTATAACCATTACAGGTTTACTTAGTGCATCGTGCGTCTTAAGCGTTTGTTGTGTTTGTTGTTTGTTGTTTGTTGGTTTTTAAATCCTTTTCTTATGAACGTTTCAATGTTTATGGCCAAACTCGTTTAACTAACTGCGTTCTTGGCTCGTATTTATGGAACTAATTAAAAAAACAACTTTGAATAAATGCAAATCGATTTCACCTTATGTAGTCGTGGTCGCTTCGGCCTTCTAAGGCTTATGTATGTATGTATGTATGTTCATAACCATTTACAAACAGTATGCACAAAACATATTGAACATTGAACGCTTTGTCGTTTTTTGCCTTTCGCATGCAGCCGCTAAAGTTGCAGAAGCCTCAAACACCAAAGTCAAAGAATTGGCACGAGCTGAGCACACGTCGCCACCATCATCATCATCATAATGATCATCATCATTATCATCGTGGCTCCATTGGACATGGGCATATGTGAGTTGGGGGCCAGAAGTCTGTCGCTACAGTACAGTTCTTTCGCGTCATTTTATGGCTGCACATATGGCGAATGCAGAATATCTGACTTGGCCTCGGGGGAACTCGTTTTGTGGGCTGAGTATGGTTGAGAGGCGCGTAGGCGCTGCACCCGAGGGAGGAGGAGGAGGAGAAGAAGGAGAAGAGTAGCGCGTGTGCGATGTGCCAACATCTGGAGCTCTGGACCAGTTTGAAGTTAGCGTTGCACAGTAGCCAAAGGCGCGCAGGTACGTACACATACACATACACACACACATACATCAGAACATACATCTGGACATCGTACGAAGAAGCGTCGTACGTCCATGGCGCAAGATAATCGATGTATACTAATTATTTGCTTTGGCTGCAACTGTTTGTCATGCTCCGCGCTACTTCGTCGTCGTCGTCGTCGTCATCGTCGTCACATTGGGGTACAGCAAAAACAAAAAGCACAACAGTAGCCAGCCGAACAGCCGAACAGCCAGCGGCCAAGTGCCAGAGTCTGCAGTCTCCATCTCCATCTCCATTTCCATCGCCAGAATCGCACTCAGAACTTGAGATTGTGCATGGACTAAAATAATGGTCATCGACAGGCAGAAGCAGCAGCAGCAGTAGCAGTGGCAGTAGCAGTGGTAAAGGGGGGGGGGGGGGGTTGATTGTTGGATGTCTTGTGCAAGGTTAAGGCTGCGTTTGTGTTTGAGCTCTGAAGAACAACAGAACTACGACGCACGGTAGTCAAGTTTAGACACCTTAAATACACATGCACACACACACACACACACACATACATATACATATATGTAAACAGAGGAGAAAAACGTCATTTATGCGCTCGTTCCAAAAGCGACAAGCTGTGGGCGTGGCAGACTGCACTCAGTTGAACTATTAATTACGTGGACAGGGCTCGGCTAAATTATATTGTATGTGTATCTAAATGCATACATGTAGAGAGATACATTTGTATGTGGCGAGATTGTAGTGCTGCTGCTGCAAGGTCAGTTCTTTAAGAACTCTTCTACAGATCGATTTCAATCAACACCCAAACAACAAAAGCACAAAAGTCAAAGCTTCCAATCTCTCTTCTTCTCTTTCGGTCGACAACAACAAACAAGTTTAGCGAACTTAACAAACAACAACAAATAAAGGTACAGTCACAAAGATTAACAACAACAACAACAGCAACTACAACAACACCAACAGCATCAGCCGCAGCCGCAGCAACAACATCTCTGTCGTTGTCGCTGCTGACGTCAAAGCTTGGCAGCGTTTCGTTTCGTTCAGGCTTTTTGATTTGGCCGAGACGTGTGGCAAGCTTCAAGTTTGGAACAGGTTTTTGATTTCAGATTTTGGACTTGTCTCTTCTCTTCTCTTGTGTTGTGTTGTGTTGTTTTTGTGTTGTGCAAAAAGTTCAACAACTGCGCTCAGCACCGTTGCCGACTGCAGCCATCTGCGGCTGCCTGGCTGGTTGTTACTCTCGTGCTGCTGCGCGCAACGTTTTGCTCTGCTTTAGCAAAATACAAAAACAAGTAGCAAACAGGCAGCGGCGATCGCGCGAGCGTTGCGTAAATTACAAGCAAACAGAAACACACACACACACACACACACCATAAGCAAATTGATATTATTTTTTCTTTACAATCAACGCCGACTGCGACGTCGTCCCCAATTGAGTTGTGCTCTCCCACGCTAGCTAACTCTCTCTCTCTCGCTCTCTTAAACTGTCGGCGCTCTTGCGCTCTTTCTATTGCTATTGTGTGCTTGTTTTTGTGGATTCCATTTGCCATAAAGTGCGTTAATTTGTTGGAAAGTGGGTCAGTACCAATTTCGGTTCATCGAACACACAAATAACAAAGCGTCGTTGTCGTCGTCGTCGTCGTCTTCGTCGCTGTCGTCGTTGTCTGTCTGCTCTCCGCTGAGTGTGTGTGTGTGCGTGCTCGGACTCGGCTCCAGTTCTCGCGGATCGGGTCGGCCTTTCCTCCTTCACCCTCCACAACAACAAAAATGACGCATTCGTTTGGGTTCACGTACCTTTTCGGAGTACACTACCGAATGTGTGCGCGGCATTCGGGTGTGTGTGCGTGTGTGTGATTCATGCAACTGCAAATGTCAAAGGAAAATAACAAAAGCATCTCTTTTGCCGCATTCCTTATGGTTTAATTCAGACTATGGAAACCGTAAATCCACTTATTGTTTGAGCAAATCTGACAAATTGTTGATTTATGGCTCTGATGATGGTCCCATTGGATAACTGATTATGTTTATATTATATAGCAACACTTGTTACCTTCCACACATACACTTAAGATATTATTAAGTCTTTAACAGTATGGGAATTGTATGAACAAATATGAAGAAGAAGAAGAAGATGCGTCGTACATATTTATAACATAATTTGATAGATGGAGTTAACCAACTCTTTTAACTTAACTTTAGATTCATTGTTTTCATTTAACTACAAGACGTTCTTACAGCACAAAAACATGCAACATTTCGACCTATTTGCTAAGTAGGCCATCCAGTGATTCGGTGAAGACCGCAACGCTTGCTTGCCCACTTGTTAAAGCGTTGTGTATTTAGGCCAAAACGAGTATTGGCTAGAGCAAAGGGTGGGTGGGGCTTGTTGTTGCTGTTTTCAAAGTCGATGTGTACAGAATTTGTTATTTTTCATTGATTTATCATACATTCTGCACATATGGAGAAGAACACACACACATACTACTACAAATGCGGGGAATTTGTTATTATTCCAAATACGATTGTCTCTATATGTATGTTTGTGTGTATGTGGGTTTGTTTTGTTTTCGTATTGTTTGCTATTAAGATATTAGGAAATTGTTCTAAATTAGCTACAAACAATATTCTGGCACATTTGTTTATCGAGTACTTTAATGCGTCTCCCCCCCACCCGCACCCCCGCCCGCAGTCACAAATGAAGTTGTTTGTTTGTGTCACGTTTACGAGCACACGATCTCAATACCAGACACTCACACAGACACAGACAGAGACACAGACAGAGAGCACTCGATCTCGCACGATTTTGTTTTTGTTTTCTAGTTTCTAGCCATTCGTTAGTGAAAGTAGTATTCCCGAATGAATCAACCATATGACGATGCAGATGATGTCTCGAAGCGCTTCTGGTATTGATCTATAATTGAGGCAAGTAATCTTTGCGAGCAGAAACTTTTAGATATAGTTGGTTAGGCATTAAAAGGAAGAGCTTTCTTTAGAAAGTGTTTTTTACTTAAGGAATACTGAACACCTTATGAATAGTGTATAACTAAAAGTTTTTGTAATGTGTTCATAGCTTTGACCTAGAACACTTTTATAATACTTTCCTGAGCAAAACTTGGACAATAAGGAATTGTTCTTAACTTTCCTTATGTTACATATTTTCACTATGGAAATATTCCTCTCTTTTCCCAATGAATGGCTTTTCTTTGATATAACTAAAACTTACAATAAATAAGTAAGTCTTTTACGGCCTGGGTAAAGAGGTCAAAGAGCTTGTTGCTTGTTGCTGATAGTGTGGCAAGTGTGAGGCGTGCAATTGAATAGAATGTGTATTTAATTAGCTAGTTACACACACACACACACACACACACACGCACACACACGCACACACAAGATTGTTACGCATGCTTGTAAATAAGAAAATGTAAGCCGAACCGCCGAACCACCGAACCACCGAACCACAGACGATGCAACCACAACAAATGATTGCACAAGCAGCAGCAGCAGCAGCTGGGAGCTGCTAGATGGGATCACTATGTGTACCCTTAGTATGGGGGGGGGGGAGCAGACTCGCTTTGGAGTGTGCGGCATCTTTCAACTGCAGCGGTGGCATGCGTACAACAATGCGGCAAGTACTTTGCCTTTGGACTTTTCGTCTTCTTCTGCTTCCGTCATAACCCCATTCATTCCCCCCGCTCCCCCTATATGCTCTGAGGGGCACAGGGTGTGCCAAGAATTTTCAAAGGCATCACAGCCAGTGGGGGGGGGTTATCGAGGGGGTGGGGGGCTGGGCTAATTAAGTACATTGCAAATACTTGGAATGGCCAGTTGGCCGTTTGGCGGCAGGAAATCGAAACTGGCTAATGGGGCGGTCGGCCTGGACTTAAGAGTCATGGCCGGAAATATGCATGGCTTGGCCAAGCATTTTGGCCCAACAGCTCCAAATGGGCAAAAAAAACAAAACAAACCAAAACGAAACAACAACAACAAATTTGAATGCGCCGCGTCAGGAAGAATTGGGAGCTACAGACAATAACAACAACAACAGCAGCAGCGTGTGCAACAGACCAAAAAGCACAACAAACATTTATTTTGTTGCAACATATATCCGAAAGAATTTTCGCATAGTTTAATGCTCTCACGTATAGTTGATGTTGCTCAAAACACTAGTCAAATTTTCATAGTCCTGTTACTTCAAACGATCGCTTGGAAAACTTATGAACTTATTTACATATCGATTTGATTGCAATATAACAGACAATATATTCTCTAAATCTTTTACAGCCCTAGCTTAAGATTGAATAACAATGATAGTGTTAATAGGGTATTAGAGTTTCGACCTGCGTAGTTTATTGCACTTCGTTTGACGTTTTGTTAGCTTTGTTCGCAGTGCACGAGTATTTCGCCAAGCGGATCACACAAACAAAACACTGAACGAACGAGCGAGCGAACGAATGCCCGAACAGACGAACGCAAGACTCGGGTCAGCAGCAGCAACGGTGCTGAGTTCAGGTTCAGCTGACGACACTGCCGAGTAACCTCGGCAATTTACTTAGTTTACGTACATACTGATATACATATATATATGTACGATGTACTATGTACTCGAACGATGTTGTGAATGTCTGTATAATAGGCGTGACACAAGCGCGTTACGCTCGGCTGGCGCCCCAAAATATAATCAAAGACAAAGACGCTCTTGAAGATGATGACGATGTTGATAATAGGAATAGGCGGCCGTGAAGTGGGCGGAGTAGGAAACTGACAAACCCGACTTAGACAGCCAGACAAAAGTATGATAATTACAAAGTGTTAGCTCCGAAATTCTGGTCTGAATGTTTGTTATTTTTTGCTTGCTTGTGCGCGCTGCTTAACGAGCAGCAACTTCTAAGCACACCACCCATCTCCAAATTGAACCACCACAACCAGAATTTAGTGGCACAATATAATGAACGATAATATGGGCTGACTGAATTTCAAAAGTTCAAAAGTTGGTTGAGAAATTTGTTGGATTTAACAAATGTTCGTTGCGTGGGCTGAGAACGCATTTTCAAAGAAATTCAATAATCAAAAAAATGAAAAAAGAAAAAGAAAAAGAAAAAAGAGCCCATATGTGGTTACACACATAAGTTTTGTGGGATCAGCTTGGTTCCGTTAGAGCTTACACCAATTAAAAAGATGTTGAAACGAACGTTTTCCTATAAATCAAGCTGTTTGAAAACCATTCAACCAATTGACTTACAAAGAAGAATTGATTGTGTTTGAAATGGAAAACCAACGAACCACTTGGGGTTGATTTCATTTCCTCTTTGTAACGTCGAATTTTTATTATCTTTTTAAAATGCGTTTTATGCTCTCCAAAAAGGGAAAACGCTTACAAAACTGTTTTAAGAGTGCCGACATTAAAAATTCAGAATACCCCTTGCTTTTCCATCATTTCAGTGTTGAACTGAAATATTTTGTCTGACAATTTCGTCAGCTTGTTCGAAACCGCCAGTAAAGGCGAATTGTATCAGTATGAAGAGATACGTTATAATGGCTGATAATATCGTAGGAATGAATCCGTTATTAAGTTCTAAAATGCCAAGCACTTTGATTTCCAATTGCTGTGTTTGCAGTTGACCCAAAAAAGATTCCACCTATCGAAATTTCAAGTTCAAAAATTGATTACCTTCAAAATGTTTGAATACTTCTGTTAAACTTACGCTATTATCCCAACGTTCATCGATGTCGGAACAAACAATATCCAAGGGTAGGGTTTGTGGCATCTGTGACTTTGTGATTGTATTATCCGCACACATGATAAGTAGTACAATGTTTGAGAGCTTGATGACAACCATGGCAATGGGCACTAGTTCAACCTCGGATGCTGCCAAGTAGTTCACAATATACTCGTACAGCATGAGGAGTAAGACAATAAAGTTGTAATAGATGTAGAAGATGATTTGCCATTGGAAAATGCTTCTAAACAGGATTGTTATCTTATACAGCTCTGTATAGATTGCGGCACAAGCTTCCAGTTCATCTGCCCGATCGCAAAGCAAGCACATACGCTTGTAACGACTAAGAGCTGGCGCTTCCTGATCCTCGTAATCCACAATGTCAATGGAACGCATGCTCTGCAGCATACGGTCAATGTGCAATCCCATGTGCTCATAGAGTACGCCGGATACGAAGAAGCCCAGAAAACATGTATCCAGCAGCAAAAGTGTGCCCAGCCACAAGTAGATGGCAATCAGTCCAGTTAGAATGCGAAAAATGTCCAAATTCAGTATATGCCGCAAGGATAAAAGTTGTGGCAACTCGTAGAGGCAACCGCTTATCGTGAGCAGCAGCTTGACGGTGAACAACACGGGAAACTTGATGAGGAAAAGATCATGGGTTTGCGTCAATGTCGAGATCCGTCCATAGAGCGCTATGTACCGGTTCAGTATGGCCATAAATTTCGACTCCGAACGCACTTGCATGATGAAGGAGCTAACGGCAAACACTGTCACCGAACTGGACTGCAACATGGCAATGAGAGCAGCATAACTTTGAGCCGTATTCACCGTTCGAAAGATGCCCGGTATCATGCTCCAATAGATGTTGGCAAGTAGAACGCGCCACAAGATGATCAACAGTTGATTGCATTTTCGACGTGGCGCCCTTAGCTGTACTTGCTCCCCTTGCCTCAGATCTAGTGAGCTGGAGAGCAACGACAATCCCCGAGCAGCCTGATAGAGTGCCAAGAGGAGGCGACGCGACCACAGCTCTACGCGACCAAGTTCTGTAGTATTGTCCATGGACATGGCCAGGCATTAACTGACCCTTCCGATATAGAAATATATACATCATGCATGTTGTCCCTGTTGTCCTGGTGCCCATCAAAGAGGGAGCACAGTTGCTTTGCTGTTGATTTTATTAATTGAATGTGTCTAGATATCGGCAATTGCGCTTCACGCTTCGCTGAGTGCCTCGCTGACTGATTAGCCGGCACAGCAGAGACAGAGAGACAGAGAGAGAGAGAGCTGGATACCCATCACGATACGACCAGGGACCGACCCGTTGATGGACAGGCCAAAAAGTAAAGCACCCGCTGACCCCCCCTTTGCCGTTGGGACTCGACTGTGCCGCACATTGGAACAGATGGTGCTCAAAAGCGGGGCGTAAAACGATATTTCATCGTCATATTTTTCATTGCAAAGTGAACTTCGTTTTCCAAGTAATTTGAAACTTGTGTAATCGAAACCATTTGAAGAAAGTTTTCATAACATTTATTGTACTAAAAACTAACATAAATAAAAATAGAAGTTGTTGTGTTCCCTAATAAATAAGCTTTAAGATCGTTTTGGACATATTGTTCAAAAGTGTTAAGAACATTATAAACTTATCTTCTAACATATGGATAACATTGAAATATTGTTTAAACGAGAAATGGTCAAGAAAAAATCATAATTGAGGCAATAAATTGTAATAATCGCTTGGCAAAAAAGGTTGCTGTGTTAGCCCATTTCTCAACAACACTAACATATAATTATTTAGAATAAAAGGAGAGAAAATCGATGCATTGTTGAGAGATAAATTGAACACATGTTAGCTTCGATTGTTACCCGAATGTTTTGGTTACTGGATTACCTTATTTATAGAATCTAATAATAATTGTTACATACTTAATGTCCTTACAATTTCAATTTCAATTCACTTTTGATCAATTCAATCGAGCTGATTGTTGTCGGTTGTTGCTATGTGACGTATGTGATGGTATCACACTCACACACACACACACACTCAGACACACACATATATACGTTTACACCCACTGTTGCAAGTAAGAAAACACGTTTGCTGGACATTAGAATGTGTGACGCGGTTCAATGAACTAACGCAAAGCAGCGTATATCCAGCTAGAGGAGGAAGTGTTGTATGCCCAAAGACTGGCAATAGAAAAACAAAGTCAATAGCCTTTAAGTTGCTTGCAACAACAACTCAGAACACCACCAACAACAACAACAGCTATCAGCAACAGGTCTAGGCAGGCTGTTGTTGCTGCTGCTGCTCCTGGCATAATCATTGAGGCAAGCAGGCGTGCAACAAGCCTTGCCCCATAACTGGTTTCTTTCCTCGCTAGGCCCAAGCCAAGCCAAGCCAAGCCGTTGCCTAGTCTAGCCTAGCCTAGCCTAGGCCCCAACATAGATAGATAGATAGTAGAGAGACTCTTTTATTTTGTTTTTTTTTTAATGCTTTTTCGTTGCAGTACAGCATCCTGCAACTGCAACTGCAAATGCAACTGCAACCAGTTTACGTACAGTTTCCCGGTTGCTCTCGACTCTCGACTTTTCACTACTCATCGCCGTCCGTGTTATGCAGCCAAAGTACATGAAGTAATTGCATGGAGCATGGAGCAAGCCTGACCCCAACCGTGATGTTGATGCTGCCGATGCTGATGCTGTTGATGCTGTTGAAGAGCTCCATCAACTGGCGGCCAATGAACTGCCACTATAAAAGACAATAGGAGCTGAAGCCCCTGCCCGTCAGCATCTGCTTGAGCTTTCAGCTGTATGCATGTTTGTGTATGTGTGTTGTTTTGCTAAATTGGAAATAATTGCAGTAGAAGCAGCAGCAGTAGCAGAGGCAGCGGCAGCGGAATGCACGTGTGCAGTTCGTTCTCCTTGTTGTTGTTGTTGTTGCTGTTGCTGTTATCGTTGTGATCAGTTGTTGCTGTTTTGTGTTTTCTACTATGACATAAAATCCGAGAGGAGGCAAGGCGAAGCGAGTTGGAGCTGGCAGATAATACGAGTTGAATCTGCAAAAGAGAACAACAACAACAACAAGAACAACAACATGCGGAAAATACTACGACAACTCGCGAATAACAACAATCATAATAAAGTTGTGTGCATTGCGATATGTGTACAACAACAACAAAAGCAAAACATCAGTAAAGGAAAAAAGTTCAACGACATTAGGAGATTAGAGAAAGCATTCACGATACATAGGCAACAGCAACAGCAACAACAATGCTCAGGCACATTTGAATGTGCCCCTGTGTGTGTTAGGGAGTGTGTGTGTGTGCGTGTGTGCGTGTAAAGATATATATACATATATATAACAGAGAATCATCGAAGCACTTTGACGGTCGATGCATAGAAAAACGAAAAAAAGTCATCGACATCATATGGATTTTTATTGTGTATGTCTGTATGCTGAACGTGGCAGTGGCATAAAGAGAGAAAAAAGGGGGGAGGGGGTGGGGTTGAGTCAGGAATAGGTTTATGGACGGAGGTTGAATGCATTTAGCAGAACAACAACAACAACACAAAAAACACAAGAACTCCGTCGGAGACAGGAAAATGTTTTTCATTGTGCAATCGTTGCGTTGGAAAAGCTGACAGGCCGACGAACAGACTGACGAAGGAACACATGAACAGGGGGTGAACAGCGAAGGGAAGGGAGGTAGGGAAAGACGCAGTAACAGCGGGCCATGGAGTCATTATTAGAGTTGCGGGAGACATGCCCCATGCGTTTGCATAAACAAAAACAACAACAACAACAACAGATACGATGAAACCCCAAAGAAAAAGTCAGTTCTTCATACAAATGATGAGGTCTCTGCTGTCTTTTCGTTGTAATATGACTTTGGGGATAGGCCGAGAGTGCGCTGATGCTGCTGCTGGTTGCTATACATTTTGGCGTGTGTTGCACAAAATGCCACAATTGGCTGCGCGTTGATCTTGCTATTTACGGATATGCAAAAAGATGCAACCCCTACATAGCTATACGTATGTGGCGGCTTTTGCTTACTTTTAATTTGAATAATTCATTACGACGCAAGATGCCACAAGATGCGAGTCGCCGATGCCACAGTCAGAGATATTGGAAACTCAAAACTTCTCAAGACTTCTGGGTGGGGCGTTTGGAAGGCGTAACACAATCCATCAAGTTAGTTATCTTCTGAATGCTCTAAGGTTAGATGAAAAATTATATTGGAACATGAACAAATATTTGACTTGAGTTTAATCTAAGGATTCGTTCATTTATATGGTTTATAATTAGATTGAAAGAACACAATTAACAATAACAAAACAAAATATTTGTTATTTTCATTTTTGCTATAGAATCTCATTTTATAATTTCAAACTTTTGCACAAATATCAATGTTACAGGAAGATCTCATTCAAAGAAATAATTTCTTAATAAAATAAATACCAACTGAACAAAACTTTTATGTATTAAATTTATATTTTGATTGCCTATTTAAAAAAATTATAAAAAAAAATCGAGCAAGTAAAAGTTTGAAAAAAAGTGAAGAAAATATTATGCACAAATATCATTTTTACTGAGGTATTAATGTGGAATAGTTATTACCCAAAAATACTACAATTTACTTTGTTAGTTCGATTATAGATTTATATTTTCCTTGCTTGCCTGTAAATTGATTGAAAATATATAAACGGTAATGTGTTTTAAGTAATCTCTTGGCAAACTTTATCACCAATTAGTGTTAGCCACTGTGTGTATAGGGTATAAGCCAGCGATGCGGCTGGTCAATTTGATTAGGTTTTCAAAATCAATTCCCCACGACGACGATGATGGTTATTTTTATTTGTTTTTACCGCCTTTGTGAGAAAATAAACAAGGGGAAACTCTAAACTGTAAACTGTAAACTGTATACTGTATGCTGTATAATGTCCGCTGACCGCTGTCTGATGCTGGTTATTGGAACTGACAACGAGCTGGAAGTCTTTGGGCCTTTGGGCCTTTCTTTCAATGCGTCTCGCCTTTGTTTGTTATCACTTGAAGTTTGAGGCATTGATTAAGGCGACGTTTGTTTACAACAAGGTAAACAAAAAGCTAAAGAGGCAGGCACACGAAAAATAGAGAGAGAGAGAGAGATGTGAGAAAGATGCGTAAGAGAGATTCGAGAAACTTTTCACTTAATTGCTTTTACTGTTGAATTGCAAACATGTTCTCAATTAGGTTTTAGGCCTATGTATCTCCGACAACGTCCCTTAGTCTGGCTTTAATGCTGGCTCTTGTTCTGGTCTTTGTGCTCATTAAGCAAAGCATGACGAATAACTGCAATGTCGATGCAAACGCTAAACCTGACGTTGACGTTGACTTTGTCAGCACACCTGACAATTTGTTAATAAGAGCAACAGGTTCAGCGACACCGGCAGGAAGCGAAGCGATAAAACCAAACCAAACCAAAACTAAACTAAACCAAAAACCAAAGCAAGCGCAACGGACAACAACTGACGGGATGACGGATGTCCTGCTGAACACAGCGCGCGAGTGAAAGAGTGCCAGAACCAGATCCAAAACCAGAACGCAAGCATAACAACAAACTGCTGTAAGGAAGGCAAGTTGAGAGTGCGCGACTAGCATAATACCCTGGCAAACATCCAAGGGAAACTAACTGTTGACAATGGCGCAAGCTTTGACATAATTCATAGTGAAAGGTTAACAAGAATATACAAATTAATTCTAGTGTCTAGAACTCAACGAATACTTGAGATAAGGGTGAACAAAGTCTAATCGATGTCCATTGATTGAAGAACACTTTTCAAAGATATGTGTAAAGTATATTGCGTTAGCTAAAACTTTGCTTCAGTTCTTGGTGATCTTAGTTTTGGAATCAAATATCTATCGTTAAGAATCATATTTACTTTTTTTGTAGGTTCAAAATCGCTTTCTTCTGCATCCAACAACCTTTTAGCTATGTTAAAGGGCTGCAGGGTATACTGAAACAAAAAATACAACAAAAATGTAAATAATGCAAAACATTTTCTCACCACGTTCCGCTGTCGGCGCACTTTTTAGGCTTCCCCCATTTGCCGTTTTGCCGTTTCGCCGTTTCGCCGGATGGGGAAGGGCAAAAGCAGAACTTGCATGGGAAATGATATGTAAGAAATGCGGCAAAACACACACACACACACACACAAAAAGCGTTTCAATGGCAGTGAAGATCAGTGCTTTCTAACTACGATATATATGTGTGTTAGTTGAGCATGACAGTCAAAATATGAATGTAAATGAATATCTGGAGGCAAAACAACATATGGCCATAACTGAGATGACCTTTTTTTTTTCCATTTCCATCAATACAGAAATAAATATATATATTTATACCTATACTTATACTTATATGCATATGTGTGCATATGTGGCATAGCACTCACTCACTGCCCAGCCCATTTGTAGTGAAATTTAATCAAGCGTTTAATGCCAAGGTGGAACGTCAGGGAATATAATACAGAATACAACTACTACCACTACCACTATATCGGGGTAAAAGGCAAAACGCTGCTTGGCTGGCGAGGGCGTTATTACTCGTTTCTACTAAGCTGATGCTGATGCTGAAGCTGTCTCGGCTGGGATTGAAACTGAAACAGGGACTGCAAACTGGGGTTGGGCATGTCCAGGCTGATATGCCTGTCAGATGTCAGTCTACGTCTTGTCGGTGAGCGTCTCTCTCTCACTCACCTACGACGAAGCTGGTTAATGACATTTTGAGTTAATTGCGGGGCTGTATACCATATGGGCCATAGGGACGTGGTCAAGAAAGGGCGGGATGAATACTGTAAATGAATATGCGTATAGCTCGGCTCACAGCCAGAGTGATGCGTTTCCAGGCAACGTAATTTGACTACATACATCAATACAGCAATACAGCAAGCTGCGGCATGGCCTAACATCCAGGGGGAGGTAATAAATACATATATGTATGTATGTTTTTGACAGTGCAGATGCTGTTCTTCGCCAGATGATCCGTTTCTGATGATCCGTTAACATAAGATATTAAGTACAAGACTGTTTTGAAATATGAGTACTAAAAGGAACTTACTTTTAAGAAAACTTACTGCACGTGCTTAAGTTTGCGTTTAGTACACTCACCTGCAACTTGCAGCATATTGCAGCAAAAGTAAAAAACATTTCACTTAACAATATCACATACCAATCAAAAAGTAACTCAAGCGTGTAATACCCAATCATTTTTAAAGGTTTCTCTCTTATAACTGACCTTAAAAAAGATAGTTTATCAGGTTTTGGGTTTTTATGCCCTGAACCCATTGAAAATGGGAAAAAAGGGTATAATGAATTTGTGCAAAAGTATGTTACAGGCACAAGGAAGCATCTCTGACTCCATAAAGTCTATATATTCTTGATCAGCATCAACAGCCGAGCCGATATAGCCATGTCCGTCTGTCCGTATGTATGAACGCGTTGATCTCAGAGAATATAAGAGATAGAGACTCCAGATTTAGCTCTCCTTATCCCTAGGCAGTACAAGCCTATAATTTTTCGAATTTCAAATTTTCTATAACGCTTCTCGTTCCGTTCATGGGATCGATAATGACAAAATCTTGAATTTGGGAAACTTTGCGATAAGGTTTGAAACATTGGACGAAATAATGACAGTCTGTTCAATTTTTATTGATATCGGTTGAGAAACACCAGAGTTATGGAACATTGAAGTTAAGTCAAGTACTGATACTGACTGTACGCGTTAAGTATAGGGTTCAGGGAATACCCCAGTCAGGATTTCTATATGTTCAGAGTTTAAAAATACTTTTGATCTGTCTCTAGTTAATGGTTAAGTTGATTGCTACCGTTTTGTAATTCAACTTTATAAATAATTATAAATAATAATAACAGATTAAATTGATAAATGATTGCTCTTGAAACCTTTTGTAACTTGTACAAGCAAATCATAGTAATAATAATAACAATAATAGGTAATAATTTATGACAACAAACCAACAAAAATAATAATAATATCAAAAGCTCTCATGCAAATGTAATAAGCTTATTTAAATCTACTTACGTACAGTAGGTGCCCATTAAGTAACTAAATTGTTGCATGCATACAAACATGTATACGTACAGTAACTAGTATTGTGATTATTATTATTACATCAGCAGCACAAGCAACAACAACAACAACAACAACAACAAGGAGCAACTGCAGTTTGCCTTTGGCATCATTTGGCGCGCTTTTGTTTTTTGTGTTTTTGTTTTTGTTTCTGATTTGGTTCGGTTTGGTTCGGTTCAGTTTGCTTGCTACCCGGCAACAGCTAGTTACAGGTAATATCCTAGAGACAACAACAACAACAAAGACAACAACAAGAATCACTGTCAAGTGGGCAGGTACAATGCATGTAGGTAAAAGGCAAAGGTGCAGTTGCAGTCGCCGTCGCCGTCGCAGTCGCTGCTGCGTAGGACGGCTAATATATGTATGTATATATAGATGTTTGTGTGTTTATATTGGCAGCAAACCAGTTTTTATAATGTCAATTCGAATCCTACACGTTCACGTTCACGTCCATGTCCAATCCACACGCATTAAGCGCGACAGTCGCAAGTCGCGACGCGTCCAAATAATGACGACAACAACAAATGCTGAGAGAGAGCGAGAGAGAGGGAATGAGAGAGGGAGGAAAGCAAATACTGGCGACGATTCGTTGGCGTTGAATTTGATTTTGATTTCACCTGAGTGGCTGTGACTTAAGATATACTTTGTACGTATGCCTTTTGTGCCTTTGCTTGTTCCTTTTGTCAACCAACGCAACAAGCAGCTGCAACAACAACAACAACAACTGCATTACGACCTACGATTCTTGACTTGTTGCTGTTGTTGTTGTTGTTGCCGTTCGAGGGCTGTGTAATTGATGATGTTTATGTTTTTTGGGGTCCCTCCTCGTTGCCACAACTCCTCGTTTTGTAGACAGAGAGTTGATTTACAGATTACGCACCTATTGTGTGAGTGGGTTTTGTCTTTTCACTTCGTTTCGTTTCGTTTTGGAGAGTGCTTTGCTTGTCTGTTTTGTGACCGGCATATTAATTCTGAGGTCTTAATAATTTCTAATGGGCTTATCAAATGGTTTATGGTAATAATATACGGAGAAAAACATTAGTACTTATGTTAATTTATGTAGTAGTTACATTTGTATGTAAATGAGTATGCACGTATGCGTTAACATTTCATGCATTTTGCGTGTATATTGCGATTTAAAAGCATGCGTACAGTTTATAAGGTGTAAAATAGCAATAAATCCATAAACGTCTTACTTTTTGCGGTTAGAGCGCGTGCATCAGCGTATTAAGATAATAAAATTTAACAAAAAAAAACTTAACTCAAATCGCCCGCCTTAGAAATGTACCAAAGTACTCAAACCAATAATACCACAAAAGTTTTAGTATATTTTCTGCCCAAGTGTTGTTCATTTGAATCTATGTTTATTAACAGGTTCTCCATCTGACTGTTAACCTAAGTCACAATTTACCATTATTCAACGGATTCATAATTGTTTTTGATAACATAAATACGATTTTCATTATTTGTTTTTATGAAACTCCCTTTGTGCTCGTTGCAAATTAAAAGCGACGATTGGCGTTAGCTGATTGGAATTAAAATTAATAAGAATTATATTTTACAGCACTTAAATTGAGAGCGTTGCCAGATCGTCATAATCTGGACATTGTTTACATTTGAACAAACGAATTACATCGATGTGACAGCACTGTGGGGTTCTTTTGGCCCTGCCACTTAACATGAGCAAAACGTTCACAACGAACCAGCCAGCTCTTGTCTCACAGAACTGGTTCACTTGTCATTAGCTCTTTGCCAAATCAATTCACGGGTCGTGTTTGTTTTAAGTTAAAATAAGTGAATAAATATCAATACTAAATACATTACAATATAAAGCGAATGTACACAGCAATCGAGTGTGCTATTTACCGGTAGTGGCAGTAAATAATTGGACATGACTCAACTGAAAATCTAATATTCTCTGCACAAAATTGAAATGTGCGGTGCTGAGGTTTGTACATAAAAAAAAAGAATACAGCAAATGTGTGTGGGTGTGAATGAGAGAGTTGTGTAAAAAATTGTGGGTGTATGATGTGTGTAGGTGTATGCTCTTGTGTTGGTGAATGTGTCGGTATGCCATTTCCTTGTCTAGGACGTTTAGGGGAGGGAAGGTGTTGTCGGAACTGCATCTGAGCAATGCAAATCCTTGTAAAATACTAGACAAAGAATCAATTTCTTAATTGTCACTTGTCGCTTGACAAGTGAGCCAGCAGCAGTAGTGAGCAGTAAAAAGTGCACAAGTGTATATATGTGTGAGTGTGTGTGCGTGTGTGGAAAGGTCGTTCAGTTGCAAGTGTCAAGGAATTTACCAACAGGCAGGCAGGCAGGCACACGAGCAAGGTAAAATCCTTTGCCCGACATGTACTGACTTCGAGACCGAGTCCAAGAGCCCCGAGCCATACCGCGCCCAATGCGCGCTCTGCATTAATTTTATGATTATTGTCCTTGGTTGATCCTTTGCTGCACTCGAGTGCCACTCTCTCCGTATTTAGGTGGGTGTGTGTGTGTGTGTGTGTGTATCTGTGCATTCAAAATTGTTGCATTTTGAATAATGTATAGGTGAGTAGATGCAAGGCCCGGATATCCAGTCCCAGTAAGCATTACTCGCATTGCATACATTCCATTTACAACAGCCAATTGGGATTTTTACACGAACTTCGTTTAGCGCCTGCGCTTCTCTCCCTCTCTCTCTCTCTCTCTCTTTCTGTCTCGCACATTCGCTCTCCCGGTTTGAAGTACCATCGAAAAAGTGTGTTTCGACTTCAAGTGAACTGATTCCCGAGCGCCCTCGCCATAAGAACTACATACACAAAAGTGTAAACGCTCCACAAAAAGTGTAAAACATGAATAGCATTTAACAGCTATTGTTTATCAGCGGGTCAGCAATTTGGTTGGTTAGTGTTTGTTATTGTTGGTATAACAATGGATTGCCTTGTTTACCTTTTTTTTTGTTTTTGAGTATTTTGTGGGGACGACGACCACAGGAAACCATTTTCGTGTTGAAAAATTCAAATGGTTTGATTCTGCTTTCGTTTCATTTTGTGTGTGTTCAGCCAGGTGACAGTGAAACTTCCTTTGCCATTCATTGCAAACTTGTGTTGTGAGCGTTTTGTGGCTCCTGTAATTGATTTGGGTTCTTTGGACCGATTGGCCACCTGTGATTGACGCATCATTGCAGATACACATCGAGCCAGGGACCGGCCGGAGTCCGTTCTGCTAACGAATGCCCATTTGGACTTCGATTTCGATTTCCGTTTATATGTTTTTTGTGTGCCTGTGCCTCCTCTTCCATACATCCATACATATTACATTAACAACTTTTTTGTGTCATTTTTCAGTTACATGCGACAAAATGAATCTTTAGACGTTTAGGCAGCAACGCAATCAATAACAACGAAACAGCAAACAAATATTCGACAAACAACAACAAAACTCACTGCTTAAAGACTAAAGTTCACAGAAGTTTCTTTGTTTCTGGAGGTGGGAACAAAGACAAGGCAAACACCAACTGGTGTTTCTGCCCAGCATCAACAGCAACCAGCACCGGGTGCAGCTCATCAATATTCCAAAAAGCAATTGAGCAAGTCGGGCGAGGCATTAATTCATCAATTATTCAAAATGGCCGAAGACGAAATTCTCTTTGACGATGTTTACGAGCTGTGCGAGGTCATTGGCAAGTAAGTTCCATTTCTTGGTGCCATATCTCATTACGTTTGACGCCCTAAATCATCGTGTCGACGCACGTATTGTTAACGCCGGCTGCTTTCAATACAGTTATCGCTTGCAAAGTGGACACAAATTGCCACAAAACATGAACTTTCCATTTGCTGTTCAATTTGGCATTCAAAAACAAAATACTTTCAACTAACCACTGTACTGTAACTTGGCCGGCCTAATGGCCAGCCTTAGAAGTTGGCCAACAAGTTTGGGTGTCGCCTTTTACATAACGTATGAATATGAATATGAATATTATGTGTCAGTTGGCTAGTTGATCAAACTTGTTGTAAGTTTGCAAAGCAATTTTACTAGTTTTGACATAATATCAAAACACTTCAGGCATTCTTGTTAGCAAGTTTGTGCGATATGGTCAACAAGGACATATTTAGAATGCCTGAAATCAGTTGACAACTTTTACTAAATATTTAATATAGCTAGATGTATGTATTTATATAACTCTTTATGTGTCTTGCAGAGGACCATTCTCCATTGTGCGACGTTGCCTACATAGAGGGTCTAATCAGCAATTTGCTGTCAAAATTGTTGACGTGGCCAAGTTTACGGCAAGTCCTGGACTGAGCACAGCGGGTAAGTTGCCACGACGACCTTGCCCCAAAGCGCAGCACCCGAAGTACTTTGAGTGAATAAATTATAATTTAGCTGCGCAAATTATACAAAATTTGCTGCCTGCTAATTGAGCGGTAACAACGTAGCACGTGCCGTTCGTTCGTCCGCTAGTTTGTTCGTGTGCGGAAGGAACGTCCATGACAGGCACAGGCACATAAGGACAAGGGACGGGGAAGGGGAAGGCTCAACTTGCAACCCACTCCATTGTCCAATTAAAAAGAAATTGCTCAAACGCAATAGCGTCTGGACTTTGGTTATTGACTAAATGATACATGGCTGGCACATAAGTCAGCCCCTAAATCCATTAGAGCTCGTCTAAGACAAGGCTGCTGCGTAGAGGGGTGGAGGACTGTGGGCGGCCATACAAATGTAACTCATTCTAATATCAACTAATTGCGCCCCATTACAGATCTGAAACGCGAAGCCACAATATGTCACATGCTGAAGCATCCTCATATAGTCGAGCTTCTGGAAACCTACAGTTCCGAGGGCATGCTCTACATGGTCTTTGAGTTGTAAGTAAAGCACACACATATTCAATTTATATTTAAATGTAGTCTACTTAACTGATCCCTTTTCGTTTTGTTTGCAGCATGGAAGGCTCTGACTTGTGCTTTGAGGTTGTGCGTCGCGCCGTCGCCGGTTTTGTTTACAGCGAAGCTGTCGCTTGGTGAGCATATATAAATGCTACAATCATTTTTGTATTCCAAGGGAATGAAAGTAGCTTGATAAGACATAGATAGCAGATTAGCCAACTTTCTACTTAAATGATAGTTTATTCTATTTACTTTAAACATCGTCTTCAAGAACTTCAATGAGTAGCACTATGGGACGGAATTTGAAACATTGTACAACTTAAAGAAGACCTAAGTCTTCAAAAGGCATACGACAAACCACAAATGTTAATACAATTCCGAGCTAGTACTTGCAACTTAAACTAAGCTATTCAATCAACTTGGTTTGTTAAATTTGCTAAACAAATTAGAAATTCATTTTTGAACACATAAAGTTTTTGTGGTATAAGTTTAACATTACAAATTGCTTACGACAGAGCTGTTCTTTGATTATTTCCAAAAAATAAATAAATTGTAATTTTGTTGTGAACTTTTTGACTCAGTCAGTTATTAAAACTCTTTTACAAGCGATTGTGTTTTCTAATATTGTATCTAAATTTTAAGAAACTAAATTGTAACGTCAGCTTGCGTACCTTAGTTCCAAACAAAATTTAATGCCCAATATGTGCTTTATAGAAAATATTTATATTAACCATTGTGTTGTTCTCGCCAACTAGCCACTATATGCGCCAGATACTGGAGGCACTGCGTTACTGTCATGAGAACGATATCCTGCACAGGGATGTGCGGCCAGCGTGTGCACTTCTGGCGACAATTGACAACTCGGCGCCAGTGAAACTAGGTGGTTTTGGCTCAGCGATACAATTGCCAGGCACACGGGAAACCATAGAAACACATGGACGCGTTGGCTGTCCACACTATATGGCACCAGAGGTGGTCACCAGGCGTCTTTATGGCAAGGCTTGCGATGTTTGGGGTGCTGGTGTTATGTTGCACGTTTTGCTCTCCGGCAGGCTGCCATTTTTAGGATCTGGCGTACGTCTACAACAGTCTATAGCACGTGGACGTTTATCGGTAAGTGTCACACTACACATGTTATTAATTGAATTGTATAATTAATAACGCATTATTATTTTGTAGTTCGAGGCACCTGAGTGGAAATCTATTTCGGCAAATGCTAAAGATCTAGTCATGAAAATGTTAGCAGCGAATCCCCATCATCGATTGTCCATAACTGAGGTGTTGGATCATCCCTGGATACGGGATCGCGACAAGTTGCAACGTACGCATTTAGCAGATACAGTTGAGGAATTGAAACGCTATAATGCCAGACGCAAACTCAAGGGTGCTGTTCAGGCCATTGCTGGAGGCACCAACATGGATCCGCTCTATGTCAGCGATGACAGTGAGTATTCTCACAAATAATGTAAAAGCCATTGGTAATAATTATAAACTAATTAGTAGTTCCCGTTACTGCTGTAACAGACGAATGGGTCGACGAGGAAGCTGGAATTGAGGCTGTACAGCGTATATTGGATTGTTTAGACGATATATACTCGCTGCAGGATGCGCATGTGGATGCAGATGTGCTGCGAGATATGCTGCGTGATGGTCGCTTGCAACAATTTTTACAACTTTTTGATCGTATTGGCTCCTCGACCATCAAGACCAACGGCCCGGGCGAGGCTATTGTGCGCGGTCGCGATGTTCTGGAGCTGTTGTCATCGGCCAGCGTCAGTGAGGGCAATAGGAATGCCAAGGATGAATTGATGCAGCTGCTCGTTGCGCCGCACTTACAGGTGAGTGCAATTCGATTTTATTTATTTTGTATACACCTTAAGTATGCGCATACAATGTAAATGTTTATTTGTGGCAAGCTGTGAGCTCAAGCACATGATTGCCTACTGCTTTGTTGAAGTATTTTTGGCTGTCTGAAACTGAAACTGGCGGCCATGTGGTCATATCAATCTGTGGTCCACTCTGTAGTTCGGTTTAGCATAAGCCAAAACAAATTTGAAATGTATTTAGTGGCAACATGGCAAAATGTACCAAAATGTACAGTGCACACAAAATAGCAACCACCGCAGCTCGCACCACCACTACAACAACTACTATTACCACTACTACAATGTACTACTGTCAACTCCCGCCTAGCTTCAGCATGTCGCTGGCTCACTCACTAATCCTTTGCTCAAACAGTGGCACACACATACAGTACACACACCACTTATGTCTACAAAGTATGTACAGTACGTGTATAAACAGACTGCGTCTGCTAATGCAACCAAAATACAAACAATTTAATCAGAATAAACCCAAATTAAATTCGGACTTTGCTGCTGTTGTGCCGCTCAAGCTAGAGCCACAGGACCTGGGTTGTGCCTGTGGCTTCTCCCCAAAGGCTTTTTGCGCAAAAAAGTATGCTACACAACTCAAGTGCCGACGCTGTCGTCGACGGTTTGTGCCACACATTTGCAACAGACCAACAGAAAAACATTTAACGATTGCGAAACAAAATAACTAAGCCCTTCCGTTATCATCACAACGAAGCTTTAATACACTTAAAACTTTGTGTCATAATATGATGTTGGACATTTCATACAGCCAACTGAATATTCTTTATCGACACGAAAATATTATTAGTGTAATATTATATTGATCTGCATTAAGTTTCAGATAATGTATTACATTTTGAATGTACTTGCTTGCAGGCAGGGTATATCAATTTGAATGTTTTTTTCTCCATTTTCGTTAGCCATTCTTTGGGCCTGTCTGTATGCGATATGAACGCTATAACTCTGTGCCATCCACTGTCGTTAATTGCTCCTTGAAGCAGACTACACTTTTTGCTGCTGGGCGGCAGAGCTTTATTCTTGAACATACCCTAGACATAGATACAAAACGGAATGAAAGACATACCGACAATTCATAACAAACATCCTTTGGACTCGATTTTAATAACAGTTTTAATGAACGAAACGTTTATTGGGGTCAGTATAGTCAGCAAGTAGGAGCTATTGGATATATATGAAATGGTAGCTAAGTTTAAAAACAAACTTCAAATTTGTGTTTGTTACATATAACACTAAAAGGATGTAGGATGTAGAAAATAAATATTTTGACTAGTTTTTTGAATTAAAGGTCTAAGGATATAGAAAATATAAGAGTTGGGTGCACTTTATTATGTCCTATCAAGTGCATTGGTATGTTTTAGTCCAAACTACAACATGAAATATTTGCCACTGAGCTTCTATCGGACAGTTTGTCTGCCATTTCATCTTTCTATCGGTTGCTTTGTGTGTGTGTGTGTGACGCAAGCTGTGCTCGTGTGCCAGCAACTCATTTTCATAAATTCATGAAAAATATAACAAAAACAACAACACCACCAAGAAGAAGAAGTGTGGCACAAAAAAAAAGAAATAGTAGATGGATAAAAATGACAGACGATATGAAGAACTGCACAAAACGCAGGCACAGCCAGCAATGAGGCGAATGTGTTAATGCTATATATGTATATGTATATGTATATGTATATGTATATGTATGCATATTTATAGTACATTTAGAATCAGCAAGAGAGCAGATTGGATGCTGGGTGTCGCTAGGCGATGCTTGGTGTTGAATGTTGAGGGTGTTGGCGTTGGCGTAGGCGTAAGCTAAAAAAGCTACAACAACTATGCATTTTAAGGACCTCGGCCGCAGTCCAAACATCATACCGCTGCACAAATTTAACTCTCACATCGTTTCTCTCTTTTTCTCAACGTTGCGCTGCAAAGTGCAGCGAGCGCAATGCGCTGCCGTTGCCGCTGCTAGTGCTGCTGCTGGCGCTGCTAGTTGCAGGGGCACTATAAATGCACATACTAATACTTACATACACACACACACACTTACATCTTTAATATATATAGGTGCGTTTTGCGTGAGTGTCTGCGTTGTACAAACCAACCGAGCATTCGTGATTGACTTAAACAAAAAAGCGCGCACAATTTTCAGTTTGCGTTTAGTTTGCGGCGCAGTCGCCGCGAGGGAACGACGACAACATCGCGCTGCCTCCAGTTAAATTTATTTGACACTTGCCAAGTGATGTGTGAAAGAGGCGCCTAACGAGCGATATCGCGACAGTGGCCCACGCTTCAGCCCAGCCTTCTGGCCCAAAAACCAAAAAAAAACAAAAAAGGGTTAACAGTTGGCTAAACAAAGCTCGGGGAATAGCGAGTGTGTGTGTGTAAGTAAGTAAGTGGTAAGACCTTCGTCAAGTCGAGTTAAGTTTACACGGAGTCTATTTCTCAAGTGACTCAATCCGCACAACCCGCGCTCGCTCGCTTGACCCAATTAAGACGACACGGACGCGGACGTGTATGCGGATGCGAATGTGGATGTGGATGTGGATGCAGATGCAAACGCGAACAAGAACGCGAAGTTTTCTCTTGAGTGTATAGTGCCGTGTCAGTGTGCCAATTACGCGCAAATTTCCGCAATAACCTCTAGTGAGAACAGGAGCAGTTTCAGAGCTCCAAGCAGTCGCACAGTTACGGCTACAGCTGCAGGCACAGGCATCACCAGTAGCACAAATACACCGCCGCACACACACGGTTGTGTTGCCAAAGTTAACAGCCACGTGTTTGGCGGCAAAACCCACATGGGAGCAATTGACAAAAGGGCAACCGCTGTCATTGGCGTCGTCGCACACTCGAGCCCCGCCATGTGGCGCTGGGACTGTGTCTGGGGCTGGTGCTGGTGCTGCTACTGTTGGTGCTGGAACTGGGGCCGTGCTGTCGCGCTGCTCATAAATTGGCAGCACAACAAAGTGCTGCACCATCGACAACTGTGCGTCGTCTATAACTCAATTTAAATTCAAATGTGTGCCACAAAAAAATAACATAAATACAAAAGCAAACAAATTATAAAACGGAGGCCAATATCGACCAGAGCAAACGAAATTAGCATACAAGTTTTGAATGGCGGACGAAGCCTTGGATGAGGAGGAGGACTTTTGCTGTTGCTGCGACAGCACATCCATAACTACAACAACAACAACAACATCGGCGCCACTGTTCAGTATCTTTCAGTGGATCGGACTGGAGACAGCGGAACAGCTGCCCCCGCATATCGTGCGCTACTACAACAACTTACATCAGCAGGTAAATGATTACATACAACAGTAGCAGCCAGAGCAACAGCATCAACATTACCTCCTAATATGTTGTATGTTGTATGTTCTGTGTGTTGTGTGTGTGTGTGTGTGTGTTGTGAACATTCAACACACTCCTCTGATTATTTTTGCATTAAGTTTATGCAAATGTTGTTAAGTTTGAGCCGCATAACTTGTAAATAACTAATGCGACTGCTACAAATACATAATCATTGCCAAATTTCACGAATTCAAACTTGTTTAGCTGTCTTTTCTAATAAATTGCACTTAAAATTCAGTTTTGAACATACGAAGAGACATCAAAGCCCACACTACAACTACAACAAGCGAAGTGCGTTGCGATTTGAATTGTTGTTAAGTTGGAAATTGTTTACTATTCTCTTGGTTTGTACATATCTTACATTATTTGTTTCGGAATTCCCGAGCAGCTTTTAAGCAAGAAATTCAAGCAAATTGAATCAAATAACCTTGTCAAAAATAATATCAAGCATTTTGTTCTTAAAATACCAAACATTCTGTATTACACAAAGAAGCATTGATTTATTTTTAAATACGATTTCCAAATGTATGGTTTTTCTTGCAACAAAACATGCCGATACTAACACGCACACAAACACACGCAAGAAAGTTTTACTCTGTCCTGATGCCAAAATACTTTTTATATTGCCTGTTATGTTGTCTGTTGGCATCCAGTTAGCGGCATTTCTGAACGCCAATAACAATTAACAAATATGCATTAAGTCAAAACTGTTCCGGTTCAGGTTAAGTTATCATCCATTCTCACTTGTTAGTCAAGCAATTAGTTGCAAATCAAAATGAATTTTTAATTGGATTAATGAACGTAAGGTAATTGGTATAATGGCCTTAGTATAACGAACCTAACCTGGCCAATATATATTCATTCATGTACATATATCAAAGTAGATTCTTGGTCTATTTAAGGCTCGAACGTTGTCGGTGAACATTTAGTTTGAGGCATTTCTTGATGCCAATATCAATTTACAAATGACTATCGAATATGCATTTATTCAACCTGCTTCCTGCTTGATGTTCGAAGCAGTATTCCGCAAGTAGTTGTCTCACGTTTACCATCAGCTTGAATTGCAAAGCTCGATGTACCTTTGACTTGTTTGTGATTTACCAAATATATATACAAAGCTATATACATGTATACATATACATATATTATGTACTTGCGAAAGAGTGTGCCCACATATATATATATACAAAAACATTCACACACATACACACACAAACACACTTATGCATGCATGTGTGTGTTAGCCGACAACTAAACGTGTCAACAAGCAAGCAGGCTAACTGTCAGCCCCTCCCTTTTGCAAGCTACCTGGCCAGAATTGGCCCGACCATAAACCACGTCCTGAGCCCGGCCCAACTCGGCCCACTGACACATTAAGCGTAGCCCTTTTGGCCATACACACACACACACACACTCACATAAATTTCGAAAATGCCTGAACTTCTGCGGGGTGTTGTTGCAACATTGTCGTCGTCGTCGTCGTCGTCGTCGTCGTCGTCGTTGGTGTTGTCTTTGGTGGTGGCAATGGCGAGTAACTGCTGTTGCCACTTCGATAAAATGACAAATTCGTTACGAAATAGCTCTTTGACCAACAACACCAATACCAATAGCAAAAGCAATAGAAACGGGTATAGTGACAATTTTATGTTAATAGTTTATTGGCTAACACACACACAGAGAATCGAAGCAATCCACAGCTGTTATAACATGTGTTTTGGGCCTTGACCTACACTACACTACACTACACTACACACTAAGGGTGCAACCTATGTGCCTTGGCTCTCTGGGCACCATTTACCAGCGCTCAAATGTCCTTGACGCCAAATGCATATCGAATTGTCGTTGGCGCACTTGAAGGGATTGCAGCACGCCGTGCACTTTATTGTGCATTAATTAAAAGCCTGTTATGTTCCGCATTAAACGTGACAGCATTTGCGTGGCATCCGGAGCAATAACAATCAAAGGGGCTGGTTGGTGGCTTGGTTGCGAGTGTTCGGTGGGAAGAGTGAGAAGAGTTTGTTGTCCTTGTAAATCAATCGATTGTCTTTCTCACTCTCCGCCTCCCTCTAACCTTCTGTCCTTGTCTCGCTTTGTGTAAGCGCTGTGCCACAAAACATTTCATAATTATTTGCAGTGCCTCAGCACAGATTCCATAACTCATAAGCTTGGCCAAGTCTTTGCCTGTCTTTGGGGCCTACTACCTACAAAGTACATAGTCCGACTATCGGACTGTTTGCACATTCTTGCCAACTGGCCAGCTTACCACAAGTAATTAGGTTGCGGTTTCGACATTCTTTCCTTTGGCCATGATTCCTTTGGCGCAAGCCCGCATGCGGTTGTCAAATAAGAAGAGGGTATAGCTATCTATCTGTATGGTAGGTCTTTGTGTATGTGTGTGTGTGTGTGTTGGTGTGTGTGTGTGTGGACACAAGTCACCTACTTAAGTTTGGACTATAACCATTGGCATGATTTAGCAATGCGACTGCCGCAGCAGCAGCATCAGCAGCATCAGCAGCAACATCGACATCACAAACTCGTTGATGATCATGATACATACATGATGCTGATGTTGATTGTGATGATGATGATGATGATGACGGGGCAAAGACGGCGATGATTGGGTTAACGAGTACGTGGCGCAGACATTGCGCTATAAATTACGAATATTTTTGCAAGCCCTTCACATTACTTGCTGCTGCTAGGCAAATAGCAGCGCTGTTCGCGTCGCAGTTAACGTTAACGGCGACAGCGCTGCTTGCGGCCTATAGTACGACAGGCTGGCCAGCCTACATTTGACGCCCTCTTTGTAAGTCACAGAGTCGTATCAATGCGCATGTCCTGTACAGCATCCTGCACAGATTCAGCACAAATAGCAGCGCCAGCAGCGTCAGCAGCAGCAGCAACAACACCACCCAGCCACCCACAGCGAGCAGCTTAAAATGTTCAATATAGTCATCTCTTTTGCGCGCATTTGGCAAGCACATAAAGTTGCCATCTGCACCGGAAATTGATTGCTAGGTGAAAAACTGCTGCTGCTGCTGTTGATGCTGCTGCTGCTGTTGATGCTGCTGCGGCTGCGAAGTTGGCTGCTGCATTCAGCTGGGAGAGCTAAGCAGTGGCAGTGGCAGCCAGCATTGTCGAACTGCTGCTGATAACTCAGAGTTTAGTCTATAATTGTGCACCTTGCTGGCTGGAACTGTGGCAGTAGTACGCGAGCCCTTGCCTGGATAGGACGGGTACACAACAACAGCAGCTCAGCAGCTCAGCAGCAGCAGCAGCCGCAGCAGCAACATCAGTAGAAACGGCACCAATATATTTTAGTACGGTTAGCGTTTTAACAACGACGACGGCTGCTGCACACACACAAACAAACACACTCAAGCGCACGCACGCCTACCAAACTAGAGTGTGTGTGTGTGAGCCATATATCGGGCTCATCCTCGCCGTCGTCGTCGTCGTCGTTGTTGTTGTTGTTGCTGTTGTAGTATTCGCTGCCATACGGCGCAAGCCAGTGCAAAAAAAAGAAAGAAAGAAACAGAAAAAAGAAGCGAGAGAAAAAAAGAACTGAAATGAAATAAGTGAAGCTAAGCTATAAGGCTGAAATGAAATGTACGAAAAACAAGCGAAACGAAACTTTTTAATTTCAAAAAGCAAGTGCACAAACTTTTGGGGCCCAAGCAATCAAATAGTTTACCAACTGCTGGCGCACAAAAGTAGGCAGTGAAAAATTTGTGGCCAGTTCAGGCAAACGTTCAAAAAAAAAAGTTCCAAAAAAAAGAAAAGTTAGATACAAATTGATTTTTACACGCCACATGCTGTAAAAATAAGAACCAGAGAAAAATAAAGTCACGGAAAATCATCAAGCACACACCTCGTACACACACGCACACACACATATATATTCCGCTGCGGTTACACGGTGTTTTAGCGACTTTTTCATGCCATTGAATTAAAGCTCGCTTCTAGTTGCTGATATTTTTTGCATATTGGTTTTAGTGGCAGCAAGCGAAGTCACACACACACACACACAGACTATGAGTATGTGGGAGTTGCTCGTAGAACGAGGAGCACGAGTCTCAATCGAGGCAGCGATGTTGCTCTCGTGTCGGTTGTCGTTTGTCATTGACGGCGTTGCCTTCGTACGAAGCAACAACCGCACTGTCTCCAGTTTAGATTGCCTTGCCTGGCCTTAGCTGGGCTGGCTTCTCCTAGTCTGTCCTGTGCTATGCTAGCTTGGACTTGCGAAGTGAGGGCAACATCGAACCGCCAGCATTTCAAAATCGATTTGACCAAAATTATGATCAATGATTTCGCAAACGACAGACGAACGCGTTACAAATTGAATTAAATTAATCAGATTTCATACCTCGTGTTCATCTTCTCACCCCTCTCACTGACTCTACCTGTCTCTCCGTGTGTGTGTGTGTGTGTTTTCGTTTATGTGTATGTGTGTGTGTATTTGGTTTTATGCGGTTAGTGTGGTTTTTTGGAAATTGAATAAAACTGTGACAGCTGGCTTATTAATTTATGGTTTAGGAATGCAGCAAGTGCTTTTGACTGTTGTTAAGCTGTTCAAGTGCAAAAGCCAAAAGCCAAAACCCGGGCAGAAACAAATAACAATAAAGGCAACAACCGTAAAGTTTCATTATTGATTTTGACTCGCAGAGACGACAAAATCAACAACAACAACAAGAACTGCAAACGTTAACAATAAAATTAAATAGCAGCAATAAACACAAAACAAAAAAAACAAAACCAAATACAAAAAACAAAAAGCAACAGCACAACGATTTAGATGCGCCCAACAGAAAACTCAACAAAAACAACTTCAAGAACAGCAAGAACTTTGCAGTAAGTATAAGCTGAATAGCAAGCAACCCCCGTTACACCTGACAACCAAACCCAGGCCCTCCCCCCCCCCGCCCAAAAAAAAAGAATGCCGTTTCATCTCTACACTCCACAAATTTTGTTCACTTCACTGCCTTAGATCCTGAGCAGCTCCACAGCAGCCTCCTATGAGTCCTGCCCCCCTCCTCCCGTTTCCTATGCCATTTCCGTCTACTTTTGGTCTTATCAAAAATTTTTTGTGTATATACACACACACACCCACCCACCCATACATAGACAATCACAGCCCCAAGAGAGAGAGCACTGCACCAATACACAGAAAAAGTTTAGTATCATTTACTTGGCCCCAGCCCAACTGCAACACCCGCCCACAACATACCTACACACATACACAACAGCAGACTTTCTCCATTTAGCTCCAAATCCTCACACCTATCCGCCTCCTCCCGTCTATTTATTAGACTTTAGCAGAGCATTTCTGGTTTTTTTTTCTGTTGGTTAGCTTTTGCTCTTCTATACAAAAATGTCTGTACATTTTGTTTGCCTTTGTGTTGTTCGCCTTTTATTTTGTTTTTCGTTTTCGTTTTTTTGTTTTTGAATATTTTATGAATTGAATTTGGTTATTTTATTCGCGTATGTTGCGCTGCAAACTTGCTTCTGTTGGTTGGTTGCCATTGGGCGTACACAACTCCCAACTCCCAGCGCCCAACGCCCAAGTTGAAACACGCCCCGAACCGATGCGAAAAGCTCGGCACGTTCTCATTCAATTATGGTGCGGAAGCGACAGGGTAACATTAGCATTCTTAAAATGTGGCAACGGAAACCGGCGAAACAAACATTTCGGCACCTCTGTGCCCCTTCTACAACAAGTACTTGAAGAAACCTTATGCGAAATGCCTTGCTACCCGCCTGACACCAGCTACCTGCCAACTGCCAACTGTCGACTGTCGACTGCCTATAAAGACGCACATTTAAAAACATTTTATTAAAGCATTCACAATTTCTTCTTAATTTAATTCGACATTCGCCGTCCTGGGGGACAATTCAGAACTTTCTCTCAAACTATGTATTTAACATAAATACTCTCTCTCTCTTATGGCAAGAGTATTCGCCGAGGAATTGAGTTCTTCGTAGTGAGGTCCTTGTCGAACTTTTTAAAAAAAAGTTTGTTTTCCCTTTTTGTTTTCTTTTTTACTGTGTTTTTCCCCAAACGTTTTTTCTTGCCGGCCAATGGCCCATTTTAGATAGCGCTCCTCCCATGGGTGTTTTTTTTCCTTTTCTTATCATCTAGGTACATAAAATGATATTTTTACTAGACAGCAAGTTTGCTTTAATTAAAGCTCCAAGTTTGACATTCTAATCTAATGGAAATTTTTCACGTTTTTTATTCGTTGTAATAATAATATAGAAGAAAAAAGTCGACCATGTTTAATTGAATTAGGCTTTGTAAAAGCAACAAACCCAAGTTTTAATATATTTTCATTTTCATTACAATTGTACACTTAATTATTTTTTTTAATGCTGTGCTAAGCTATAACCAACAATTTAGTTAACACTTCATTCCATTCAATTAGTTTTAGAAGTAGTTTCCCCATTTGAGAGTTTTTTCACATAACTTAATAGATCGTTTCGTTTAATTTTGGGCTTCTCAAAACAATTTTCTTTTGCAGAACTCGCATGCTAAAAACAAAATTAACCAAAAAGGCAACTCAAAATTTCAAACTAAATTCAACTTAAAAATAAATAGTAAACTACACACATGTATAAATCTAAAAACACATAATTTAAATAAGAACGTCTTAAAACACAGCTACTTAAATACATGAAAATAACAATAAATACTTAAAAACTTAACATAATTGTGATGTAGAAACAAAACAATTGATAAAGAGCATTTAAAAAATAAAAAGAAAACAACCAACATTAAAAGCAACAAGGGAAAACAAAGAGCACAACATAAATCAATTAAAGGAAACAATAATTTTTAAAAGAACACAACACCAAGAGCGCCAATAAATTCTTAATCCCATAATATATATATATATATATATATAAGTATAGAGACTATATAAATCAAGCACATGTACAGTGATAGCTTAAGAATTTAAGAAGATTTTTAATGAGCAACAAGAAAGGCATCCAAAAAATGCATACATTTTTCAACTGTTGTAATCTTAAGCCGTTTCCCTAAAGCGGATTTAGCGTTCACATTGTTGTTTATTGTTAATCGTTGTTGATTGTTGTTGTTGTTGTTGTTTATCAACGCTGTGATTAAGTGATTAAGCTGCAAAGAAAAAGATAAAGAAACGCATAGCTTAAGAAGCAAGCAGAATATGCGACAAGAGTCGTCAAAGGAGCTCAGCGACAGCAACAGCAACTGCAACAAGGAAGGAAGGAACTGCCACAAGTGCAGCATATATCAGAAAGCTAAAAGACAAAAGTGAAACCACAAACAACATTTACTCGCGCCAATCCTCGCCACCGCCACCGCATCGATTGCAATGCTCTGGTAGCCAAGACAGTTTTACCGTGGATCACTACTGTGGCGGCGGCGGCGGCGGTGACACACAGGCTGCAGCAGCAGCAGCAGCGGGAGCGGGAGCAGGAGCAGCAGCATCCGGAGGAACATCCACGTCGACTGGCGGTCAATGGTCAGCAGGGGGCGTGACATCAACGGGCGGTGTCGGCATGTGCCAGCATCATGGGCTGACATCACAGTCGTTGATGTCCGGTGGCTGTGGCTCGCACATGTCCCTGCTCGGCGGCGGTGGCGGTGGCGGCAGCAGTGGCAGCAGCGGCATGAGCGGCAGCGGTGTCGGCAGCAGCGGCCACGGCATACCCGTCAATCAATGCTCGGCTGCTGATGTTGCCCATCTATCGGGACATTGTCGCAGCGTGAGCGGTCTCAGCTCGATCAGTATGTCAGCGCCGCCCTGCCCGCCACCGCCGGCGCTATTCAATCCCTGTAACTCAGCGTTGCCCCTGCAGCAGGCTGCCGCATCGCGCTGGGGCCCGCGCACCTCCTGCCCAGTGCATAGTCCGTTTCGTGTGCGTGTGCCCAATGGCTCCATATGCTCTGGACATCAGGTGAGCCACCTACACACCAACCCACACACACACACACACACACACACGCAGACAAACCAAACTCGAGTGTGTGTAAAGATACTGGGTACAAATGTGGGCGAAAAGTGGGTATTATATTATACAGTGTCTAAAATCCGTTAACTAATTGCATTTACCTTAACCAAAAAAACGAAAAAAAAAAACAAAAGCAGCCACAGCTTGCCACAAAATGTTTTGCGCCTTTGAGTTTCATTTCGTATTTAAATTGCTTTAGAGAGCCATGTATATAAGTATGTAACAAAAAAAAAAAACATATCTCTTGAATGTACATACATTATGTGTACGTTTGTGTATCCAACAACTACTTGACTTACACACCAACGTTTTCTGTTTTTCTGTTTCTCTTTCTCTTGCACGCACACTGTTTGCTTGGACCTGGAAACCATCTACAGGTAAGCAACACCGTACCGGAAACCAAGTGCCCGACACATTAAGGGTATCCACTGAAAATGTGTCAACGACATGTAAGATTAATTCATTTAGCTGACCCACGTCCAAGCACACAAGCACATACCCCCAACCACACACACACTAACTAACAAAAACAGCCACAAACTTGCTGGACAAAAAATATTATATGCAAATTCTCGGCCATTTAATCTAACTTGATGGTGCGCTTTAAAGCCATGCCTAATCTGAATGAATCTGAATGGTCAGGGCTTATGAAAAAGATAAACAACTAAGAGTGTGGGGATATAAAAATTAATTTTTCTAAATATGCTAAATGTGGGAATGTAATTTATCAACTTTTTTGTTTTTAGCGCAAGGGAACTGTGATTAATGATACACAAGCCATTTTTTTGTTGTCCTAAACATATGATATAGTATATATATATGGTTAGTCATAATTTTTCTGACAAGAACACAAGGTTTTTAATGGATGGGATAACTGATTATAATCTATACAAAAGATTATTAAACAATATTTATTAAAGAACATAACATGCTGTGCATTCGTTATGAACTTTCTTCTGAAATATTTTCATATTATTATTGAAACTTAAGAACAACATTGAAAAGACTCGCTTGGACAGGTTTTTGTGAAACTTTATCCAAACACAAGAGGCAGCTGCAACTCCGGGTAGAACTTTCATTAGGTTCGAAACCTAAAATCCTTGGGGGACTGGCACAAAATATCTGAACAGAAATAATAAATAAGGCAACTAGCGTTTTACATAATACACACACAAAATTTATAAAGCACACGCGTAAACTTGGTGAGTCGCATAGTTTTTGCAAATTATATAGAGCTCGATACACATGATTGACCAAGCGGCGCATAGCGGACCCAACTTTAGTTGGGGTTCGGCACCGTCGTTGTCGTATCCCAAATCAGTGGCAGGCAGAGGATTTGGTTGACTGCGCCTGAAAGTAGGCAGCACAAAGCGCAGAGGGCAAAAAATAAGCAATCTATGGGCATGAAAAGAGCAACTTAAATAAAATAACATTAGCTCGATGACGATGACGTTGGGGGTCGATCGGAATTGTCGGCTGTGCTCTGTGACAATTGCCGTTTAGCGCTGTGTTTCTACACATCTCTTTGGTGGCGTCGTCAAATTGAATGTCACTAATGCAATTAGTTCACACAAAATAATTCTCTTCCACTCGATTATAGCGCCTAATATGCCTGATGTTAGTTGTTTTATTCCGATAAAAATATATTTATTTGTGTGTGTGTGTATTTGTGTGAAATGCACACACACAAAAGCAAGACCGCGGCACCAAAAACCATAAAAGAATAGAAGAAAAACACAAAAGTGAAACGTCGCGACGTTTTATGCAAAGCAGGCAGTAGGCAACAAAACATTACGCCTTTCAATTTTTGCCCCATGCACGGCCAAATTTACATAAATATTACACAAGCAGCAGCACAGCACACAAGCAATGATGGGGCTAGACACTGGAGCAGCATTGCAAATAAGCTCGTTCTGGTGTCTTGCAAGGCCTTGACAGCGGTTGGGGAGTTAATTTAAAGGCACGGTTGGTCTTTTCGGCGGATCATCCTGCCTCAACTAGCAAAAGGTGTGTCCGCACCATCAAATTAAGTTTGAAGTTAACGAGGCCAGGCTTTGATGGCATATTCATGTAGATTGTCCAAACTTTTAATGTTGTTGCTTATGATACATTTATGCGAGCTTTTTATATGTGCACTTCAATTCACAACTCGTAATATTATTTGTGAGTATATAAAGCTGGTTTGTTATTTTTTTTAATGCAAATAAATTCTTTCCGTTTCATAAGAGTTCTGTGAAGGTTTGAAAAATTCAAATTAATTCTGCATAAATGATTCATCAGAATGCAAATAAATATATTTTTTTCCCATGGAATTTAAAATGTCAAACAGCAGGGGCTGTTTCAAGGGCTTGAAAGGGAATATGAAATATAGCTGATATCATATTCAACTTGATCTAGCCTTTCATACTAACCATGAACTGGTTTCATTTGTTTAAGTAAAGCATTTAATATCTGTCCGTTCATTAAAAGGAATTTTTTTCTTTAGAGCAAGAGAAACATTTAATCGAATGAGTTTGATGATTTTTGTGCTTATTGACGCGCAAAAAGATTGCAATTTCAGTTTGTTATTTTGAAACATGCAATAAATCAAACGCAATAATGTTTACTTTAATAATTGGAAGAATTTATGTCCATAAATAAAATTCTTTAAATTATTTGTCAAAATGTTGGTCGTAAGCAGGTTTTAAAAGTATATTTGAAAAGACTTATTTCCCTTGAAACTTTTATATGACTTAATACGCCTGATTTAATGACTCTCTAAGCCGTTTTTTAATGCACTTTGACCGATGCAATATTCCGTTTGTGCACTCCTAATAGCTGTCATCCTTTTAACCAACTTGCAAAGTTTTTAAAACTTTTGCTGCTAAAAGCTGATGTGGGTGTCTGCAAGAGCTTATATCTATATGAGTGTCCTGGTTGGGCATGTGAGCTTCATTTAGCTGCTGCTTCGTTATTGGCTTGACTCGGCCCCAAAACGAGAAAAGTGCCTAACTGACAAACGGACATGCGGACCAAATGACAGACAGACATACTGTCTGACTGACTGCCTGACTAGCTGCTTGCCTTGACACTCTTCATTTGTGAATGCGTTAATTGCGCAAGCAAGGCAAAAGACACAAGCTCGAGTACTTGCCTCCGTCCAAGTTGTATGTATGTATGTATGTGTGTGTGTACATAACGCATACATATGTAGTTACACTCGCACTGGGCCGCACACATATTGTTGTATTTGTTGTTGTTGATGCTGTTTGCCGTTGCTGCTGCTGTTGATGATGCTGATGCTGATGAACAAGCACAACGGCATGAACAAGCAGTTAGAGCCAGTTCCAACAACATCAAACAACAATGGCGATTACAACGCCAAGTGTGTACATTATTTTGCAATTTAGCAGCGCTCACGCACACACAAACACACAAACACACACACATGCGTACATGCGCTGTTTTTGCCCTTCTAAGCTTCTCAAGGCGAGCACACGAGAAGAAGAAGCACATCAAAACCAACTGGCAACCACTGGCACACAAAAAAGCAAGTCAAAAAATAATTAGTTTACTTGTTACAAAACTCAGTTATCGCCCTTTGTGCCGCCGCGTTTGTTGCTCTAGTTGAAATTGAATAAAAGAAACAAAAAAAACACACAAACCCACATATATATACACAAAATACACGTGCACACATAAAAAGACAATGTGTTGAGTGGTGTGATATAATATATGTAATAAACACAAAAAATGCGGACGGCATTAAAATAATGTGTAAAAAAAATGTTGCCTAACCAACAGGCGTCGCAAGAAAATGACGCCTTAAGTGTGACTTGGTATGTTTACGAGAGCAGCGTGAGAAAGAGACAGAGAAAGGGAGATATATTTTGGAATATACTTCGCATGGGTGTGCTTTTTGTGTGTGTGAGTGTGTTGTGTTGTTTTCATGGCTTGGCTCGGCAAGTCCACCCCTAACACTCATTCCCCAAAAGTTTTCTATCGAGCAAAACAGAAAGAAGTTGACGCACCGCAGATAGATTGCGCTGATAAGTGTATGCACACATGTGTATGCACACAAGCACATCGGAAATTTGTGGCGAGTGTGTGAAAGGCTGTTTGTGTGTGTGTGGATCCTCTATGTTTGTCCGTAATATTAGGCAAATTTGCAAGCTGCCGCAACAGCAACAACAGCCACAAACCAGTCAAAATTTTGCCTTTAGCCATTGTTAAAAATTTGTAGTTTATATTTTGTTGTTGTTGTTGTTCACTTTCGGCTCATGGCGGGCATCAAAATTGAATGATTTGCGCTTGACAGCACGCGAAGATGCGGGATAGTATGAAGAGGTAGAAGAATGAACAAGGATGAAAGCTACACGATATACAGTACACGCTACACAACAGGATACAGATGACTGGAGGACAACAACAGCAACAGATCCATAGCCATTGTTCAACTGATAAGCGAAACAACTGAGCATATTACCTGCGTCAATCAATGTGCAGGCTGGTCTGTCTGCCAGCTACACTGATGTACGATGATGCACCCCATTCTAACAATGGGGGCTTGTGCCCGTTGGCCAGTTAACTGAAAACTGAAAGTAACATGGAGCACACAAACTAATGCGAGAGGAAGCCAGCACAAACTAAGGATAAGGACAAGAGTTGGTGGTCGGCCCGTTCGCTCAATTACCGTGACATAGTCGTACGGTGAATGTTGTGTTTTGAGTCCAATGTTAACTGTAAGACTGTGTCTCGGTGGTTGCCAGCTAAGCATCAATCGACGACCGTCGAAACGGATGTGAAAATCGTACAATGCTGCTCAAGTAGCACCAAATAAGTGTGCCTTAAAAGTAAGTTTATAAGTTTCACCTATAAGTTGTTGATGGTGTTATGTTGCTTGCCAGTCAACCAGCCAGCCAGCCGACTTATCAGATGTCACAAACAGACATGAGAGACACGATGGCAGGGAGGCTACCGAGAGCAGCAAACTGACAGCTTGACAGGCGCCTGCTCGTTCAGGAAAGAAACAACGTGGAAGAATATTTCATTTCGCTAATTAATCATGCATATGATGCTTGCCTATTAGCCCATGTTGTGTTTGTGTATATGTGTATGAGTGTGTGAGCCCTGCAGGTGGGCTTAAAACTGATGTGCATGTACAAATGTTTGTATGTTTGTATTGTGAATGTAGATTTCGCCAAAAGTTGCGCCTGGTTGCGTTTTTAAGCCGGCTTCATCATCTGTAGTTGCTGCAAGAACACTGATAAGGCGGCAAGTGTCAAAAGTATGCGAACGAGGGAAACCATCATCATCGGTGGTGCTGCCAGTCGAGCGGCAGCCACAATAAAACGTGCGGGGCCCCGACCATAAGATTAACTGACTCACTGGCTCTCACTTTTTGGTGGGTGAGACTGACTGGCTGCATGTTTTACTAATTAAAATTCGGCACTAATCCAGAAGATTCAGCTGTCAACGTCGGCCCGGGCGACTGTAGTTCTGTCCCTAACGGAGCCTGCTGCGGCTGATGCTGATGCTGATGCGACTGTGGCCAGTGTCAGCTTTTCCAGCTTTGCCCGTATCCTAGCCCACTCCGCAACCATTCCGCCCATTATGTCTGTATGTAGTTGAAGTGCGTCCTGGCATATTAAAGAGCGCAATATCACAACAAAGCTGTCATTGTTGGTTGATGTTGTTGCTCTGCCACTGCTACGTAATTATTAAAACCAACAAATAAGGTTTCTGTGGACGTGGCGTGAGTTTTTTGTGGTTTCGAATCTTGTGCGTTAGTGAATTCTCGTTTCGCGATGGTTGGGTAAGTTGGCTTAGCGTAGAGCTGCTAAAATGACCAGCTAACAACCACTGACTGTTTGCCATAACTGCCAAGAATACAGTTGCTTGCAATAGTGCTTTTAGAATATTAGATTGAATTTTATTAAATATAACATAGTCTGCACATTTTATTATAAAATATTCATTACTCACCTACCTTATTTAAAGAGAAATTAAAGTTAAAGTGTAAATATTATCAGCTTCAACAGTCAACATAGCCATGTCCCTCTATCTGGCCGTTTTCAATGTACACATGTTTTCGATAACAATAATAGCTTGATTGAATTGATATACACTTCATGCATGCACTGACTGTACGCGTTTATTACGGGGTTCTCGACAAGAGCCTTCTAACTGGTTTTCTCCTTACTCTGTTCGGAACTGCTAAAAGTTCTTGGTCTGCAAAAAAGCTGTCCATCATACTTAAGCAAAAATTATGAAATAAAGTGAAAAAGAAAAGTTAGTTAATGTGGAATGAAAGTGTTTAAAAAGAGCTTGGCTATGGCCAACACTGTTGGCCAATGTCTTAAGTCCTCTTGTTGTGTTGCTGCCTCAGCAAGTTAATATTAAACACACATACATACAGGAAGGGGCATGCAAACAGCTAAGTGCGGCGTGGCGGTCGACTGCTTAGGAACCCAACGAACATAGGGTAAACTAGCATCTGCATATTCTGCGTCTGGACGTGTTGCTAGTACAATCAAGGGTGGTTGCGGTTGTCTGATGCTGACCGTGTTTAGGTGTGTGTGAATGTTGGTTGGTAAAACTTTAACAAGCACTTAAGTATTAATCATGAAAATCAAAGTCAGCTGCGGGCCGGGCACACGTACCAGCTGAACAACATGCTTGTATTGTGGGCTAAGTTAGTATGTTTGTGCTTGGCCCAAAAACTTTGTTGCTGACGCTGGCGTTGGCTATCAATGTCACAAGCTTGGTCGGCATTCAGATTCAGTGGCTGGGCCCTGGCGACAACTAATGAGGCATTAAACCTAACTGCTCAACTTTTCGCCTGTCAAGCGTTTATTAAATTTACCGTTTTATTGGTCCAGCAACTTGGTGTTAACTATGGGATGGCACTCTTGGCAAGTGGGCGTGCCGTGCCGTGCCGGGAGGCGTGCTTTAACTGAAATCTGATTACGTTGTTTACCGCTTACTTCCGGCGGTTGCACAGCCAACTAAACGGGCGGCAACAATCTTGCCAACTAGCCAGAAATCCAGAAAGTAGCGACTGTCATTCACATGCCTATCTCCAACCATCACAACACGTCCCGATCTCGTTTGGTTTCCAGCGCCAGCGCCAGCGCCAGCTGCCATATTCAAATAGTTGCCAAGTTTAGCAAATTTTATTCCAAGTACGTAATTTCGTTTTCTGAAATTGTATTACCCATTTATTAAGTTCAACTTTTTGCGGCGGGTGGCTAACAAATTGTGGGCAAGGGAGCACGTCTCTGTCAGAACGATTAAGCTTTGTGAGTTTTTTTTTTTTTTTTTTTGGTGCCTGTCCTAATGATTAGCTGATGAAAGTTTTTATAATTGGATAGAGAAGTTCCAAAAGGCAGCATGTTCTAAAACAGACATTGGTTGGGAAAAAAAAAACTAATATTGCAAATGTCTACCTAATGGACACAAAGCTTGGACGGACAGCACTTTCCGAAACAGACATTAGTAAACAAACAAAACTAAAATTGAAAATTTCAACACAATTTTGCACACTTTCAGTTTGTCTAACGAAAATAATTGAATTGCGCTTTTTTTTTAACACTGGCATGGAGTTTTAATTAAGTTCTCCTCGATTTAACAGACAATAAAATATAAAGGTTGGGTTCTTTTTTTTTTGTTTTCACATGCCACTTTCAGTTCAATTTATTTTGTCCATTTAAAATAATAATAACATAGCAACGTGTGTTTTTTAATTGTAACTAAAAACACGCTTAAATATATATAGGAATATAAAAGATTTATAGATAATATACTTTTCACGAATTTGTTATATTTTTCTGCTTTTTATTTTATAATCGTATAATTAATTTTTATTTTGGTAACAAAAGACTACCGTTTAATTTGTATGTATGTAAATGAATATATATATATTTTCTTTTGTTAATTTGTTTCGTTGGTAAGCTGATTTAATTAACGTTTATTCTTAGTATCGTTGTTGCCTATCGTAATCAGCCATCAAAAGGAAAAAGCAAAATATTGCAAAGGAAATTTGTTACACAATTTCCGTTCTTAATCCCTTAAGATGGTTTAAACAGAGATATAACACTTGAGTATTAAATGCAAATGGAAAAGGGTTGCTTAATAAATAAACAAGAGCTTAACTTTGTCTTCGAAAAGCAAATAATATTTTAATCGATACTGAGGAGGCAAATTAAGAATGATTCCTGAGTTAGAAAGTACAAACTGTATAAGCTGAATGTTAGTTACATATTTGAATATTCATTTAAAACAATAGATACAAAATTTAATTTATTCTGCCCTGTCAAAACTCATTGCAATTGGTGGGAAATGAAGTTAACACATCATTGCCAACATGAAAAGCGGGTTGATAAAATGTATATATATTAGATTCAACTGTCAGTTGAATGCGTCAACAAACAATTATTGATGTTTACTGATTTTGAGTTTTATTTTTGCAATGTGGTAAAATTATAATTACATTTTGCAGTCATGTGTCCAAAAATTGACAGTTGTAATAAGTTTAGCAACGTGTTAAATGGGTTAACATAACATAACATACAGACAGAAGCATGAAGCATGTAAATAATTGAAAACCTGCTTTTATTTATATGAAATTTAGATGTCAGAAACGTACATATATACTATGTTCTAACCAATTCAATTTATTTTATCCGCTTTGACGAGTTTTCCATTTCGAAGCGAATAATAAGAAATAGTCAAGCATTCACCCATTTGACGAACTAATCCAGAAACTCAATCAAGCTATCCAACAACGCAACAACGCAGCAGTAACCATGTGTAGACCACATAACAAAGTAAATGCATATTTTGATTTACTTCTGTGGGCTGTGGCTCACAAATCGCAGTATGTTAAAAGCATTATCAAAAATTTATGCACTCTGCATTGCGGATATTATTTGGACGAGACGACTGAATGCCAAGTGATGGTGATTGTGAATGTGAATGTGATTTTGCCTGTGACTGTGACACTGACAGTGACAGTGGCAGCAACGGCAACAGCAACGGTGATGTGTGTGTGTGTGTGTGTGTGTGAAAGCAGCTTAGGGCTTTGCAATACCAGAGTGGCAGTGAAAAAAGCCAATTTACTTTTTAAGCAGCGCCTAAAAGCGAGCAACAAAATAAGTTGTCCCACCCAACAACAACCACCTGCACGCACGAATGTCAGCAAATACAAGAGCAACCTACTAGTGACAGACCAACCAACTAAAAGGCAACTGCGGTCGCTTTTGTGATGTTAAAGCGGCGTCAGTGTCAGCGTCTGTGGCGGAAATGAAACGTGCCACAAAGTGCTGTCGCTGTTCACTAGGTGTGAGCGAGAGCGCTGCGTACGTGCTTCTTATTGTTGTGACTGCTGTTGTGTGTGTGGGAGTATGTATAAGTATATTTGTGTGTTTATGGCATTGAGTAATCATCAACGTTGAAAATTGGGTTTTTTATGGACCCACCCACAAAAGCGCTGACATGGCCTAGCTATACTTAGCATATGTATATGCGTCTGTGTGTGTGTGAGTGCGTTGTGCGTGCGACATCGGCTACAAGTAAGGCACAGCGTGGTTACGCAGTAAAATCCTTTTTTTATGACATTACCCATCGCTCTCGCCCAGTAGAGGTCCTTAAAGTGCGTATTATGTACATGTTTGTATTGGTCTCTCTCTGTGTGTGTGTGTGTGTGTGTTAAAGTTTAACGAATTCTGCTGTGAATGTCTTGGTTTGCTGTCTTGCGGTTTGTCGGTGAAGCCGCAAAAATTAATTTCACAGCATATTCAAAGTGTTATTAAACATAATTTATTAAAAAAACGAAATTGTATAAAGTCAAGCCGTTGCTCTCATAGCTGTGGCTGCAAAGAAGTCCGCTGCACTTGAGAGGTCGTTATAATTTTTTTTTTTATTTCCATTGTTATTGAGGTTGAGGCTACGTTCTGGGTTCGGCTTCATTGGGTTCTTGTGCGTGCCTCTGTCCCTGCTGTTGTCGCCGCTTAAACGGCATTTCGAAAATGGTCGTCGTGCTATTTGTATACTCTGCACTTTGGGCTGCGTGTTTGCAAAGGATTTTAGCTGAAAAGAGCATTTCACAATCGGTGATGACCGATTGTTGTGTTTTTTTTTTGTTTCGGTTGATTTTTAGGCAACAAATGTTGCCAGTTAATGTTGTAAACAAGTTGTGTGGGCGTCTAAAAGGGGCTTGAACCCCGTCTTTGGGTGGGCGCTCTGTTTTTGTATGTCATTATGTGTGTGTGTGTGTGTGTTTGTGGGTGTGGGTTTATTTGTGCTTTGGGTTATGATATATGAGTCAGGCATAGAAAATCGGAAATTTAATTTCCAGAGAAAGTGGCTTTGTAATGGCTTTTAGCCGCATAATAACTGGCAGCTTAATTGCCGGCCATAATTTTGAGAGACGCCTTAAGTTGACATTCGACCAAAGCCAAGACAACCCCTCAAAAAAGAAAGAAAAAAAGGCTAACGAATGTGTTTTTATGTTGTTTTTTTTCTTTGGTCTCTTGTTTTGTTGTTGTATTTGACAGGCTCTGCTGCATACACACGATGTGGTCGCACGGGATGTTTATGGCGAGGAGGCGTTGCGGGTTACACCGCCGCCAATGGTGCCCTATCTCACTGGCGACGAGATAGACAACGTCGATCCCGGTGAGCTGCAGCATGTGACACGCGTGCGTCTCGTCCAGTTCCAAAAGAACACCGACGAACCGATGGTAATGACCAAAACTTTGAACAAAACCACAACATCAAGGCGCGTAACTCATTTTCGTTTACATTTTGTGCTGCTGCAGGGCATTACGCTAAAAATGACCGAGGACGGACGTTGCATTGTTGCGCGTATCATGCACGGCGGCATGATACATAGACAGGCCACATTGCATGTGGGCGACGAGATACGGGAGATCAATGGGCAGCCTGTGCAGCATCAGTCGGTTGGTCAATTGCAACGAATGCTGGTAAGTTTCAAACAGTTTTAAATCCTAACATTTGTTTCATGTGTATTCATTCGTTCGTTGCAGCGCGAGGCACGTGGTTCCGTTACCTTTAAAATAGTTCCTTCATACCGTAGCGCACCGCCGCCCTGTGAGGTAAGTCTTGCTTGCTTATTTATGAGTTTTCGCTTGTTTTTTATCGAACTAGTACTGAAATTAACCCATACGCCATTAGTTATCATAAGCTTTTGCGCAAGAAAAACTTGTACTTATATTTTGAACCTAACATTAAAGAAGCATCTTATAAAAACTTATTTTATGAAGATATTTATTTTGAACAATTCTGCATTCTTTGACATTAAACGATAAAATTGTTTAATTCAGAGAAATAGCTTTAAAGGATACACAAGAATTCCATTCTTCAATTATATTTATTATAAATGTGCACTCAAAGTATTAAGAATGTTACGACAGCAACGTCTTTACTTATATTTTGTTTAAAACTATTCTCAGTTATCAATTGAATTTTATATGATTTAGGAAAATGCTTTTATTCAATGACATACGTCAATCTAATATTCTAAATCTCTAATAACCATTTGGTGACAATCACTTTATGCCAATTGCCAAAGTATTTAAAATATTTCAATTGAATTATTAATATATTATCAAAAAATAGTGGTTACTTCGAAATCGGAGAAAACCAGACTCAATATTTAATTCATTATGTTGAAAAAAACCAAAATTTTATATTTTTTCTATAATGCAATTGCATTTTACTTAATCATATAATCGAGAGTCACATAGAATCGTTTGAACGTCATTAACTTGTTAACATTATTAAAAGTTTATGGTTTATTATTTGATTTAGTGATGATTAAGATACTCGTCATTCTTAAAACTAAAATTACATCGACCATAAGCTACACTAACCATATAACAAATCACATTGCATACATCATGGAATAATGTATGCGTTTGTTGCCTGTAGTTGAATATCCATTACGCAATTATTGTATTTATCATTAAAATGGTTCGTACTCACTATTCACTACTGCCCCCATCCCCCCTCTCTCTAAACATGCAGCTTTTCAGGATAAGACCCGCTCCAGTGCTTGTAAGTATCACTTTCAAACAAATCAACACATTTTGCATAATACAGCCACATGCATATGCACATCATTACACAACAAAAGGCACATACACACACACAGAAAATATTCACATATGTGTACATACAAATACACACACACACATACATTGTTGCATTCGAATTGACTGTAGTAGCGGCTCATTAGATTTCATCAAAAGGCGAAAATTAGTCTTATTGATAACCATGGCTACCCATTAGAAAAAGCCACAGCCGGAGCAGAAGCATAGTATAATCGAACTGCCTCTGGCATTGTTCAGGAAGATTTTAATTTGAAAACAAGTCGACGGGTAGCTGTGGATGTAGTTGCCAACAACAGACCAACAGACCAAAAAAATCTCATTAGGCAACTGGCATCGTCAACTGTCAGCAACTAATATGATGTTTTTTTTGCTTTTGTTTCGTTTGCATTTCTGTTTTCCATGCAGATTTTTGTTCGTGCACAGTTCGATTATAATCCGTTGGATGATGAGCTTATACCCTGCGCACAGGCGGGCATTGCGTTCCAAGTGGGTGACATACTGCAGGTAGGCAAATTTTAGGAAGCCGAACTAAAATCCTGGCACTCGAAACTAATGACCGGCTGTATTATGCTCTTTAGATTATTAGCAAAGACGATCATCACTGGTGGCAGGCAAGGATAAATGCGAATGGCGGTTCGGCTGGCCTGATACCATCGCCAGAACTGCAGGAATGGCGTATTGCCTGTCAGACCGTTGATAAAACCAAGCAGGAACAGGGTAAGTGCTCATTTTGCATCTCTATTAACATTTACATTAAGACAGTAAAGAAAAAAAAAAAGAAAAAAAAAAAAATAAAGATTATGTGTATTATTTATATGTGTAATTGGATGCTAAATATAATCGTATGCTTTATAATTCTATTGTATTGGAAAGTCTGTGATGAATTCGTAGTTAACCAGAAATCATCATGAAAGCGCCCTTTCTAACTCAGTCTCAGTCTATCAAATGGCTGTGCTCAGTTCAAAAGTAACAAAACACTTGCTAAACACACACTTACACACTTACATCCTCACAACACACTTACACACTCGAAATCTTCAGAGAATTGCATGTCCAAAAGCACCCTAAATTTCGTCCAAATTGTCACTGATAAAAACGATTTTGTCTCAATGTAAACCACTCACACCTAGAGCAAGACACAACCCTATGTACATACTATAGTTATCAAGCATAATTTAATAAATCTCGTGAAATCGCCAATCACACATATTATATATATATATATATGTATGTATATGAACCAGGAGACCAGGGTGCTGGATGTTCCGCTCACGCAGATGGGTGTGATGGATCCGCAGGTAGCTAATATTCCTATGACCCCAAAAAACTAAACAAACTTGACAACAAGTAAACTTTTAACGTTAATTCTTGAGTTTTGTATTTACTCGGATATTCTATCATCACCAAAAGTAGCAATGCTCATATAAAACAGCACTCCCAAACCCAATGTCCCCGAAAAGTCATTAACATTATCGACGGATAAAATAATAAATAAATAAAATTCTCGGTGCTCCGATTTTGACATACCCTTGCAGTGTATTTGACCTATTTAACGTTAATGATATAAACATCACCCACTTAAAGTCCGATAGCTGATATTTAAAATGTATTATTTATATATTTTCTCTGCAAGAGTAAAGAAAAAACATCATTAGTTCATCAAACGCACAAATGATTACTCCACTTTACACTATATAAGTATCATATATATATAATCATGCTTTGTTTAGGTACAGTGTTGGCGTTAAATTAACATATGTATATAAATATATACTTAGTCTCGCTTTTATTGCTTAACCATTGACCATTCAGCTAAAGGATATATACTTAGACATCAGCATATATACAAACCCATCATCATCCGCTTTGCAGATCAATTTAAAACAGTGCATGCCATTTCATGGGATATCTAGAACAAACTAAAATCGATTTGGTGCATACCTCAAACACTTTAAACAGTTGATTATCTGATCGCTTTGTAAAAATATATACAACGTAAGAACAATACAAATCATGCTAAAGAATAACAAGCTCGCCATGTAAAGCTTCTTTGCATTTTATTAATGTTGACGGCATGGATGGATGCTATGCATGTTTAATAATGTACTTAAAGTATTGTTGCAGATGTGAGCAACATTTTTAAAACAAATCATTCTGTATAACCCACAGTAAACTGTTCAATATTTGGTCGCAAGAAGAAGCAATGTCGAGACAAATACTTGGCCAAGCATAATGCCCTTTTTGATACGCTCGATGTGGTCACATACGAAGAGGTTATTAAAGTTCCAGGTGCGTAATACAAAAACTGAAACATTTATCACATTAATGACTAACTAAAACCTTTTTTTTTGTAGTGGGTGATCCGAATTTTCAGCGCAAGACTTTGGTGCTATTGGGTGCACATGGCGTTGGTAGGCGGCATATTAAGAATACTTTAATATCAAAGTATCCCGATAAGTACGCCTATCCCATTCCGCGTAAGTTGAGCTAGCAAACTAAATCGGGAGTTGACACAGATAACTCTTTGAACCATTTTGCAACCATAAAGCGCTTCCTCCCTGATACTGCTTTGGGCTGGCATGTGAACTAAAGTAAAGTTAAGATAAATTTGTATCATGAAGGGAGGATTTTTGTATAGCTTTGTAGAGCAACGGTCCATAGAATGCTGTGTCCCTCTGTATTGGAATTAAACAATTAATAATTAGTTGGCTCTTTTAAAGATACAACGAGACCTGCTAAGCCCGAAGAGGAGAACGGCCGCAGCTATTACTTTGTTTCCCATGACGAAATGATGGCCGATATTGGTGCAAATGAGTATTTGGAATATGGTGAGTATAATTTTACACATACTGTATAAACGATAACATAACAAATCTGTTTGTATTAAAAGGAACCCATGAGGATGCCATGTATGGCACAAAGCTGGATACAATTCGACGCATACATACTGATGGCCAAATGGCCATACTCGATGTGGAACCGCAAGCATTGAAAATACTGCGTACCGCTGAATTTACGCCCTATGTCGTATTCATAGCGGCACCATCTGTATCGAACATTGCAGACGTAAGGCTGATCAAAGCAAAACAGCATTAACCCATTTTGCAAGTTGTAATGGAAATTTGTGTTTTGTATTGCAGTACGATGGCAGCCTAGAGCGTCTGGCTAAAGAATCGGATATGTTGCGGCAACTGTATGGGCATTTCTTTGATTTGACCATTGTGAACGAGGACATTGGCGATACGATTGCTTTGCTGGAATCGGCTATTGATCGCGTTAATACCACACCCCAATGGGTTCCCGTCTCCTGGCTCTACTGACATGATAGTGAGCTGGAGTGCCCTGACTGTCTCGATGGCTGCGAATGTGAGTGGGATGCATACACTCTGGCTGCCAATGTGGCGCATAACTGAATACACAGCAACAACAACACCAACAACAACAAAAACAACAACAACATCACACCTTTAAAGTATTAAAAAGGCACAAATACAACACACAATGCATACATCTACAAGAAACACACACGCAATAAAGTTTAGCAGGCGCCTGGCGCCCGGTTATTTGAATACATTAAAAACCAACACACACAGACACACACGTACACGTATAAGGATTGGGTATTATGGGAACTGCAGTCGCAACGCAAAGACAAATTGTGAATTTTAAAAACTAATTTAAATTTGAATTTTTGTTTGATGTTTTAGTCTTAGTTCAATTTTACTGTACTTGCCATTCCAATTAGCTGCTTCATGCAGTTTATTTATTGTTTATGTTATTATGTTTTAAACTAACTTGTATAGTTTTAAAATTTCTTTGCCAGAGAGCATTTAATGCTTTTATAATTCCTGCACTTGTTAGTGGTTAAGTTAACTTGAACGAAAAACAAAAGCACTCCAGAAGCATTAAATATAAAAAGTTTCAAATGTTTCCAATATAATTTGCGACATAAAAAAGTCTTTTAAAAAGCGAGCGTCAAACGAGTTTGTAAATTATAACAAATAACGTAATTAAATGTAACAAAGTGAAGGACAGTAAGAACGAGCAAAAGCAACAGCAACAACAAGAGAATGACGTATAGTATGATGTCAGCATATTGAAGTGTTTCAAATAAATTAAAACATTTACATACATACGAAGAAAATGATTAAAAGTACATTTCAACAAACATATAACTTAAAGTGTGCACGGTTTTAAATGCAAAACAAAATACACAATGAAATTAAAAAGAAAAAATAAATTACATACACAATACAAGAATTGCTCAAACGCAAATGCAAAAGCGATTTAATTGTTGAAGTTGAATTATTTTAATTAAGTATAAAAAAACAAAAAAACAAAAATGAAATGCAATCAAACAAAATAGATGTAATTTGTTTTGCCACAGCGTTATCATTAAAGAACGACAATTAATTAAAGAACGGCAAAACAAAATTTAGAGTGAGCACACAATTTATAAAACATACACACACATAAACATACTAACCTACTACAGAAAAGTAACAGCATCACAAAATAACGAATTCAAAAATCAAATAGTAATGCAAAACACCTTTTGAACCACTATTTAGTAAAGAGAATGCAGGTCAATGCATAAGACACATCTAAACACACACACACACAAACACACTGGTAAATAAAATTTACACATATATTTTTGAGCAAATCAAACTCAGGTTGGATACATTAAAAATCAGACAAGATGAATAAGATAAAAAAAAAGCGAGCGCTTCCTTTTAACCCACAGCCAATAAAGCAAAAAGAACAAAGAACAGCTTAACCTAGTGAACCAAATCAATGAGCCCACAATTCAAATAAAAAACAAAAAGAACCACCCAATAGCGTCGCAGCTTTAAGTTTTAAATGCTATTGTATTATGTATACAAAAATCATGTAGAAAACTATGAACACAAATTAAGTCAGCAGGAAACAAAGTCACAAATTTTTACAGGTTAGCTTACAATGGCACCTGCTTTTATAGAGTGGTCAAAAAAACAAAAGAAACTGCTCGTATTTTTTAATTCAAATTAACGAATGATCGTCTTCTTCAAGTCGTTTGATAATCTTAAAACCACAAATGTACACCATGTATCGAAACGATGCTGTTAGAGCAACATTTCATCTGCAATGTCGAGCTATTTTGTAAGTTTACCAAACTTTATGAATCAACGCAGAGTTTAGACGTTAGCTGAAGATTGCATACATTCCAACCTATGCAACTTATATGAACACATACATATATATATTAAGCAACATACAGATATAACAATGTAGATTCAATGCCAAGCGTCTCAGGGTAACCTGCAGTTTGATTCCTAAGCTACGCGGAACACTCTTACTTTAGGCCAACATAAAAGCGCCAACACAAACCGAACAACATATTAGACAAGCAAAACATTTGCAATCACCTTAATTCTTACAGTTAGAATTAAACAAGAACTTATTAAATGAAATATATGTATGTAAACATTTAAATTTATAATCATGCCTCAAATTTGGCGTCAGTCAGCGATTATTTCCCTCCCTATTTGAGCCGGAGCTTATTTTGAGAACCACCAACCTCTATAACCATTTAATCCACTACACTCAATAGTTAATATGGATATACCCACAAGAACTACATAAACAATTCTATGGTTTCAAGATGGTTGAACAATTTACGCATATACTACATATGCATAACGCTTGTCTATAAATCTTACGTTCCGAGCGTTATAGCTGACGACAGGCAGAAACACATAGAGAAGAGCAGAAAGAGAGGCGAGAGCAGGCAATGTAAATCATAGATGTATTCCCAGTGAAAATGCTAAAGAAGAACCTACCCAAAAAAAAAAAACAAGAAGAAAAAACAAGAACTAAACTACCTACTACCCACGACAAACGCAGCCAAGTGGCCAAATTAACTAAGTAGTACTTATACCTAAATACCTAGAAATGATTGTATGTATATTTTGCAGCCCCCAGTTGGCTGGGTGTTACAACAACACCAAAGCTCAAAAATCAAAATCTTATATATTTTACGATAATCGGGTAATACGTTCATACATACAAATGTACGACTATGTTTGAAACGAACGGGGCCCCTTCCGGCTAGATATGTATAATCATTATTTATTTTATTTTTTTTTATATGTATTTTGTCATTTTAATTTTTTTTTTTTTTTCATAGCAAATGCGAGCAAATTGTAGCGTTATATATATAAGAATATATTTGACATAAAATTTAAGTAAAAAATTTATTGTTGATAATTACATATATGAAATGATGAAATGAAGAGATGATAAAATGGTAAACGAAACCAAATGAAACAACCCGAGTGAATTAGAATTTTTCTCTAATTTCTAGAGTTGACAAATGAATATGGCAATGAAAGGATGATGATGTATTGATAAGGATAATACTGATACTTATGATCCCCAATGTCAATATGAATGAATAGATTGGCACTATTTGAGTGAATTGTTATTTAAATATAAATAAATGGTATAAGATCGATATGTGCAAATAGTTGAAACGTTAGTAAAGTATCATATGAATGATAAATGATAAATGATGAAAATGACATTATAAATAAATATATACATAGTTTAAAAATGGGATTATTAATAAAAATAAAAAATTGAAACGAAAACAAAAAAGCGAATTACAAATTAATAACCAGAAAGGAAATAAACACATAAGATACAATTTTTTCTAAAAACATAATATTGAAAGGTAAGGTTAATGGCATATATATCTGAAGATTTAAATATACTTTACCAGTACATTGCGAAAACTTGCATTGAGCCAAGGGAAGTACATATGTATGTTTGTATACAAATGTCAATATCTCATACAAAACTCAACCAGTTCATAAATATTTTTCTTGTTGTAGGAAATTGTCAATTGTCAACAAAAAGACCCCGTCGGTTCTTAGAATCGACCAAGTGAAGTGAAATTAAGATCGTGACTTCTTTATTCCGGTCGTATGTAAAGTTTCTAATTGAAACATTACACGAAACTTCAAATAGCGTCAGCGTTGTCAAAACAGCTTTGATATTTTGACCCAAATTGCCATGCATATTTTTCAAGGTAATGCGAATTTGATACTTTCGGTTTTTTTTATCGGATTATGGTTTTGGTTTTTGGATATTTCAGTTGGAGTGTGTTGACCGGCAGCGAGACTGTTAAAAAGTTTTTAATTTCAGCAACTGCAACACAATTCTATTGAAGTATTGCGCAAGTCAAAGTTAAACTGCAATCATTTCAATTTGCTGTACAAGTACTTATTGCTCCTATGCCACTGTGACCCAGGCCATTGTGCCAAGTACTCAGTCCCCAGTCCCCAGATCCCAGTTCGCAGGTCCCCGCCATTTGAATATGCCAATGTGAAAGCAGCAGACGTGCTGGGAAATATTAATAAGCGGAAAAGCTGTGGGGGAGCCAGTATGCACACCACATAGTACTAGACAACAGAGACATTTGTGTCATGTGTGCCATTACCGTTGTTGCGCCCAACTGGCTGTGTGTGTGTGTGTGTGTGTGTGGAGGGTGTGACCAGGGGCAGGGCAGGCGACCAGAACATCTGCCTGTCAGTCAATGAACTGCAACTGCAGTACAGTGGACAATTGCGCCAATTGTACTATGTATAAATCTAGCCACAAGAATAGAATAGCTATAAAAATAACTATAAAAAATTGGTTTTTTTTAAGTGCATCCATTAAAAATCATTCGTTACAAAAAATACCATAATTTGTTTAAATTAAACACAGAGCTTATACTTTTGGGTATGACTTTTGTTCTTATTATCTGTTAAATTATTATTGTTTTTTAAAATTCTAAACAAAATTATTTGTTATTATAAAATTTTTACGAACATGTTGTTCTTGATAAAATCCATAGTTGGCAAATGATTCTAGACCACTGTGCGCTGGAGCGTCGTCACTGTCAACGTCGCTCAGCTCATTCTCTCAAGCGATCGAGTTTTGGTAGCTGGTCGCTGCTTGCTGCTTGCTGAGCTGCTAGGTGGTTGGCTGGCCGACAGCTAGTTTCAGTTTTATTTCGAGTCTGCGCGGTTGAAGTTGTGCTCGACGACAACTCAACATAATACAGTCGGCTCGTTTTCGAGGTGTACTCGTAAGTGCCTTAGAGAATCAACAACAACAACGAACTCAAATTCCGGCTTTTTAATTGCAATTGGAAGGCACGTGTGTGTGCCTGTCTGTTTAAGTGTTGTGTGTTGCGTGTGTGTGTGTGTGTGCGGGTATCGGGAATTTCTGTGTACTATTGCTGAAACCTCAAATAAAAACAAGTAAGAAGGCACTAGTCGAGAAATACCGACTAGATGACACCCTGAACCCAATACTTTACGCGTACAGTTAGTGATTGCAAGTATGTTTGTGTGTGTGTTCGCGCATATTGCATACTTGACTTAACTTTAATATTCTATATCTCCAGTGTTTCTCAACCGATTTCAATACACAGATTGCTGTTGATGCTGATCAAGAATATATATATAAGGGTCGGAGGTGATTTCTGCTGCCTGTTGCATACACGTGCACGAATTGTTTAATATTTATTTTAAGCTGTTAAAGTGCAAAAGAGTTTATATATTTAAATTAAGAAATATACAGAGATTGATTTCTTTATGGAGTTTTGGTCTGATCATCATTTATTGCCAATCATACCAAGCAATTTTGGCCCTTTCAGAATTCAATTCTGAATTTTTCGTACGTTTTCCATTTAAATTACTAAAAATTTAAAAATAAAAGAGAGATAGAGAGAGAGAGTAATCAATTAACTTGGCTGAAAATGCTAAAATAATATATTTTGCGTGAATTACTAATGATAACATTTGCCAAAACACCAACCAGAGTTCCACTCTTTCGCACAACTGCCGCCTCCGATCTTTTGTTGAAAGCTTCATCAATCAATAACTAGCAATTCCAGAATAACCTCCAGGAATTTTTTACTCATACGACTCTGTCTCGTTACCAATAAGAATGTGATTGTACTTGGCATAGGCAGTTTTGTTGTTAAAGTCCTCAAGATGTTTATACAGCTCGTGTGGCTCAAATTGTGTCAGTTAGTACAAAGTGAGGTTTCACCAGTCCCAAAAAGAACTCCCCACGCAAATCTCCAAAGCCTGCCTTATACTCTTTCCAATTTCGATTATAGTCCATACTGCCATCAATTCTTCGCTGAATTACTGAACCAGAATCTGCCAGTTTGGAGTCACAGGGAATGTACCAAAGTTGGGCAAACTCAACATGTACACACCGTTCGATTTACCCACACAGTTTGAAGAGATGTAACTCGATTGAAAATCCGAGAACTTTGATTTAAGGTCGTTAATCTCTTTAACATACGCAACTTTTTCGGATTTAAGCTAAGTTATTTGTCGAATTTTTTTTATTGTTGCAGCTTTATTTAGGTTTTCCTTGAAGACCGCTGTCTCCTGCTGTAATTGTTGCTGAATTTTATTTATATTCACCTCTTGATCTTTTATTTTATTTCGTAAGTCTCCAAATATCCTTCTATTAATATCATTTTAGGCCTGTTGCTGTTAATGTTTTTGTTTGTTAGATTCATGTTGAATCTCATATTCATTCTGCCTAATCTCTAGATCATTGATTACGTGTTGTAAATCTCAAATTTTTTTTCTGCTTCGTTGTTTAAGGCACATTGCAGTTGAAGTTTGATTATGGTCACCTCTTGACCTTTGACTTGATTTTGTCGTTGTCCAAACTGTTCTTCCTTTGCTTGAACACTGCCTGCATAATTGAGCAAAGGTTTGATTACCTTATAACAATATTTTCCACACGTCTTTTCCTTTTTCATAGATTGCTTTGAAAACTGTACAAAACAAAAAATTAGTTTGGATGGAGTGATACTTTCTTTTTTTTAAGAACACAAACCAATTCACTGGTTAATCCGTAACCAGACTTTAAAATTGAACTTATCAATAAAATTATGAAAAGTTTTAGATACGCATTAATTTTTAGTGATTTATTTGCGATTAAGTTTGTGTTTGTTTCACAGCTATACAAATTTTGTACTAACTGAAACGGATTTAGCCACGAAAGAAGAAACCTCGTCTTTGACAATTATTTGCGATTAATCAACATTGAACTCTGACCGATCTTGCAAATTTCCCAAGTTATTCGAACTCAATTCATATTTATATAATACAGATAAGTGAATAGGCAGAAATCACCCAAAAATAACAGCTTAATCCGGGTCGTGCTTGACGGTTGACTTTTTGGCGTGTGATAGCTTATCTGAAGGCCTGACATCATATTCAATTGCAAGAAATGCAATCATATTCAAGCGACTGTGGTCGCTCGCAAATTGATAGTTCCCTCTGCCTGTTACATACTTTTGCCCAAAACCATTATACCCTTTTTACCCATTTTAAATGGTTTGCGCCAATATACCGGCTACAACTATCACAAATCAATCTAATACATACTTAGACGTCTTTGAGCGCCAAGACTTATTGCTTATCAATTTCCGCAACGTTCTGTGTGCGTAGTTTTCTTTGTAAAGGCGTTGTCTTCACAATTATAATGCCGGGAGCGACCTTTAACACTCAGATGTATTTGTGTACAAAAGTTAATAGATACGGGCATTTAATGATGCTCAACGCGCCTTGTGCATTGGCCCCTGGTGTCAGTTAGATGTGCGATAAGGTAAACCAGTGGCAAACAAGTCGCCTCTCCAACCAATCGAGTGCTATAGCTAACAATTCTATAAACATACATAGGTCGAAAAAAATCTCTGTTTGCTGAGTGCGTGTCAAAGCTTATCGAAATATATACGAACACGTACATACACTTGTCAAAATATATATATATATTTATATATGTATGCGTTCGTGCTGGCTAATTGTGCTTCGTGAATTCTCGTGTGCAGTCAAACAAAAACAACAGAACCAAAAACAACAAAACAAAAATTTAAAAATAAAATTACGTATGATCTGTGCTCAGCTTATGTTAAACGCCGCTCAAGGAAATCAATGGCTTTAACACACAAGTAGTGTATATATGTATTTATTTATATACATACATGCAAACATACATTCATAGCTATAAACTGCAGACCTTATGAATGCCCTTCGTGCGATCGCGTCCCCGCAATAGCGCATAAACGCGCCGCATAAAGAATCTCCGATTGACTCCGTCTCGTCGATCTGGTTAGCTGCCTTGCCAGCCGCAACAAGAAGAGTAGTCGAACAGTCAAACAGTCGGTCGCAATCGTCAACATCGCGCGCGCATTGAATTTTTGATTCATTTGCAAAGTTACTCTCTGTATCTGTATCTGTATATGTATGTGTCTCTGTCTTGTGAATATCCGTCTGTTGGCTTTCGGTTTCAGTTTTAGGTTTTCGGTCATTTTGCACAAGGTTATGCGTATGTTGCTATTGTTAATGCATACCCAAAAGTTCATTATATCATAAATACTTATGTTTGTATGCTGGCTACGAATTCACATTGTTCGAGTGATGACTTTTCAAAGCTGTTGACAATTGCCAAAGAGTACCAGTAATCAATAAAGCAGCGAAAACTTGTCGGCTTAGGTCAGCATTCGGGGTAGTCAGTGAACGTAAAATTCAAATACTTTGTCACCATATAAATAACAAGCAAAAACCATTTTTTTACCAGAGCAATAACAATTTGTCAAATTAAGTTCTATAAGCTATGAGAAAAGTTTATCAAAAAAAGTTAGTCAAGGTATAAATGTTTAAACTGTCGCTAACCGGTTGTTCAACGTTTGCAGTAAGAACATTCACTAGTTAAATTTATATAAGTAAGAAAAAACTTTATAATAATATATATTAACATAAGGTGTTTATTCAAACAAACTTACTTACACGTTGATTTATCGTTTAATTTACATTGAATAAGAAAATATTAATTTGTATATCCTTAATGGAACTTAAAATGTGTGTGTGCTAGGGTTTAATTGTTATTAACTATTTATTTATCAGTAAAACCAGCTTAAAACGTTGTCATAGATCATAATTACAAATGTACGCAACGACAAATGGAATATTTTTGTTATTTATTCAGTAGTTTTGGTAATTATTGTTATTATCCACAGAACTGCTCTTGCTCTCTAGGTCACATTTAATTCACAGCAAACTTCGTTAGGTTAAATATTTAGCATGTGTATCATGAATAATACTTGTTGAATAATTTTTATACAACAAGTTCATATAAGTTTTTATTGCAAATATTTTTGTTTGCTTTTTGTTTACTTAAAAGATATATTTGAAGCTGATTGATTCAAGTATTCAATACAAAATATTCGCTTATCATTCAATGTATACTATATAATGCCTTACACAGTTTTGCATGCTCATTGTGCAGTGGCAAAGAGTTAAAGAGAGGGCATTGTCATGTTCGTGGTAACTGAAGCTGTAAAGCTTTGTTGACTTTGTTAGCTGTCGCCTACATTTTATGGTTCGCTTAAAATGCTCATATTTTGACCGTCATCATTGTCGGCTGTTTGGCAAATGTTGCGCTTCGGCGCGCCGAACCGAAACCAAGCATCATAATTAACAAATGCCAACTGTGGCAGGTGTGACTCATATACACTCATGGCGCTTCGACCGTGTGGTATGGCTAACCTTTTGTGTTTTGACCGGTTCAACACGTCTGCATTGACTGCTACTGCTACTGCAATTGTTGTTGCTGATAACGATGGTAATTCTAAGCAGTCAGCTTGTCGAGTTTGCGCAACAAGTTGCAATGTGGTTAGCAGTTGTCGGTTCGGCTTAGTTGTGCCAGTTTGTTGAAAATGTTGTTGCCGCTGTGGCTTCCTCGTCACATTTAAAGAGATCGGCAATTCGACAACCGGTTTCAATTGGCGCGCCAAACTGTTATAAAATGATTTTTTGCGAGGCATACAAAAAAACATCTTGAGGAAATCATTTGCATGTGTGATATATAATACAACACCAACAACAACGAACGAACTTGTTTGCTGATCCAATTTAGTTGTCTTCATATGCATACATACATACACGTACATACAAACAAACACACAAACACACAAACAGATGTTTCTCTGCTTCGTGGCTAATTGCAGCGTCAGACACTTAAGTAGATCATCTCACTGCAAGCCTCACCTTGCCGCAGTTCAAGTTCAACGTCGCTCAAGGTTCACGGACAATTAGAGTTCCCCCTCCCCACCTCTCTTAACCTATACATTGGTCTCGTCAGTGTGCATAAATTAGCGCCAGCTCATGTGTATCTTTATGGTGGTGAGGTAAATAATAAATATTAAAACCAGTATTTGAGTTAGTATTTAATACGTAAGTTGTTGCTGTTGCTAGTTTTGCTGTTTAGTTTGGTAGCCAACAATAAACAATAACGAAAACAAAACTCTTCACAATTTCAGCCCCCGTTGCATGCCGATCAAGCAACATCTGAGCGATGAGCCCGAGCCCGAGCCCGAACAGGAGCCGGAGCCTGAGCCTGCGGCAGGGCCTGTTTTGGCTGTGGCTATTGACACTGGCGCTCCTGATGCTGGCGGTCAGCGGCAGTCGCGAGTCACAGTTGCGCATTGGCAAAGCCATTAACATATTTCTACGTTACGGCTATTTGGGCATATCGATGCGTGTCATACCCTACAATGACAGTGCAGACAGCGAACGCTGGATATTCAAGGAGCCGACAAGAAATATTTACAAGGTAAGTTCGAGTCAGGAAAAATCACGACTCTTCTCACTCTCTATTACATTCAATCAAACTGTGCCAAATCTCTTCCGCATTAAACACTCATTCATACAAGATTATATGGATAACTTTGCATTTCAATAGATTATTAGCTCATATATTTATTCGAATCTCTTTTGGCATTGAAACAAATTTAAAAGTTTACTTCAAGAACCTTAAACTAAATATACGTATATTGTTTATGTATTTCAAATGTGTTTGTAGCTTCCAAGAAATTTTTCATTTATTTGTGCTTATACAACAACTAAATAAAAGACTTATAAAAAAAATGTTTTTCACCGGAATTTACATACAAGCAACTTAATCCGAAGTCATTAGCATTTCCGCTACAGATTGATTTGCATTTTTGTTTGCCTCCTCAACTATTCTACGAAATACAAAAAGAATACAAAACAAGTAAGAAGGCTCTAGTCGAGAAAACCCGACTAGACAATACCCTGATCCCTATACTCTACGCGTACAGTCAGTGCTTACAAGTATGTGTGTGTGTGTGTGTGTGACAGCGCATACTGCATAATGCATTTCAATAAATATTTCACAGATTGTCATTTTTTTCTCTAATGTTTTAAATGCCGTCTCAGTTTTCCATATTCAAGGTCTTGTTTTTATCGCTTTTTTCCCCATTTTTAATGGGATCAGGGTTTAAAAATTTAAAAATTAAAATATGTATAATTTACGTACAAATAGGTATTCAAGTATGTTAAAAAAATATATATATTTTTTTTGTTGCAGAACATTAGTGAACTGTCGGATAGCCATGAGGATAATACGCCCGGCATTTTTCATGGTGATTTTCACATGGAGTTCTGCGAGAATCGTCGCCAATTGTTTCAAGCTTATTTCCGGGACTTTACCATCGAGCGTTTAGATAAGCCGTGGGAGGCTTTTACGGGTGGCTGGTTTGCGGATAATGCAGCCAAGAGGTTGGGCATTAATACCTCCTTCATACAGGGTGACTATTCGTATGTGCTGGTGCGCGTGGTGCGCTTCAGGGAGGTTGGAAAACTGAAATCAGAGATTCCGATTAATCAGCCGCAAGAGGCGGAAGTTCGGGCACGTGCCCAACAGTTTCAGGTTGGCAATTTAACGTCGGCTGTGCGGTTTATGGAATCCTTTGGCACACACTATGTCAACTCGTATACGACGGGGAACTCCCTCTACCAGGTGTTCGTCTACAGTCGAAAGAACTATAAAATGATCAAGGATCGCATCAAGAGCAAAGGCCTGAACGGCCTCTCCAAACTTGATCTCTACAACTATTTTGCGCCGTGGTTTGCCGAACATCTGGGCCAGATACGCTCGGCCAGCGCTAATGCAACCGTAGAGAGATGGGCGCGCCGAAAACTGCAATATGAGTACTATGTGGTCAAGTATGTGACCCTGCTCAAGTTGCATGGGAACAGCACGCTGCTCAGATCATTGGACAGCCTGCTTGGGAATGATGCCATCTTGCAGCTGGACTTGAAGGCACTTAACGTTGTGTTCAGAGACCAGCCACAAAAGGAGAGCTGGTTCCACGAAGTCCTCGACAACAACATGAAACTGTGGGAGCTCAACATGCCACTCAATCATCCAAGTCGATAGTTAATTCCCATTGGACCAACGATAGATGTAGGTTACTTTAAAGTTCCTAAATGCAAGTTGTGCAACAGGGTGGCGTCTATGGAGCTGCTATTGTCATGTATATCCATATATATATGTATATATATATGTGTATAGTTATAGTTAAGTTCATTAGTGCGTAATTACTGTTCTGCCTGTGATAGCTTTTAGATAGTGTAATGAATTTAAATATGAACTTTAGAATAGTTCTTATTATATAAAACTCGCATTAATGCAATAAAAGTTTCAAATATGATATTATGTATATAAATGCTTATTTATATACATTAATATTACCATTTAATGCAGCGGTCGGGGAACCTGGGTAAATTACCCTAATAATATTGGGTAAAAAAAAATTTTTGGGGGTTAAATGAAACTTTTGTGAGTAAAAATTATAAATTTTTCTTCGCCATGGGGTTATATCAACTTACTCATAAATATTTGGGTGTAATGATTAAAAGAGTTTAAACGAACTAAGACTTAAAAATTTAAAACTCAAAATGCATAAAGTTCTACAAGGCTGTCTTCCTTATAAATTTTCCCATTTTGCCAAAATACTGCCAAGTTTTTGCTAGTTTTTGACTCAACCACGAGTTTTTTAGTTTTTTCGACGCCAAGTACCAGGCGCACAGAATCAGCAGCAAGCGATGCATAAATTTCCATTATATATATATTTGCATACTTTTAGGCTGGCGTTTTATTCCACAAATTTCCATTATATATTGCATACGCTTAGGCTGTCTTTTTATTCATAATATAATTAATTGTGCTGCATACTTTTGCAGTTAAATATAAAAACAATTGCTGTTGCTGCTATTCTGTTCGCCTGGTACTTTGCGTCGAAAAAACTAAAAAAACTCGTGGAGATCGCCAAAAAAACCCCACCGAGCTTTCGTCGAGTTTTTAAACAAAAATATTTTGGGGTAATGATTAAAAATTCATTAATTTTTCTAAGAAAAACATTTTTATTTTCATATAAGAACAAACGAGAAGCACCTAAGTTTATACTTATATCTAATTTCAGTCCATGTCTTATATTATTTATTATAATTAATTGTAGATTTTTTATTAGGTATTTTGGTTTTTGAGGTAAATAAACACGATCTTTAACGATACGAGCAATACAAAAATATCTTATTTTTCCTTTGTTGGGTGGGAATCACAACCATCCTTGACTGCAAAACCGATGGATCCTTAATGATATTGACGAATCTTGTTGATCTAAAATGTGTTGAACTTTTTTTTTAAATAGTCCTAAGCCACTTAAATCCTTACGGATTTTCAAAGGACATGTTGCGTAAGAGTTTCAAGGACCAACTCTATCGAACTGCATTCAAGGATTATGGGGTCATCTAAGAAAAAAAACACTTGTAAAAATTTCACTCTACGGCCGACCGAATATAAGAAAAAACCACAAAAGTGCAGTTTTCTCGGAAACCACAAGGACGATTTGAATGTCCTTTGGCCAGTTGGTAGCTCTGGTCAAAACAAAATGTCCGACATAGGACACGTTCAAATCCTTTATGTTTTGGCTGAGTTATAACCAATCTTCTGTTTTAAATATTTATCCTTTTATTTCAGCTGTTTGAAGGACTATCGTCCTTTGTTCTACTTTGCTCGTATCGGCGGGCATAGGCCTTACTGTGGTCCAAAGGACATCCGGATAGTCCTTAAAATAGCCGAGTTATAGACGATTTTGTAATTTTTAAAATTTTTTCTGACCTACCCCCTGTAAAATTTTTCGAACATTTTTTTTCGTGAATCCTGGAGATCCTTGTAAGCAAATCGATAGATCTTGTTGCTGCGAGTTCAAAAATGTATTTTCCTTAAAGATCTTTAAGGAAATGTTCAAGTTATGGCTTAAAATCTAATGTCCTTTATGGCGAAAATTTATATAAAAGTATAAATCGGCGAAAACTTTACGGATTTAGTGATGTAAAAACTTTCATTAAATAAATTTGCATACTTTTAGGTAGACCAAGATATTCTTTATTTGACTCAAGTATAATTTTTCATTGCATACTTTTAGGTAGGCCCAGAAATTCTATTTTGTTTTTAAATAGTCCTAAAACATTTTAATCCTTACGGATTTTGAAAGGACATGTTGCGTGAGAGTTTCAAGGACCAACTCTATCGAACTGCATTCAAGGATTATGGGGTCATCTAAGAACAAAAACACTTGTAAAAATTTCACTCTATGGCCGAGCGAAGATAAGAAAAATCCATAAAAGTGCATTTTTCTCGGAAACTACAAGGACGATTTGAATATCCATTTGCCAGTTGGTAGCCCTGGTCAAAACAAAATGTCGGATATAGGACACTTGCGAGTCCTTTATGTTTTGGCTGAGCTATAACCAATTTTCTGTTTTAAATATTTATCCTTTTATTTCAGCTGTTTGAAGGACTATCGTCCTTTGTCCTACTTTGCTCGTATCGGCGGGCATAGGCCTTCCTGTGGTCCAAAGGACATCCGGATAGTCCTTAATATAGCCGAGTTATTGACGATTTTGTAATTTTTAAAATTTTTTCTGACCTACCCCCTGTACAATTTTTCAAACATTTTTTTTTGTGAATCCTGGAGATCCTTATAAGCAAATCGATAGATCTTGTTGCTGTGAGCTCAAAAATGTTATTTCCTTAAAGATCTTCAAGGAAATTTTGAAGTTATGGCTAAATTTAATGTCCTTTTTGCCGAAAATGTTTAAGTAAGAATAAGCGATCTGCCTAATAGTATGTGTACTTTATTTTTTATTATTTTTAGAGGGTAATTTAGCCAATGCATCAACCTTTTTTGTTTCCACACAACAGCGGTCGAGGAACGGCTATAGGGTAATACCAACCTAAACAAAAATGTTTTGGTGTAATGATTAAAAAAGTTCCCCGACCACTGATTTAATCGTTTAATAATTATTTTCATCCCTAAGGTATGCAATTTCTTTTACAATGCAGAAAAATTGTTTCTTCCTGAAAGTATGTTACAATTTAAAAACCAGTTACCTCAAATTTGTGCGGAGGGTAAGCGACATTGCTGTACTTAGCTAATTAATTGGTGTGTGTTTTTGATAAATATAGCAAAGTCACCGATGGCTGTCTTCGCTATTCTGAATTATACAGCTTATGTGTGTCTGCCACTGTGAATTGAGCAGTTTCTGTCAGTGAGTGATTTCTTAAGTTCTGCAGCTTTTGTTTATCATTTAGAAAACTGTTTAATTTTGAACTGTTGAGAATTGTAACTTAGCACCGATCTACATTTTTTAAATGTACATACGACTAATTTATCTTATTACAATGTAATTACGAATATACAACGAATTCCTCGACAACAACTTGAAACTGTGGGAGCTCAACATGCCACTCAATCATCCAAGTCGATAGTTAAGGCCCATTGGACCACCGATAGATGTAGGTTACTTTATATATATATAAATATATATATATATATATATATATATTAGTGCGTTATTACTGTTCTGCCTGTGATAGCTTTTAGATAGTGTAATGAATTTAAATATGAACTTTAGAATAGTTCTTATTATATAAAACTTATTTCTTCCTATGGTATGCAATTTCTTTTACAATGCAGAAAAATTTTTCTTCCTAAAAGTATGTTACAATTTAACAACCAGTTACCACAAAACTGTGGGGAGGCTATGCGACATTGCTGTGCTCAGCTAATTAATTGGTGTGTGTTTTTGATAAATATAGCAATGTCACCAACGAGTGTCTTCGCTATTCTGAATTGTACAGCTTTTGTGTGTCTGCTATAGTGAATTGAGCAGCTTTTGTAAGTAAGTGATTGCGTAAGCTGCAGCTTTTGTTTGCCATTTAGAAATCTTATTTAGAAAACTGTTTAATTTTGAACTGTTGGAAAAAGTAGCTTAGCACCGATCTACATTTTTTAAAGTACATAAGACTTATTTATCTTATTAAAATGAAGAGATACAATGTAATTATCTTGGGAGTTTATTTTTAAGGCTAGTCGCTTATGTTTTATATTGTGTTCATATGTAAAAGTAGTTCTGTGTCGAGTTCAGTTCTAATTCAATTGGAACAACCGATTATGGTCTTGAAAATCGAAGTCTAATTTGAAATCTTATACTCATTTAAAGGGCAAATAGATAGTTTTAGTTAGCCAACTTAGTAATAAGGGACAGAAACGAGCTGAGAGGCAAACTTGTACACCAAAGCAGCAGAGTCGCAGGCAAAGGCAATCAGTCAGCTGGCTACGCATGTGAATATGATGTGGATGACTGAGATTGGAAGGGGAAGGAAAAGTGAGATGGAGATGGCTCTGCTGCGGCATCGACTACTCTGTTGATAAACTCATCCATCTCCAATCCACTTACGAGTGCAAATATTTACACAATTTACTCGAAAACGGAGGTATGAGCATATAATATTTCCAAAAACGATGGCAAACATACACACACACTTAGGCACACACACACATACGTTCACGCATACAAGCACACAAATATGGCCGAATGTTTGGCAGTTAGGCAGAGCACAACAGGCAACAACAAACCTCATCATTAGATAGACACATTTTGGGGCATTGCAAATCAATGATGATGATTCGGCGGATGAGGCGCATATTTCGGGCAGATGAATGAAATCACAGACCTTCATGTCCAATGGTGAACGTGTGAATGTGTGTGTTTGCGTGTGCGTGTATATATGTATGCAAAGTTCAAAAACTGAGCGAGCAGCAAGCAAATCAACTATGTACATAAGATATATAAAGTATGTGGGGAACAGCAATATTTTGGGTGAGGGGGTGTATTGGGTGTAGGGGGCGTTTGAAATGCACCCTGATATACCCCATGCATACTTATATAAACAAAGATCGGAGGCAGCTTAAATATAATGGCTGCCTGCCAGCATTTTGTGTCTGCGCTTCAATCAAACTCTGGTCAGCCGGCCAAATGTCCAAGCGGCAATCGAGCTACTCAACCAAATTGGAAATGCCATCGGCTTAGGGGGTGTTTTGGGCAGTTGGTCGGTTTGAGTTTCTAGGTTTTTAGTATTGGAATTGGAGCTGGCCAGCACTGGGTTGATTGGTGGTCAATGCCAAACATCAATAATAATTTCATAAATGTAATTTGGGATAGGCAGCCGCAGTCACTTTGATTGAGCTCTTAATTGTACTGTGTTGTTAAGCCTCAAGTTCTTGTCTTCATTACCCATCCTCTTTTATAAGCTCTTTCATTAGCTGAAGTGCAAACCTAATAACAAAAGCAAAGGTCAATATATTATTATTAAAATTGATTATTATTAACTTCTAGTTAGTTTTAAAGGCTTGTACCGAAATTCAAAATAAGGTGAATACCATTATGCCCAATCCAATTGAATTAATATAAAGGATGTAAATTATTTATATTGATGTAATATTGTATAATATATTTTAAAAAATTCGTCTACGACTACCTGGGTCTTAACTATATTAAAAATTTTAAATTTGTATTACTTTGAAATCTAAAAGGTGTTAAATAATAATCGGCTAGCATTCCATATTTAAAAATCGCCTTTATTGAGTTGATTTCTCAACCTTCAAAGTACTTAGATACATTTATCCAATAATTACTTTAAAATATGAATACGTAGTTGATTTATTTTAATCTCATAATATTCACATACGTTATTCCTTCCAGTAAAGGATCTTGGATATCCGAGTACTTCCGACATCGACGAAGCTATTTTTGTTTTGCTTGTCCCCTAAGCTATGCTTATCATACTATTACAAGATCAATGTTTTGCCAAAAAAAGAGTCAAGCCAAAAGCAAAACAAAACAAAACGGAACAGAGTTTAGGCTCGAGAAAATTGGAAAATTGGGAAAATCCTGCACACAAGCTGCAAAACACGTTGAAAAGTCAAAAGTCTGGCTTATGCTTAAGCGCAATTAGCGCTAATTGCGCTGGACCAAAGAAACAACAGCAACAACAACAAAAACAAATGCAATAACAGCAACAACAGATTCCCACAGTCAACAATGAAGTTGCATGAGTCCACGTTGTGGCAGGAGTAAGGACTTGCCACTGCCACTGCTTCATGTACACACACATACACACACACACACACGCAACATTGCGGCCACTTGAAGTTTAATTTAATTTTTTCTTGCGGCTGCCGCAGCGTCGCTTTATTCAAGTGCCAGCGCCCAGGGATTGGCTGTTTATTGCCAGGTCATTCGTTGGGTGGTCCGGGTGGCCCAAGCGGTTGGGTACTCATAGTTTACATCATCATCATCAGTAGCAGCAGCAGCAGCAACATTGACAACGCCAACGCAGCAACATCGCAATCGCAATCGACGTTCGTCAAGCTCGTGTCGCAACTTGCGATGATTGATGGTGCGTAATTTGGAAAATTAGAAGCACATGAAAGAATAGGCTGAACGGAACCAGCCAGCAGCTATCCGAGCTACCCGAGTTGTGGCAAAAGGGGTGGCTCTCGCTCACTTTTTTGGGCCATCCAAAAGCGAAGCGCACCGCCCTTTGCTAATGTTGTTGGCACAACAAGGTGTGTCCTGGCTGGTCGGCTCGATTGCCGCGTGTCAGCCTGGCGCGTGCAGCACAACAAAGTTGCTGGCGTGGTTATTAGAAAACAATTTAATTAAATATTCACTTGAAACACAACAACAATACAATAGCACAAAAAGCAGCAATGGCAAAAACTCTGGCGTCGCTTTCTCATCATAAAGAGCTCTAACAATGCCCATCAATATTAAACGATGTCCATTTAGAACCGATTCAGAACACGGCCACGTCCTCATTTTTCGTTCTCGCTTTCGTCATTGGCCCGTGATGTAATGTGAGAAAGTTTGCTTTTTGTTTTGTTTTTTTTTTCCGTGTTTTTGGTTTTGGTTGTGTGGGTGGGATAAAATTAAATTTGGTTCGAGACAAAGGGTCCCGACACCGTGTGGAACGCAATTGATCTAGTTTACAGCCTACTGTGCATATTGAGCTTGAAACGTATCTAAATTCGAGGTATATGCAAATAAGTTTGCGATGGTTAACTCTTCAAATGTGAAATTAATATGCAAGTTATATTGCTTAATATCACTAAACTTCCTTGAATTATCAAAAAACCAATGTCTAAGCTGCATTTATTTGCGTACGAAGATGAAACTTTAAGCAACTGTAAACTCATTATAGGTGAATTGTTACCACCTCAATTCGTTAACAACATAGCTCTGCGTGCCACACTGCACCCACACAATGTTTGAAAGCAGCCCGCACACCCTGAGCCGAGCTGAGCTGAGCTGAGAAGTCATTGCAGGACAATGGGAAAGTCGTTGGCAGTCTAATTGCATCATCGTCGCTTCCAGAGTTACAGCCACGCGCCCGACGCGTCTCACCTGCAATTAAACTGTCACATTAGGGCACACGCATCCGTATGCGACATTGGTGTACTTCATATACATACATGTGTATGCAAAGCGATGACACTGTCCAAAAAGCGATTCAAACTACATTCGACACAATACAAGCGATGGTACATGGGGTTGAGGTTGAGGAGAGGGGGTGACATTTATGGGCCACGTGGCGGGTGAGGCAAGTTGCGTGAACTGCTGAAAGTTTGGCGTTCGCCCAAGCAGCCGCCCTTCGAATAGGCCAAAGTTTTGCTTTGGGATTAGCTTCAGATCAGAGCGTGTTGTGGATGTGAATGCTGGTGGTTTTTCTGCTATTTCTATTGCTATTGCTATTGCCGTTGCCGTTGCCATTGTGTTTGTTTACAGTTACATTTGCGCCAAGCGGCAAGCCAACTAATGAAAGCAAATCTGCGCATTAATTTCAAACGAATTTGTTTTCATGCCGTGATAAGCCGGCAAACCGGCAAACCGACAACCGACAGACGTATAGAAAACAAAAAAAGGACGTCGCTTGCCATTTGGGTGGCTGCTGCTTTTGCACTGAGCCACCGAGCGGCTGAGCTTGCCCGTTTTGATTTCTGTCAATAGCCCTGCGGGTTAGCACTTGAGAGTCGTCATCATTGCCATGGACTCAAACTGAATTTTGCAATACACCCGCGGCGCTCAGAGCTCAGAGCACACACACTCACACACACATATATATATATATATATGTACACGCACACTTATGCTTGTAGTCATGTTGAAAAGCACGCTTTGCATTAGAATTTCCAATCGGCACACGCCCCCAATCTGGTGCACCCCGCATTTAAGCTTCTAAGCCGCCGGCTTGCTACAGTTATTAATCTGAAAATACACTAAGTAACCAGTTTGAAGCTGTCAAAGTTTGGCAATAGTTTTCAAAGATTTATTTTGAATTGATTAGATTTTTCGTAATTTTTCATTGTAAGACCAATTTTTAATTCGTCTTAGCTTTTTGCTTGTGTATTATTCAAAGATTTATATCTTAAATTTGTCACTGCATACTTTTTGGAGCACACAGTCAACAAATCCAAAACCTTTAAGAACCTAGACAACAAACTGATGAGTAATCAAATAGTTCTTTATAATTTGCATGTCTAACTGGAAAAGGGTAGCCGGTTGCGTGTAGCGCAGTGTAGTTTGTTGGAGTGTGCCTATAAGCTAAATGTGTAATTAAAGTAGTTGCGGTTAATAATTACGTTGTTGATGATGATGGCGATGAGCTGCACTTGTCGTGAAGGACTCGCTTATGAGAGCATGTCCTGGCACTTGTAAAGGCCGCGTGCGCTGCACGTGATTCCCGCTCGATAATGATCTCACGTGCACTTGCCAGATAAATGGTGAGAACGTCTTTGAATGCTCTCAATACTCATCAATATCAGGCTAACTTAATGATTGTCAACCATTCAACGTATGTATTATTTATGCTATATAGTAACAACATTGTTGTTGCGTCTGTTTGAGTCTCAATGTCAAGATTAATCGCCAGCTGTGACGAGGTTAGTCGACTGATCGACTGATCGACTGACTGACTGAGTAAGACGAACAGTTGGACAGAAAGACCGACAGACAGAGTCAGGTAACATCAGTCAGAGAATTCAGCTTTTATACTCCACACATACGTTTAACAATGGAATATTGTATTGTTAAATATAATAAAAAAATATATATATATATATTCAAGTTCGGCAGCTTGTCAAGTGGCACTTGTCGTCAGTTGAACGTCACGGCGTTCGGCCACTTTGTCAATTCAAGTGAAATTTTTATTAATTTCGTTTTTAAACTGCATACACACACACACACATATATACACATATATTTTGTTTTGATCTGAGCATGTGTGTGTATAGATTCTCATCGGTGGCAAACCAGTTGAAAATTAGTTTGTTGTTTAATGCTAACAAATTGCATGCAATTTATCAGCAGCTCCCTAAAAACCAACAGCGTTGGCGGAGTCAGCGTCGTCTTCGTCTTCGTCGTCGTCGTTGTCGTCGCCGGCGGTGCCTTTGTTTGACCTGTATCCTTAATTCTTGGCTGTCGCTTTGCCGTTGCTTTGTTGCCAATTGACAGTTGTAAATGTTTGTTGTAAATTGTGCTTTAAAGGTGCTAATAGACTGCCACCGCCGTGCGCGTTTCCCAAGTTTTTTTTTCTTTTCTTTTCTGTTCTTTACTTTTGATTTTTGATTGAGTTGCCAGTTGAGTTTGACAGAAATCAATGAACTCCACTACTGCCAGCCAGAAGATACAAGATATAAAGATTTTATGATGCTTTCGGCCACCAGGCCCGTTGGACTCTCTTTGATTTTGTACCGCATTTAGCGCGAATGAATCACAAGAACTACACACCGCATTCCAAGTGCCGCTTCATGTTGATGTGTTGTTGCTGAAAGTTGATGCTGTAGCTGCAGTAGCTGCCTTGTGCAAACTATTTATGAAGTGTGGAACCCTAGCCTGGGAAATGTTGTTTGTCTAGCAAATTAATGCGGCTACCAATAAAAGCCCACAGCTGTATGCGAAGTTGGCTCTGTGATGGCTTTGTCAATGGGGCGCCTTAACTTTGGTATCACGTTTGTTCACCGCATTAAGGCAATTAGTTCCCAAACTCAAACAAGTTATTGCTTAGAAGTAGATCATAACCAAATCGAATAGAGTTTTATATTGAATAAAGATACATTTTAATTTCAAAACAAGTCTTATTTTTCGATATATAATTCGTATAAGTTCAATATTGCAATCAAACAACATTAAATTGCAAATATTTCTGTTAGTGTATTCAAGCTTTCAGCAAGATGAGGCTTTCAAATATTCTAGTAGCCATTGAATTTTATTGATTTAATTTCAGTCACACTTCTATTTTTGTATGTTTCTGTTAGCTTGGACATTTGTTTGCTTAATGTCATTGACTTGGTAGCTTTGACTTTAGTGCAGCCAAGTGTAACAGTTACAAGCATTCTAACAGCAACAAACACACCTCCCAAATGAGGCAGCAACTGTCAAATTTCATATTGCACCAAATAATTGTAAGAGTCGAATTGTAGTTTTTTTTTTATACTTTTATTTTGGCCATTATTAAATTAACGCTTTATAATGATTTGCTGCGTCATCGACCAGTGCCAGAGTCAGAGACAGTTCCAGTGTCAGGAAAGGAGCCGCTTGCCGTTATGCGTCGAAGGATGTTGCGACGGCTCCGACAGCGGCTAACAAGGGTGCCGCATGTCCAGTTGAAATGCCAATGACTTGCCATTTTCAATGGCACTTGGCGCGTCAGCTTCAGCCTCATGTCACGTCACGTTATACGTATGGCCAACCAGGAGAGACGCAGAGCCAGGCGAAAGGTACCAAAACCCAAAAACCAAACCCAATACCACATGTATGGGATATACTCAATGTATGTATGTATGCCTCACGGATGTATAGATGTACGCAGCAGACAGCAGTTGTTGTCAGAGGCGGCGTTATAGCATCCGAAAATTTCCTTATCAATTTTATAGACCACACACGTTGGAGGAGCTGCACCTTGCGGCGCTGCTTTTAACAACTCCATGGCTAACACATTGTTATCAGCGTCTGAGACCATGATGACTTTTACAAAACGATAAAGATAAAGCTGAGACACCAGACTGTGGCTCAGCTGGTGGTGATGATGGAACCCTGCTGAAGGTGTAGAGAGCATTAAGTTTGAGTTGGAGCACTGGTTGGGCTGCTGCTTGTTGCTTGTTGGCTGCGCACGCATCGTCATGTAAGCGCCACTTATGTCACTTGTGCCGTTGATGTAGAGATGGAGATGAGGTTGGAGATGGAGATGGAGGCTCCATTGGAGCACACGAGCACTCATACCTCATACCTCATACTCGTACTCATACTCATACTCGTATTCGTATTCATACTCATCGTATGCAGCTCCAGTTTCTAAGCAGTTGCTGCTGCTGATGCTTTGTTGTTGTTGCTACTTCATAATGTGCTGAGCTTGATGGGATTAACACAAACGGCCAACACATCTCAAGCATCTAAAGTTGTGCGCCAGTTTGTAGCTGCGCTTTGAATTTTTACACAGTCATCACCATGATCAACGGCCCAAAAGTATAGTAATGGGCTCAGTCCCTTTGCAACAGTGTGTGTGTGTGTGTGTGTGTGTGACTAAGTCAACGTCTGTTTCAGTTTCTGTATCTGCGCACTTCACAGTCTCCAAGTCTGCATCTCTTCAGCTCTTCGAGCTCTTCCAGCGCTGTCTGCGCGTTGGCTCAAGAGCTAATTTGCGTGTCAGCCAGTCAAAAGTTTATGAATGATAGCCCCAAACCGGTCCTGGTAGCCAGCCACATTACATTCACAAACTCTCTTGGGTATGGGTATGTATCCACAGCAATTGTTTGATTTGATTTCGTAGGATGTCAAAGCGATTATCATTTATTTTAACATTATCAATTAGTTAAAGCTTTATCGCAATTGGTCATTGTTTTCGGAAGTAATTAAGACCCAATCGAGCGACCGAAGCAAACAGAACTTAAATCATATTTGCTTAGGCGTTTCGACACTTCAAAAATCACATCGCATTGCGATAACTCAAGCGGGGGCTCCAAGTGGACAACACTCTGATAGCTTCTGATAGTGCACGCTTGTAAATCAATAACTACCGAAAATAACAAACACCCCACAATGACCGAATTTTTGGTCTACAACAATTAATTGAATTGTTTATATCAGCACCTACATGTGTAGATACAAATGTATCTTGCGCCCGGTATCTGTATCTCAGCGCCGTGTGAATGTGAATGTGAATGTGAACAAGGCCACTCAATAACATGGAGTACGATAAAAATAAAAAAAAACGTTCCGACAATTTGACAGCTTTCGGGCTGCCGTAGTCATCGACGTCGCTGTTGCCTCTCCGGCTCCCCATTGGCTTTTGGGCATTGGGTCTGGCTGCCTAGGCATTTTCTAGAATCTAGATACAAGCCCCAAATTCTATAAAACTGGCAGCACTCTTGTTGTGTCACCGTGCACAACTCGAAAGTTAATTTTTCAGGCAACGAATAAATAATTAGCACACATATGCTAAGTTGCATGAACATTTTTTAAGGGAAACGAGTAGCACACTAACAGTTATCTCTGATTGACTATAGGATACCCTATATGATCTATAAGGCATGTATGTACTACTTTTATCATTAAACACCAGAAATAAAGTATTCCTTTCTTTCTGTAGGCCGTACACAAAAAAAAAAAGTAATCGATTTGCTTTCAGAAAATTCGCACAATAAACACAGCTGCAAACTAATTTACGCATCAGTTCAGAATTTATTAACTGATTATGAACTATTGGAGAGTTGTGGTAGCAAATATTTACATGTAGGGTATCTTAAAGCACAATATCAATACCAGCAAACTGCGAACTACGATGAGAGAAAAACTGATGTTGGAAAATAAATGAACAACAGATTCTTTCGCATGATCAGTTTTGGGCAGATACCTCTCACATGAACAATGTTTTTGTAGTTGTTGTAAATTTTGTTGTTGTTGCGTTAGGTGCATAAGTGGAGAACTAGAAAAGTTTTATGAAACAGGTTTAAAAGCAAAATATACTATTATAACAACGTATAATATAGGTTTGATTTTTTGTTTGTTACATAAAAATATCTTCAAAATAAATGAGACTATTTGTTGAGTATATAGTATTCGTAATAAATCTCATATTTTTTTCCACACAATAAGTTGTAAAGGGAGAACAACCCGGAGTCACGTCCCTGACCTGCCTGGGGGAACATGGTTTTAATTAAAAGTTGATATTATTTCTCGTGATTCTTTATTAAAAGAAAAAATTCATAATAATAAGGTCGGTTGGGTCTTAAAGTGTTGCCTTCAGTGTTTGCACAAAGATAACAACTTTATGACCAACCAGCAAGCAAATAGATAAAAGGGGAAAATATTAAGGTGAAAACTGCGACTAGGCTGTGATTTATGCGATTTGAATGTCGTAGTCGCTTGGCTTTCTGATAAGCCACGCACCCAAAATGCGCATAGTACATTTTGAAAAAGGCGCTTATCAAAAGAAACTGATGTCGTCTGTATTGCAGCTTGACGAGTGCAAGTACTGCCAAATGACTCGAGGGTCTTTCAAAATGCAGTTTTGTGTTGAAATGTGAATCATGACAATGGCAACAGCAACAGCAACGGCTGACATGCCAAAACTGATAAGACAACAAAGGAAAATCACATGTGAAAGTGAAGAGAGGAAAAATCTCAAATCAACAGACAGCGACGGCCGTAAGCGATATGTAAAGGTAGCGAGCCGAAGGAAAAAAGGTAAGACGCAAGTACGCGCCGCTGCTTGCGTGCAAACACTCGCCAGATAAATTGTGAAACGGAAATGAAACACCTACGCAAATAATACAGGCGACGCGTAGACACAGGCGCAAACAAACAACATCCTAATTTAGATAAGAGCAGCCAGGCCAGCAGCCAGCTATCCAGCTATACAGGCAGCGAGCGAGCGAGCAAGCATTAAGCAGCACCATTTAATGGCCAAAAGAAAGTAACCGCTTTGCGCTTCTCGTTTCCCGCTGTCCTTTGTCCACTGTCCACTGACCATTGCGTGCTCTAATTAATGCGCGATGGCATCCCCGTACCCGAGAGCAAAATCAACCCGTGGCGAACTGCAAACAACGCCAATGTTTCATGTCCGACTTGCAAATGATTCAACCTCTTTACCTTTTTCTTTGCTCTGTCCCGGCCGGCACTGCTCTACTTCTAGTGTCACCTCGACCGCTGCATTACGGCCTTTGTTGGGATGCTGTGTGCACGGACCCGTGCCATTGTCGGTGTCTGTGCGGCTCTGTTGGCCATAAAATTGGCATTGTTGCGTTTAGCAAACACGCGCGCACTGCGGTCGTAAAACAAAAGACGCTTTTATGGCTGTGCTCATTACGACACATAACACAACAAACTCCACCCAAACAAGACTCAACCACACCACACAAAAAAAAATAAAACAACACCATAAACCAATTCATTATACTCCTTTTAATACAATATACAGATACAAATTAAGATAAGATTAAATACTCTGATCGAATTAATGCTGTGGAAATCGAAAATCATTTTGAAAATAGATGTTTTTCCATATTAAAACAAGACAGAAGTGATATTCTTCAAGAGCCTCATCAAAGATATGTGTATAAAAAAACTCTTCTGTATAATGGATTTCGAAAATCATTTTGAAAATAGATTTTTTTCCATATTAAAACAAGACAGAAGTGATATTCTTGAAGAGCATCATCAAAGATATGTTATAAAAACACTCTTCTGTATAATGGAAATCGAAAATCATTTTGAAAATAGATGTTTTTCAATACTAAAACAAGACAGAAGTGATATTCTTGAAGAGCCTTATCAAAGATGTGTGTTTACAAACAATCTTCTGTATAATGGTATAATAATAAAATAAAAACGAATTGCTTAGATTTTTGGTAATTAAACATTATGATATGAGTCAATATTCAAATCAGTAATCAATAATCGAGTGTTAATAATTTAAATTACAACAATAGGTAATTGTGTTAAACCTAAAACCATGACAAAAGATTTATATGTATTAAAGCAAATGACGGACACGTGTCTGCGGATTAAATATAACCTAAATGCAAAGCAAACAAAAACAGCAAAATTCTTTGGCAACGAGATGTTTGCCTGACATATTAGAACATTGCGCTCATAATTTACTTTACGAAATATTGCAAACAATTCAATACTTACTAATGAGCATCGATAATTTGGTTAACTTAAAAAAAGACAAAAAAAAAGACAATAAAACACGTGCATCGGCTTCGTTGTTGATTTTTAGGTGGCGAAGCCAACGAGTCGGCAAAGTATTTTAATTTGTGTGAAAATATTGAACAAACAAACAAATCAACAGTAACAAATAATAACAATAAAAATAAATATTATCCATTTTATATCGATACGCTCGCACAGGCACACGAACATCCACAAAACCCCACACTAAATAGGTGGATAAAAACAGTAGCTGAACATCATTTATCTGCGAAAAGTTGGTCAAAAGCGGACATTTTTGTAAAGTCATGGCCACACGGCGCATGCGTCATCTAAATGATAAAAACAAACAACAGAAAAAGCGCAACATTTTAAAGTAATACAAACACCAAATCAAATAGTTGAAAACAAAAACACAACAACTAGAAATTAAACAAATATTTTTCATAAATATAAATGTCGGTCTATTTATCGGCTGTGTGAGATGAGGGGGCGCACGCCAACAATTGAAACTAATTAAAAAGTTTGAGCAGGGCTTAGACTCTCTTTTCAAACCGATCCGATACGAACCGAAACCGAACCAGGCCGAACATGAACCCGATTCGAATTCAAACCCAACTGAACTGACCCGACCCAAAAGTGGCGCGCTTTAAAAGCAAATAAATAAATAGATAAATTACTCAAAGGTAAATAAATACGAGCATATGTACATATACAAAAAAATATACGTTTTCGGACTGTTGACGTTACTACAACAGAGTACTACTACGAGTATTTGCCCTACGTCATCAGAAATCATTGCCCCTCCTTCCCGACAAACATTAATGAGACAGACACAGCCACTTGTATAGCTTTTGAAAATACAATAAAAATATTAAATATTTAAGCACATTATTAGAAATGCACACAAAAGCGCGATGATACATTTGAGTCTGCATTTAAGAATAAGTATCTATGAGTACCTATATATATCTTCATATAAATAGTGCCTATTAAGTTAGATGTGCATATAAACTTATTTAAATATGTACTTTGACGGGTTTACTCTCTCTCTCTCTCTCTCTTTTTCTCTCTGCTCTGTTGGCTGTGCACATAAACAAAGGTGTACGTACATCAAATACAATTAAAGGTATACGCATGCCTCGCAATTATATTTGTATTTTTAATTATTCATTTGACTGTAAAGTGAATTTAAATTGGCACACAAGAATTTGAATGTATGTAGTAGTATTTAAAATAATATATGCACAAAGCGAGCGAGAGAGAGGAGGAAAGGAAGAGAGATAGCACTAGACAGAAAAAGCTAAAAAGAAAGGTGGTTGTTAACAAGACTAAATAAACTGATATATAGTTTAACAAATGGGTAAAGTTTGCCAACCTAGTTATCTTCAATATCTGTATTTACAGGCATATATAATAATAATATTATAATTTTATCTATTTTTATTTATTTTTATCTCACTTTGACTGATCATAATTTGTGTAGATATATTTGTTTTAATTGTAGCTCCCTTATCTATTAAAAATACCCCATGCTTGTTACGAAACTCTTTTAATGTGTCACAGATGTAAAATTAAGATAACTGGCATGTTTTTTAGATTTCAGTTGTGATTAAATATATGATAATATACTTATGAATGCCATTTTTATCACTTGTTAATTTAAGTTACATAGCCCGTGGTATGTGTGAACTATACTTGTCGTTGCCAGGTTGGCTAAGTCTTTTTTTTAAAGCTGTTAAAAATTTGGCAGGAAATTCGACGTGACATGAGTATGGCGACGATTGTTGTTAAAGTCTCTTACTAAGTCGATGGACTCAGTCAAATGCCCAACTAATTTGTGGGCTTTGATATGGGTAATGTCGCAGAGACTATGAAAACTAATACAAGCTGCACAACCGTACACAACAGGCTGCAATATGGAATTTCCGAGCATTTAATAATTTCAGGTAGCACATAATTAAGTAAAAATTTTCATTGAAAACTGTGCACGCCGGGACAGGAAGGGGTCAGAGACGGGAACTGAACTGGAAACTATGAACGGGGACGCGGATATAGACGTACTGGAAAACGCAAATTGCCCTGACCATAAAACAGTTAAAGCCGGTTTAATGAGTGAGTCCAAACAACAGCAACACACACAGACACACACAAACATAGCACACGTTACATAGGCACACAGTGAAAGATACTTTAAGAGCGAAAGGGTTAAACGAAATGCACAATGCAAGGCGTCAAGCAAAAATTACTTAAAGTTTTATAACCGAAATTAAAATGTGTTTTATCCCATGGCCATAAATGAACTTCGGCCGGTAGCTGGTGGTCGATGTTCCGTGGTCCAGGAAGTATTCCACATTCCACGCGTTCAGTTTTGCATCAATGAATTGCATCTCAGGTAGAAGGATGATGATGACGACGCAATCAGAACTGGGTCACTTTCGCAATGACTTGCCAAAAAAGAAAGATGCGACTGCTGCTGCTTCTGACGACTGCTGCCGTAGTGCGCGACGCCTCGCAACGAATGTGAATGAATGAGTGTGACATTGGCGTACCTTAACCTCAAATGTTCAAGCTTTAAAAAAAAGGAAGAAAAAACACATACACAAACACACTCGCATGTTATTAATGTCTTGCTTCTTTGGAGCCATCCAGTTACACACACACACATACACACATTCATATTATTTTTGTTTTTGTCAAAAAAGTGCCGTCGACATTCTCTGGCTAAACAGAGCGTCTCAGCAGTCAGGGCACTGGGGTCTCCTCTGCCTGTTGTAGAGCAAGCGGGAGCGAGCGATTATTGATCGCATTAGAGAAAATCGTTAACTGTAACATGGCGTCGCTCACAACGCAAAACTCAAAACGCACAACGACAACATGCGGCATTAGGGCGCTCAATTGTGCCTGTGTGTGTGTGTTTGTGGCAGCTGCCTTTGCTCCAACACTCTCACACACACATACAGAGAGGGAGAAAGAGAAACACCATCGAGGGCGTTGCTCGCTCGCCGCAACGCTTCGACTCCGCCCATTTGTTGTCTTGGCAACCAGGCGCTGCTCTGTGAACACAAGAGTCCGCCGGCCAATGCGCTTGCGCTGCCAACGCTGTGTACGTAAGAGAACCGGTGCCTGTCATTGGCAAGGCTTTCGAACCGGTGGTGTTTCGACTGTTTCAGTGTGTGCGAGTGTGCGTGCTAGTGTGAGACGGGAACAAGGCGCAAGGCCGTGTGTGAGAGCGAGTCGACGTCTGTCTCTGGTGGCTAACGTTGTCACTGCTGCAGCAGCTGCAGCTGGCGTCGCAGTCGCTGTCATCGTCATCGTCGTCGGCGTCGGCACTTGAGCGCGGCTCGAACAATATTTGTTGGCAGCAAGCGCAAGCCAAATAGTAGACAAGCGTTCCCCTCTGCAAACAGTCACATTCAAGAGCTCAAGCCAAAGAGACACTCGAGCGGACCAGCAACAGCAATAGCAGCAACGGCAACGGCAGTTGGGCTCAGCAGCAGCAGCAGAAGCAGCAGCTTCAGCTAACCACCTAAGACTCAGACTCAGTGGCCAACAAGCAAGCTAACACAATTCACGTTCGTGCGTCGGTTCGTTGCGGCGCGGCGCGCATTAAAAATAGAGTCATATTTGCCACGTTATTTTATTTCCAAATTTACACAAGGCATCAGCGGCGCACACAAATAAATTAATCAAAGTGTTTAGCTTCAAGAGGAGCGACAAGTGCACAAACAAATGCCAAAGCCAAACCAGCAGCACAAACCACAACGCCATCACCAATTTCAGCAGCAACAGCAGCAGCAGCAGCAACATCAGCAACAACAGATGCTTAGAGCATAGAACATCCAAAACAACAATAACAAATACAAGTGACAAGTGCAGTGCACAAAAATGCAACAAATATTTCAATTAATTAACACTGTGACAGTGCATTGAACAACAACAACAACAACAAAAACAACAGCTGTAAAAAGCAATTCAAAACTTATTTTGGTTGCAATTTTAATTTGTATTCAATTAAATTCGAACGCGTCGATTAAACGCGTTAAATAATTCTTGCATAAATTTTGAACGCAGCGCGTTATAAAAGCCGGCAACATAACGGCGCAATTATTGAACAGCTTTCTCAAGGGGAGTCCCCACCAGACCACCATAGATATAATGCAAAAGCTATATGCTGAGCCGCCGCCTAGCAGCGCACCAGTTGGCATGTCCAGTGCTGGTGGTGCTACATCCGGTGGCGTTGGCGGCGGTGGTGGTGGTGCGGTACCCACCAGCATCAACAATCCCAATCCCACCTCCAACGGCGGCAGCATGAGTCCGTTGGCGCGTTCTGCATACACCATGAACAGTATGGGTCTCACTGTCGGTGGCATGTCATCCGTGTCGCCTCAGGCGGCAGCCACCTTCGGCTCCAGTGTCCTTGACTCGGCGGCAGCGGTTGCAAGCATGAGCGGCAGCATGAACGCCGCTGCTGCAATGAATTCAATGGGCGGCAACTGCATGACGCCCAGCTCGATGAGCTATGCGAGCATGGGTTCCCCTCTGGGCAATATGGGTGGCTGTATGGCCATGTCGGCAGCGAGTATGTCTGCTGGAGGTTTGGGTGGCAATTATGGCTCAATGCCACCCGGTACTCGTGACATGGAGCCCGGCTCACCCAATTCGCTGGGTAGGCGGGGAGTTGACAAGCCAACGACATATAGACGCAGCTATACGCATGCAAAGCCGCCTTATAGTTATATATCGCTGATCACGATGGCCATACAGAACAATCCAACACGCATGCTGACGCTGTCGGAGATCTATCAGTTTATCATGGATCTGTTTCCGTTCTATCGGCAGAACCAGCAACGTTGGCAGAACTCTATCCGCCATTCACTTAGCTTCAACGATTGCTTTGTGAAGATTCCCCGAACGCCGGACAAGCCGGGCAAAGGATCATTTTGGACACTGCATCCCGACTCGGGTAATATGTTTGAGAACGGTTGCTATTTGAGACGTCAGAAGCGCTTTAAGGATGAGAAGAAGGAAGCCATTAGGCAACTGCACAAGAGTCCGTCACACAGCAGCCTGGAGGCGACCAGTCCGGGCAAGAAGGACCACGAGGATTCGCATCACATGCACCATCATCACCATACGAGTCGCCTGGAGCATCATCAGCATCACAAAGAGGCCGGCGGCGGCGGTGTGTCGCTGAGTGGCGTCAATGTTCTGAGCTCTGCACACAGCAAGGATGCCGAGGCGCTGGCAATGTTGCATGCCAACGCCGAGCTGTGCCTCGGCCAACAACCACAGCATGTGCCCACGCATCACCATCATCAGCACCATCAGCTACAGCAGGAGGAGCTGTCGGCAATGATGGCGAATCGGTGCCATCCGTCGCTTATCAGCGATTATCACTCTTCGATGCATCCACTGAAACAGGAGCCATCCGGCTACACGCCCTCCAGCCATCCGTTCTCCATCAATCGCCTGCTGCCCACAGAGTCCAAGGCGGACATTAAAATGTATGATATGAGCCAGTATGCCGGCTATAATACGCTCAGTCCGCTGACCAACTCACACGCTGCCTTAGGCCAGGACTCGTACTATCAGAGTCTCGGTTACCATGCGCCCGCCGGCACCACGAGCTTGTGACATCATCAGTATCCGCTGGCTTAAGGGCGCGCGGAGCAGATGCTGCGCTTTGGCGGCGGCGGCGGCTCACATCAGCAGCACCAGCAGCACCAGCAGCAACACTTGCAGCAACAGCAACAGCAGCACCACCACCAGCAGCAGCAGCAATCACAACAACAACAGCAGCAGCAGCAGGCGGCACAGCAACTGACATCCGCTACAAACAGCACCACAACAACAACAACAAAGACCAGCAGCAAGCCAGCGGGGGCCGTCAATTACTCCCAAAAGTTGGCTGCCTCAGTTCAGCAGCAGCAGCAGCAACAACAACAGCAGCAACAACAGCAGCATCAACAGCAGCAGCAGCAATTGCTGCATAGCCAACTAGTTGCTGAGCTGCAGGAGGACTCCTCCAACATAACCAGCGACCTAAGCGAGGAGCAACTGCAACAGCACCAGGCGGCGCAGCAACAGCTCTACAACAACTATCAACAGTATGCGGCGGCGGCTAGTTACCGCAACTGGAATCACAGTTTAACCTTCAATAGCGCCGCCGCGTTGCAGAATTTGCTTTAGCCCAGCAGCACAAGGCGCGGCTTTGTGTAGGTCTCGAGCTCGAAAACGAAAACGAAAAAGAAACTCAAGAGTCCAAGTGCCGAACAATCTCAGTTGGGTTCGGGCCGGTCCCGGGGCTAATTAGCGAGCGACTGTTCAATGGCTTTTAGCACCTGGGCGCATCCTTTGAGCTCGAGATTTGAGCACGTGAGTACGGCTCCCTACACTTGTAAATAGTTCAACCTACTCTTCTGCAAGCACTTGCTTAGTCTTTTGCCTTTATATTTTTTATTTTGTTTTTTTTTATGTCTTTCTGTTGAGGAATTCAAGAAAAAAGTGATGTAGTTGTAAGTGCAGCAACGGCCACATACATCCATTGATGTATGTGGGTAATTACTTTAGCCGTTAAGCAAAGAACTTTGTTAACATTTATGTTTGCTAAACAAAAAGAAAAAAACAAAAACAAGAAATTCCGTGCCATTTGTTTATCCTCTATGTAAGCAATATAAATCAAATCGGTTCAAACAAACATTCAGCATTTTAAATGTATGTAAGAAGAGTAAGAGGGAGAGAGAAAGGAAAGAGAAAGCGAGAGCATAGCGGGATTGTGTGTAATGTTCATTAAAAATAACAAAAAAGAAATCAAATAAAATAAACAATTAATAAAACAAAACCTTTATCCAAAGGCAATCAAATTCGAATCGCAAATGATCAAAAACCAAAAAGAAAATTTCCAACAGTTTCAAGACACCCCTAAGAATCCTCAAATTTATCTAACTAAGCAACAAAATTTGGCCATGCATAGGAAACGTCACGTTTTTATCATATAATTTATGAATTAACTCCTTCATTTTATTGTGTGTATAAATAAGAACAATTTTTTATACATTTGATTTGCATAATACGTTTTCTGTTACTGTACGAATTCGTTTAGGCTTAAGCATTTTGTAAATAGTCTATAAATATATGTGTATGTGTATATCGTATGTAAGAAAGCTTAGATTAAACTCGATGCCCAAAAAAATTCAAAAACTTTTAAACTAACTTGAGAATTAATCAAATTGTATGCTACACAACATTAACAAATATTGTATAGCAATTAACATTTAATTAGCATAAATAAAAAAGCAAGAAAAAAAATACGAAAAAAAAAACAATGAACGAAGAAAAATCTGCAATTATTATTCAATAATTTTTATTATTAATTTTATTATTATGCGTAAACAAAATCACACATACGCGCATTTTTACATTGAGCTAAGCTAATTAAAAACTTAATAAAAATGAAATAGATTAAATATGGCAAAAAGTATAATAAATATACGCATTGAAATTCATTAATGTCAATAAAAACCGATAAAAATAAATTCCAAAATCGAAAGCTAGTTGAAATTAATATTATAAATCATGCAAAACTTCAAGAACGACTATTTTAATGTTTGAAATATAAAAAAAAAACAAAATGAAAAATATCATCGATTTGTTTGAACTTTCCATGTGTAAGGCAATCAATGCGATACCTTTGTTTATTTAAACAACTGACCTCCAACAAGCAGTTCTGTATTGATTGGATCGAACTATCAATATAGAAACATGAACGACCGATAGTGCCTTTGGCCTGCACTCAACTCCTAACATCGAGCGAACGATTTCAAGAGTTCTGGCCTATCTTATCGCAACTCGGATGTAGAGTGCAGTTTTCTCTCCTGTTTTGTTATTTTTGTTTTTGATAAAACTTATCGGAGTGCACTCGTAAATTGCAACGAAACAACAAGGTAAACACTAACAATTACAACAACAACAACAATCCTGACTAACCCAACAATACAGACCCAAGCCATCCTAGTGCGACAGTTACCTATCCCAAATGCAGCAGCGATGGAGGCCTCTGCCTTTGTGTCCCTATTTGTTTTCTAGCAATATTTTCATATGACACCTCGCAGTGGTTGCTTTCATATCTGCTTCTTATCTGTGCAATATAAACAGAAACCACGACTGATCCGACGCAGTTACTCTTTCACACAAATACAGTTTACAGACACATAGTATAGAGTTATATATACAACAACAACTACTGCCATAGTGGGTTATCTTTGTGATTCATTTTAAGAATCTAGAATTTTTTCCATGTCTGGTTCTCTGGGCTCTCATTTATTTATATTCTCAAACCAAAATACCTTTATAGCTGTGTTTTCCACACTTATCTGCGGTGTTGCGGTGTACGGGTATCCGGTCATGTTTAACAAGCTGTTGTCTTTTTAATTAAGCAGCACGGGAAGGTCACCATTTTTTATGTATGCATGTACATATGTATGTACCAGTATCAGTTTGTATGACCGTTCCTTTAATACATTTTTTATAGCTTTGACTTGCCCTAGAGCAACGGTATAAAAGAGCGCGCTTTGTTTTGTGTGCGAGATGAACAAAATAAACGAACGAAAAAAATAAAAATGGCGTTTGGTTTGCTGTCGCTTCGATTTCGATTTTCTTTCCTTGACATTGTGACTGCCAGCCAGCACGCTGTCTGGAGTATCTTCATTTTACTCCCAAACAACCCCAGCTAAATTGAACTGGTTTCGAAATCTGTGCTTTGGGGTTGATTCAACCACCAGACCTCAATCGCACCACCCACAAGCATGTTATTCACATATTCTATATCTAAGGTCCTTTCATGTCAGACATGCGCGCTGCAAAGACGTTCAAAGCCCCAGTGGCTTGTTGAGCTCTGGCTCTCCAGCCTGTCAGCCTGTCAGTCTGTAAGTCAGCCATATATCTATTCATAAATGGCAAGAGTTGCTTTGCCTCCACACGCGATCAATATGTAATTATTATAGCAAAAGACTGGCTTTTCGACAATGATTTGGGTTGCGCATATAATATTCTATTAAAAAAGTTTGAACTTTTAGCACCACCCAGCTCACCAACCAGACCCAACAGACCCAACAGACCCACCCGACCCATCAGCTAACAACACAATCACAAAAATTGTCATGACTTTTTGTTGAGCATTAAAAATTTACGTTACTCAGCTTGCTAGCAATTTGAGTTGAATGTAAATTGGCTTTCAAATTAGCTAACTTTAATTATTTACTAGAAAGAAATAATTATAAGTATATACATATATATTTTTAGATACCGATACACACATTACTTAGATAAATGTTAAATACTGGATTTTAAACTCCACTTTGTAGAAACCACAAAAGTGAATTTTAGTATAGTCTTTATCTTATTCTGAGTGTCTGCCCAGAGGTTAGGTTGCATCCAATTAGCTGGTAAGCTATTTCTGCTGCTGCTTTTAAAAACCACAATCTTGTAGTAATTTTCTAATGGAATATTTAATTTCAAAACGAGACACAGAGAGCTAAACAGAAATGCCGGCAACCAGACCAGCTGGCAATGGGGGGCTAAAGCTTGAAGCTGGCGCATAAAAGAGACTCTTGTCATAAAAATGGCAACCCTTTTCACCCCCCAAATGCGAAGCACACGTAGCAGCAGCTTATGCCGGATGGATACACAGGAAGTAGTGGCACAGAGCCCCGTCTCTGCCTATGCCACTCCCGTCCCCTAGAAAGGGCAAAGACAGCGCACGTAGCAATGGCGGAGGAAACATCGTAGTCGGCGTCGTCGTTGTCGTCGTCGTCGACATCGTTGTAGTCACCGCACTTTTATTTAGCTGCAGGGGCAGAATTCGCTTCGCTGCTTGGTTGGTTAGTTGGGTGGCCGACCCATCCTCTTCCATATCTCAGTGGCTTTGCCAGTGCCAGGGGCCGCCCCTTTCGCTTGCTTTGTGCACTGCTTTTTCATTATAATAATACTTTGTAATTAGGTTTTCGAAAGTTAATTAAAATTCGGTTATGAAAGCGGAAACTTTCTCATGAACGCTTCCGGTAACGGTAAAATGAAAAACGCATAAGACCGGGCCACAACAGCACTGCTAACTGTGTGTGTGTGTGTATGTGTGTGTTGGGGCCTGCTCCACGTTTCCGGATCAGGCTGTAGATCTGGGTTTGCCGTCGACACGGTCTTCGCCTTGTTAGCCAAATGGAAAATTTAAAAAATAAAATGAGAGAAAATCAAAAAACGAAAAAGGATTTTGCCGGTTCTCCCTCTGTTAAGTTGCAGCCAGAGACAGACAAAAATTCTGACAGCGGGGTGGAGCTCAAAATGTGGAGAGACAACGCACGGAGCTAAACTTTGTTTCGAGGCAAATTTTTGTGCAAACATTTCTGTTAAATTAAAAAATACATATTATATTTTAATGAGCAAAATGGCTGCTTCCAACAACGGCAACGATGTACGCTTCGTTGATGTTGTTGTTATTATTGTTGTAGCTGCTTGTGTTGTTTTTGTTGTTGCTGTTGTCACGTTTAATGCGCGACGCGCCCGTTCGCAAGGTTGGCCAACATAGCGAACGGGATAATTAAAATGATGACTTGAAAATAAATTGCTGTTATCTTTGACCAACAGGCTGACTCTGAGTCTATATCCAGAACACAGACCCCACCCGATTCCCCCCTATTGCATGGCCTGTCGATGACGCGTCGATGTCGATGTCAACAGACTCCACATCATTATGCCCCTGCCCCAACCTCAGCTCTGGCTCTTCACCATACGCCTGCCCTCTCTCTTTCTCTCTCCCGCTCGAAGAGAATGTGTGCTCTATCAGCGACTGCCGCCGCTGCGTGCTTGTGAGCGACACTTACGGATTAGGCCAATAGCAACAACATCAGCAGCAACAAAATCGCCAACTACAACAACACTGGCAGCGAGCGAGCCTGGTTCAGGCTGACAAGTGCCCGTCTTTGTCTGGTTGTCCTTTTTGCCGTTGCGGCTGCTGCTGCCGCTGCAGCATCTATCGTAGACGTCGCCGTTTGCTGCATTGTGTTTTGTTTATCTTAAACATTCCACACATAATTAGCAGCAAAGCCGCCCCCTTTAGCACCGCCTCACCCATACAGCTGCTGCAAGGAAATTGAAATTAATCCGTGCAACCTTAGGTTTTTGGAAATGCGGCCACGTGTCCTGGAAATCACTGCTGGACCACGGTACGGCACGGCACGGCACGGCACGCCACGCCACGCGTCATCCTTTTGGCACATTTTGTGCTTTGGCAATCAAAACATAACAAATCGTTCATCGGCACGAGTGTGAAATTTGTTAGGTATTATCTTGGGAAGTCGTTGCCATAAGTTTTGGCATGTAGAGCACACTCATATCTCGACCTCGGCATCTGTATCTGTATATCTATCTCAAATGCTATGGACGGTAACAGCAAGCTTAGCTGCAGCAGCAACGCATTAATCACATTCGGCATGTTGTGGGTGTTTGGCAGTCGGCAGTTGGGAGTTGGGCGGGCGCTTGTGGTTGGCTAGCTCGTGATTCGGGCTCTGCGCCATGACAGTGACTGATGTGCTGTTGTTGGTAACAACGGCAACGACAACGGCAAAGGCCGCTTATCGATTGGCAGCCGCAACACACCTTTATCAAGCAGCCAGCAACAGCAGCACCATTGGATTGGATGAAATGCGAGACGATGCCGGGTAACGACAACGGCTGCTAATAACCAAATTGTGTTTTGACAGGCCAGCAAACGACACGATATGGCTTCACGGCGTGTGGCTACAATCATTAGAATATGATAAATGTTCTAGATCATTGTTTGCCAGACAATCGCCCCCAAAAACCATCAAACTATATTCTTGCGAGCCTTCGTGCATAATCATATAAATATTCACAAGTTGACAGAAATTATAGCTAACGAGGACATAAATACAAACGAAACTCGAGCAATAAATACTGAAAAAGTAAACGAGTATTTCAATTAAACTTTACTATTATAATTGTTAGCTAAAACTAGTTAAGAAAATACATCAAATAAATAAATACGGAACTTAAGCTGTGCTCGTAATATTTAAATATGTTTACTTGCTATTAAATATTTTAATTAGCTTAATGGGTTAAATTCTAGCATATACGTGTATACTGTTAAATACATTGAATTTTTCTGCATTTAATTAAAATACGCACAAATTGCACTTGGCATATTTATAATTAAAAAGCAATTTAGGTAATTTATCAGCTGAAAGGGAAACACAAATATGACAACGCATCAAATTAAATGTTTAGTAGCATTGGGCATATTTCGAATCCAATCGATGCGTGCTCGTTAAATGAAATTAATTCAATTTATTTGAAAATGTATTTGCACACGCAGCCGAAATTAATGCGAAACATTCAGGAACAACAACAATGGCAGTTAAATATCAGCTAGAGCAACCGGATACTATTGGGAGTGTCTGGGTTGGCTGCCATTGCAGGGAACCGCTTCCGGTGGGGAAAACGGCAACGGAAACGGACATGGTCAATGGCGCAGTTGGCGCATCCTCATGCTCATCCTGCTGGTGCACAGCAGAGAAGTGGACGCTTGATGTTTGCGCAAAACGCTTCATTGCATAAATGAATGAATGAGCAAGTGAGTGACTGTCTGTCGCACTGAATGACTGACTGACTGAGTGACTGTTTGATTGATGCTCTGGATCTGTATGCCGCAACCATGAGAGCGAGAACAACAACAAGTTGAACAGAGGCAGCAAATTCATGCAATCTAATGCACAATTAATGGCAAATTCTCTACCACTTACGAGCCTACGTGTGTGTGAGTTAGTTTACTTGTGTGTGTGTGCTAAAATATTTGCACAATAATTAATTGAATAATGTCAATAAATTTTCAACACATTTCCACATGTGCAGAAAACCAGTGAGCTAGTGTAACAAAACTTTCACACACATGTCCTCGCACAGGACAAACACATTTGCGTACGGTCCGGCTCGGTATGGTCCGGTCCGGTTTCGTAACGTACTCTCCCGACCCGTCCTGTCCCTTTCCCGTGCGCCACGAAATCGTCTATGGCTGGGACCAATGCAAACTGGACAAGTTTGTATACTGCCCGGCCGCTGGCTGCTTGGCTGCTGGGCTGGTGGCCTGACTCTGATGGTGGTAGTGCGATTAGGCGAAACGAATCAACAAATCAACACACTCAGCAAATTCGTCAGCAGAGGATGCGGATGCCTCCTCCACGCTGACTGCTGCACATTGTGTCTCATTTCCATTTCCACCAGACAATGTCGACTGCTCAAAAGTTTGTCTTTCAATTTCGAAAATGGTATTTGTCAAGTGGGCGCTCTCTCCCCGCAACTCCCCTTTCTCCACTGCATTCTAAGCCCGCCCTATTCGTTTGTCGCTCTGTTGGGTTTTTGGATTTGCATAGCTCAGCAGCAACAAATGCTTCACAAGCAGAGGCAAAAGCAACAGCCGCAGCCGAATCACGAGCAGCAGCAGTGAGCAGCATCGTGCCAAACAATGCTCACGTTTGACCGTAGGGATCGGGTACATGTGTTGCCTTTTTGTCCTTCAAATAGCTTAAGTGCTCTAGAGGAGCAGCCAGCAGCAGCAGGCAACAATAGCTCTGTGACACACAAACCGCCTGCCCTAATTTTTACGTTTTTATGCAAGTTACTACTTCTCCTCCAACTCCTACTTATTGGACTTTAAAGATATCCTTACAAAAACAAAGACAACAAAATCGTTCTGAAAATCCTCCAGAGGTAAGAACATACATAAGGTATGAGGTATTTAAGCTGTGATTGAACAGGGTTAACTTTAAGTTAAAGAAAACCTCCAAAATATTTTCATTGAATACTTAAGCATAGTATAAAAATCTAAGCCATTTAATTGTTCTTTGTATTATTCTATAAATGTATGTTACATCGAGGTTGTCGCCGCGGGTCTTACTTAAAAAATGTGCAAATGCTCGAAAATACATAATTCTAAAAGATACTTATATATAATTGCAGCTCAAAGGTAATTTGGTTCGCGCTCCTTGGTCCGCAGGCAGGCTTACTTATCCGTGCATTCATCAATGAAAATCCACACAAAACTACAAGATACATATGCCTACTTGTATGTGTGTTTGCTCATGAGAACAGTCGAGAGAGTTGAGAGTAGGGGCAGCAACCTTATGTTCTGGCTTGAAGCAATTGTTTGGACAGTTAAGCCATCAAAACAATGTGAACATTAAGCAACAACAGAATCTTTAACCAATAAAGAAAACAGGATAAGCCAGTATTTCCGAAATGCAAGTCAAAAAGATTTAAGTAGGCGGAATTCCCCACAACCAAATCATAATGCAAACAACAATAAATGGAAAACCGGCAAAAAAAAATAAATGAAAAATTCAAATCGAAAAGAACATCAGCTAAACAGGAAAATGGCAAATGCACTTTTGTAGTCATGTGTTTGAGTGCGTGCTCAAACAGTTTTTCTGGCCAATTGAGCAGGGCTAACAACAGCTAACAACAGTTAATGCGGAGACAATATGACGTACTATGTATACGTAAGTACTGACTGACTATGTATATGTTTGTTCTCCGACCGTGCTCGGGCACCCCCGCGTTAAAGCTTACCGCAACACATGTAAATGTCAGGCAGCGCAAATCCGTCGTAATTGATCGATGCACGGAGCGAAGCTTAGCGACTGTCGCCGCGGGTGCAATGGCAATAAGGCAAAACTAGAGAAGCCTTGGCTGCACTGTCGCCGGGCCAGCTTAAGTACCTGCCCCGTAGCGGCCAGCAATTGAAATGAAATGTTTTCTACCCGTTTACAATGGGCGCCCATTCATAAGGCGCAGAATGTTAGCGGACTGAATGTCAATCAAGCCTAGAAGAGCGGCGCCGATGGAAAGCAACCCCAGCGCCAAAATGATACCAGATGTTGTATGGGACCAAAGATTTTTTGTCTATTGTATTTTTCGGATTGACATGCAAATGAAAAGGCGGTTTGACATGCAGCACGGCAGGTGCAATGCTTAAGGATATGGCCTCAAGTCAAGTCAAGTATCTATTTGTTTGTTTGTGCATATGTGCCAAATGCTAACAGCAGGTCAACTATCCAAGCTTGAACTAAACTTAGTTCTCCCCTTCCCCTCTTCCTCTTTCGTTCTAGACACACACCCACCGAGGCCAGGTTGTTATCTTTGGCTAATGTGCCAATATTTTTACTATGTTAAAACATGTTAAACAATTGTAACCGCCGTCGACGCTTTCGTTTTGACAACTAAATTAAGCCATTTGTCACAGCTTATTTTCACATATGTTGGCATTTAACACGCAGTTTTGGCTGCCATCCATTCTCAAAGGGATCTGGACCTGGTTTGGTGGTGAATGCTTTGCCTTTTGATTGGAAATACGTTCTGCGTGGTTGTTTTGCTGGGCACTTGGCGCGGGGCATTAGAATAACAACAACATAAATCCAATGAAAACAAAACCGCCCATCAACACCCTCGAAATAAATTGCTAGCACATGCAAACAGGCAAACGGACAAACGTTTTGCGAGAGGGGGAGGCAAAAGGTTTTTCACAAAATTGTTGCTGTTATTGTTGCTGATGCTGTGTGCTCTGTGTTCTATGTTGTTGTGTTGTGTTGTGCTCTGTGTTGTATGTTGTTGTTTCTATAGCCCCCATGTAGCATTTAATTGAAATGGGCGCGCATTTGTTTCTGCATTTTCATGCTCACTAGCCGCATTAAAGTGCTAATGCATTGTTGTTGTTCTTGGTTCTTCCGGCAATGCTAGCACAGGGCCAGAGAGACAGAGTCGCAGAGTGGCAAACCCTATGCAACCCCTAAATGTAAGAAGGGCAAAGCATTCACTCACGACTTACGAGCAATCAACCCCAAATAATAGCAAGGATTACGCTATACAACGTTGAGTCCTTGCCGTTAACCGAATGCGAAAGGAGTGCATTGTCCTGAAAGTAAAACCAAAAAAAAACAACAGCAGTAGAAAATGTCAACTTATGAATGGTAAATTGCAAATACTCTTTTTTAAACACATTAGTATGTTAAGGAAAGAAAAATTCTGATTTATCGTTGAACTGTTCCTTGGTTAAAATAAAAAGACATTTTAACATTCATTCAATGGAAATAGTTTCGTACTAAAGAACGTATTGTTAAAGGTAACGATGACATAAATATCAACGTTATATAAATATACTGCTCAAACTTCTAAAAAAAAGTTATATACCCTTCCGAAATGTGTATACCCTTGCAAAATGTGTACAAAGCCGACGCCAAAAATCGTTTGCCAAACGTCAGCCAGGACAAGAGCAAGGACAAGGGATGTCGCCGACGTCTCAGTCGCTGTCGCTGTCGCTGTCACAGTTGGCGTCTCTGCTTTGGCCGTCATCGTATTTGGTGTATGTTTTGAGGCTACAGATATCAGGGCAATAAAATAATTGCGACAATAAGCGTTTCATTATTCATTTGTGTGACTGCAAGGGGCGAGCAATTTGTGAGCAGGTCACAATGATGGTTGGATCAATGGTGGGAGGGGTAGTGGTGAGAGAAACGATGATTGCAGGGGTGGTGCCCGTCAGGTCTCTGTGATGTTAATCCAACTGTGCGTTTGGGTTTCATGGATTTCAGGGGCTTGTGCCGTTTTAACAGTTAATAGTTTTCCGCACTCGCTGTGCTTTGATTTTCATGAATAGCCCGGCCCGTCACTTGGCAGGGGGCGTACGGCGTAATAGGAGGGGAGGTGTCAAACACCCGCCCGATGATCTTGATTTGATTATTGCGGCGTTAATACAATTGATATTCAGCTCAGCTAATACAAAAATGTTTTTTTTCTCTTTATTCTCTGTTATTGTGATCCTGAATGGTTTGTTTTCGCGGCTTAGCTAAATTGTTGCAGTTGTTGATGGCTTTTTTATTTCAACATCACTTGAGAGGGTTCAATAAAATGATGCCATTTGTTTTTGCTTAGACCTGTCAAGGAAAACACTTTCAAGATTAGTATAAGCCAATATTTCAATTGTTACATACGATTAAATAAAATCTTAATGCCCATTTCTTTACCAATTCATTTGAGCCAACTAACTGCACTTTAATTGCCTTTTTGCTTTATTGCACGTTTGAGTCATCTCACTAATTGTTAAAAGAAGTGAAAAGAAGAGCTGAGGAAATGGCAATTGCTTGAAATAATTTGAATTGAGTGTGCAAATACCGCGTGAATTTTCAAGTTAAATGGTAAAAGTTTTTTTTTTTATCTTCATTAACCGTGCTTAAATATTCCATCTGAAGAAGCAAACTGAATGGAAATTTTTTAATTGAGTTTGCATAATTAGACAAGAAAATTATTATTGAGTGCTAAAAGTTTCTGGTTTGATTTGAACAGGTCAGTAAAATCGAAGTTAGATTAAATATTTCAATTGTAATGTAAAGTTTACTTAAAGTAGAGATTTGTATGGGAAAAAGGTGAAATTGGGGTCTGTTCGCTTAAATGATCTGCCAATTGTATATGCAGATCTTAAATGAAGTCCATGTTGAAGCGCATTCGCTGTTTACTGGCTTATCAGTATTATTGTTATTATTATTTATTGAGATAAAAAAGTTTTCTAACATAGCTCACTTATGAGTAGTGGTTGTGTTTGTTTATACATTCGATTTCTTTGGTTACACAACATTCTCTGCCAAATCCAATGAAATCCAAAAAATACACAAACACCGAACTATGCAATCCCCCATCCATATACATATACAGAGTCAGAGTAAGAGCCGGAGAATGTGCGTCTAGTATTTTAAATTCCCATTTATGTGCCGAGCCACAATACATTCTTCAAATACGCTACCTAGCGCCTTGTTATTATAGCAAACAAATGAAAGTGAAAGCACAAATTTAGCGATGGTTCTTTTTTTATTTAAGCACACACACACTTATACACAAACACACTCACATTCAAACACACAGACGCACACTCTCAGAGGAGGAGAGTGAGGAGAGCAGACGCATAGCGTGAAGCGCAACGTTCGCTTTTGGTGCCAAAATTGCTTCCGAAATCAGCAAAAAACCAAAGCAAAACGGCAAACGACCACATAGACATCATTGAAGTGTATCAGTGATTGTGTGTGTGTGTGTGTGTGTGTGTCGGCCATGTTGGGCTACCGGGTGCCACAACTAACACACACACACATACTGAGAAAGAGACAGAGAAAGAGAGGCGTCGAGTTTGAGTTTGCTGCTCAAATATTATGCGAACGCAAATATTTTTATTTAGTAAATGTCATTTATTATTTATGTTTATTCGAGCACTTATCTAGCGCTGCTTAACAACTTCAGCTCTAATGCACGACGACTGCCACTCCGCAGTGGGGTTAGGCGATGCCGTTGTCGATGCCGATGCCGAATGATGATGATGGTTATGGTTATGGTGATGGTGATGGTGATGGGCGGCGGCAAGGCCATGCTACCAAATTGAAAACGGAATCAACAAGACATCGAACGCAGCGTGTTGAAAGTGGGAAAATTGTGAACGTGGAACGCAATGTAAAATGTGAACACCCGCGCATTCCTCAACCATGGCAACCGGAATGTCAGTGAGAATAAATTTAAACTCAAACTAAACTGCGAGTAAATAGGAATACAAAAAGGGCAAACAAAAACAATGCCCGCTGCCTGCTGAGTAGTAAGGATGCCAGAGCAACCAGAAACAAGCAACCAGTACCAAATACCGGAGTCATAGTTGGAGCTCCAGCCGGGGTCCCATTCCAGGTCCCAGTCGCAGGCAAATTCCGAGCCGAGTGTACACAAGCCGTCGTCTAGCGCATGTCTGCCTGCCAAGTGGAAATTGGGTGGGGAGGAGAGCCAATCTCTCCTGGTTGACTGTTGGCAGTGGCATGCACCATGTCGCCTGGCTGCGAAAATTTGTGGTCTTTGTTGGTGTTGGCATTTCGAATTCGATTTCCAAAGCGCTGCATCGTCCTTGGATGTCACAAAGTGAGAAGTGAGAAGGAACGACAACAAACGAAAAGAGAGCGCCAATTGGAGACGCACTCTTTTTACTATGAATGTGTATTTTGTTGTTGACTTATATATTTTATATCAAGTTGTCATTGTTGGCTCTTTCGCTGTCTCTGTCGGCTGGTCGGTGTGGTGTGGTGTTGTTGTTGTGATTATTGTTATTAGCCTAGCAAACAAATTGGTAAATAATAAATATTTTCCAGTTAAATATTGTTAGTAGCGTGCCATTTTTTGGACCCACACAGCCAATATATGGCACGGGCCACAAGCCATGGCCCATGGCTCCTCTTTCGTGTTATTATTCTTTCTTATTGTGTGTGTGTGTTGTTTTTGTATACTTACTTACTTATGTATGTAGATCTTTTGAGGAGGCGTCTCTGCCGCGTTCACGCCACAATGCCAATGACTTGCGCTTTCGTTCTGTGTGTCAATATATGCCCATGCCAGTGTGTGTGTGTGTGTGTATGTGCAAGTGTGTGTGCCAAGGGAAATTGGTAGCCCACATTTACAAAATCAGAAAAGCGCTTGATTTGTAAAATATTTGCTCTGCTCAAACGAACGCAGCAATTGTTCAATTCCATACAGACGAGCTTCAACCTCCTCCGATGGCGATGGCGATGGCAGTCAGTCATCGTTTTTGTTTGAAAATGTTTATGAAGCGACACCTGTAGGTGATAATAATAAGCAATCGAAGCACGACGACGACGACTGCCAAACGAAGTGGGTCCACTTGGATAATTTTGTTTTTGTTTTTGTCGAGAATCAGAAGTTCAGAAGCTGCACATATGTAAATGTAAAGCTTACAATTAGCTTAGCATAGAAATGGAGGTGAATGTAATAGTTAAGGCAATGGAATCCTGTTTTACTAAATAGAAGAACGAAATGAATATGTACATGCTAAGCTAGACACGTCCCTTTTAATCACATCTACACATTTCAGTCAAGGCGCTTTACAGTGACTAAGTCTTCTATCTAGTTTTTGTCATACATCTTGTAAATGGTGAGCATGTTGCTAGGCGAATACCTGTAGCTTAAGTGTCCATTACTTAAAGCCCAGTTAATGGCTATGCCTTGTAGAAACTACATGCGAAAGCAATTCCTGGAATTTGGTTTTTTTTTTACTATTGCTTTTCACACCAACCCCTGGTCAAGCCTTTTTTTTCGAGCTGTTAGTGTTGTCGTTCGTAGTCTTCGTCTGGGCTGGCAATATTTGCCAATTTGAGTGCTTTGGGTTACTTTGACGCATTGTTTAAGGTGAAGCGCATTTAAGCAACAGAAATATGATTTCCAATTTAAGCGAGACCTAAGCAGCAAAGCCAATGAAGAAGACGAAACAGCTTGACAGTTTTTTGGTAATTATTTGTTTGCTGCCAATATTTTGGTTTTAAGCAAGTCTAAAAATTGTACGTCTGGCCGGATATTTAAAGACTATTTGCGAAAGCATTAAGCCAAGGGGAACGCCCTGTCCAAAGCCACATTAACCACCACAATTGTGAATGTAAGTGTGAGAATCAGTGCGCATTAACGTCTGGGGTTGACTTGATCACCAGCAAGGTGTGCTTAACTAAGGTATGTAAGTACATGCATATATGTATAGTATGTTCATACAGTATATAAAGATGTGTGTATTTTTTAGAGGGCTTATAAAACGTCGCTGGTGCGGCACATTTTGTACACGTTCTTGGAAAAGCTGTAAATTGCACTTTGTAAATAATGTGAACAAGAAAGAAACGCTAAGACCCCCGCCGTTTATCTCTTGGCATACGATAAAGTCGCGCTCTTCGTTGAATTTACCGCATTATCTGCGATACCTGGGAACAGGAAGACGTACCAAGTGCGCATATCAGTTGCTTATCTAATCGGGCGCTGCATAAATGCAAATAACGTGAAGATCGTTTCGGAGTCACAACTGGGATCCGCACAGGGACAGGGACAACGGCGACTAATACTTGAACTGGGCATGGTTATGGGTAAGGGCCCGATCCCGCTCGTTGTCGTTTAATAAGACAGTCGAGAGTCGACAGTGGACAGTGGACGGGGTTGGCGATAAGCTGGTAGAAGAATGCATCCGCCATTGAGGCGTCAACGCTCAGAACGCAAACAGTGACAAGAACAGAGCAAATTCTTTCTTCTTTCGGCTTGTAGGAGATAACAGCAGCGAAAAGGTCGAGGCAGCGAACTGCGGCTCTATAAGCGTCTATATATAGCACATGGGCAGACTTGAATCTGTTTATGCTCTTATCGGCCCTGCCGCACGGCAAATATGTCTGCTGATTAAGGCCCAAAACAAAATGGCATATTTTCTGCTGTACTTTAATCAGATTGTTGACCCAACTACCCACATACATACATACACACTACTCACACACATATATATCTATATATATGGTACTAAGTGCAAGTCGGGTGGGGCTATCCACTAACCATCTGGCTTAATTAAGAACAAGTCGGCAAACATTGGAGTCAGTGAAAATAGCTGGCCTTGTTTATCGCGCGCCATCAATCAGCCACTTTCGTCCCGCAGGACAACGGCCCACAAATCGGACGGTGACCCAAATGAAACTATGAGCCCCAAATGAGTACGTTAAGTTGGAATGAAAACGTAAGCCACATTCTTAATACTCTTGCTAACGATTGAACAAATTTGTAAAGTTTTTTTATTAACTGCTTGCGGAAAAGGATTTGTACAACGGTTACTTAATACTTAATACCATTCAGAAGTATTCCTGGCCAATTTCTAAAATTAAACTGATCTTAATATCGCCAGCAACAATGGATGTATATGGAGCAGTGACCGATTGAGTAGGGTATAAACTACCTGAGCAGAGTCTGCTTAGCGTGCGTGGCTACAATTGCTGGGCATGCATATTACGATAGCAACTGCTTGCGTATGTGACTGTGTGTGTGTGTGTGTGTGTCCTTATGACAATTTGATGAGAACCTTATTTACACTAGTTAAAAGCTCAGGCCCCACAGCCCCGCCCACCTGACACTGTTGTCAATAAAAACAAAATAAAACACAGCTCCAGGACAAAAAAAAAAACAGAAAAAAAGAACTGAACTGAACTGAAATCCTGTGTGCCCGGAGAGTTTGGAGCTTGCATGACAGGCGCCCATTTTGATAGCCGTTGGCCGTTTGGTATTTTTCCGTATACGCGCGTATCCAATCAAGCATATATCGTTTGTGTTGCTATAGTATATAGTGGATGTGGATGGGGATGTGGATGGGGATGGATATGTTGTCTGGACATGAGTACTATGCGGTGGGTGGTGCGTGGTGGACGTGGTCAACATTCGTTGATTACGTATACGACTGGGGCGCCAATCAGCCAAACGTCAGCGTCAGCTTTAGCGTTAGTGTTGTAGTCGTTTGGATTGATGTTTTTGTTGTAATTGTTGCATAGCAATGCTGAAATGTCGCTCAACATAGATTCAACTACACACGCACACCCACACACACACACAAACACAATGCGTTTACATTTTTTACTCGTGGCTTGAATCAATATTAGTAATTTGAATTATTCAGAAGACAAATATGAAGCTTTAATGGCCAAACAGCGTGCAGCCCGTACTTCGGACTCGAATCCCCCACACTTATGCGTTATAGGCTACTACGACCCTCCCACACCCACTCTGGGCGCGAGTACTTTTGTCCTGTTTACTGCAGCTGCAGGCCATTGGGTATTGGGTGGCCTGCAGGCGACATTGGGTGGACGGCAGCGACAACTCAATAATTTGGCGAGTCGCCCAATTTAATGCCATCGCAGGTGTGGGAAAGCAAGTTTCCAGCCCCTCTCGGTCTGTCCGGCTATCCGTCTCTGTCCAGCAGTCAGGCAGCGGCGGGTGCAGGCCAAGAGCCAACTCCATTGTCTAGGACTACGTCGCTCGTTGCGCAGGTAAACACGTCAATTTAAATCCGTGGATTGGATTGTAAGTCAATGTTTGACTTTTGCTTGCTGATTGATTGCTCAACAGCAACTGCGGCAAGTACGGCAACTGCTGCAGCCAATAACCCAACAACCCAACAACCCAACAACCCAACAGCCCAACAATACCCAATACCAACCCAAAACCAGCAGCGTGCAGGCGTCGGATTCGGAGTTCAATTTGAGTCGCCTGCATATGCATACGGCCTAGGGCTGATGACTCCACCAGCACCTGGGGGCGCTTGAGATGGAGGCTGGTTCGTTGCCAATACCGCCGCATGCGTCAACAGTTTACCCGATTTACAGCCAGTTAAGTTTGCATAGCGGAGTCAACCATATGAATCAACGATTTTCTGCTATGAAGGCATTATTTCCATGCAACTTGGCATCGAATTTAAAAGAGCCTTTACTTAAGTCCGTTTTGTGGCAACACACTTTAAATGCCAAAACCAACAAGCAATATGTGATCGGAGTAATGGTTAGTTGTCCATGGATCTGGCAGCTGCATTATATTGCTGTTGTACGCATTTCACAGAAATCCGACATATTTAACTTCAGATTTTGGTCGATGTATACATCTAAAGCATATCTATTAAATGACCGATGGTAGCTTGATACGAATAATTCTTACGTATGTTTATACGAGTTTAGTTCTTTATTAATAAACATGATTAAAATATAATTTTATTTAGTTTTATTGCCGTGTGCATTTCAGAGTAAGCACAAATATTTTTTTCTAATTGAATATAACATCAAACATCTTGTATTTTCGAAATGCATTAGAATACCCTCGCTTATGTATATTTAAACTCAATTTTAGACACATATGCTTTGTTGTTGTCTATCTGGCGGACGATGTCTATCCGACCGCAACAACAGCGCCAACAACAAACAGCCAAAACCAAAGCCACCGCAACAGCAGCAGCAGTGGAAAATTCTCGGGTTCTGGCTCTGGCATTCCGGCTCCGTGTCCGGTTCCATTCGTTTAGCTGGCAGTCTGCCTGCCTGCCTGCCTGCATCTCCATTGCTGCAGCTGCAGCAGCTCATATAAAACCGTTCGCATATACTTATATGCTTTGTGTGTATAGATATATGAGTGTGTGTGTGTGTGTGGGTGTGTGTGTGTGTGTGAATGTGTGCATATCCTTTGCAGCGTGTAGCATTGCGTGTTTTGCCACTCTGATAATGATGCTGGCCGGCATATTCATAATGAAATTTCATTGCAGCAACCACACACATAAACACACACACACACCAACACAGACGATGTTGTGTGGGTGTGTATGTATTTAAGTGTATGTACACAGAGCACGAAAACTGTGCGGATGGATATACGTGTATGTAGGGCGGGCACGGACCAGGCATATTATGTATAAACACAAATTAATTTCGTTTCAGTGGCCCAAACCGTAGTAGCCATGGCCGAGCGGGTCCGTGCAATGACGGGGCCGGGCATTTGCATAAAATATTTGCACAGCCTTCGTATAGTGCAACGCTGCGGCTGCTGGTTTGCCTTGCCTTTGCTTTGCTTTGAGGGTCCGTGCCCATAAACTAGACAACAACAAGCATTTTCAGACCTGATTTAATGAATCAGCAGCAGCCTACCAACCTACCAGCCTACTTTCCCACTCAGGATGCCCACGACTCCCAGAAGGACATCGTACCAGCGACAATAACCTGCCGCATCAGCAAACGTCTTGCTGCTCAGTTTTGATGAATTAGCACAAATTCGCTAACCTTACCCCAACAGTCAAAGATATGATTAAATTACTACATAAATCTTACGATTAACGTGATGTCTTGTGGATCTGAAACATATTTTAAAGGGTACTAGTCTTATACCTTACTATCATTAATTATATTGTTTCGATCGGCTGCGATCTGTTTTGGTGAGGATTTGAAATCTATTAAGTTCAATACAAAGCCAATGCATAATAAAGGAGCATTCAATAAATAAATTAACCAAACATTCTTTTCGTAAATATTATATTGAACGCAATTATGTTTTTTTTTTTAAAGAATATGTAAATACAAATATGAAAATAAAATAATACGAAAGATGATTTATCCATATTTGTTTATGACCAGAAACATGTTTTAAATGCAACCTGGCATATGCCTTATATATATACGATTCGCGTATGCATATATTAATGTACGAATCGACGCTTTATATAACGGACAGCCTTTAGGTTTTCTCTTGACAAGGAGACTTCGTGCACGGCCCCAGACTTTAGCACATAATTAACCTAAAAATGTTACTCCATCTTGTTTATCAGTGAAAATACAAAACGATGAATAAGAAGTAACAGCAACAGCAGCAGCAGCAGCAAACGGAGAAGACAAAAATAAGTGACTGGAAAAAAAGGCGCGCATCTCATTATCACTCGGACGTGAATATCTCGACATGTTTGCCCTGTGTCGTTCCTCAACGGTGCCGGACGTGGGACGCTAACGTTGTCACCGACGCTGTCGCCCATTTACATACAAACATACACGCAAACACACACACACACACTTACGTACTTATGTACGTCCGAGTCTCCGCCTCTCGTCTCGCCTATGCCCGTGCGAGTTGTCGCTCGAAAACATTTAAAGTGAATTTGTGTTGAGCTCACATCGTTAAAATATCCGTCAAAAACTTAAGTAAACAGACATAACTACGTGCATTTTAAATTGAATTCGAACAACAACAACAACCAACACAACTCACACATAACGACAGTGAAAATTTACACAGACACACTCGTCCATAGGTACCCACATATATACATATACACGTATATACATACATCCATCGGCTTAACCTGCTAGCTGAGTGACGCCGTCCGCGCCCAACTTTAACATTTTTTTTGTATTTTTTTGTGTCTTATTTGCCAAAAAAATTAAAGACAAGTAAAAGTCGTGATTAACGTTGAATTGGCTCTGCTCAAGCGTCATTATCACCACAGTCAAGCAGCAACACCAACAAAAACAACACAATAACAACAACTTGGCTTCGGGCGAAGTTTTTTTTCTTCTTCTGAAATGAAATGAGCCTGAAGTACGAGAGAGGTACATTGTACTACAAAAATGCCGCGCTCGGTTGACTTTTAATGGTTGATAGAGTCTTCGTCTTGATGGGGGGGGGGGAGGGATAGGGGCATGGACTCGGTTTCGGTTATACTATGCCTGAAGGCAAGATGAGTTAATGCCTTTGACCAAAGCAAAGAAGATGTTGCATAAGTATTAATTGCCTTGCATTTTTTGCAGATCGAATTAAGAGGGAAACTAGACATGGAATGTCGCGAATGTTCGACATACATTTCACTATAGACATCATTACGAGTGCCCTTAAGTATGCTATGCAATACAAATATAGAATGTTAATAAACTGTTTTCTGTTTCACATACTCACATTACATATTTAATAAATACAAATGTGGCGCATTATATAATGTGTTAACAAGCATTTTGTTTTGTTATTCTATCATAAGATTGACTTGGTGCAAGGCAAATAGCATAAACTTATTTGATACCCATTATACATGCAATAGAATCGTTAAATTAAACAATTTCTAAAACTAGCTGATGACGTTCGCGTATTCGCAGATGATGATTATTTGATAATTTTAATCAAGTAAGCAAATAATTTGATAAGATTTTTGCATTTTACCTTAAGCTTGGAAAGAATGTATCTTATAAAAAAAACATTATAATTCTTATCTTTTATCAAGGAACGCGACTTTTAAGTGAAGTAGAAAAAACAAAGATTCTCACCGCTGTCAGAATCTCATTGAATTTGAGAATGTTATGGTGTATGATCGAGGCTGAAGACGGCTGAAGCATACGCAAAACGTTGCTAAACATTTTACAGGAGCGCCGTTGCAATGCGACGCGCTTTCTCAATGGTCTTGAAGCTCTTCTCAACGTTGTCGGTGTGGCATTTCGCGTTAAATATTTACACACACACACACACACAGACAGGTACGCGTCCAATAAGCAATGCGCTGCGCAAAGTGTGCCAGCAGCAACAACCGACGCCAGCTATGGCGGGGTCAAGTGCTGAGGCTGAGGTGGAGCTGCGACTGAGACTGAGACTGAAGCTGTAGCTTTGACTACGGATCTGATCATTGGCATGACGCGAACACGAATGCGAGTGGCAGGCACTTTGCATATTTTAGCGCGTGCAATGCAGTTGCTAATTGAAATAGTGTCGCTAAGGGGTGTGAAGGGGAGATGAAGGTTTCAATGATCAGCGATCGTCGCAATGTGCACATATTTGCCAATGCCAGAGATGCGCAACGAAGTGGCGACCTCGCCTAGCCCGGGCCACAAGGAAGGTGCGTACTTGCTATGTATGTACATGTACATGTACATATGCATGGAGTGTATATGTATGTATGAACGTGTGGATTGGGAAAGTCGGCGGCAAGTAATGCGCACAATTGCATCACAGACGCGTAGCCTGGCACTGGCAGTTGCAGTTGCAGTTGCACTTATTAGTGCTGCTGTTGTTGCAGTCACGTACAAATACAAATACAAACTCAGCTTGAATTGCTCCTTTTTCACTTTTGCCACTTTCACGCGTCTTGCAAGTAAATCTGGTCACTGAATGTGGGGGGGAGGGCGGAGTTGGAGGGATGTCATGATTTTTTGATTGATCTGTAGAGCACACAGTGCAGTTGGCTTTTGTACTTTTTAATAAAAGTGAAACGTTTTTCATTACTTCGCATGTGTACACACAATCGAACACACATATGTATGTATGTATGTATGTATGTGGACTCGGCGTCTTCTCTGAAACGCTGCCAGCCTGCAGCGTTTGCTGCTGCATTTTCATATTTATAAGATAATTGAAAGCGGGTATTGCCAAATTAACAACGCTCGGCAAACAAAGAAAAAGCGGCAACTGGCAATATGGCGGCATGCACACACACACACACACGTAGTATACGTACAACAGTATGAATGTGTGTGTGCTGAAAGACAGGCGCATATCCCTTGTGTACACAAGCGCGCTTTATTGTTTTGCGCTGGGCTGGCTGCCTTTACTCTTTTGCCCAGACCCAGACTGAGACTCAGATTTGTCAGAGCGAGAGCGAGAGCGAGAGCTAGAGCCAGCGACCGACCCAATAACAGTTACAGCCACGCAATGATACATACCTATGTGAGCTGAATCCACCACCAGACATCGTCTACCCAAAAAATTGTTCGCATCGTTCACGGATTTTATTAAATTGCATTTGTAGTTGTTTTGAATTGATTCGACTACGTGAAATAGCCCGCAGCAAGAAGCAAGAGCTAAAGTTAGAGCCACAGACAGTGAACAGAGGAGCAGAGGAGCAGAGAGAATGTACTGGCTCCCTGTTTTTTGGGTCGAGGTTTTCCCCTTTTAGCACTTTGTTTTACTTTTGATTTTGATTTTTACTTTTATTTCATTTCAGTTTTAGTGTGTTGTTGGCTCACAGAGACAGGATGCCAGCCGGCAGGAAGTAGCGGCAGCCTGGCAACTATTACAAATGGCGAATCCTTGGCTGGCAAGCAAGCAGCTCTGTTCAAGCTACAACTTCACTTGCTTCTAAGCAGGCACTTGAGCACATTTTGGGGTCGTCTCCCAAGTAGCCCCCCATTCTGTGTTATTGTTGCTTTTCCTTCTGCTGCTGCCGCTGCTGCTGCTGCTGCTGCTGCGGCTGTTGTTGTTGTCTTAATATTTTTTCTTGAAATTTTCTTGTGCTTTTCTCGGGTGCTACAAGAGTTTCATTTGTTTTATGCGCTCTCCTTTTGGCCCCTTGTTTGCTGATACTTTGTCGGTACTTTTCGACCACTTTCGAGCAGCAGGCACTACTGGCACAAGTTATTGTATCTTGTAGATACAACGTCAAACGTTGCCAGTCTCGTTACGTTGCTTTTTTGCCCACTTTTTCATTTTGTTTCTTATTGTCGTGCTTTTGGGTTTCCTCTTCAGTGCTTTAAATGAAACTTGTTAAAATTTAAACAATTTAATATCAAATTTAAAGCAATACAATACATATTCTACACATACATTATTATGAGCGTGTGTGTGTGTGAGTGTGTATGTGTGCCTTTGCCTTAGCCTACACACGCATATGGCGGATCCTGGACATAAAGGATATTAAAAGAGATTTAGCATTTTGTTTGCACACGGATGATGCATTGTCATCGAGCTGGGCCGAGATTTATGATGGATTCGGTTTGTGCCTGGAGTGCGCAAAAATTATTACAATTTTGCCAGCCCCTTGTGCGCTACACCAAAATGTGGAGAGCTCTTTGGGCCCAACTGTAAACATGGCAAAGCTGTCACATTAGATATTTCGCATTGCTTTAGTTTGATGTTCGGATAGTTTGAACATTCCGAAATTTAAGTTTTTTATCATTTTTTCTACTACTAGCGCCATCTAGTTTCGTCTATGACCTAAACGATTTTGGGCTTATGATACATACAGTTCTTGTTTTTTTTTTAATTTTTTATTTTGACTTATCTTTGGCGCTCTGCTTTTTGGTTTGGGTTTAAACTTCTATTTTAATATTCATCACCAGACCTTTTGCTGTGTGATAAAATATTACACATGCGCAGGATTTTGCCGCGTTGGCAGCTCACTAACGTTAGCCTTTCTCCCACTTCCGCAACAAAACGACGCATACATGTACACATACACATATACATACACGTATATAACTTGCGAATACATGTATGTGTATATGTAGACTATTCACTAGCATATGCAAAAGGTTATAAATAAAAGATGTGTGTGTGTGTAAAAAGCAGACAAAAAGATATTGAAAATTAAATGCCAACAGACTAGGGGCGTGGCCATTGTTTTTGTGGCGGCATGTTAAAAAATTGAAACATAAAATACAATAAACAATTTTTCAGCCATTGCAAATAAATTATTATGCAAATTCAAATGACCCAAAGGCATGCAAATAGTGCGCAAAAGCCACGCTACATTTGTTATGATTATTACTTCTTTTTTTCGAAACACAATAAAATCACATTTTCAATTTAGATATATATATTTATATATATAGGTGACACTCGGAGCATGCAACATCGACGTCAGGAGCTTCAACGCTCAGTTCAGTTGGCGTCAACGTCAGCGTCAACGTCACATCAACGTCGCTGTCAGCGCTGCTATATGCCAACAGTAAATATTTGAAAAGGATTTTGTTTGTTTATTGTTTGCACACACACCTCGCGCGGTGTTAGTCGGTGTTAGCTTTTTAATTATAAAATATTTAACCAAAAACTCACACTTGACTGCCCAAAATGAAGTGTGTTTACAATTTTTGTAGTATTTTTTATTATTAGTTTGAATCATTTTGTAGATCCTTCGGGCCATCGCCATCGCCATCGCCGGTTATCGCTCACTAAACACAACAATGACCGAGGCAATTTAGCGCTTTTAAAAAATTTACGAACCCAAATTGATGACATTCAATGTCCAAACTCTAAAATTGCACATTGCAAATAGAATTTTTTTCTATATACTGCAGCTACGCAACCCCAAAGCCAGACCCAGACCCAGACCCAGACCGAGACTGGACTGGGGAGGTTGGGTTAAGCTATCTGGCGGAATGGCTTCATTGTCATTTTTATTAACTCAACGAAGCGCTGGCAAATTAAACAAATATTTCCCCAGCAGGCAAAGTCAAATGGCTGGCCAGGATTTGTGCCAAGGCAAATAAAAGCTTTGCCCTCGCTCGTTTGTCCATTCGCTTTCTCCATCCGCCGTTCTCCATCCTCCATTCTCCGTTCGCAGTTGGCAATTGGCAATTGCCAGTTGGCAGTTGGCTGATTACTGCAACAGGACAAATAAACGGCGAGCAGGACCAGGCGACATTGACTAATCGCCAGCCGACAACAAGCGCGCTACCAAGGTGGTGCCGTCTATAATGAGAACGTATGTATATCTATATGTCTGCACCGTGTACTGTACTGTACGGTATGTAATTCTGTTCGCAGTTCGCAGACAATGGCGTTAGTGGGTGGTTGGAAAGCAATAAGCTGCTTCAGTACAGGCAACAAACAGCACAAACAGTCCAAATTGTGTGCGCAAATAACGCGAATTGCAGCTGAAGCTGGTCGCTTCAAAAGTGTGGTAAAAACAGCGTTGCGTATACGCAGCGTTGCAATCACAATTTGATTCTCAATGCTTGACGTTGAGCCGCGACGCGGCGCAGCTGCCACAAACAGCCGTCAAGAGCGTGGAACGTGGAAGGCGATACAATATTTGCACACAAACTACAATACAACTTGGCTAAAGGGGGTAGGGTGCGTGGTACAAAATAGTGGTGCAGGTGGTTAGCAGTGGTTGCCGATTGCAAATAGTCGAATTCTGCCTTGCCTTGCAATGCTCTAAAAATGGAGGGGTAGCAAACAATTTTGCACAAGACTTACAATTTTTCAAACCACTTCAGGCAAACAATTTTTTTTTTCACATTTAGATAATATTTGATTATTGTCTTTAAAAAGTATATTTCAAATATGAATTCTAATTTTATTTATGCAAAAAGTGTACATAATTTTCGAAACAAGATTTCGTGAGTTTTTTTTGGTTACTGTTGTTACCAAAACCAAAACCAGCTAACGCAAACTTAATTTTCGTGGCGAGTTTTCAGTTGCTCAAACCGCGCTTTTTGATGGAATTTTACATGTTGCCAAAGGCAGCAATTTTGTTCATTGTTTTGTGTTGTTGTTTTTTTTTGTTTCTTTCATTCATTCAGATGTGAGTGGTCTTAAAGCTACGTAAATGATATGTGAATTAAAATTAATTTCCGCACCGAGAACAGTGAAAATGCTAATGATAATGGAAATGCGAATACGAATGCGAATGCGGATGGAAATGTGAATGTGAATGGTTATGAAAATAGCTTGGTAAAAGTGGTTAAAGCCTCTCTATTTGCTGACAATTGACAAATGAAAAATGGCGGCTAAAGGCTTTTTATGCTTGTGCAAATTTCACATTTACAGTTATTGCTAATTGGAGGCTCATGCGGCCGCAACAGCCACGCAGTCCCATTCCCCCCTCACCACACCCCTCACACCTCATCGACGCATCGCACACTCCCGCCATGCAAACAATGAACGTTAATGTTGTTGGCAATGGCCATTTAATGTTTAATTTTTACCAGTTTGCAAGTGTGTGTATGCGTGTGTGTGTTTTTTGTTTGCTCTTTAATCTGGTTTCGATAAATAAATTATTATAAAATTTATTTTACAGATTTATATACACATATATATTCCTGTAATTAATTTTAAAAATTATTCCAAACACAAATAGCAAGTCAAAAAGCAGCCACAGTTCAAATAGACGACACAACAAGCGTGTAACCATGCAATATGCAACATGCAACATGCAAAGTGCAGCAATCACCACGCGCCGTCAACCGTTATAAACGCATTCAATTGCCTCAACGAGTTGTGATAATAAAATTAATCAACGCTTCAACAATAAATGCACAAAAACAAAAGTTGTTTTAAGGACAGATTGATGCATTTGTTGACAATTTCATGGAATTAACAAGCTATCAAATGTCGCACAAATGCGATTTTTCTCCGATCTTCAAATTGCTTTTACTGCAAAATATAAAATACTGAAAATTTGTATAAAAAGTGTGTAGTTTTCTTGCTAATCGCAATCTCAACTTCAAGCTTTAATTTTTCCTTTTGCATTTATTTTAGTTTCTTTAAGATAACTTTTCAATCTTATTGCTTAACGGCTTTTGCGTCTTACCACTTGGCCCCAATCAGCTGGCCAAGTTAATGTGTGCCGCTGCCTCATTAGCCATGCCAAGAAGCACTTGGCACAACAAGCCTCAGACGAGCTGCATGCCAAAGAGCTGATGCCGACACGGCTTTGTCGGCACTTGGGTCACAATGGTCACAATGCCAAATTTGCATACAGCATCCGCTACTGTTTTGGAGCTGAAACGTGAGCGCTTAAGGTGCCCCCATTGATGTTATTCTGTTCATCTTTGCATGCGAACGGAAATGATGTAGTATGGAGCAATCGGTATCGGGGTAATGTATTTCGTAATAATAACAAGCAAATTGGGGAATTTTTCTCATGCCACATTGTCGGCAAAAACTCATAAGGTGCCCGGAACGCGTAGCTACAGAAATTTGTCACTTGGCCGGATGTGTTTTGTGTGTAGTTTGACAATGTCATGCTCATCGTTTTTTTTTTGGCTGACAGGTACTGGTATTGCCCAAGGGCCAAGAAAGACAATTGTGTGTGTATGTTACATGCGGAAGCAGCAGTTTCATTTCAGATATTTCTACTTCTTCTCTTTGGCCTTTTTTTGGTTCTTTCTCTTTTTTATAGCCATTGTAAGCGGGCGGGACGGCGGGCGGGTGTGCAAACATTTGACGTGTGTTTTGACGCGAGTCAAGATATCTGCAGTCATATAGTATGTAGGTACATGTAGGTATAGCTATATCTTAACGTGAATACCAGGAGCTAGCTGACGAAGATCTGTACTAATTGTTCGTTTCTTGGCATATATGTAAACACAATTGAAGTTGTGTTTTCTATAATAGATAGGATAGATAGAGAAATTGGAACAAATGCCAGATCATGTTTACCTAATGCGACATTGTTATTTCTGCTCATTTTTAGTTTTTTTCCTATTTATTCGGAATACGGCTGCCTCGTACAATGCAACAACTGTGCAAATAGCAGACGACAACGTTGACAACGACAACGACAACGATAGTAACCAAAAGCTGTTTGGACAGTTAGAAATATGTCGGAGCTCGACTCATTATCGACAACAGAACACTATAGAGCAAGATCTATCTCTTCTACTATAAATTGGCATTTTAATACTCTAAGCTAAGGATATCAAAAAAAGATTGAACCACATAACAATCGATTAACCTGAGAGTTTACTCATATAGAAAAATAAAAACACACGAGACAATAAAAATGATTTTGTTAATCATTAAGCAAACGGTTGATTGAAGAGCATTTATTGTGCGGCTTTGGCGTGTTAATCTTTTGTCTGTAAGGTGTTCCTATTTCTGAGGCGTGCTATTTGCTTAGCTGAAGCAAATGTATTTTCATCTAGCATGCTTTAAATACAATATTTGAACAAGCCAGCCGCACAGTTGTTTTGGCGAACAATAGATTCAATTTGAACATTATCATTTCGCTCCATGTTGATAATGCTGCTGCGAGCTAACGGCTTTTGTTTTAATCAGCCGACGCGATGTGGCGGAGAAAAACCCAAACCCAAGAATGATCTCAAATGACCTTCGCCTTAGCATTTGCCTTCAACTGTGCCTAAGCGAAATGCGTGTGAATGTTGTGTTATATGGTGGTGGTGGTGGTGTTTTCCAAGTTGTTCTATTGCGCCTGCAAATTCAGCATGAAAGTGCAGACAAATTGGCAATAAGCCTGTACAAATGTCCAACAGGCCAAAGCAACACAACAAGCAGATAACGCCCCGCTTGTCAGGACCCTAACTGCTGCAGGAGTCGAAGACAAAGGGAAGACCAAAGAACAGGCAACAATCAACTACCGGGTAATTAGAGTTGAATGCCTGAGTCGAAAAGTCGTGTAATGCGATTTGTGTATAGCACAGCGGGAGATTCCCGCCAGGAGGTCATGTCATTACATAAAGACACATTGCATGGCTCATTAATGGGGCAGGGTGTTGGTATTGGAGATATCGGTATCGGTGATATCGGTTAGGGTACAACACATTTGCCAAAAAACAACAATTTATGAAAATAAAAAAGGCAACAATGACAGATTCGTTTTGGTTTTTATCTATTTCCTTTGAGCGGCCGTCTGCTGGCTAAATATTTATAAATTGTTCAGTTGCCTTTTCTTCTGCTTGTAATTGTGACAGTTATTGTTGGCGTGATTTGGGCAGCTGATGCTGATTCTGTGTTGCTGTTGTTGCTATTTCAGTTCAGTTCCTGTTCTTGTTCTTGAGCCTTTGGCTATTTGCTGGTGCACTTGGCTCAGACGACACGGCCGCTTGACATCTTTGGGCTGCCTCAAATTGTGTTAGGGTTAGGCCTCCATTTGCTCTGCAGGCGTTTTTGTACTGGCTCAAGTCCTGCTTTTGGGTTTTGGTGGGTGCAGGTCCTGATGCTGGTCACGCTTATTATGGCCGCGGGCAGCGTTCTTTTGCCGGCGCTACTCGCTGTTTGTCCAAATGCTTGACTGCTGCTGCTGCTACCTCTGAAGCTGTAATGTTTTGTTGCTCTTAGTATCCTTCTTCCTTCTGGCAGCTAAACAGCAGCACAATATCCGTCGTACGTTGTGCAAACAGACCGAACGGAGAAGAACAAGGCAGGAGCTGCGTCCTGTCACCGTAACCGTAGACTTAGCCGTAGCCGTTGCCGTTGCCGTTGCAGCCATCTTTGTGCTGATGATGTTTGCTTAGCTGTCTTTGCATCTTTTTGCAGGACGCCAGTCTGCTCTAAACGGAAATGATGGCGGCTGCACAGCGGCCGATGCAGAAAGCTGTGTTTGCCTCGCACCTCTGCGCACCCCGCACCCTGCGCCTCGTCAAACAATGCAGGACAATGAAATGAATTTTTAAGAACGCCCTGCCCTATATGCGTCGACAATCGAGGCAACGGCAACGTGGGTAACGGTAACGGCAACTGCCACTTCAAAGTCATTCGCCTGGCAGCAGCATCTTGAGGCCGCGGCAGCGAATTCTGTCGAGAATGTGCAGTTGCTGTGATATGCAGTTTTTCCACTTAGTTTTCCAGGCAGTCAGACCAAAGAGATATAGGGAGGGATAGAGCAAGAGAGAGAGGGAGATGCGAATGTGGACTGTCACAGGCTGCATGTTTGTTTGCAGTAGCATGCAGGTGCACTTGCCGCGTTGCATCAATTTGCATTCGCCTGACAGTGGCGGCAACTCTGCGAGCGTGTGTGTATGCTATGCGTGTGTGTGCATGCTGGCAGTTGCTGTTACTGCTATTTACCAAGCGTTTCGTGTGTGCATGTCAAATTCAAGCGTTTGCATATTTTGCAAGATTGTCAGGCACAATTAACCAACATCAGCAGCAGCAGCAGCAACAGCAGCGACGGCAGCAACATCAGCAACGACGACAAAAAATTATAATTTGCTGTGATAATGGGTCGCTGGTTTGGGGCATGGACACAGCGTATATACGTGTATATATGGTTGCAACTCTGTCTACACAAAATGGGGCAAAGGCGCACTTCAAATGGATTACTTAACCTGCACTTACATCAAGAATCTCGCTTTTTCTCACAAAGTACTACTTAAGTATGGACAAAAAAAGAGAATTAATTAAGCCTAGCTATCCTTATGATTATATAAAAAAAATTTATTAATATTTTCAGGTACAGTTGACAGTTTAAAGTTTCATGATACTTATACTAATAGCTTGATATTGTTTGCTGTTGGATGTTGATTCAAATTGCTATTCTTAAACATGCCCCAGATTATGAGCAAGCAATCAGAGTTATTCAGTTATCTCAAAAAGTCTCGACAGATAATGAAGCTCGTCAGTTTTATCTGACTCAACTCGTTGGCGCGTTGACTAATTTGCAAGTACATAATCTGCACTCAGTGCCAAATTGAAAAGAGGCCAAAGAACCCTTTCTACAAAATTGTTGGCTGATAATTGAGTTTCATTTGGCAAATGATGCAATTGAATGCATGATTTTATTATTTTCTGCTGTTTTTTTTTTTACGACACTTGCACGCTAATTAATCCTTACGCCGACAAAAGCAAACAAGCCACATCGCGATGGCCGAAAGCAAGAATGTGAGCGTTCGAGGCAGATAAACAGACAAAGAGAGAGAGAGACCGACAGAGAGAGATTGACAGTGGAGTCAAATATGTAGAAATAGCACATGATATACGACTAACAAGATACCCTAAACAAATCATATAAAAATGTTCTTAAAGTTGCGATTTTTATATAAAGTTATCAAATTGAATGTTTATTGATTCAAATCCTAGCTAATATATATGGATATTGATATTGGAAATAATGCGTTGCATACCCCATTCATATTTTTGGCTTAGTGTGTTGCAATATGCTGACGACTCGATGATTTGCCTGACTGCCTCTCAGCCTTTTAGCCTCAACCTTTGCCTCTATGCTCCTGGTGGGGTGGGAGTTGAGCGAGCGACTTGCTGTGTACATATTTGTGCAGTTATGTTCACATTTGTACTGATCATAATGTGCACACATACAAACACACATACACATACACACACTGACTAAACTCACGCTCGCTGAATGTACTCTCATGTATGTACTCGCATGTATGTATATAGATTTCAGTCAAACACTCGAGCAAGCACAGACAAATTCTATTTGCAAACATTTCACTTGATTTGCAAGCGAGTAGCAGAAGCAGAAGCAGAGGCAGACAGAGGCTGCACAGTCAGCTCACTGGGAGAGTTGTGTCCTGGCTCTGAACACCTTCCATCTCTCCCTCTTTCTCTCTGACTCACCCTCAATATATCTCACTCACTCTCTCTCTTACTCGCTCTTGCTCTCTGTTTGTACATTTGTGTGTGTGTGTGTTTTTATTCAACGTATTTTTTAACATTGGCCCAGGCAGAGAGGCAGCGCCGTTGACATTCGTGTAGGAGACATCGACTGCGACTGCGACTGTCGACTGCCGTTGGGTGTCAAGGACGAGGCAGGAGCTGGAGCCAAAAGCGGCAGCCATGATGAGTACGATGAGCGCCAAAGTTGCACTCGACAAATCGAAATTGTGTGCTCTGGAAAAATATTGGCACAAGAAATCATTCCTTCCTGTTGTTGGTGTCGTGCCTCGTACCACTCTATCCCCCTATTCCCTTGACATACCGTATGACTGCTGTTGTTGTTGTTGGCATCGTTGTCGGCACTTTGCTGTTGACATGATTGGGCGCGCTTTCATTTGCCAACTTGTCGCAAAATGTTTTAATATTTTCAAGTTGCATTTAATCCCCGGCCAAGCGCCCAGCCACGTGAATGGTGTAAACAAAAGCACGCTCCATACTTGCTTCTTCTAGTTTTTGTTCCGCCTGCAACATACTATCCCTTCACCGAACGTGTCCACGGGCTTAAGCTGGGTTCAGGAAAAACAGAAAAAAACAAAAAAGAAATTGCTTACCAAAAAACGTAATGCGAAATTAAAAATGTTGTTGTCTTAAAACAACAACGGACGAACCAGACCAGACACGCGCACGTTTCCAAGTCTGGCGAGGATTTGAAGTGTGAGTGGTTTGGTGGGTGAGTGGTTGGGTGGATTGTTTTGGTTGGACTGCTGCCCTTGTTCATTGGCAATGTCTTTTGTGCTGTTAGCACGCTCATTTGTTTGTATGTTAGGACTTTCTCCTACTCCTATTTCGTTTGCATTTGCAAATATTGCTGGCAACTGGAGGTACGACTTGGAACTTGAGTTGTTATTGCTGTTGCTCAACACTTTACAGTTTACAGTTTACAGTTTTTGCACAATTTGCAGCGAGTGAGGCGGCAGCGAGGTCGAAGCTGTTGACGTTGCTATTTTGGGGCGTGTCTGGTTAGTGGAATCGAACAAATATGTTTACATTTAGCACATGTGCAATTATTTGATTAAAACTGTTAAAAGCACACAAAATCAGGCAAAAGTTTACCAACACCCTGCTAGTCAGCAGTCACCAAGAAAGAGAGTGCAAAAAGGGAGTGATATAGAGAGAGGCGCGCAAATGGAGCAGCTCCGCTATGAGCAGCTCCTCGTCGTCGCAGATTGTGATGTAAACTGGGCGTGCAAATAGACAGAAACAGAAACAGAAACAGAGAGAGATACACAAAGAAAATTCGAGGGTCGGGTCGGGTCGGACAGACGTTGGATGCTGAGAGGGGGGAGGCTTGGGATGGATCTGCTTGGCAGCTAACCTAATGCGAAATGAAAACAAATTAAAATCAAACTTTCGAATTACTTCGAGTCTCGCATTTCAATGTAAATTTAAGCGACAACAAAAGGAGCAGACAGAAACTGGCTGTAAAGGGGGATTGACAACAACGACTTGGCCAACACAAACATACATACATACATATGTATATGTATATGTATGTTGTACGAGATGCATAAATTATGGCCTTGACATTTGGCGACATCAAACAAATAATCACAGAACATACAAAATCTGTTTAATAAATTATGTTAGTAGTTATGTATTCTAAAAACTCATATGCGGCTTTCACACTTCAAATCTTCTGCTTTTTGAACACAAAACCTAAATGCATTCTATTTTTGTATGAATTCCAAAACAATCTTTGCATAGATTTAATAATCTTAAGTTCTTTAGTATTAGTAAACAAGGTAATGACTTTAAAATATTTGTCTCTTATGAAAAATATCTTACGAATAAACATTGTATTTGTTTAAGATTGAACTATATATATATACTATATATTCAGAAGTCTGCTCAAAACTAGATCAATCTTTTTGTAACATATTCTTTCCAAAGAAGTTCCTCTTTTCACAATGGGAAACATTGAAATATTATTTTTGTGTACAAATTTAATTTATTATTCCCGCTCGCCCATTCACCCCCTTGCCAAAGAGCTTTCAAGGAGTCTCTGCTTGATGAAGTGTCACTGTTGCTGTTGCTGTTGTTGTTTTTGTTTGTATATCGAAGTGTACGTTATGTTTATTACCCGCCCTCTTTGAGTCCAATTCAAGTCGCGCACTTTGACATTTTCGTGTAGCAAAGCAATTTGTTGTAGTGCCTGTTGTTGTTATTGTTATTGTTATGTTGTTATGGTTGTTGCCCGCTTTTGTGAACCACACGCGTCACCTCAATGAGCGCAAAGTGGCATGGCCAGAGAGAGAGAGACAGTCTCCCCCACCCAAACCTTAGTTGCCTCCTGCCGCACAATGTTTAATTTTCGCATTTTCCGTTGCGCGTTTTCATCTTTGATTGACATACAAACAATTTAGCTGAATGGCACTTGAAGTAGCTAGAACCGCAACAATAAAGCCACCCCCTAACCACAACAATATTCTGATATTTTGTATTTATGGCAAATGTAACCCGTCTCCGCCTCTCTCTCAATCTCTCTCGCCTCTTGCTCTGCGCCTGAGCTTGGTCTTGATGTAGTGCCCACTAGAAATGTTCGACCGCTGCTGCTGCTGGTGACAACTGCAAAAAAAGATGAAGAAGAAAAAAACTGTTTGTTCAAGTGCTAAATGGAAACTTCCTGCAGCAAATTAAACGGCCAACTCTGAAGATGACGATGTCCATCGACCACCAGCGCTGATATTTCTTCTTCTTCTTCTTCTTTTTGTAATTTTATTTACTTATGATTTTTTGTTGTTGTGTTTTTGCATCTCGCGGACGCTGCATCTACACGAATCAATCAACTCAAGTGTCAGAGTGTGTGTGTATGTGTGTGGTCCACTATCAAAGAGCGAGACCGCCGCCCAAATGCATTTGTTGTAAGTGGCCGTCTCTCTATGAGGAGGTCGTCGGTCGGCGTACACAGGTGAAATTTACCACTTCGATGGTTAAAAACAACATTTGAATGCGACATTCGAAGGCGGCCAACACGATATTCAACGGATGTGTGTGTGTGTAAACAGTAAAACTACAACGGATCGGCTCGAACCGAGTCCGAGTCACTTTGGATCAGTTCGGACGGGTACGGATCGGTTAAACAGTGATTTACCTTTACCTGCTGATGCTGATGCTGATGACCAACGAATCGGCAACGTCATATCGCATATGCATACGTGTATATATAGGTTTGGTTTATACGTACATATGCATACATATATCGCGTCGGTGCCTTAGACTTGCCGCTCTGTCAATATTTTGCTTATGTTCCAAGTCCAGACCAGACCAATCCAGACCGACCCTTCCCCGGTCGATCATGGTAGGTGACTCCCATTACCTGTACTTTAGTGCCAAAACTACACAAAACTGAAACCCCATAAAGGCCCTGCGCTGTGGTAGGTGCGCCTCAAGTGCCTAGCCTGAGAGACAATTTTACCATCAAGTGCCACCTGGAAAGAAGCTTTGAAGTACAGCGACACATTCAAAACTTTTATTTCTCAAGTACTTGTAGATACAAGAGAGTATGTAAGTATATGACAGGGTCATCATCACCATCAGGCATCATTGAAAACGTCAGCGGGGAGCTAATTAACTGTAAATGCTCCCCAATTAGAAAGTGCTCCACAAGTTCGATAGTTAGTTAGTTTCTCCTTTGAGTTTTAAAGAAAATTGATAGACTATAATGAAAACTACAGTACTTGAAAATATACTTTTAGATCATTTTGTGATGTTTTGTTTTGTATTGACAATTTTTCAATGCGAGAAGAAAACTTAAAACCAATTTCCATATTATTTATCTGATGATCTTAAGAACTTAAGAATACTTTTCAAACAGTATTTATGTTTGCAGTTTGTTTAAGATTTAAACACGATTTGACAAATATGACAAAGCAAATTGAAAACTTAAAAGTTAATCAATTGATTGTAATGTAAGAAATCATAATAAAGTTAAAATAAATCTGAGCAACTGCTCGGGTTATATGAATAAATATAATTGTAAGAACAAATTGAAAATATCCTAAAATCAAATGTTTTGTTAAAAGAGTTAAGCCAAAAAAGATACATCAGTTGTACATCATTAAAATGCATTTAACATCGATAAGTCAGAAATATGTTGAGAGTAATGTGTCATAAATGTAATAAAACAATCATAAGCAGATTGTTAATCACGAATCGTATGCATTGCTGGGCAAATAACAAAGTAGATAAAATTAGCCAAATTGATTACGTTACGGCCATTGTGATTAGCAGCTTGCGAATTGCTAACACACTTAATGTTGACTGCAGCTGCCCCAAAAAAATGAGCAAAGTAGCCAACTGAGAAAGTGCCAGAGTTGAAAAAAAAACAGCCTCTTCTCAATCTTCAATCTATGTAGGTGTGCGAGCGTATGCTTGTGTGTGTGTGTGTACACGCATTTGCATTTGTATCAGATTATGAGCCACAAACATTTTCGGCCATGTTTGTTTACTTAGCTCCGCCTCGTCGGCTTCACAATGTGCGTTCGTTCGTTCGTTCGCTCGTTCGTTCGTTTGTATCTATATCAGTATATGTGTGTGCGTGTCTGTGCTTCTGCTTCTACTTCTGCCTCGGCCTCGGCCTGTGGCTGTGGCTGTGTGCGTGAGCGAGCGGCTGCGGTGTCTGTGCCCGCATCTATCTCTGTTTGTGTGCGAGAGTGTATCTGTGTGTGTCCATGCATAAGTATGTATGTATCTGAGGCACATCAAAAGTCGCTCTTGCGCATGTCTTTGGCGCTGGCTGTTTCAAACGATTCGCAATGAGCTCCAACTACTGCACTCACAAACTTATTGAGCAACACTCGCAAAACGAAACAAAAATCTATGGCTAAAAGCACACCAAATTATTGATTAAATTTGAATACTTTACTTTACTATATACAACTTAAAGTAGAGTAAAGTAGAGTAAAACTCAAACTGAAAGATTTTATCCTAAGAATATGTTTTAAAATACAAAATAGCTGCAATTTTTGTAAATATTAATGAGTTAGCGAATAAATGTTTTTTTGTATAGAAATTGGTGCATGTTTCGTAGAATAATTTGAATTTTTGTACTTGATTAAAAAAAACCCTGGCTATTGCTTTTTTAATTACATTTAAATTGTCCTTGCTTAGCTTACTCAAAATACCTGGGGTGAAATAATAGTTGGATCTTGAAAGGCATTATTAAGGCATTATTAAGGCATTATTTGCCTTAAAATCTAATAGCATATCAATATTTAGGTAAATGTTTAAGGTATATGCTTATTTCTTAGATTTTGTATTCAATTAGAATCCATATTTAAAACGCTTTTAATTAATTCAAAACTCAAATTTATGTATGAATATTAAATGTTTTCTGCGGGATATCTGTGCATTTATATGAAATGTTGGTTTCCCTCGAATTCTAAAATTTGAAGATTGCTTTTAATTATTAAAGAATTAATTATAAAAAGATAAAATCTATAGGAGTGGAGGTAGCAGAATCTTAATAACACCAAAATAAAAAAAATACAGATTAAAAAATTTAAAAATAGGTTAAAAAAAAATGCCAAAAGTGCCTTTTTGCCGTTACTAATTTATAGGCACTTTTAACTTTTTTTAAGATTTTTAAATTGGGAAAACCTAAAACCAAACCTTCAATTGCATATAACTGCAAAGATATGGATAAAATATGTAACCATCATGATGTTAGTTTTAATATGTATTTTTATGCAAAGCAGCAATCGGGTCCATAAGGTTTGTTAATGCGATTGTGCCATCCACTTATTGGACTAACTTAAAGCAAACCAGCTGCAACTTAAAGCAAAGAACGGCCCCTGTCTCTGCCCCGTAGCTCTTTCTGTGCGCTAGTTGGATATTGGACTGAGGGAAGAAAAGGGGGGGGGGAGTAAATGGTGTGGGTAGCCTGCACCAGGATCCTAATTACATTTTACTAGATAAATTGTAAACTTTTTCTGTGCGCTTTGCTGCCGTTGCAGCAGTTGCAGCAGCAACGTCTTCTCCAACAGTTATATTTTGTTTGAGTTCCCTGCGTCGACTTCGCCGTTGCCGTCGCTGTCGCCGTCGCCGTTGCAGTCGACGTCGTTTTCGTCTTTTGCGATGCTAAGCAAACAAACGCACAGCCGGGCGAAGGAAGGCGGACACGGGAGAAAGTAGAAGCATAGGCAGACCCTTACCGCCTCCTATTTCTCGAGTGGAGCGCTCGACACCCTGTATATGTGGCCAGGCCAAGTCGTACGTGCAACGTTTGTAAGCATATTTCCGGCAAACGGATGTCTGCAGCAGCAGCAACAACAACAACAGCAGCGTCAAATGTTGGCTCCGGCCAAACGAGCTGCAGTCAGCTGCTTCAGCTCTTCCCCTCTCCACCAGCTTCTGCTCCGCTGTCTCTCTGGATCGTCCTTAGCCAGATACGAGTAGAAAGTCAGTCAGTGCCGGTTACACATTTTCAAAAGTGCTTGGCTCTACAACCAACTCACTGCCATTAGTCGCCCTCCCCACTCCCACTCCCACTACCACTGGGCGTGGCATGGCGTGATGTGGTGTCCTGGGCTGGATGGCCGGTAACGTAGCTGGCGCTATGTGTTGCACTTCAAGTTGGCGTGCGTGTGCTGGATTGTCTATGTATGTGTGTGTGTGTGTGTGTGTAGTTTTGCGCAAATATTTGCATCTGGAATATTTGCGCGCTCCATCATAATTCAAACACAGATGCGCTGTTTGTAGAAGAGCAATCATTTTGACATGCAACTCGCTTCAAAACCGAATTAAGTGGCATTCAGTGTCAGTCAGGAGAAATACACACACACATCCACAAAAGCATATTCTCTCAAACCTATTGACACAGATTGACGCGCACGCAGCTAACAAAAGATGGGCAATTCAAAAAATATAGCGAAATTATGTTATGATAATTTCTACGACAGAGGCAAATTTTTGTATAAGAACAAAATAGTTTCACTCTTTACCAACAATTTAGAGATGAATAATTTATAGAACCTCAATAAAAAAACGTGCTCATTTAGATATTAAATATAATTAAAATCTAAGTAGACAACTCAGATGTTGGAGTTTGAAACTTGGACAATGTACACTCATAACCACCACCACTTATAGCTAAGAACTCCACCAGCTTTTTTTGATACGTTTATTAGTTCATGCACTTCTGGTTTGTGGCTTGACTAATTCACTTACGGGTGGTGTCTCTGCTAACATATGTAACCGTTTAGGGTTGTTGCCACAGCTAACTCAAATCATACAATAAAGTCATACGTATCGATAACATAAAATCATTTCAAACTGGCGGCAGCCCAATGAGTATATAATACACGAGCCGAAATTGGCAAGCCCACTATCGATAACTTCTCTTCATGCCAAGGATGGGCTAAGGCTCGTATTAGTTTGGCTGCAGTCAGCAGCCAGTCTGCTGCTTATGTTTTGATTATTGCTTCTTTGCTTATACATTTGGGCCTGCCGCCATAATTGAATTTGTTTTTGTTTTCATTCTGGACTGTTTTGTCGTATGTATTTGGCACTGTCTGTTTGCTGAAAACCTAATATGTATGTATGTATGCTCATTCCTAGGTATTCTCCCTACTCATGTTTTGAACGGTTTGTTTGGATTTGAGTTGGTGCTGTTTTATTCGTTTTGCATTACTTTGTAGCTTTTAAAATCACGACCTTTCTATTCAAAACTCAGATCGAGAAATCCCGACTAGAAGATACCCTAAGCCCTATACTTATACTTGGCGAGTACTGTCAGTGCTTGCAAGTATATACATATGTATGTGTGTGAATACGCATATACTGCATACTTAACTTAGTTTTATTTCAATGACTGATAGAAGCTGTTGAAGCTGATCAAGAATTTTAATATACATATGGGGTCGGAGATGCTACAATTCAATACAATTCAATGCGCGCGCAAATTTTTTCTTTTCTAGGAACAAGAAATTAAAAAAGAAGCGCGGGTTATACATCAAAGTGTCTGGATGAATCCTGCATCTCACCTTGACGCAGATGTATGAGCGGTTACTCGCAATAAATTTGGTCAAGTCGAGCTCAAACCCCCGTAGTGAAATATTTATTTACTTCCATTTTTTTTTATTTTATAAGTTTTTTTTTGCATATAAATGAATAATTAACTTACATTCTCATAATATACTTTGCATATTCAAGCTATTTTTTCATATTTATAGTTTTAAGAAAAACTTCTAGAAAATATAAAATTATGATTTTCCAATGTATAAATTATACATTTGTTATATTCATGCATTAATTTCATTTTTAAATTAAATACATACAGTGTGTCAATGAAGTCTTTTCGCGTAAAGAAAAATGTATGTTTTTTCACTTCACAGGCAAAAATATAACTGTAATATGGCTTTTAAAATTTTTTTGAAATTTTTTATGTATTTTTTATTTATTTCTTAATAATATATTTAAGCAAATTTGATTATTCATTAAAGAACAAAAAAGTTATAACAAAAACAAATTAACTCTAACTAAATTTGACTGTCAAGAAAGTGTTTTCGCGTCTACTTTTCGGTGTAAAATTCGTATGAAATTCGTATGTACAGTTACATTTAATTAATTTAAAAATGCTTAGATCCATAAAAGTCCATATTTTTTTGACCAGATCGCTTGCCAATGAAATGAAGAATGATTGTGGAATCACCATATCTCGCGAATGTTGCCTATATCCATTTTACGTACCTACCCTAAAAAAAAACGGCACCAGCCGTTGAATTTTCAAGGGATTTCGACTGCTGGTGCCGTTTTTTTTTTAGGGTAGGTACGTAAAATGGATATAGGCAACATTCGCGAGATATGGTGATTCCACAATCATTCTTCATTTCATTGGCAAGCGATCTGGTCAAAAAAATATGGACTTTTATGGATCTAAGCATTTTTAAATTAATTAAATGTAACTGTACATACGAATTTCATACGAATTTTACACCGAAAAGTAGACGCGAAAACACTTTCTTGACAGTCAAATTTAGTTAGAGTTAATTTGTTTTTGTTATAACTTTTTTGTTCTTTAATGAATAATCAAATTTGTTTAAATATATTATTAAGAAATAAATAAAAAATACATAAAAAATTTCAAAAAAATTTTAAGAGCCATATTACAGTTATATTTTTGCCTGTGAAGTGAAAAAACATACATTTTTCTTTACGCGAAAAGACTTCATTGACACACTGTACGTATGTATATGTATGTTGATGTGCCGAAGGCAAAACGGCTGCAGGTTGCCTAGGCCCGTCATTGTGTGTGTGCATGTGTGTGCATGTGTGTGTGGAATAGGAATAGACAAAACGCAAAAATCCAAACAACACCTGATGGTTGTTGTTGCTGGAATGCACAAACTGCACAAGCTGCACAATGTTGTTTCAATACCCTTTACTACAATATTCAATAAATGTCAATGCAATTTTTAATATATTTTTATTTAATATAAGGATATTTAGGGTTAGGTATATGAATGCCAAAAGCGTTTATTTTATGGTAAGTGCAAAGTTGCTTTAAGTCTTTTTGAACCTGTTCAATAAGTTAATAATCTTCTACCTTATTTCCAATATATACATACGCATATATAATGGAAGTCATATTTGAGTATCTCACGTTTGGCCATACAATTTCACAAAGTTTATATAAAATCTATACTACCCTCCCATGTTAGGCATTAGCAAGCAGATAGAACCAAAAGTCGAAAAATGAAAATCTCAACTTTGGTTACTACACACAGCAAACAGAAGTTTCGCCGATCACCACTCACTCTCATGCATCGCACACTTTGAGAGAGAGTTGAGAGAGAGTTGACAAAGCAGAAACGGTACTTTTTCCGCTTGCCCCGTTGAGATTTCAATTTTCGACGCGGGTTATACATCAAAGTGTCTGGATGAACCCTGCATCTCACCTTGGCGCAGATGTATGAGCGGTTGCTCGTAATAAATGTACATATATACATACATATGCATGTAGTCAAGCCGAGCTCAAACCCCCGTAGTCAAATATTTATTTACTTAACTTTTTTTTTATATTATAAGTTTAACTTACATTCTCATAATATACCATGCAAATTCAAGCTTTTTTCATATATAATAGGTGCAAGAAAAACTTATTAAACATTAGCAAGCAGATAGAACCAAAAGTCGAAAAATGAAAATCTCAACTTTGGTTACTACACACAGCAAACAGAAGTTTCGCCGGTCACCACTCACTCTCACGCATCGCACACTTTGAGAGAGAGTTGAGAGAGAGTTGACAAAGCAGATGCGGTACTTTTTCCGCTTGCCACGTTGAGATTTAAATTTTCGACTTTTGGTTCTATCTGCTTGCTAATGCCTAACATGGGAGGGTAGTATAGATATTATATAACGCTGTTTGTGAAATTGTATGGCCAAACGTGAGATACTCAAATATGAATTCCATTATATATGCGTATGTATATATTGGAAATAAGGTAGAAGATTATTAACTTATTGAACAGGTTCAAAAAGACTTAAAGCAACTTTGCACTTACCATAAAATAAACGCTTTTGGCATTCATATACCTAACCTTAAATATCCTTATATTAAATAAAAATATATTAAAAATTGCATTGACATTTATTGAATATTGTAGTAAAGGGTATTGAAACAACATTGTGCAGCTTGTGCAGTTTGTGCATTCCAGCAACAACAACCATCAGGTGTTGTTTGGATTTTTGCGTTTTGTCTATTCCTATTCCACACACACATGCACACACATGCACACACACAATGACGGGCCTAGGCAACCTGCAGCCGTTTTGCCTTCGGCACATCAACAAAAAATATTAAAATAAAAAAAAACATATGTACATATGTACACATGTACACATATACGTATGTATTTAATTTAAAAATGAAATTAATGCATGAATATAACAAATGTATAATTTATACATTTGAAAATCATAATTTTATATTGTCTAGAAGTTTTTCTTAAAGCTATTAAATATGAAAAAATAGCTTGAATATGCAAGCAAAAATATATGAATTAATTATTCATTTATATGCAAAAAAAACTTATAAAATAAAAAAAAAATGGAAGTAAATAAATATTTCACTACGGGGGTTTGAGCTCGGCTTGACCAAATTTATTGCGAGTAACCGCTCATACATCTGCGTCAAGGTGAGATGCAGGATTCATCCAGACACTTTGATGTATAACCCGCGCTTCTTTTTTAATTTCTTGTTCCTAGAAAAGAAAAAATTTGCGCGCGCATTGAATTGTATTGAATTGTAGCATCTCCGACCCCATATGTATATTAAAATTCTTGATCAGCTTCAACAGCTTCTATCAGTCATTGAAATAAAACTAAGTTAAGTATGCAGTATATGCGTATTCACACACATACATATGTATATACTTGCAAGCACTGACAGTACGCGCCAAGTATAAGTATAGGGCTTAGGGTATCTTCTTGAATTGAAAGGTCGTGATTTTAAAAGCTACAAAGTAATGCAAAACGAATAAAACATCACCAACTCAAATCCAAACAAACCATTCAAAACATGAGTAGGGAGAATACCTAGGAATGAGCATACATACATATGTACATATTAGGTTTTCAGTAAACAGACAGACATACGGCAAAACAGTCCAGAATAAAAAATAAAAACAAATTCAAATATTGCGGCAGGCCCAAAGGTATAAGCAAAGAAGCAATAATCAAAACATAAGCAGCAACTAACACGAGCCTTAGCCCATCCATGGAGGTCATCGATAGTGGGCGTGCTAATTTCGGCTCGTGTATTATATTCTCATTGCTGACATACACATTGGCAGCAGGCCAGCTGCAGACGACATGGGTTCGTAGAAGCTTCCTTCTGGAGCTCAATTGCAGAGCGGAACTTTTTTTCTGTGATGAAGAAGAAGCACTATTTTCCCGTCTTGTACCATTCGATAGTCTTTGCGCGGCAGCTCAAAGACAGGGCTGTCGTTACACTGTCAAGAGCTGCCAACCTCTTCAATTTTTATTTTATTGCTCATTATTTTAAAAGTAACCATTCTTGGTCACACTTAAAAAGACACCATGAGGAAAACAGTGCAAAAAATTACACAATAACTACAATAGTTTAAAAGAAACCAATGAACATAATTAATGAGTAAACAACGAGGCAAAAAGTGAACACAATATGATAAGAGTAAGGGGTTTGTTGTTATTGGGAAGTACGCTGCGACAGCGCCAACTCCACACCGGCATAACGAGACTTAAGCGTCGCAAGACAGCTGAGGAGAAGGTGAGACCAACAATAACAAATTGAACAAAAAAAAAGGTGATGCAAGAGAGCAGCATAGACAGTTGTGATGTCACAAGTATGTTGCTACTTGTTGAAGCTTTATATAGAGAAACAGCAAGTCGATTATAAACTAAAATATATATAAAACATTACTAAAAACATAAACAAATCAGAGAAAAGTATCATGACGTCACACACATATGCCACAACGCTCTCAGAAGTTTGACTTATCTTGCAAGGAACACACTGATTAATTAAATAGAAATCCCCTCGAATTATAGAGTATTCGCCCAAGAAGTTGCAGGCAAACAATGATGAAGGAACACATTCTGCCATGAACATTTGGCGATACATGAGCGTATCACAGCTGGCTAAGACGTTGCAACGGCCATTGGGTAAGACAGTTAAATTTATAAAGCAATTGCTTAACTGATTAGTTATCTTATATACAGACGATGTGCAGGAAGCGATGCTGTATGTGCCTGGTGCTGACAACATTGAGGCAGAAGCCAAGCTCGAGGATCTGAAAATCATTCAGGAAATCGCCAAGAAGCTGGGCGCCAAAACGAGAATTGTTGCTGCACCTGAGCACCTCACCAGTGTTGAGGATGAGCACAAGGAGCGAGATGTGTTACCACGTCCACCAGCACCGCCAGAGCTACTTAAGCAACGCCCGCCGGTGGTAACGGTAATGGGTCATGTGGATCATGGCAAGACCACGCTGTTGGATTCTCTGCGTGGCGCTGATGTGGCTGCTGGCGAGGCTGGTGGCATTACCCAGCATATTGGCGCCTTTACTGTCACTCTGGAGAGTGGCGAAAGGGTCACGTTTTTGGATACGCCCGGGCATGCGGCTTTCAGTGCCATGCGGGCGCGTGGAGCTGTTGCAACAGATATAATTGTGCTTGTTGTTGCCGCCGAAGATGGCGTCATGGCGCAAACACGCGAAGTCATTGAACTAGCCAAAGGAGCAGAGGTGCCCATAATCGTGGCATTAAACAAGATTGACAAACCCGAAGCGAATATTGTAAGGGTTTTTTTTTTGATTTCACAGTTCACAGCTTAAATGAAATTATGCATCTGTTGTTTTAGGAGAAGAGCAAACGTGAATTGGCCCAAATGGGCTTGACGCTCGAGGAGCACGGTGGCGATGTCCAGGTTATACCAATTTCGGCCTTGAAAGGCACCAATTTGCAGTTGCTTGCGGAGGCTGTCAGCACTCAGGCTACGCTAATGGGCTTGAAGGCAGATCCAACTGGATTTGTCGAGGGCATTGTGGTGGAGTCAAAGACTGATCCACGTCGCGGCAAACTATCAACAGCCATCGTCACTCGCGGCACATTGCGCAAAGGCTCGGTCTTGCTAAGTGGATTAGCCCATGCCAAGGTGCGTGGTCTATTTGATCATAATGGCCAACCACTAATAGAGGCGGCGCCTGGCACGCCCGTTGAAATATTGGGCTGGCGGGAACTTCCGCTGGCTGGTGAGTTGATACTGGAGGTGGAGACAGAGGTGAGTAGGCGAATGCTATATTATTTGCAGTATGCGGATAAAGTTGACATGAATTTTACAGAGAAAAGCGCATGCTGTGCTTAAATATCGGGAACACCAGGCACAACAAGAGAAAGTCGAATCGAGCAGCGATGAAATTCGTAAAAAAGAAGAGGAGCATCAGGCAAAGTACCGTGCAGAGCGTGAGGCTCGCCGCCTGGCCGGACGCTTTAGAATGCGACGCGGTCAGCGAGTTAAACAGATCGATGAGAATGATGGAAGTCCACGCGTAAGCGTTATCGTTAAGGGTGATGTCCATGGATCTGTGGAAGCTATACTGGATGTGCTCGAAACATACACCAGTCACGATCGCTGCCGTCTAGATATTGTGCACTATGGCGTTGGCAACGTGGCGGAGGGTGATGTGGAACTAGCAAAAGCCTTCAATGCCATCATTTATGCCTTTTCGGTGGAAACGCCACAGTCAAAGTTGGCCAAGGAAGTGGATATAAAGAGCTATAATGTCATATATCGCTTGATTGATGACCTCAAGGAGCAGCTAAGCAGCAAACTGCCTCCTGTGGAGGTCGAAGAGCAGCTGGGCGAGGCAAATGTACTGCAGCACTTCTTCATCAATGAGGGACGAAAAGAGATACCCGTTGCTGGTTGCCGCTGCACCAAAGGTGTGCTCAAGAAGAGTCAAAGATTTCGCTTGCTAAGGGATGGTGAAATTATATACGACGGTGCCTTGGAATCCATGCGTCATTTGAAGAACGAGGTGGACTCGATAAAGAAAGACGTGGAGTGCGGATTGCGCTTTAAGGATACCAAGGTGCTGCCAGAGGCTGGCGACACAATTCAATGCTACACAACGCACATGGACGCACAGCAAACGGATTGGGATCCTGGTTTCTAGTGAATTCGCCCCATTTGAGCTGCGTTTCTATTGTTGTCGCTGCATTGTTATCGCCATTTAAAAGTTAATTATACATATATCTATAGTTTTGTATTATATATTGTGTATATAAAACAAATCAACAATCCAACTTCCTGTTGATCTTACTGCCACTGCCACCCTTCACCCACATGCAAAGCGCTTAGGATAACGATGCTGCCGCAACGGAACTGAATCCGATAAGGCCTTTGACAAAACTGTGACAGAGAGACGGTGACAGCGTCTGCGATTGAGGCTGCGTGTCGCCTCTGGCTGTCCATGTGCATGCCATGACGGAAGCTGTCTAAATGGGTCAAAGCAATGCTAATTGGAGTTTAACCCACACCAAGGCAGAAAGAAGCTGAGCAACTGCCTCATGCCTCACGTCTCAGACCAAAGCGTATTCTTCTTGCTATTATTCTGATAAACGATTTCCGTTGCGGGTGGCCAATTAGCGCTTAGCTCTACACTTATGAATGAATTCTTTATATTTATATTTATTATTCTTTAATACACATACATCATTTTACATCCATACTTATTTTATATAATCGCTAGCTAAAATGCTTGCCTTGAATGTTGCGGATTTTGTTTTTTCGCGCTGCGACATACTTAATACGTTGCTTTTAAGCTAACTTAAAGCAACTTTCCTCCAACTAGTTCCATGATAAGGACGGCTTATTTTTAGGCACTGGATAACAAATGAATGCTACTAAATTTTAACACTGGGACCAAAGTGTATTTAGGAGAAGTAATTCTTTTCAAGCCAAAAACTTTCAAATGTGCTATAAGCTTAAAACTGTTGAGTAACTTTTCTGTCGGAGGATGCGTTTATTTAGGTAAGAAACCATACAAAAAAAAATAATATTTCACTGTAGGATAATCCACTTATAGAGTTTTAGTTTTTGTATCTTAAGTCAATGTGCAGCCGCCATAGCTGTGGTTCGAAATGTAAGTTTGATAAGCCTTACGATTGTCATAGAGTTCCAAAAATAAAAGCAGCGGAAACAGAGAGCGGTTAAGAACTTTTCCTGTGATTGAGATTGGTCTCGGAAGTTGGACTTAGATGGAATGCGGAAATAATCAGCGGACTAAATGATCGAAATGTTCCGAAATGAGTAATTTATGAATGAACTCGTACAATTTACATATGATACTAGCAAAGATATTTGATATATCGGGGCAATGCCGTTCCAGAATTTGTTGAATGAATTTGCCAGACTGCAACGATCACACACAGCAGATCATTTGACATGCATGTCTATATTTGTCTGGCTTGTGAAAAAGAAAGAAGGCAAATCAAAGTATAAACACATGCACATGTGTCCGCAGCAATTACACTGAAATGGCTGCTGTACATTGTAAAATGAACGACATGTATATTATGACAAGGATCGGCGGCGTGCAAAGGACCAACACTTGCTAAATGCTGTCGACATGTGTTTATCACAGAGCGATGCATCGCTCATTAGGGGCGTCAAATGATCTTGACTGCAACTTCAATTTTAATTTCAACATCTGAGACAACAACAGAGACAGTAAATCACCGCCTGGCGGTTACTTTTAACATCAACACACTGACACAAACATACATATGCATGCGTTCTCATACACGTGCACGGCATGAAGATCAGTTGCACAGAGAGAGAGAGAGAGAACCAGTTCGAAGTGGAGAGCGAAATGCGCGTGTGAATGCAGAAAAAAAAACAACTCTCATTGGAGTCAGTCTCTTGTGGGGGCTGTGCGAAGCCGGTTCAAGTAAGGATCATTCGCATTGGGAAACTTCAATAATCGATCTACAGTCAGACTCATACTTAGTATACGTCGAAATACATATATACTTGTATTAAGAGAATAAGAAGAAACCGCTGCCCAAGCCCTTTATCCAGTTTGGGGCTGATTAGAGAGAAAAATAAAAAAAAACTAAAGGCAACGGAAGCACAAAGCCCGCTGATCATGGCGCTATCGCCAGCCAAACTGCTTTGACGCCGACAGCAGCGTTGACGGCGACGACGACGCAGACGCAGACGTTGAATGAGACGACGACGCCTTGTGGTTGGGCTGTGATGTGTGGTGCTGCAACAGAATTAGAGCGATCGTGTCTCGTTCAGTTGCTGGCGTGCGCTCTAACCCTGCGGGTGTGCTGTGATCGTGATTGTGATCGTGTTAGGATACCAAAGGACAACGACAAACGACAACGCGCTGTTTATTTGGAAATCCCATATGTCCTTTTGGCAATGCGCAAGCGCAAAGTGCAAATGAATGTTCAAGTGACAACAAGTGTGTGCAAAAATAATTAAGACTCAAGTGGAGAAACATTGCAAGTGCTTGAACATTAAAAGTAAACTTCGAAATATTTGTGCAAGGAATTTTTCTGTGTGTGTGTGTGAAGAGCAGCGCGAAACGCTGTCGATTAATAGCATAGCATCGAAGCAGCAAAATGGATTTATCGAGGCGGTTGCGGTAAGCATCTGACAAATATGTATCCCACAGTGATACAATTGCCAGCCGCAGCGTCAGTTGAAACTCTCCTCGTGTTTGCCATGGAATTGATTCCTTTTGTGCTCGCCCACAAATTACAGTGTCAATGCGTATTTTAATTTCATTTGAACTACATGTGCAAACACTTGAATTGGCTTCTGACTGACTCGCTGCCTGACTCACTCACTGACTGACTGACTAGCTTCCACTGATGTCCTGTTCACATATGTCTCTCTCTTTCTCTCTCTATCTGTATGTGTGTGTCTGTGTGTGTTTGTCCTGGGTACGAGCTATCTGTGCAACAGGCGCTTTCGTTATTCACAATACGCGACTGCCATTATCCTGGCCAACATTTTGTTTGCATGCCAATCTACATTGCCCGCTTAATTGAAGTTTGTTAATGAAAATTGCAACATTTTGCAAACAGTTTGGCAAAGCATCCTTTGCCTTGATTGCTATTGCCAAGCTCTGTGAAGTTAGTTATATATTATGTTAATTGTTGCTTTTCAATTATAAAATAGTACTCAGTAAACTAGCTCTGAGTAACTCAGTTTATTTGTCAATATGTTTTTTGTTGAACTTCTTAATAGTCGCGTGACTAATTATGTTTGTTATTTCCAGGAAAGTGCTGCAATCTAAATATTTAGAAAAACATTAAAAAGACGAAATGTGTTCTGCAAGAATAAAATGCTAAAAAATGTACATTTATAGCGCATAATTAAAAAGAAATGCTGCTGGCACAATGAAGTCATTCAGTTTCAAAGACTTAAGGCAACTTTTAATTTTAATGTTTTACAATTCGAATTATAAAAGAAAAACTGAAAAACTGGGAATGCCAATCAAAGTTCGCCTGCTTCACATTTGCACTATCGATATTTCCGGTTGGGCACTTTATTTGACTTTAAAGGCCAAAATGCGTATGAATTTGAATCCATTGCCTGTTACCTGTGCCGGCAGCCGTTTTGTTTTTTGCCGCTGCCTTTGTTGGCTTTTGAAATTTGTGTGCGAACACAGAAATCAAATCAAAATTTCGTATTGAAATTGAAATGTAAATATTTATGCCCAAGAGTTACGTCTAAATTGTGTGCCAGGCATATACGTGTATGTAGGTGAAGTGCGTGCGCTTTGAAGTGCTCCCAAAGAAAGAATCAACGAAGAAAAAATATGAAAAACTTTAAAATGAAGTTAAACAGGCAACCAACCCAGCAACTGCGTGCCCAGTCAGTTCAAAGTTGACGTTGCCGTCTTATATATTGCTTTTTGGCCGTTTGGCTTCTTGGCTGCTTGGTTGCTGTTGATAGATCTTGATGGAAGCTAAAGCAGTTGCTTGCACGCACACAACGCTGAACATCATTCGTATCTTTTATATGATCTGAAGCGCTGGCATTTTGTAGTTGACCGCAGCATTGTGTGCGTTTTATTTTTGGCCAAAGTCATAAAGTTGCCGACGCGTTGGCCGGCACATACATAAAAGGCCACAAGCAAACTTTACGTTACCCCGTACCATACTCTGGCTCTGACTATTTCCAACTGGAAGTTAGCGCATCTATTCATCAAGTATTTTAAAGATTTTCGCGAAAAACTCTGTGTTTGCCACTTGAAAAGGAAAATTTTGTGTGTTGTCAACGGTTTGCTGCCGTCAACGACGAGTCTTATGGTTGTTGTTGTTGCTGCGGCCGCTTTGTTTTTAGGTCTGCTTTGTTCTGCGAAATTGCGTCAGAATGTGGCCAACATATGACCCCTTTAGCGGAGGCGACAACGACACGTGTTTTTGGGTTCTAGATTCAATCAACCTTCGTGGAAATAAATTTCTTTAATCTATCTACAAAATGCATACGACATTTATTTCCACAAGTTACTAAAACGTTTCCTCAATTATTTTAAAAAATATACGATACATCCAATTGAACTAAACGTAAATGAAATCAATTCTGCACAACATTTGAGATAATTAAAGATTTTTACATTAGAAAACTGTAATTATTTGTTAGCTTTATCGGTATTGATCATTTCGATCATATTTAGTGAAAATGGTTCAAATCGGCCATTTTTCGGTTTCTCTGCTAGTGGTTAATATGTCGAGCGGATCCAAGGTAGTGTATGACTTGTCACCAACATAAACTTTTAGTCGGGTCAACAGACAGTCTATAGTTTAATGGTACAACTTAAACTTTTTAAGCCACTTGTCGTAGTGTTGGCCCATTAACTTGGCTGTAAGAGTATCGTTGCTACTACACAAAGCAAAAATTGTGCGACTTGTGACGTCTTTGAACTTGACTCAGTTATTGCAGATACCATGAAGACCAGTGTTGAAAAACGTTAGGCAGCAAAAAATGGCTTATAAACATTCAGATGGTATGTTAGTTGCAAACATACTTTGTATGTTATGTTTATATTCACAGCTTAATAAAAATGTAGATCAAGTTGATGCATGAATCCAAAAATAAACGATTAGCTATTATGTCTTGTATCATTCTGTAGCTAAATATTTGTGTGTGCTGCGATTGTTTGTTATGTTTTAACTATAATTTTCTGCTGAAAACCACTTTATTTCAACTAGCAACATTTGAAGCAACAACAGCAACAACATGGTCAAATTGTTTATTAAGTGTTTGTGTGCGTTTAACAAAGTATAAACAATAAATTCCCCAAATGGATGATTTGAAAATGATACAATTCACACACACGATTCATACTAAGTAGCCAAGGTTCGGCAAGATCATGCACACAAGATGGAGGACTGGGGGCACGAGGCAAACAAAACACGCACTTCGATTGCATAATTGAGCCTTTATTGCTATTAATAAATCTTTTAAACAAATCTCGCTCATCTAGTGTGGTACTTTTTCTCCAAGGGGGGTTCCATTGCCTTTGCTGCTGTTGCTGCTGTTGCTGTTGGTGCGAAAAATACGCCGGAAATGTGCTTGAAATTTGATGTTAAATATGCAGTTTACGCAAAACTGGAATTAATGTGAATATCGAATGATGCGGCAAATGAGCAACAAATTGAATGCAATCCAAGCAAAGACTTAGACAAACAACTTTCCTTGTTGCTGTTGTGATCCTTCCATGGCTGAATTGCAATCCAAGTTCATGGCGGCCATGCGGCATGCTGCATTTGCAACATGTGTGTGTGTCTTACTGGCCCCCCTCAGTGGCAGCTGAATTTAATGATGATGAGCAAAGATCTACAGATCTTGTTCCCATGACTTTATGCATTCTGCTTAATTAACAAAGGCTGCGCCGACAACGAGACGTCGCGTTTAATTATTCCGTTGCTCAGCGTTAAATCAAATGTTGCAAATATGTTAATTTTTAGCCCAAAAGCGGTAAACACACATGTGAACTCTCACATACAACATGTGTGTATCTGTGTGCATAATTAAATCGATAGTCTGCTAGGGGCCGACCATTTGCAAGAGGTCGACGCACGCTGCAACGCGGAAGATAAAAAGGATGCCCCATAACAAACCGAAACGCACAAAATATGCTGTCGCTAAATTGCAGAGGCTGAACAGGCGGCAGCAAGCGCCAAAAAAAATCAACAAGATCCAAAAATACAACAAAAAACTTCGCATGACAGGCAAAAATATCCAAAATTTGTGCAAGGGAAACGGGTGACAGTAGACATTAGCGGACAGTGCGGGTTGCAGGGCCTACAACGAGATGCGTCACATGCAGCAGCAGCAGCAACAGCAATAAAATGTGCCTAAAAAGTAGTGCTGCCAGCAACAGCAATAGCAGCAGCAGCAGCAACAAGTGAGGCAAAGCGCAGACAGAGCAAAAAGCCATAAAAATATTTTGACTTGCGGCTAAAGACCCGAACTGCTAGCCGTTGTTGTTGTTGTTTGAGTTTGCTGTTGTTGTTGCTGTAGCTGTTTGATGATGGAGACGTGACTTAAATTCCGATGATAGAACAGGAGCGAAATGAAACCCAAATTGAAATCAAATAGGGACATGGGATAAGAAAATGAACAGGACACTTGCTCTTTACAACTTTTGCAACTGCAGCTTGTTGCATCAATAGGCATTAACATAACAGTAATTTATACTCAAAGATAGCTCCATTTACCTGCAACAAATTCAAATTCAATACAGCAGCAGCAATAACCATCAATAAATAAGAATTTAAAAGAATTGTTGCCGTCAGTGCTAAGAATAACAATTTCGACTGATAATCGCGTAATAAATCAATGTCTTTTCTACATTTTGGCTGTCAGTCAGTTAGTTAAAATGTAGCGAATTTCGCGGAGTTCGCATTTCATCTGTACGCTATTAATCTAAATAACATTTCTTGTTCGTCATCGAGTACTGAGTATACGCTTTTCTTATTTCTTAAAATCAGCAGAAACTGGATTAAAAAGTGAAGTTTTATATTTCTGTACTAACAATAAAATTATTTAAGACACTTTTTCGAGGGTTAAACTTCTCAATACAGAAGCATAGATCCTTCATCATTGCATTAATAGTACTATTAAATAGATGGAACAAAGATTTATGAAAATATGTATTTATGTATAAACAACATCTTATCCATCTTTAAATTAAATAGTAAATTTCTGTTCGCTTTTGTTTACAATGTTTATGCAAATTTATAAATAACGCAGAAAAATTCTGCACCCTGTGTGTGTTTCTTTATTAATGTTAAGTGTCTAATTTATTAGCTAAATACTCAGTTAAGTAAATATCTATAAAAATTCTGCAAGTAATTATCTGCTAAAATATGTTCAAGCATTGCGCATCCTGTAAATCTATTTTAAGAACTCACTAGCGCATACATATATAGAATGAAAGAGGCGATAAAGTGGACCAGCTGTTTGAATGTTTAAAGCATGTACAAAGTTCAAAAGTTTTAAAGTTAAGACTTTATGAATTCCTGCTTTATTTTCGATGTGCAATTAGTTATGAGTACTTAGAGCCGTACTTGAATTCATACTCGTAATTGTGGAACTTTAGAGCACTTCAAGCGGATTGTTGCAATCTCGTCCCAAATGAGTTGGGCAAATAGAAATTTGCCAATGTTTGTGTCTTGCTTTTGTGTGTGTTGAGTATGCTTGGCTTGGTGCATATGTGGGGTGGGGGTGTGGAGGCAAGTTAGGCGTTATGATGCCTCTAATTAGCTGCATGGCATGTTTGTTGATGCTATTCATGTTGATGTTGTTGTTTATATTCAGTCGTTCGCCGTCTCAGACGTCTCTCGCATAATGCACTTCAACTGGCTTTGGCTGGTGCTGGTGCTGATGTTACTGTTGCTGTTGCCCAGTCGATGCAACATTTGCCATAAAAATTTGTTTACAAGTGTGTTTGTTGTTAATGCAAAGTCAAACATTTTGCTCGCTTGCGCTCTCGGCCGCTGTGAGGCGAGTGAAATTTATGGGTCAGTAAGATGTAGCACTAAAGTGAAATGCAGCAAATGTTGCAAGCCCTAACTCTCCCTATCCCTCTCTCTCTCTCTGTCTGTCGTTAGTCTCTAAATCTGTTTTCATCTCAGCTTAAGCTAAACTATGCAGTATGTTTGCTCATTTGCTTTGCTCGTTTGTTCAAACGCGTGACAAATATTTCATTAGGCATTTATGCAAACTTTGTTGCCTTTTAGCCTTACAATGCTTCTACTTTGTTTGAGGGCGAACACACAAGCGTACACGTACACGTAGTATTCTGTTGCAAAACCCTGCCCGCCAGGTGACACATCTTGGTAAACATTGGCAGTAGAAGAGGATATCGCTATGCTTTGTAGTGTGTATTATTTTGACTACTCAATTAAGTTTAATTAATTTTGAAATTGATAATTGCGTACTCACATACATTGCAAGTGTTTTTGACTGCGAGCCAAAAAGGCAACGAGACAGGGCTTAAAAGGAGCTCAACTTAGCCAAGTTGTCAACGATAATGTCTACATCGACGTCGTCTTGTGTGTGCATGGCTTTATGCAAATGCAATTAAAATTTCAACAATGCAAACATTTACTTCCGTTGCAACAAATGTCGATGCGTCGCAGCATCTTCGAAGAAGAGTCATCCTCATAAGCATAGGCTGCAGCAACAGCTACAGCTACAGCAACAGCAGCCACATTTACCTAGCCGCACCTCAGCCACAATTTGGTGTTTAGCATTAGTCTGTGTTTGTCTTAAGATAATTGCATGACTTTGTAATTGTATTGGGCATGCAACGCATGTGGTCGTGATATTTCAAATGCCAATGTTTCAAAAGTATCCTTTCAACTAATGAGACAAAGCCTGAGAGGCTGAGCATAATTGCTACCTGCCAACGCAAGGGCAATGATATGACACGCACTTAAATGCAGCCACAATCTAATAGGACTGATTACCAAGTACAATGTAAGAAAATCTTAACTTCAAATCATAGAGATTTGTTTATATGTAGAAAGGAAAGTAGCAAGAACATTTTTAATTCTAAGTTGAGCGTTAACTTGTTATTTAGCTGCATTTCAATTCGATGCAATAAAATCAGTTGCAATTTCATTGGGCACACAAGAAATGCCAACAATTTTTTACAATCAACATTTAAGAGCGAAGGGCAGCCAAAGTCAAATGATTGCAGCTGGCAACCAAGATGGGAAAGTCGAGGGGTCTTCTCGCATTCCATCTCCATCAAAGGCCCCGTAGCTGCGAGATCTGCCTGAGGCAGAGGCTGTGGCATCTGCATGCTAGTAAGCTCGAATGTTGCATGTTGCACTCGCACTCTCATTGGCTTGCAGTACATTCCTGTTAATACTTTTAAATAGAACGCCCTGCTGCCTGACTGCCCCAGCTGCCGCAAGTGCCGCAAGTGTTCGTACCCCAACTATTACACACTTTGCGTTAATCAAGTGGCATGGGAAACTGCGTAAAGAGTTGCTCCTTATGCTCGCCTAAGTGGGGGCGTTTGCTTGCCTCGACCTCGCCGATGAGTCATGTTAACATAAACAAATCAAATACGTACGAAAGCAGTACGTATTCAGGTGTGTGGATGCTATATTCCATTTATTTTTGTTGCCAACGTATTGTTTAGATAAGTTCCGACTTGCTACATATTTAAGTTAGTTTTTGGCTTTTGCTTAGGCATCGAATTTAAGTATGTATAATTTGTTTTTGTTCTTGAGTTTGGCAGCTGAGTGCACGCACTTGTGTAGTAAGTGCTATTGTTGTTGCTGTTGCTATTGCTGTTTATGTTAATGTTGTTGTTGCGGTTCATTAGCAGACGCGTTATTTATGATGGCCATTGCAACATTTTAACCGACAAATGCACTTGTTGCTTGTTGCCAGAGGTTACAAAATACTTTGATTTACTCATGAGCAGCCATAGGATGTGAAATGAGTGTGAACAAACAAACTCAAGATTGAGTACAAGTTGTCGAACGATGCCTGTTTTGAGCAGTAAAGTAAAAATAAAAAAAAATGCGTATACTTATTGAGGGAATATACTGATTCTGGTTTTCCTAAGCACTGGTAGTAAACCCTTTCAATATTTGAAGGAATTACTTATGTATTAAAATTAAATTTTGTAACAGAAAATATAATTTGGGATTTTGCACTACGGGTTCACTACTCTAGATTTGCACATTCTAGTAGCTATTAACTCTTCTCTCCTTTACAACTACCTAATGTGTTTTCCTAACAAACTTTTAGTTTCCATTGTGCTGCAGAGATTTAACTTAGGCAAACAATGAACAATGCAGACCATTGTTTGATTGCTTAAATGGAATCCTTTCATTTTAACTTAACTGGGCCTGTAAATTGACCCAGACGATGCTGTCGAAAGCTCGCCGACACCGGCTGCCTTGATCTTGGCCATTAGTGAGCAGCAGTGAGCTGCTCCAGATTGACGTCCATAATCCAATTGGGGTTATAACAAAAGGCAATAGTTTGCTTTAGTACACCATAAATATAGACGGTTTTATTTCAACCTCGATATTAGACTGATGTTATCTTGTATTGTTAAGTTTCCGCTGAATTTTCAGCATTTCCGCCTTATGTTTGACATTTACGTACAGACAGTGGTTATGGTTGGATTCCAGTGGTTTTCATATGATGTGAGCATGTTTTATATATATTTGACGACTGTGGCAGCTGTTTATGTTTGTGTCACGTGGCATCCGCCATATGTGGATACAAGAATTTCGGCTAGTATATACTACATGGTATATTCAATGTACATGTTGTTTCCTTGGTTTAATTTTGGGAATGTTTCACGTGAAGCAAATTTTTGCGTAATCAGCAGGCAGCCAAAAATGAGCTCACGAAATGTTTGCGGCTTCTGCGGTTTCAGCAGATTTTTGTTGAGCTATCCAATTAATAGCGCGTCGCTGCTGTAGCTGGGTCCGAAACAGAGTCCATGTGCTGACCTGGTACTGTATCCTGATTGTATGACGCAATGGTTAAGGAGGCGTCTAAGAGACGCCGCCGCCTCGAGCTCGAGCTCAGTCCCGGCTCAATGGACTGTGAAATGTGTGCCGTGACGTTGTCGTTGTCATTGGTCGGTGTTCTGGCATTGTCGTGGCGCACTTGCCAAAGCAATAGGTGTCCTGGCATTGGTTTCAAAAGGGAAATGCGATCAAATTGTATTAAAATGCCAACACAGAAGCATACAAATTATGGCCACACTTGGCGTGCTACACAACTACAGTGTACATAATGCCATCCAAGTCCCGGCCCTGTCATAAGCAGTACGCCTGCTGTGCCCCGCATTCGCAAACGCAGTCAGTCGGAGGCGTCCAAGTGTAACAAAACGCAGGCTCCTTGCACGCAGCGTCAAAAATTAAATTGGCAAGCCACCAACAATAAGCGGGGCCTGGAGCCACTAAGCCAGCCACGTTGCCTGCAACATTGAACGCTTTTGACATATTCACGCAACTTGTCCTCGCTTCCTGCGCCCTCGTCCTCTGTCCTCTGTTGACTGCGACTGCGGCTGTAACTGCGGCGTCGCTTTGTCTGTGGCATAATCATATATTCTTTGCTGGCGGGTACTTATTATTTGCTTGTTCTTTTCTTTTTGGCAAATCGGCAGGAAGCGCTGCTAAATTATGTCTTGTTTATGTGGCATTGCATATTTATGGCCAGCGTCGCGGCGAACAATAAAAAATTGTTACAAAACGAATGAAATTGCAAAATTTGACTTGACCAAGTTCCACTAAGCGCCCACTCCAAGCCTAACCTTTCCTCCACAGTCACCAACAACTTCATATAATGGAAAAACAAGTTCAATGTTTGTTTTCTCTGACCAGTGAGAGAAAAACAAGTTCATCCTATTGTTGTTGTTTTAGCTGGGAAGCCCTACAAAAGTTTGTTTGTATACCTTTGCTGGCCGTAGCGTGCCCGTTTTAAGAAAGTCTTTGACAACTGACTGACTCCCGTCACCCTTTCTTCTCTCTCTTTACTCTGTCGTTCTCTCACTCGCATCCGCCTGGTGGCTATTTTAATGAGTAAGTGTGGCCAAGCTTGCGGCAAAGTCAACAAATATTTGCAACAAGTCAACACGTGACGTTGTGACCCATGTTTTTGATGAAAAGGCGTATAAATTGTGTGCGTAGAGAAAAATTTAATTAGTTTGTGTT